>JAUMJJ010000291.1:4342500-4942500 GCA_033556795.1 Tapera naevia
ATGTAGTTTAAACTCTAGCAGCTCCAGCTTTGGAAGACTTCCCATCCTATTCAACTGCCACCCTGTTCCACCATCTCAGGCCACAACCTCATAGTGTCACGCTTATTGAAAGATTTTTGTTGTTATCATTTAGGGTGCAAGAAGAAGTGCCCAGCTACAAAAATCCCGCTGGCAGGATAGGGCTGCCGAAAAACTGTAATGTAATAAGATCCATTACAAACTTGAGCAACTCTTGTCTGATGATGTGAGAGACTCCTCTCCCAGTCTGGCTTGCAGTGGACACTGAAGTCAGCGTAACTATCTCCAGCAACTCATCCTGCCATTGGATCATGATATTCATGACAAACTTTTGTTTTAAAGTGCCAAGACAGAGGAACTGTATTGTACAACTGTTCCACAACGTGTTGCACTCTTGCTTTGGCTCAAGTTTTGTCTATTTAAAAATATTTTTATTTTTTAAAAGTCGTCTTAATATCAGATGAGAATTTTAATCCTATCTGTCTTTCCTCTTATTATTCTAGTATTGGCTGAAATTAAACATTAAACTACAGAGACATCATTATCTGACACTTTTCTCTCCTATTTAAATAATTCCTGAAACTGAAAATTAATAAAAGAAGATACACCTTTTTGGTTCTTTTTCTAGCTCCCTGGCTTATTTTCAGCTTTGACAGTGCTTTTCAGGATCTCGGTTTCACTGCTTCCTCTCTATTTTCTGGTTCTCTGAGCTTGTATGAAGCCTTTGATGCTGCAACAGGGCAAGGTAGAGCTCTGAAAAGAAAAAAGGTAAAGTACCGTGACAAAAGGACAGGCATTGCCCTAGGAATTCGTGTAGTGAAAACCTTTAAAATTCTTCTGAAAGACTGACTAGTTGGGAGTTGACAGTGTCCTTTTAAGAACAGTTTATGTTAAGAAATCCTGGTTAGTCTTATGAGCAAGTTTTGGCTGAGCACAAGTGCTAATGACTTTTTTTAAATGAAAAACATTTCTGGAGACAAAAATAGCTAGTACTGAAATCTCTCACAGTCATTATTTACAATTTCTGTGTGATCCCTTGTCCAAATTTATAATGATTGCTTGCCGTGCCAGCAGAACTTGTAACTTTGTGGGTTTGTCTTTAATGCTGTAATTAAAGCCAGGATGATTTTAATGGGCCCAGAATAATTTGTAATTCTTGTGAGAGCTCTGTCTTTTAAGTGGCCTCACCGAAGATATCATCTTCAGTGACCTAAGCATACAGACACATTTTTGTGCTTATTGATGTTTTCATCAAGGAATCACGTACCTTTGGGGTTATTTCTACCTGACATGTTTAGGTAAAAAATAGTTTGCCCAGCATTTCTCAAGATTTTATAATGTGTTTAAGTTATCTTCAATTAAAACAATTCTTTTTCTTCTGCCAGTATGCCTCCAAATATCTTGTCTCTTTTAGTGCCTCTATGAGAGTTCATAGAATCATAGGATCATGGAATGTTTTGTGTTGGAAGAAACCTTAAAGCCCATACAGTTCCAACCCCCCTGCCATGGGCAGGCACACCTCCCACTAGACCAGGCTGCTTAAGGTCCCATCCAGCCTGGCCTTGGAACTCCATCCAATCTGGCCTTGAAGCATTAAAGACATGCCCTTTAACAGCCCTTTTATACCATCTTTCCTCCAGAACAACATTTTCTATTTTACTGGGTTTCTCCACTTCATCAACTGCCTCTATTACTTATCTCATCAAGAAAAAAAAGCTGATTGAGATGTATAACTAAATACATTATTTTCTTCCATCACTCTTCTCTGCAGGTAATTTTATTGTGTTTTACAATACAGGTAGAAGGTAATTTTACTGTCCACTCACTCACCACACAGGCTGGGGACCCCGCAGTGACAGCCTAGCATTCCCAGAGCTGAGCAGCCTAAAGACCATAACCTTCTTATTTGTCTTCAACATGGGATAATGATGTAGTATAACCCATAAAATCTGATCTCCTAACAGTTCTCCATATTTATTTGAGAGGTAAATATTCCTTATCCTGCAACAAAAAGACCATTCTGGCATCACTCATACATCCAACAGGGCAGACCATGTATTATAGCAATAGTCAGTAAGCAGTAGTTATAGGGAGATAGGAAGAGAGGTCCTCAAATGCGAATTTTTTCTCATTTAAACATGGAGCTTCATTAATATTATTCTCCAAAGGATAACTTGTCCTTTTAACTTGTCCTGTAAGTTTTTGTTCTGGGAGTACTTAATGTAAGGTGTTTGAGTCTTAAACCTGCTTGTGCCTAGTAGTATTAATAATCTGGGGCAAAGAATGTTTATATAGTACTGAGCACCATGACAGCACTTAGTAAATAATGAAATAAATCACTGGCTTTGTTTCTGTTTAAATACTGTGTTTGCCCTCTGCCGATACAGATCTTCTGATCCTGCTCAGCAACCTCATTTGGGTGAAACTGGATATTCTGCCAATTTTAGTTCAGCTCCTTTAACGTATGGATGGTGTCAGTACAGACAACACACTGGCTAACAAAGAACTTGGAGTCCCCTATCTGAACCTTTATGAAAAAGCTGAAGTCCCTGGAACCTACACTAAAAATATATGCCAGGATTCTTAATTTTTATATAAATACACAATACAGCTAGAAAAGGAAAGAAGTGAATGCATCCAAATCAACAATTACAGCACACAGGAACCATTAGGGTTCAAATTTACTGCTGCATTCCAGATATTTAGAAGGCCTTGGAAAATGCCAAGGCTGGGAAGTTACTCTGGTTGCTATAGAGAGGATGCCCAAGCATAAGAGAGCCAACATTGAATTAGCCATGTTAAGAAAAAATCCCGCACTATTTAACTGCTCTGAAGCACAGGGCATAGAGAAATTGAGAGGACAAGAGTTATTGCATTCTATGAACTTGGCCTTACAAACCTGTACACAGATGCAGAAGATGGAGGTGACACTTGCCATAGACAGGAGTGGTGCGTGTCCCTTCAGAACAGCCTGAAAGCTTTTCAGGAATGCAAGCACTTAAGATACCTCTCAGAGAAATTGTGCTCTTGTTGATTGTGCCTACCTCGCATATGTTTTCAATAGAAACATTGACAATTGCTTCAAGGTTGAGGTATATAAATGTTAAACTTTGAGTATAAGCTGAAGAACAAATAGAGCTATGCCAAATTGGCTTCTTATCCAGCCTGACAAAATACTCAAGTTGCCACCTAATTCCTAGTCCTCCTGTAAAAATCACCAAGATCTATGTGATCTCCTACCACCAAATCGGTCTTAATTTTGTCGGTGAGGTTACTACATTCCCAGTCTGATTTAATCTCTTTTCCCTCAGGAACTGGCAAAGCTGAGAAAAACTTTATGGCTAAATGCAGCATATTTATGTGTTTGTGATATTTGTACTTCTCTAGTTTGAACATAAAACATAGTAAAGATAATCCCTATAAATGTATAAACTCATCAGGCATTATTGTTGAATAATTAATACTTACATTAATCAAAAGATTTGTAATGTTTTTCCATAAGTTCATTACTGCAGAGTGAGCTGCACTAAGGGGCCTTGAACTGATTCAGAAGACAGGAAAGGACAAAAGTCAACTCCAACAACCACTGAATGAAAAGTTGATGTATTACAAACTGAAGTTTTTTCAAAATAAGACTAAAATGCAGAGTTAAAAACCTCTGCCAATTCCAGAACGGAAACTAAAGTCTGCTTCCACCACCAGGAAGTGATAGCAGTCAGGGAAAAATGGGAAGGGATCAAGAAACAATGGGGTGAGAGACAAAAGCTAAGAGACCATGAAGATAAAAGGTGAATTTAGAATCATAGGTGTCATCAAATGAAGGCTGGATGCCCTGTGAGTCTTAGATCCAGCAGAGGATTTCTTGGTCAGTTACACAGGAGGCCGAGTTAGACAATCTGGATGGTGCAGGATGGGCGGCTGGAGTTTCAGCACTGCCTGCTGCCTACTTTATGACAGTAGTTGTAGCAGCATCGAATGGCAAATGGGTGAGTAGCAGCATGCTGGTAGTGCTGCGGCTGCAGTAAGAAGAGAGGTACACCTGTGTCTTGATGGTTCAGACATGCCCTGTATCAGCAGTGAACTCTGCAGTTTGTGTTAATAGTAGGAGCAAGACAAGTGTGTCTGTTTGCCATGGGAGCGGCCTGCAGTCAGGCAGTCTCCATGAATGGTAGTTGTGGGGGCACAGAAACAAGGAGCTGAAGGCACTGCCTGAAAAGAAATCTCTGCAGAAAAGAGAAAGGGAGATACCATTCTGCATGTCTGGGCTAGTGCGAATTCATCAGGTTCCGTGTTTGAATGGGAGCCAGGTGTAGCATACAAGTAACTCCTGTTTGCTGTGCCTGACCTAAATCCAAGTGTTGCTTTGTCAGGTTTTGTGTGATGCGTGTCCTGTTTCCCTACTGAGTAGTAACGCTGCTGGAGACTGGGTGTTAGCCTTGGAAACCTGCTGATTCAAATACAGAAGTATGAAGGCCATATTGCAGCAACAGGGAGGAAGTGGGGACATGTAAGTTTATCCTGTATTTTATGGTGGCCAGAGGTTCCAGTTCATGTCAGAAGAATTCTTATTTGGGAGGTTTCAAAGGATTAAATATAAACAATCTTCCCTTGCTAGATGGCAGTGGGGCTCCTCAAGGAACCCACTTCTCTGCTAACAGTGCTTGTGGGGATATAATGTCTTGTTTGTTTATTTATCAAATAGTTGTTCTTCAGGATTGATATTGATCAGGGCCCAGCCATACACCTTCACTATCTCTCATTCCTTGGCAGGGGTTCCCCCAGCAAGGATGCACAGCCATCACAAAGTCCTTGAACTGCCCCTGAATCCTTTCTCCTCTTCCATCGGACTGGTTTTGGGGAAGACAGAAATATTGCACAGTGGGTCTATGTTGGTAAGATAAGCATCTGCTATTTGAGCCCTTGCCTTGAACTACCACATTGCCATGAATGAATAAGTTTCCAGTAGCAAAGAGTCAGGAACTGTACTTGATAGGAAGACTGCCAGCTCTTCTGTGATACTCACTGCTGGCTGGGGCATGAGAGAAGTCCCCCGGTAGGATATCTGTGTGAACACTGAATCCCATTCACCCCTGATGCTGATGATGAGGCTGAACAGAGCAAATGCACTCTATCCACAGATGATGCCGAGCTTCTTTTCTCAGTAGAATAGCAGGTGATTTTGGTGTTGAAGGTGGAGAGGGTGATGGTATCAGCAGTGAGAGATGAGAAGACAATAGGCAATTGATATTGTTGCAGTCTAAGTCCACTAGGCCCCAAGCCTGGGAAGTGAGATTCTTCCAGGCAGTGAAGGCATTAAGTGTCTCTGCTGTTTTAAAGCTCTATGTTTAAAGCCTAAACAAACAAACAAACAAACAAACAAACAAATAAAAAAAATTAAGCAGTAAAGAAATGGAAAAGAAAATCCTCAAACCAAAAAAGGGTTGCCAACAGATAGCAGAGAAGGGAGAAAAACAACTTTTGGTCTAATTAGGTGACAAATACATAAAGTTGCTAAGAAGCAACTTTGCTGCAGCAAGAAACTCTCATGTCAGGTCAAGTAGTGGAGGTGAACCAGAACAAACTCAGTGTGCATTCCCCCTCATGCTCTTAGCATCAAGCAGGGTGTACCACATAGGTACAGTTAGCCAAGCTCACGCAGAGTGCAGCGGTTACAAAAGTTGTCACTCAAAGGAGAACAGGGAAATATGCATAAAATTACATTTTTTTGGAGGAAGAAGGAGGAGGTAGCTGTAACTTAGCAACCCCAGCTCCAATGACCTATCAACATTGCTCTATTCAGTCACTTCCAGGAGATTTCAAGACAATGTGACAGATGTGAATTTTAGAGAACGTGGAATAGGCTAAACCAAGAAGCTGACTTCAGCTTTAACTAGGACAGTACTGCTGTCCTGTAGTGGGGTCACTGTGGCCCTGGGTGCGCTAATTGCCCTGAGCCATCCCAAGGAGCCTGACTCAGGACCCTCATCCCAGCACCCGCTGGCTTGGGTGCACCATGCTTGGGTCTGTACAGTAGCAGCGAGGGCATTGCCTTCCCCAGGGCTACCCGGGCTCTCTGACATATTTTGAAGAGTAAAACCAATACCATCTCAAAATCATGGGCTGTATTTATGAATGCTGTCATAATTGCAAAGCAAAACTAAAATTAGTGCCATTGCAGGATGACAGATATCAAATAATAAGCCAAAAACAAATCTTAAAAGAAGGAAAATATATGCCTACAGTACCTGAACAAGATCTCCATGGACAACGTTACAGGCAGAGAAGCTGTACAAAATTTTTAGATATTTAACCATTTCTGTGTGTTCCTGTAGGGAGGGAAACGACAGATTACTTTTCCTGTGGAGAATTCATTAATTTTCTGTCATTAGTAAGTCAGTATTTTTATCTTATTGAGCTCAAAATGTATTATGGTTTAGGCCTCAGAAACCACCAGCTCTTATTAATGAATTAAAACAAAATGGAGTGTGATAGGAACTATAGAGTGATTTTCCAAGATCTTTTATGAGCCATCCTCCTCGCTTGCTGGTTAGTATTTAGCACCTATTAACTCCATTTCAGGAAGGTGGTGATTAAACTGGGTCAAATGGAAGTGATTAGGTTGGATTATCCCTGTCATGGAAAAATTCACTGGAAGATCTAAGAGGGAGGAAATTGCCATACAGATCCCAGCAAGTTCTACTGGAAGGTTTGTGAATTTGCTTTTCTCCCTGCAAAAGAGATCCTGCCCACCCAGGATCCTTCTAAATGCCTTAAAATCACTTTGAATTGAATTGTTTCATCTGGTAAGGAAAACAGTTGCCCCAGCATCACTCCCACTTGTGTGGCACGCTCCAGGTCTGTATGTGCTGGATTTTGGAAGTGTCCCTGAAGACACTGGAGTAAGATACCTCTCCTCTAGGGTCTTTGATTAAAAAACCTCTTTATTCATTTCTGGTGCTAAAAATGGCCAAGGAGCTGTTCAGAGGACAAAGAAGAAGAATACCACATTTGTTGGGAGGGTAAACTCTGGAAGGCCACTGAGAGGGTCCAAAAACGGACAAAACAAATCTTGTGCTTGAGACTGAGCTGAGAACTGGGAGGGCACAGGGTGCTGCGGGTATGCACAAGCCCATCTGCAGCATCTGCAGTGCTTTGGATTTGCCCAACTGGGAGAGCAACCTCTCCCCCATGGACCTTGAGATGGGTCTGTGCACAGTCCATGCAGCAAGGCAGATTTGGCAGCATGACCCTCAAACTTACTATGTGTTGGCAACAGGGCCCTGAGAGCCCAAGTCAGGTACAAGCCTCTGGAGATCCAGAAACCGTGCTTTAAATCAGCCCCATGTGAGCATCCAAGTCTATGCAGGCAACCTATGCATGATTTGTGCTGGGCTCCAGAGTAAAGCTTGGAGTAGACACATACCCTTGCAAACCTCTCTCAGCACAGTCCCATTTTAAGGCCACTCTCCACTGTGTGATCCTGTCACAGAGAAGCAAATATTTTGTGACTGGCACCATTGCTGCTAAACAAGTACTATTTTATTGCGGGGACCTGTACACCGAGTTTCCTGTTGGCCAGCAGCCAAGGGGTTGCTTCCTCCTGGTAACATCTCTGAGTGCTCCCTGCGAGGCTGGCTCCACTAACTCTATTTTGTTGAGATTTCCAGCAGAAACCATGACACTGACCCCTCTGTCATAACCCTTCGCCTCTTGTGCCGTCAGAGAACTGCCCTGGGGAAACAGGGCTGAGACGTGTGTGTGTTACAAGCATGTGGATGTGCGTGCGCCTGTGCACACAGCTGTGTTTATTTCATGTTGCATATAGAAGAAAAGAGGATTATTTATGTTCTAATCAGGATGTGTTCCCAGAGCAAAATACTTTCTGCTCTGATTTATTGCTCTCTTTAGGCCTGCCCTCAAGCATTGTTCTTATATTTGGAGCCAGTCACATTTTTTCCATTTGGAAATGGAAATCTAAATGCAATGGCATATTTAATGAAAAAAAGCAACAGTTACTTGGAGGAAAGAGTAGTTTCTCTTCTCTATTTTCCCATTTTATGTTTGTTTTCTTTCTCCCATGCTTCCTTTTACTCTTTCAACTCTTTTATCAGTGAAAAAGGAAAGAAAAACAGCATCTGGAGGGAAGACAGGACCAATATTTTTTCTCATTTTCGGTTAAGACATTAGAAAAGTTCAAAAAGTTTTACCTAGAAAAAGTCCACCATAGAAAGTATTTGTCATTTTCTGATTAGCACTGTTGCATTGTTAATCAAAACTATCCGGCCAACAAATCTGTGTACATTAAAAATGCATGTGCACTATATGGAGTCAGCATTTACTGGTGATTAGAGAAGAAATGCCTTTTTTTTTTTACTTCATATTACTTTACAAGTTTATGCAAGAGATTTTCTTTTTATCTCACCTGAAAAAAAAGAGAGGTCCCCCCCATTCCCAGTCTTCTTTTGCTAGAAGATTTCTCAGAGGACCAAAGAAATCAAATTCGTTTTGTAGGTTGCACTGAGAAGATACAGGATAATGTAGATCTTTAACCAATTGAGCTCTTCTCCCATATTTTTCTCAGAAGCTTTGACTCAAACAATCTCGGAAGAGTTTTTACATGGTCTGTATAAATATTCTTTTAAAATATTTTCTAAATCTTTCCCCTTTACTCCATTTTTAATTCTCCTTAGTAGCTCAGAATTCCTTTCTGTTTGTGGCATGAAATCCCTTTGGCTTTATAGCCTACATGGCAAAATGAGCAAGAACAAAGCAAGAGATTATGAAAACAAACCCAAAGAAAATAAGGACATTTTCTTTTTTTTTTAAAAAAAGCTTGCTCATTATTATGCCATAAGAAAACAAAAAAAAAATACCAAAACATACAGTTTTTCCCTCTTTTAGAGGTTGCATCTATCAAACAAGAGAAAATCCTGTGTTATTCTGTTTGCTTTCTAAGCTGGATGCACAAACTGTCCTGGCTGTAGCCTCCAGGGATGTTGTCTCCAAACAAATGCTCTCATTAAAGTGTTGGTAGGAAGTCCTTCAGGAAATGCAAAGAGAAAAACAATTCTGAGGAGGGGGGGTAGGAAAAGCAACTAATAACTAAATTTGGAAGTACAGCTGGGTGCTCTTAAATTAGAAATCTTTAGGAGGTCTCCCACACATCCCTGTAAGACTGCAAGTTTGCTGAAGAGTCTTTTGAGCTCTGCATTGCCGCAGATATGCTTCGCCTCCTCCACCTTTTCTATCTGTTTTTCACTAAGCTTCTCTATGGCTGTAAGCCTCTTCCAGTTAACTCCCCAGTGTCTCTCTGGGCAGTGGCTCACTGTTCTTCTGTCTCTCTTTCCAGTTTTCTTAGTTCCATACTATGGTTTCAATCCCATATCCCAGCTGCTCAAGAGGAAAGAAAATTAGCTCAGTGGGTTTCTCCACTTCATCATCAACTGCCTCTATTATTTATCTCATCAAGAAAAACAAGCCGATTGAGATGTATAACTAAAACAATACATTATTTTCTTCCATCACTCTTCTCTGCAGGTAATTTTATTGTGTTTTACAATACAGGTAGAAGGTATTTTTCCAACATACACTCTTGCTTGGCCCTGAATCTGGTGGGCTGTCAATTTTTCCCTGTTTGCAGCTGAAAATATTTTTTCAGAAAGCATGGTCATGTTCCATCTGAGAAGACTAGCACAGTATTTGATCATTCCCTTGCAAGGACTAGTCCACAGAGGCTGCGTTCTGCAAATACATCTTCATGCATGTGTAACACCTGTATCTTAAGCACAAATAACTTACATGTATGTAAGGAACCAGATTACTTCATCAGACAGGTAGGCAGTTTTTCCAGGAGGAGTGATTAGTTGAGTATATCATTAGAGGTAGTTCCTCTCTTGCTCAACAATGCACAAAGCCAACTTCTTGCAAAATGAGAATCACAGAATACCTGTAACAGTTACTGTGCAGACTTTGATGTTGCTGCACATAGGGAATTATTATAACCGTGTTTAGTGGGAGGAAAAGAATAACCATCAATTACTTATTCCCCCATACCTTCCCTGTTAAGGCTAAAATTAATCTTGATTTGAAACTAAAATAAAGCAGAACTCTCATCAGGCTCGTTGTTGTGAAACAGAAAAGATCCTCAGAAATTAGGTGCTTTGGGCTAAAGGCCTCTAGAGGTCACCAGAACCTAATTAATAAGCATTGCTAAGCTCTTCTGTGAAGTGCAAATTGCTTTGTTTTGATTGGGACTTTCCACCTTTGAGGCTCTGGGTCTCCCCTCTCGCTATAAATCCAGACTGTCATTAGATGGTGAATACCATGAAATGCTTGCAAATCCATACTGCCTGGAGAGGCTTAGCTATAGAGAAGTCAGCTCCCTTTTGGGTAGGAGAGCAGAGTCACCTAATTGGAATCTTTTCCTCTGTGCTCAGTGCCAATCTTACCTGCGTGTTTCTGTGATAAAACCTGCCCTGGCACAGCTGGAGTCTCTTGTGCCCATGGGCAACGTCTTTGCCACACCTTTGTAAGCCTGGTGAATGCCGTGAGTATTAACAAAGGGAGAGGGGTGCCAGTTCTTGTGCTGACACATGAAAGCAATAACTCAAAAGGGAGCACAGGCTGAGTGTGCAGATTCAGTAATTGGCAAAATTTTTCTGTGTGCACTTTCGCCTTGCAAATTATGATCTGCAAACACAGGAAAACCTGTAAAGAGTAAGGTTTCTTTCCAGGTCAGCCAGTCCTATATCTACAGGGTACATCTAGAGAGAAGCTACAATTTAATCATGATTAAGTGGTTGTCATGAGCCCAGAGACCTCATCTGCTTCATGCAAGAAGAGAAGGGAAAACTAAAGCAGTTTTCCTGGAGCTCCCTCCAGGGTTTAAGAATGAGACAGACTGGAGAGGAGGGAGCTGGGGACAGTTGGTGAATATTTATTTCAAGACAGCAAATAGAAACTGGTCCTTTCAGGAGAAGCTCCTCTGAAGAGAGCAAAGGTATTTATTTTGGGAGAAGTTACTGGAATGGAGGCCTGTGGTGTCTCAGCAGACAGATTTTTTCTCCTCTGAGAAGCCAGAAGAGTTGAATATAGACAAGTGGCCTGTGGTTAGCCAGGATGCTAAGGGTGGTATTGGGGGGCTGCTGTGAGGGGATCCTCACAAAGGGCTTCTTTGCTTTTAGATACAGGATACTGCAGGCCCAGGATGTTTCCTTTGAGTCCAGGGATTTTTTTTCTGGATGCATAGCAGGAGGTGAAAATTTGTCCCTTCAACAGTCTGTCTGGTAGCTCCTTCCTGTGGCCCTTGTTTACTTCACTAGCAGCAGGTGGCTTGCACCCCTTGTGCCCTGCTCTGGGAGCAGCAGCCCATGGTAACAGGATTGCCCTGAGTATGTTTGCTGGAGATTAGCAGGTATGTTATTTTTGCAGACTGGAACTGTGACACTGCAGCCTGGCTGGTGTTCACGTCTCAGTTCCTAATCCCACGCAAAGCTCTAGAGAGGTCAGCAAGACCATAAACAGAGGCATGTGCCGACCCGAAGGAGGTCAGAATGATTTTCACTGTAACACTGAGTTAGGGGCTTCCCTTCTTCTCAGTTCCCTTCTCAAGGCTGGCTCCTACAGAAACCTTGCTGCTGCTTCTTCCCCCTCTCCAAACAGCAACCTCATCAAAATTTCCCTGTGGCTGCCATCTGTCGCAAGCAGAACACCACCCCTTTTGCTATTTACAGTGCAATTAACCTTTAGCAAATTAGCCTGTGACTGCCAAGAAAGGATTAATTAACACAACACACCTTTGACTTGTTCCCACCATCCATGTAGAGGGCTGTGTTTGCAGCAGCATACTCACAACTCCAACAAAAACTATTTGGAATCATGGGAGTAGTTTTTATCCTTTCTGCATTATCAGGGAGAGGCATGAGGAAGGGCTCTGACAGACACAGTCCCATGGAAATCACTATGGTGATACAAGACCTGGTCTTTCCCCACTCCTGAATGTTATTGCTTTGATAGCAAGTAAATGGGGCCGTGCCTCAGCCTCCTCAGCTCAGTGTTGTGTTCAAGCTGGCAAAAGAGGAATTCACTGCCAAAATAGCAGACTGTGATGTGCAGCAGCTGTGGTTTGCAAACATACCCTATTTTGCCTTGCACTGTCAGACTTCCATCCAGATTTCCATGTGCATGTCTGGGAGGCGTAATGTGTGCATGCCAAGGCTTTCCAGGACCCTTAGACCTCGTCCCCTATACAGCAGAGTTGATTGATGCAAATGTGCAGGACATGCCCATGTTATCTGGACATCCCTTTGCTTGCTGCCAGGTCTTGGAGAAGCCTCAGGCAGAAAAGACAGTTCCTCCAGCACAGCCTAAGTTCTGGTGGGAAAACAGGCCTCAACTGAGGAAATCCAGCATGCTGGCTCTGCCCCTGCTCCTCTTCCCACACAGTTGTAACTCTTAGCAGAGAGACACTGCAGCCCATAAAGGCAGTAATGTCTTAAGCAAAATCAGCTGCAGCCACCAGAGCTGATGTCCTGAAGGTTAAGATCTCAGGATTTGAAGTTGCACCAGAGGACAGTTGCAGCCCAGCAGTGCTGCTGGTAGGCAGTACCAGGTGATACCTATATTGGTGGGCAATGCTTTTGTCATGCTATTTGTAGCCCCAAGTCTCACGCTGTGTCATCCAGCACGGGCTTGTCCTGATGTACCTCTGACATTGCCACTTCCTTCTCACACAGCAAAATTCCCTACAGATGGTGAGACAACATCAGCCTGGGGAATGGGGGTTTATGAGGAGGGGAACAGCCTCATTTCAAACTGCAGCACCACCTCTGCCTCCTAGAAGTTTGATAGAACAATGATCCTTAGTGGTGTTCCACACTCCTATTTTTTCATGTTGTACACAGCAATGCCAGTCTGACAAACCTTGGAGAGTATTTTTTGAATTGCCATCAGGTGTAAACTAGTTTCTCAAATTTCTTAGGATCCATGAAATTTTGAAGGCACAGCAAAACAGAGTATTTAACCTTACAGTGAGTTCAGTCCATGCTTGGCTGGGTCAGGTAACACAATGCTGTTTCTCCTTGATGATGGAATTGTTCGGCCAATATTGTCTCTTACAGCAGGAGAAACAAATCACAAAGCTGCATCTTCACTGAAGTAGTTTGACAGCTATTTGCACATCTTCTCTGATTCCCAAACTCTTTCAAGGGTAGAAAACTTTGGAGGCTTTCAGGATTTTATATCTAGGAGTGTAGCCTAACGAAATCAGGAGTGCAGATAAAGATGAGACCTAGATGTATAACATTCCCAGCCTCCACCTGTTTTTCTCTGATGGAAAAACACACGACATCCCAGTTTGGATGATACCAGCACTGGAATCCTGGGCACACAGCATGCTCTGATGCAGAGGGACACATAAACACAGCCTGAGGTAATGTAAATCGATAATGATTGCAGCTTTGCAGATGGGTAGTGGAGCACTGGAACAGCTCCCCAGGAAAGCAGTCATGGCACCAAGCCTGACAATATTCCAGAAGCATTTGCACAATGCCCTCAGATACATGGTGTGGGTTGTCCTGTGCTGGGGCAGGGGCTGGACTTGATGATCCTTGTGGGTCCCTTCCAACTCAGGTCATTCTATGATTCTATGATAATAACCATTACTGGGAGGAAAGGCTGAAATGGCATCTCTTGTGATGGTGAACTCGGAATTCTTCACCCTGACACAAGATGGAGGTTTCTAGCCATACTCAAAACATTCAAAAAGCAAGTAGGGAGGAGCAAGGGATTATTTCATTTTTTTAGCCTTTCTCTCCATGTTGCAACAATACCTTGGCAGCAAAGTGGCTGACCAAGCCCACAACATAAGCGAGAGGTGGCAGCTTTACAGATGGTGACAGCAGTATTGAAGACTGCACTGTGAATTAAGTAATAATAACATGACTACAAAGTATAGTTGGTACAGGATAATAAAACAAATGAGCATGTTAAATCATTACACAATTACTTATCTTCTTATATAATTGATTACTAAATCCTTTAATTAATTTGCTACAATGAACATAAAGAGTAGTGACCAAGGTAATTTGCTGGATATATGGACATAATTTGGAAATTCAGATGGCTCCTTAAAGCTCTGATTCTTGTCAGATTCAGTAGCAAAATCTGTGACAATCCTGCTTGCCCAACTGAAGCCAGTGGGAACCACAAATCAAAGCCTCCAGCAATTCACACTCAACATAAACCAAAATAAGTGGCAGTTTGTTGTAATACTTCAAGATGCAATATGTCAAATAGGGCTCAGGCTGCGAAGCTGGCACATTGGCTGTTTGAGGGAGGGACCGTAACCTCCAGCAGATGGGCAGAAGGGACAACTGGCTGTGCTCATCTTTATACCTCTGGTGGCTGAATCCAATAGGGACGGTGACTCAGAGTCCTCAGTATTGGGATCTTTTTGCCTGTAATTACGAGCGTGACTTCCACTTGTCCTGAGAAGACTGGTGTGGGAAATCTTATCTAACGAGATAACCTGTTCCAGTGCCTCACCACCCTCACACTGAAGAATTTCTGCCTGCTATCTAATCTAAATCTCCCCTCTTTCAGCTTAAAACCATTACCCTCCTCCTATCACTGCATTTCCTGATAAAGAGCCCCTCACCAGCTTTCTTGTAGACACCCTTTAGGTACTGGAAGGCTGCTCTAAGGTCTCCCCGGAGCCTTCTCCTCTCCAGGCTGAACAACCCCAGCTCTCTCAGCCTGTCCTCATATAGAAGGTGCTCCAGCCCTCTGATCATTTTTGCAGCCCTCCTTTGGACAGATCCATGTCCTTCCTGTGCCGAGGATTCAACACAGAAGTGGAATGACAAGCTCCCAAACCCTGGATCACAGCACAGCTGCAACTTCCTCCCCCAAAGCCCATCAAGAGCTGCACCAAACTGCACTGAAGTCGATGAGGTGCTCAGGGATATGGTTTAGTAGTGGACAGGTTCAGTTGGACTTGATGATCTCAAAGGTCTTTTCCAACCAAATGATTCTGATTTCTCCGAGTTTATTATTTCCATTTTATTATTTATGTGATTCTATTATTTCTGATTTCTATGATTCTACAATTTACGTGATTCTATGATTCTGTTACTTCTATGATTTCTATGGTTCTAGTACTTCTATGATTTCCATGCTTCCATTATTTCTGTGATTCTGAGTTTATGATTCTATGATGTCTGTGACTCTATTTCAATGATTCCATTACTTCGATTATTTCTATGATGTCTATGACATCAGTTCGGCAGTTCGCGCAGGCAGGGCAAGCAGGCACTCGCTGACAGGTGGTTGGCTTCCCACTCCCCTGCTGCAATGGTGACCAGGTGTGGTAAAGCCTCTGCCACCAGGAGTGTAGGCACCCAAACGGAAGCAGTGTTACGAGACACAGCTACCCAGACTCGAGACTGTAGGGAGTGTCTGAGCCTACTTGTGGCTCCTGAGGACCATAACAAAAATACAAAAAATACTTGTCTGAGGTGTGAACAGATTCAGGATCTGCTCCTTATGGTTGCAGATCTCAAGGATCAGGTGGAGACGTTGAGAAGTATTCGCGAAAGTGAAAGGGAGATAGACTGGTGGAGTAGAACCCTCTCTCCTCCCAGTAATCCTCCCCAGGAGGCTGAGGAATGCCATATTCTTCATCAACAGGGTAAGGGGAGTGACCTGGCTGGTGAGGAGGACTGGGAGCAGGTCTGCTCTCGTGGGGGTTATAGACCTCCCTTTCAAATGCCACCTTTCCAGCTGCCCCTACAAAACAGGTTTGGAGAGTTGGAATTTGATGTTCAGGTGGAGGATAGTCTGACAGAGAGCTCACCTGAAGAGGCTGACCTCACATTGCCCATCAGACGGGTCAGGACCTCAAGTGAGAAAAAGAAAAGGAGGGTCATTGTAGTGGGAGACTCCCTTCTGAAAGGAACGGAGGGCCCTATTTGTAGGATGGACCCAACTCATAGGGAAGTCTGCTGCCTTCCCCAAGCCCGGGTACACGACATCGCCAAGAGACTCCCGGACCTGATTAAACCCTCCAATTATTACCCGCTTCTGGTGGTACAGGCTGGTAGTGATCAACTAGCGAAAAGAGGGTCAAGGGTAGTTAAAAAGGAACTCCAGGAGCTGGGACGGTCGATAGATAGGGCAGGAGCACAGGTGGTGTTCTGTTCAGTTCCCCTGGTGGCAGGGATGGATACAGACAGGAATAAGAGAATATATGAAGTTAATAGATGGCTTAGGGGCTGGTGCCGGCAGAGGAATTTTGGGTTCTTTGATCATGGGGAAGCCTTTACGGCACCTGGCCTGCTTGACCCAGATGGGTCTCATCTAGCTCCGAAGGGTAAGAGGATTCTAGCTCAGGAGCTGGCAGGGCTTGTTGAGAGGGCTTTAAACTAGGCATGACAGGGGAGGGGGGAGTTACTAGGCTCACCAAATATGTCCCCGTGGAGGATGAGCCATCCCAAAGGGGGGTGTCAGTAACCCAACTGAAGTGCATGTACACAAACGCACGCAGTATGGGAAACAAACAGGAGGAGCTAGAAGTCCTGGTCCAGCGGGAGAGCTATGACATAGTTGCTATCACGGAAACATGGTGGAACGACTGTCATAACTGGAGTGCTGCCATGGAAGGCTACAGGCTCTTCAGGAGAGACAGGCGTGAGAAGAGGGGTGGAGGGGTGGCCCTCTATACTAGGGAAACCCTGGATGCTGTTGAAGTTGAGATCGGTGATGGCCAGGTTGAGTGTCTATGGGTAAGAGTCAGAGGGGCAGTCAAGTCTGACCTCCTGGTTGGAGTGTGCTACAGACCACCCGACCAGGAGGAGGATTTGGATCTTCTGTTGTTTAAACAGCTGGAGGTTGCCTCTAGATCGGCTGCCCTTATTCTTTTAGGGGACTTTAACCTTCCGGATATCTGCTGGAAACTTAACACTGCTGAGAGGAGGCAGTCCAGGAGGTTCTTAGAGTGTATTGAGGACTGCTTTCTGTCACAGCTGGTGAGTGAGCCCACCAGGGGTGAGGCTCTGCTTGACCTGCTGTTTACGAACAAAGAAGGGCTGGTGCGTGATGTTGTTGTCGGAGGCTGTCTGGGGTGTAGTGATCGTGAGATAATTGAGTTCTCTCTGAACAATGTAATAAGAAAAGCCAGGAACAGAACATCGATGCTGGACTTTTGGCGGGCAGATTTTGGATTATTTAAGGAACTGGTCAGGAAAGTACCCTGGGAAATAGCTCTTAGTGGCAAGGGGGTCCAGGAAGCTTGGATACACTTCAAGAATGAAATTTTGCAGGCGCAGGAGCGGGCTGTCCCTGTGTGTTGTAAGAAGAGTCGTAGGGGCAGACGGCCAGCCTGGATGAGTAGGGAACTTCTGAAGGAACTAAGTAAGAAAAAGAGGATGTATCATCGTTGGAAAGAAGGGGATGTAGGCCAGGTCATGTTCAAAGATGTTGTTAAGTCGTGTAGGAGGAAAATCAGGGAAGCAAAAGCCCATCTGGAGCTCAAATTGGTCACTTCTGTTAAGGACAATAAGAAGAGTTTTTATAAATACATCAATGGCAGAAAGAAGGGCGGCAGCGACCTCCACTCCTTGTTGGATGTGGAGGGAAATATAGTAACCAGAGATGCAGAGAAGGCTGAGGTACTTAATGCCTTCTTTGCCTCAGTTTTTAACAGCAAGGATGTCAGCTCGCTTGACAGTTGGCCCTCTGAAGTGGTTGATGGGGGCAGGGTGAAATATGGCCCTCCTGCAATCCATGAGGAGGAGGTTAGAGACCTGCTGAGCCGCTTGGACCCTCATAAGTCTATGGGGCCAGATGGGATCCATCCTAGGGTGCTGAGAGAGCTGGCGGATGAGCTTGCTAAGCCGCTCTCCATCATCTTTCAGCAGTCCTGGCTCACTGGAGAGGTCCTGGAAGACTGGAAGTTGGCCAATGTGACGCCCATCCATAAGAAGGGCCGTAAGGATGATCCAGGTAATTACAGACCTGTCAGCCTGACCTCGGTCCCAGGTAAAATCATGGAGAAGATAATCCTGGGTGAAATCATGCACCACCTGCAGAACGGTCAAGAAATCAGGCCCAGCCAGCATGGATTTAGGAGGGGTAGATCCTGCCTGACCAACCTGATCTCCTTTTACGACCATGTCACTCGCCTGGTGGATGAGAAGAAGGCTGTGGCTGTGGTATACCTGGACTTCAGCAAGGCCTTTGACACTGTCTCCCACAGTAGACTCCCAGGGAAGCTGGCAGCCCGTGGCCTAGATGGGAGCACTCTGTGCTGGGTTAGGAATTGGCTGGATGGCCGAGCCCAAAGAGTGGTGGTGAATGGTGTTTCTCCCAGTTGGCGGCCGGTCACCAGTGGTGTCCCCCAGGGATCGGTGTTGGGTCCCGTCCTGTTTAATATCTTTATTGATGATCTGGATGAGGGGATTGAGTCCATCATCAGCAAATTTGCAGATGATACCAAGCTGGGAGGAAGGGTTGATCTGCTAGAGGGTAGGATGGCCCTACAGAGGGACCTGGACAGATTGGAGAGATGGGCTGATTCTACTGGGATGATGTTTAATAAGTCCAAATGTCGGGTACTTCATTTTGGACACAACAATCCCATGCAGAGATACAGACTGGGGACAGAGTGGCTGGAGAGTAGTCAGGCAGAAAAGGACCTGGGAGTGCTGGTGGACAGGAAGCTCAACATGAGCCAGCAGTGTGCCCAGGTGGCCAAGAAGGCCAATGGCATCCTGGCCTGCATCAGGAATAGTGTAGTGAGCAGGACCAGAGAAGTTATCGTCCCCCTGTACTCGGCACTGGTCAGGCCTCACCTTGAATACTGTGTCCAGTTCTGGGCCCCCCAGTTTGGGAAAGATGTTAGGATACTGGAATGTGTTCAGAGGAGGGCAACGAAGATGGTGAAGGGGCTGGAGCACAAGCCCTATGAGGAGCGACTGAGGGAGTTGGGGCTGTTTAGTCTGGAGGAGGCTCAGGAGAGACCTCATTGCTCTCTACAACTACCTAAAAGGAGGTTGTAGTCGGGCAGGGATTGGTCTCTTCTCTCAGGTGACCAGTGGCAGAACCAGAGGGCATGGACTTAAGCTTCGTCAGGGAAAGTTTAGACTTGATATGAGGAAAAAATTCTTCACTGAAAGAGTGATTGGCCATTGGAATGGGCTGCCCAGGGAGGTGGTGGAGTCACCGACCCTGGAGGTGTTTAAGGGGAGGATGAGGCACTGAGTGCCATGGTTTAGATGATGGTTGGTGATGCTGCCATTCCGTGACTCCTGGCGACAGCCAAGCGCCCCTCGCCGGGTGCCTCACCCGGAACACTGAGCCCGCTCCGCATGGCTCTGCCTCCACTCCCCCCCAACAAGCCATCCCGCAGTGACCCTGGGCCACCGCTTCCTGGCGTCACCTCCCGTGACGCCACTACCGCGCGACTGCCCCCCCCACTTCCTCCCCCGCGCCGGAAGTGCCGCCCCTTGGCGCGGTGGTGACGTCGCCGCTTCCTTCTTTCCCAGCGGGGCCGGAGCAGGAGGTAGGAGAGTCCCCGCCGCCTCCCCCCAATCTGCCGCCATCCGCGTGCCCCCCGCCCCCCCCCCGCGAGAGGGCACCGGGCGCTGCTGCGGGAGGGACCCGGGGGTAGGAAGGAGGCATCGGGGGGAAGGGGGAGAGAGGAGGGAAGGGGAAGGAAGGAAGGAGGCGGTCGATACCGAAGATGGCGGCAAATAAACTCTCCCAAGACTCCTTTTGTAGTTTCAGAAAGCAGCATCCTTTATTTCAGTGTTGGGCGCGTGAGGAAATGATCTCCGTCAATCACGAGTGGTGAGACAGGAACTGGGGACAGAACGTATTTCCCATTCACATGTGTGTGTATAAGTTTTCCCGGCATAGGAAGGATATGGAACTGGTGGAATAGGTCCAGAGGTGGGCTAGGGAAATGATCAGAGGGGTGGAGCACCTCTGCTGTGAGGACAGACTGGCAGAGTTGGGGTTGTTCAGCCTGGAGAAGAGAAGGCTCTGGGGAGACTTATAGCAGCCTTCAGGTAACTGGAGGGGCTACAGGAAAGCTGGGGAGGGACGTTTTACAAGGGTAGGAAGTGATGGGATGAGAGCGAATGGCTTTAAACTGGAAGGGAGAAGATTTAGGTTAGACATTAGGAAGAAATTCTTAACAGTGGGGGAGTGGTGAGGCACTGGCACAGGTTGCCCAGAGAAGCTGTGGATGCCTCCTCCCTGGAAGCGTTTGAGGCCAGGTTGGATGGGGTCTTGAGCAGTCTGGTCTGGTGGGAGGTGCCCCTGCCCATGGTGGGGGGCGTTGGAACTGGGTGATCTTTAAGGTCCCTGCCAACTCAAACCATTCTGTGATTCTGTTACTTTCCAAGGACTAACTTAATTTTATTATGAACGTCACAACAGCCAGATCTCTGCTAACTTGAGATTTGTAGCCAGGTCTGTCTGACCTTGCGTTTTAGATAAAGCAAAAGACTGCATACAGGTGATTGATTACAGAAGGAGACGCATCTGTTCAGCACACACCATGCTTAACACAAGGTGTTATCATTTCTCTCTGAACAGTGTCTGGAAAAACCACTGCAAAAAACCCATGCTATAAAGAAAACACACTTTTAGAGGGACAGTCTGTCTGACTTTCAAAAAATGCAGTTACTTAGATGAAACTTAACTCTCCTTTAAGATTAAATCAAAATATTCCACTTCTTGTAATAGTAACTACTTCTTGTATCATGGTCAGTCCTGCAGTCAGTCTGTCTGTCCCGTCAGTGGGTTAGTGCAGCACTGACAATCCTCTGCTCTCTGCCTGCAGGCCACCATGGGCCGTGTCATCCGAGGCCAGAGGAAAGGTGCGGGCTCTGTCTTCCGTGCCCACGTGAAGCACCGAAAGGGTCCGGCCAAGCTCCGCGCTGTCGATTTTGCTGAGAGGCACGGGTACATCAAGGGCATCGTCAAGGTAGGGGCAGCCTGGCCACAGAGTGCGGAGGGTCCCAAGGAACTCGGCTCCTTGGGTATGCAAGGGTTCTGAAGCCCCCTCAGCCGTGCTTTGGGTGGTTGGTATTCCTTGTTGAGGGTTCTCCTGCTTTGTTGAATAAGTAATTTTCCTTGAAAGACTGCTTTGGAAGTATGACAGCGTTTAAATGGAGAAGCTGGAAGCATGGAGACAGCAGCACAGTCTTCTGGTGGATCTTTGCTAATGGAGAAATACTGGCATGCTTTTATAGCATATAAGAACCTCATGAAACATGGGCTGGGAGAGTCTTCCCTGGAGCTGATGGTATCTTTTACAAGAAAAACAGCCTTCATAAACACTAAGTGCTGTTCACCCTGAGCAGTGGGGGCAAGGCAGCACTCTTATTTTGGGTATGAGACAGTGTTTTAGGTGTGCTGTAGGTATTTTTTGGACGCCGCTGACTTAGCAAACAGTACTGGGTAACTAGTTCGATGCTCTGGACACCTGGCCATCCCCTCAGCCCTTTAGTGTAAGGTCATTTGCAGGCTGTGGAAGGAACTTTCTTCATGCCCACCGTAATTGAGTTTGATGATGTAAAGTAGGTTTGACTTAAACGTATGTAATTCTTGGGGGTTTTGCTTGACAGATTGAAAACTGCAGACACTGGACACACCGACATTCCTAGAAAACAGACACATCTTTAGTCCCTTAGCTTCAGTGATTGTGTGTTGGAATCTCAGTGTGCTTCAGGATAAGAATTGACATGTTTTTCCAAGAGAAAAAGAAACAATAAGTGTGCTTCCTTAATTTAGGGACATTTATAATTTCATAGTACTTCATGTCAGGTGGATCCAAACACTTGCATTCTAAGAAAACACTTTTGGGAAGTTGCTGCATGTGTTTGTCTCTGTCTCTACCCAGAGGTGATTGGTCAGCTACTGAAAGTGAATTTCTTAGCATGGAGAGATCTGGTATCAGCAGAATGTTAAAACAGTTAAGACATAATTAGTTTCAAGCAGGACATTTATCCGGAGTCATTATTTTGTGATACAGATGCTTGAGGTTGTATTCTTACAAATGTGAGGAGAAATCAAGATCCCTTTGAGAAGAGGGGATCCTGGTGAGAAATATCTTGGTACTAATCATTTCCAGTTCTTTGATTTCTGCAGAACCCACGACAAATACTGTATGCAGTTCTAAAGCCCACCTGTTTTCCAACAGGACATCATCCATGATCCTGGCCGAGGTGCTCCCCTAGCCAAGATTGCCTTCCGTGACCCCTACAGGTTTAAGAAAAGAACGGAGCTTTTCATTGCTGCTGAGGGCATTCATACTGGTCAGTTCGTGTACTGCGGCAAGAAAGGTGAGTGAAGATGGGAAGTGTGTTTCCTGGGTGGTTTCAGAAGGCTAAAGCAAATGTCATCTGGATACATGAAGTTCAGGATTGTTTAAGTGCAGTTGAGAGCCATCACAAAGCGGCAGCTCCCACTGCCTTCAAGCAAACCTGGATCTCCTTCTTGGAGGTGATGTTCTGCTCACGCAGCCTGTTTTGATTAACAAGCCTGACTGCATTTCTTGTCAGATGTTTGGATTGTTCTGTCAGGAGTCCCATTTTTGCCTGCCTTTCTGTTAACACTGAACATGAAACTTGTGTTTCTAGTCAGACAGTATAAAGGGCCCTTGCCTGTTGCTACTGAAGTGTTTATGTGCCATGCTGTTCTGTGCACAGAGGCCTCTGCACATAGAAAGGCACCGCACGTAAACAGGGGCCTGAACAAAGCTGTTGATGCTCTGATTGCTCTTTGCAGCTCAGCTGAACATTGGCAATGTTCTGCCTGTTGGCACCATGCCGGAAGGCACCATCGTGTGCTGCCTCGAGGAGAAACCTGGTGACAGAGGAAAGCTGGCCCGTGCTTCTGGAAACTACGCCACCGTTATCTCTCATAACCCTGAGACAAAGAAAACCAGAGTGAAGCTGCCTTCTGGCTCCAAGAAAGTGATTTCTTCTGCAAACAGAGCTATTGTGGGTAAGGAGCGGCAATTGTGAACTTGTCTTGTGATGAAGTTTACCTGCTGCTAAGCAAGCTTTCAGACAGGGCCCTCATTCCTAATACAGTAGAAAATGACATAATTTACAGACTAGACCCAGGATGATGCACAGGTACAGTCTGCACAGGTGCCTAACTTGTTTGTAATGCCTGCATCACCTTCAGTAACAGGAATTTAAACCTGGAGATAGTTTGACCCAGTGGGAGGGCAGAAAAGTAGGTGCTGATTGTCCTTGAGCTGTAAAGGAGTCACTCGGCCTCTAAAACCTACAGTGCTCTGGGAAGAACTTCTGCAGAAAATGCTGTTGATGGTTTCTGGCCTTTGATACAGCAGCTGAGGCTGTAGGACAGTGCTGATGGTGTTTAGCTGCTGTAGGTGTCATCAGTTGGGTGTGAAGTATTCTGGAGGGTCTGGCCATGAATAAAAATACTATTGTGGAGAAGGAGATGTCTGACAAGGTTTGTTATGCACTTGACTGACAGCTGTATTTGTCTTTTGATACTTGAAGTCATCCTGGGCAAGCATTGAAGGTGGAAGGAGAGGGAGAACTGTTGGACTCAAGCAGTTTTACTGGTCTTGATGATGTGGAAGTTATGAAATGTCTGTGCACCCAAATAGAAGACATCAAAATTAAGAATATGTGGCCTGTTATTCCAGTAAAATTGACTAAATAAATAAGGACATATTAGCTTTTAGACCTCAACGGGCTCTGAAGTCTGCTGAGCTTTCAAGTCATACTTTCTTTAGTTGTAACAGTAACAAAACCTGTTTCACCAGGGAATTCTAGCTATAAAACTGCTAATGCTTTAGAAAATTGCTAAAATCAACGCTAATCTTTATGAATTAAAAAAACAGATTGTTTAATGCAGTGCTGTCAAACTCCTGGCTCCCACTGTTCTCCTGCAGCGTAACGTGCATCACAAGCTGCACACGTGACCAGCGCTGGCAGGAGCAACGAGCTCGGTGCTGCCCTGGGTAGAAACAAGGTGAAGGGTTGGATTTGGTCCGTGGGCTGTGAGTTCAACGCCCCTCATTTAATGTGTGGGTGGTAGCTTGAGCTTAATCTCATTGTGTGTGTTGGCTGGAGAATACTAGTTTGGTTATACAGCTGGGATTTTGGAGTTTGCTCATGACAAGCTCATTCTTAGAACTTGAATATTATTAGGAGTATTATTAGGAGTTAGTCTTGTTCTTAAACTGTTTCTTTGGCCCTCTTGTTATATTTAGGTTATCACTCCTCTTGTCACTCCTCTTATCTCTTTCAGGAATTGTTGCTGGTGGAGGCCGTATTGACAAGCCCATCCTGAAGGCTGGCCGTGCCTATCACAAATACAAGGCGAAGAGGAACTGCTGGCCACGTGTCCGTGGTGTGGCCATGAATGTGAGTCCATTTTCGATTAGACTTTTCATTTTAAGGCTTAGGAATTGGGGAGAAGTCTGGCCTACACCTGGAAAGAAGGCTTCACAGACCAGAATTGCACATCTTAATTAGGGCAGTTAGCAGCACTCAATAGTTGCTGCATTATGTGAAAAATGAAGCAGTCATATGTTTTGTTCCCTGAAATCAGTTTGTTGCTGTTAAGCATCATTACTTATTTCTGTTGTTCATTATACTGATGACTTGATTTCCTTTTCCACAGCCTGTAGAACATCCCTTTGGTGGTGGTAACCATCAGCACATTGGCAAACCTTCAACCATCAGGAGAGATGCTCCGGCTGGGCGCAAAGTTGGTCTCATTGCTGCCCGTCGTACGGGCAGACTGCGTGGAACAAAGACTGTGCAGGAAAAGGAGAACTAAAGACCCACTATGGAGTTCACAGAATAAATTTTTAAGACAGAGCTTGTGTGAAGTTCAAGTTATCTGTTGCGAAGTCTTACTAAAATAGGGACAATCTTCAGCTTCAACAGGGGAAGTGATGAGTGGAGATGAGGGTTTTTTTCCCTGCCTTCAAGAGGAGGAACGCTTTCAGTCTGTAAGCTGGAGTAACACTTGGTGTAGATGCTGTTGTGCGCAGGTGGGATGTTAACACTGGTCTAGTTAGGATCTTGCTCAGGCTTGATGAAGCATTACAGACTGATCCAGAAATTCCTTGGTTACCTGATTTAACTTACCTAGCTGAAATGGTTAAAGGGTGTTCAGTCTTCTAAGTTTGTAGACTCTGACATAACGGGTTACCCTTTTTATCTGTTAGGAATCTTTGAAAGAAGAACTCGTGAGAGTTTCTTACAGAGGTGTTTGAACTGCTCTTGCTATCAGATTTGGGCCTCCTTTTTGAACCCTCAAGCTTCAACTGAATCCAAGTTGCTTCTGGCTGAGCATAGCATAAACTCAAAGGTTTGATGTGTTACACAACCTGACATCTTTATTCGTCAGTTGGGGAAGGGCAAACAGATTCAGAGCTCTCTGTTGCAGGCTGTTCAGCAGAGTAGGGTCCAGCTTTTCATGACTGGATATTCCCAGGTACTGTAATAACACAGGTGATGGCACTAATGCTTCACACTAGGAAGCTGCATTCTCATGGGAGCAGGTGTCCTATGAAAACCCAACTTTCTGGAGGGGGGTTGGGGAATGAGATAAAAGAGGTTTTACTGCAAAATGGCTAATTCACAGCCTTTCTGAACTGGCCTTTAGGGGAGAAAACCCCAGAAATTTATCAAAGCAGCTGGAATTTGGCATTCCTGAATCAAGGACTCCTGTTCGTGTTGCAGAGCACCTCTGGCTTTTCGGGAGCCACACGGTGCTGAGGTCACTGGAGCAGCACCACTACTCGCTCTGGATCTCAGCTGAGACTTGGACTTGCTGAAGCCAGATTGGAGCACGCTTTTCTTTCATGCCTCCCTCTGTGAGGGGTACTTGGGTCTCGGGGTCTCCCTGCATACGTGTACCTGCTGCAGCAAAACTGGCATCCAGGGCCAAGTGTGCTCCCCACATGTGGCAGTGCCACCAGAGTGCCCAGTCCCAGGCTGCTGCGCTGACTTCAGCCAGTATCACCGCTCCTGAGGGAAGAGGTCAGGTCCAGATTTTCAACATTGCTCACAAACTTCCTTTAGCTGTGTCATTCAGTTTATTGTGATAAACTCAGGCATAGCTGAAAGTGCTACCAGATGAGATGTGGGCTCCTCTAAAGCAGGGGTGTCAAACTCGTGGCTCCCACCCTTCTGCTTCTTGCAGCACAGGGGCAAGGAGCTCAGCGCTGCCACCGGGTAGGAACAAGGTGCCAGGCTGGATAAAACAAGGTGGAGGGCTGGATTCAGCCATGAGTTGGACACTACTGCTCTAAGGGCTGGATGTCCCCGACCATAGCAGTGACAATGCTTTGGAAGGTATGACAAGATCATCCATGGAGTGCAAAAACATTTTTGCTATTCTGAGCAAAAGGTGCTTTCCCTTAAGGTGCAGCTACAGGAGTCAATATAATCCACTGATCCCAAAATACCTGTGCTGTATCTCCACATACAACCATTACCTTATACTGGTAGGAATTCGGGGAATGAAAAGCAACAAGAAAAGTTATTTTCTACTTCTACCCACAAAACTAACACTGCAGCTGGCCACATGAGTCTAGAGAGGAAAAGGTGATTTTAAAAAAACAACCACACACCTTGGGGAAAAAAAAACAGATGGGAAAAATCTGAAAAGCAATTAGACAAATGTTTCTTTCTTTTTATATATCCCAAATACCATCAATGTTTGTAAAAGTTTATGTCTTGTTTTTTGTCACAAGTTCTTGCTCCTGTGCCCATAGTCTTCTGATGTGCATATATATTTAAGACTCCTCCCAAACAGCATCAGAACAGTTAAATTATTTAATGTTCAAATGACAACCTTGACGAGCAAAGTTAAGAGGGATTTCACGATATGCCAAATGCAGTAGAAGTTGCCTCATGAGCACTGCTCTTTCAGGCTATTGTTGCAAAGATCTTCCAGAATAATTTGCATTCAATGCTCCTAAAGGACTCTCAGAAACCATGGTTTCCAGCCACACTTAGAGTTGTTGACTCCGTATATTTTCTAAGGAACCAGGAGATTCTCACTGACTCCACTTGCTGCCTTTGTTGCTGACCCCAGGCTCTCAGAGTAGCTCACAGACTGTTCACAAAGGCTGGAGCATGAGTGGGCTCAATCTATAGGTGTGGAGTAACTGCACAAATAAGAGGTCATCTTACAGTGCTGAGGGCAGCCATAAACACATTTAATGTAATTACACAGGATGCAATCCTAGAAGTCTCTCTGAATTCTCGCAGTAGTGTGAAGGTTTTTAGTCCATTCACCAAATTGAGGAAAATTGCTGTTGTTACAATCCAGTCCCCTCTTTCAAAGTTTGCTACAAATTGGAGGCTCCTCTTTAACGTTTGCATCCAATGATTAGCCTGAATGCCCACAACATATTCTTGCTGGTCCTCTGGAAATACTACCTGGAAATGAAAGCCAGGGTTGTGAAAAATCCTGGAGCAGCTAACTAAGGTTGTGCATCTGTCCACAGTGAAAGCTTTAAGCACATGAATAGGCTATAAAGTGGTCCCTGGGGCAATGAACATTTCAGGGAAGGCCAGGACTCCTTGGACAAGCTGAACTACAGCAGCAGATGAAACCAGAGGTGGATTTCCATGCAAGACAGTGCTGGAAAAAATCGTGGGGAGCCCACAAGTGTGTACACATAGAGCAGAAACTATGATTGCAAGCATCAGGCTGCAGGACCCCCCCCGCCCTGGTGGAACCACACAGCAAGCATGCTGAAGGTGGCATGAAAGCCACTGATACCCAGGGAGCCCTCAGCCTCGATGGCATTAAGCCAAGCCCTTTGGTGCATGGGGAAGGCATGAAAGGAGAAGTTTCTTAATGAAAGAGTGTGTGCCTACAGCCAGGCTGCCAAACGACCCGACAGGACAAAATATAGAAGAGCAATATCAGAACTTAATTCTTTCAGAGAGGAAATTCTTCTAGAGACTTTAAATCCAATAACACGTAACTTAAGTTCAGAAAGCCACAGGGATATTAGTAAGCGAACACTGCACAAAGGAAACATTATCTAGGGGCAAAATACTCCACCAAGAACCAGCATGATGGGTGCTAAATATTTATGTAAAGAAATGGGAAGGAAGGGGAAATTAAATGAAGGACTGAAAAATCAGAGGCTCTAAAAGAAATCAACCTAAAATGAAAAATTTCCATAAACTAAAATATGTTTTCCAAAGTGAAGGTCGAGCTTAAGACTTAAGTTGTAGAATAGAAAGTTAACTCCAGCAGATTAGACAATAGGGAAAACTAAGAGAAGCAACAACATAACAAGGAAAGAATTAAAAAAAATACCCATTAAAAACTAAACCCTTGAGTTACTGACAAGCTTACTTCAGCCTGGGAGGATCTGAGAGACCTCTGAATGGAAAACGAAAATGGGACTGAAATTAAAGTCAGTCACTGGTCCTGCATGGGCAGCCCCCTGTGGCAGTCAGCAGGTTCAGCTGAACAGGGTAGCAGCTCCTTCTGAATTTGTGCTGAAGAAATCAAGTTAAACAAGACAGAGACATTGCAAAGCAGCAAAGTGCCTTCCTTCACCACCCTGGCTGGCAAGATCCTCGGTGTAGGGTTGCTACTTTCAAACAACAAAAATGTGGTGCAAACGTGGCAGTATCGGTGGGACAGTATTCGGGCAATGGAAGAGAGCAATTTTTCACCACAATCTGGTGTATTTAACCACAAACTATGGCTGGTCCTGGGATTTATGGGTGAGAGATTTACCATACAGTGAAGTTCACTGACCAGAAATAACTCTCTTTATTTCCCACCTTGGCTGGTATCACCTCCATCATGCAGTACGCAGATGCCTGTTGCACTCCAGTGGGACACAGCTCAGGTACCAAGAATTGCTGGGTTTTGCACCTGGGACACATCAACCCCTTGATGTCCACACAGACTGGGGAGCAAGAGGCTGGAGAGCAGCCCTGCAGAGAGAGACCTGGGGGAGGTCTGGTTGATGGCAAGTTAAACACGAGCCAACAGTGTGCCCTGGCAGCCAGGATGGTCAACCATGTCCTGAGGTGCATCAAGCATGGAATTGCCAGCCGGTGGAGAGAAGTGATTGTCCCGCTCTGCTCTGCACTGGTGCGGCCCCACCTCGAGCACTGTGTGCAGTTTTGGGCACCAGAGTATAAAAGGGACATCAAGCTACTGGAGAGTGTCCAGAGGAGGACAAAGCCGGTGAAGGGTCTGGAGGGGAAATCTTATGAGGAGTGGCTGAAGTCACTTGGTCTGTTCAGCCTGGAGCAGAGGAGTCTGAGGAGGGACCTTATAGCAGTTTACTGCTTCCTCACAAGGTAAGGAGGAGTAGGCGCTGATCTCTTCTCTCTGGTGACCAAGAGAAGACCCAAGGGAATGGCAAGAATATGTTCCAGGGGAGGGTTAGGTTTGATATTAGAAGATTCTAGGTGGTGGAGCACTGGAACAGTTCCCCAGGAAAGCTGTCACAGCACCAAGCCTGACAATATTCCAATTAAAGCACAAACATCCCTGTTATGTGCCTTTCCCCTGTGTCTGCATGAGGCACCAGTCTCTCCCCAGCAGCCAGGTCCCTCCACCCCAGCTCTATAAACGCATTTTCTGGTGAGAAGTTGCTGACTACAGACAGCAAGAAAAATAACTGCTATCATGGTGATCAAGTGGATGGATTTCTGAGCCCCTAATTTTACCGAAACATTTTCAAATATAAGTTAGCAAAATAAATGCAAACAGTATTCAACATAAAATACATGGCATCCTCGCATGGTCTCGTGCTTCTCCTACCCTCATTGTATGCATTTATTTTCACTGTGTTTTAAATATGTATCATATTCAGCAACTTCTTGCTCAAAACAGCTGTTCTTATCAGCATGATAGACTACAGCAGGGCTGTCAAATTCCTGCTGTTCCCGCTGTTCTCCTGCTCCTGCAGCGTAACGCGTGTCACACGCTGCACACGTGACCAGCGCTGGCAGGAGCGCAGGAGCAAGGTGCTCGGCACTGCCGCCAGGTAGGAACAAGGTGCTGGGCTGGATAAAACAAGGTGGAGGGCTGGATTCATCCCCTGGGCCGTGAGTTTGATACCTCTGGACTGCAGAGTTGATTTGCTTATATAGTTTACATCCAAGATACTTACTTGATGGCTGACTGTCTCAATTCCCAGCTCAGAGGACAGGAGTTACTATAAATATAGTCAAGCCACAAAAACTACAGCCATGCTTATTATTAAAATAACAATAAATCTCCCATAAAGATTAGCGTGGCTACAAGGACACCAGAAATCTTGAAATGAAGCAAAGTGTTTTAAAGAAAGATGTTAAGTGTTCATGCAGGAATTTCAGTGGTTGTTTCCAGTGCAAGTTCACTAAAAGGAAAAAAAAAAACCTACCAGTGGAGCACTAAAAAAGTCTTCCTTTAGGAGGGCTTCAAATTCCCACTTACTGAAAGACCAAAGAGCATATTCTTCACACCTTCTCAAAGATGCAGGTTGAAACACCAAGTCCCAAGCATCAACACGTAACAAATTCTTTCATCATACTAGAACATCCTTGTTAACATCATTATTATCCCTTTGCGATTTACTGCTCCAACAACATCTCGGCAACCCCATCAGACAGCACACAATTGTAGCTTGCTCTGAGGCACACGCAGCAGAAGTAAGACTTCATCCAGAGTTGGGTAAGGCTCACCTCTCCAGTGATTTCCACACCACCATCTCCCAGCCCTACTGGGATACCTGGAAACTAAATGCCCACCCTTGATAAATCAGCCTGGGGGTGCATTCTTGGAGGATCCACAACAAACTGCCACGCACCAGTGCAAGGAGGGAAGGGAACACAAAGGGAGATGCAAGGAAACTGCATAAGGTAGAAAAAGGTCAGAGCAAATTCCTCCAGAGATGTTTTGTAAAAAGAAGAGAAGGAAACAAGCGTCAGCAACAAAATTATAGTGCTGACTTTGTTATGTGGAAGTTACCACGTAAGCGAGTATCAAAACCAGGAGAAATGCTTTGGGCCATATTTTCAGTTAATGTAAAAATCACAGGAGCTGAAATTCTAAAAGGTTCAAGAGAGTCAGGTGATCAATAAATCATTACACATTTCACAGTTTCCACAGAAGTTAAATTAAAAATTGGCTTTTTTTTTGTTTTTTGTCCTGGGGCATTAATGAATTCTCAGAAGGAAACGTGAGAACAGAACACATTCACAGGCACTGCTTTACATTTGTGCTGTCTTGTTCAAAAGCTTGCTTCTCCCAGTTTATAGCAACCCCCCAGCTGGTAACGATCACTGGGACACATCCAAAACTCCTCCTGAATTCTTACTTTTGCTAACATGTCAATGTCCAGAGAGTTCACACGTGTGTCCGCTCAGACAGGTTACATCAACTAAACAGAGCTATGATAAAGTTGGGTGTTACTTGCTTCCATCGATGACTTGCCTAAATTGTTTTATTTAACGTTAGTACCACAAATTTCCAGTAAATTACCATTGGTTTGTTTTCAGTTACATGTCTTGAAAAGCAATGCCAAGATGCAAACCAGAGATTTTCACAAGTTCTTCATTACACCCACTTCAAATTCATTTTACATGATGTCCCTTGCTCTGGCAGAGCAAAGCAACTGGGTCACTGGACATGCAGGGATAACACCAGCTATGCAGCAGCCTGTATCGACTTTTAACCACTTAAGATTGTGAAAGGACATCTCCTCCCTGGGATAACCACTTTGCACCTAAGAGAGGAAAGCATAGATACAGAAGCCTTTGTCCCTCAGCAAGAAAGAAGGCGGAGTGACCCCCAGGAGCATTCCCAAGCAACCAACTCTTCTCCAGTAAACATAGGGCAGTCAAGCTGGTCCTCACTATTACAGATTCAAAGGTAACAGTGAACCTGGCTACTCTCCCGAGTTGAGGACACCCCAGCTTTATTTCCCTGTCTTCATCACAGTGAGTCTCTTCCATGGACAGCTTTGTTACATCATATTTTAATAAATTCAACACAAGAGTCCTCCACTAGCCCATTCTTCAGTTAAGTCCACATTTTATTTACGGTTTGCTGTTGGTACTTCAATCAGATTTATATATACATGATCTAAAACCTACATCAAAATCATGTTGACTGCTCTGAAGACCGAGAGAAGTGACACGATTGAAGTTTTCATCCACAGCTATATGGTAAGTCTACATTCCCACAGCAGTTTTTTGGTTCAGGTTGCAGAAGTGTTCAGAAAGTCAATGCCAGGTCTCTCTCAGACTCGGAGCGGGAGGGCTACACAGCATTCTCTTTCAGCATTTCAGTCTTACACACAACCATAGTAGCAATTGGTAACATTTCTTTCTAGATACACACCTGGGTTGATCTGCAGAATTCTGGCTTTTCACATCCTGTCATCCCTTTCTGACCCCTCACCGTATCAACACAGCCAGAAACCGATACACCTCCCTCTGGTTGCATTATTTGAACAAAGTTAGTTGTGAAAGGATTTTATGCTACTTCACATGGGTAAGGAGGTAGCACGAGAGACTGAGCAGAAGTGTTTTGTGAGTCCATGTGGTGCCACCTGAAAAATGTCAGTTCCTTCAGCCTGATGAAAATGTACAAACCTACTCTCGGAGTCACCATTCAAAGGATTTCGCCCCTAGGGAGAGACAGGACTGCCTTGTGCCTGCCCATGTACTTCTGCACCCGTATTGGCCTGGCCCACAAGAAACTCATGCTGCTAAAGCCACTTAACTGGGGTATCAGCCTGCAGTGGCTCAGCAATGAGTGTCAAGAGGTAGAAAGCATTAACAGAACAAGCTGGCGAAAGCCCTCGCTCAGCCCACTCCCCGTCTTTACCTGCTCAGAGGATTCAACTGTAGACAGATCTTAAGAGGAGAAAAGTTATACAAAATGCTTTATGTGCTACTTAATCAACTTCTTGCTAAAGATCAATTCTTCAATGCTTGGGAAAGCCTGTAGTTCAGGTGAGTTCACACCAGGAGGGCTGATTCCACTGCTACCAGTGCGTGGAGCGAGCCCAGGCAATACACACACAGCATTTCTCATTCCCAAGAAATTTTACACAGCAGGACCTCTCTGCCTTCAGTGAAGTCCTTCCATTTCTGCTGTTTTACCTGTTCTTAATCACACAGCAGGACAGGTAGATAGAATTTGTCAGCATTAATTTTGAAGACCCAGTCTTCATGTTTCTAAGCTTCTGAATTTGCTTCCAGAAGACTTCCTAAGGCAGGGCTGTCAAACTCCTGGCTCCCGCCATTCTGCCCCTGCAGCGCAGGAGCACAGGGACAAGGAGCTCGGCGCTGCCACCGAGTGGGAACAAGGTGCTGGGCTGGATAAAACAACGGGGAGGGCTGGATTCAGCCCCAGGGCTGTGAGTCTGACACCCCTGTCCTAAGTACTCTAAAGCACCTATCAGATATTGAAATATGATCAAGTACATTTAAGCACGCCCAAGTTTGTAATCAGCCTTCTTTTCCAAAGTAGTCTCCAGAAAAACCTACCATTTATTCACCTGTAAGAAACTAGCTGTTCAATATAGAAAATGAAGGAAAACAAGATCCCCAGTAAGTGACAAACTGCCTGAATTCAAGACTGCCATCAGTAGCATGAAGCTTGCACATCCCACATAAATTCTGAGAAGGTTCAAGAGGTGACAAAGCCCACCTGGTCAAGCCTGTGGCTGTTGCTGCTGCACATTAAAGGCTGCAGCTGGGAGCACCAGGCAGCTTGGCAAACACAGTTGTTTCGTAGCAGGAAGCAGCAAAACAGCAGGCATAGGTAGAAAAGGAGGTAAAAAGCTTCACATAGCAAGTGAAGGGATTAGATTCCAAGAAAATACAAAAATATTAACTAGAAAGTGATCCTGCGAATACAGATTGAGAAACGTGGTAATAAAGAATGGCAAGAAATGAACAGAAATTTAGAAGTGACAAGAACCAAGCGGCATTTCAATAAATAAAGCTACAAAAAAAGGCCAGTACCTTTAAAAGCTGCATCCACGGAGGTACCATGGCAGAAAAAGAAGAGAACTGCTCGCTTAATGACTCAGGTGAAACCACATTTGGAAAGCACTCATCCAGTCCTGGTCATTGTATGAAAACAGAAACAGCACGTAACAAGAACCAAAACAGAAACAGAGAAGAGGGAACCAGCTTATATGGGAAAATCAGACATTCAAAGATTTTGCTCTGGTAAGGACCAAAGGGCGCAGAACTGTAAATGCATCAGGACACTGCAAACCGTGCAGCTGACGCTGCTTAGGGCAAAGTAAACCAAATTACTGGAATAGCAGTAACTAAATGAAGAATAAACAAAACAATAATCAGACATTTTAAATAGTAGAGAGACAGGGAAGATCAGAATGATCTTATTTTCCCATACCGGATATTTTTCTATGGTTAGATTTTGTGTGAATTCATAAAACCCAATATCCTTTCCCCTCCCCCTCCTGTTTTCATTATTCACTGTTAGCTCACTGTTAAAAACTAGAAGCCATGTACACGTTATTTTGGCCATTAAAGAATGACAGTGTCATTTTGGAATTGTGCTGATGAAATTAAGGCTATATTAATTTCTTCCAAGAAAACAGCCTGTAGGTCAGTTTTATTATCAAAAGGTGGCTTTAAGGAATTCTAAAGCTAAAAAATTCAGAGCTGGGTATTTAAAATCCGATGAAAAGTTAGCCCTTACTCAGGAGAGGTTTTTTTTCTCCTTCAGAAACTGGTTGTCCTGTGCTTGTTTTGATTTCATTGTCTGCAAATAAGGGTAAATAAAGAAAGTAAGATAAGTTTTTGTGCCACCCACTGAATTATCCGTGTTGATCCCTACAACACATCACCAACTTCAGCTCTTATGGAGCTGAAATTGACAGGACTTGTACAAATACCACTGGAATACACAGATCCATTACAACTTGCATTGGAAAAATCAGATTATAGAATTAAAATCTCTGAATTTAAGTGCTGGAAGCTTTATCAACACACTTTTCTGAACAGCCTACCATAACAGACACTCCACGGGCAGGACTGAACGCTCGCTCTTGTAGAAAAGGGCAAAAGAATGGCTGTTTAACATTTCTAAAACAGTCCAAGAGAAATGTTTATACCTTAGGAATAAAAGGACGTTTATAGTACTAACCCTAAGAAGTTACACAGTGTAAAAAGTGACAGTGCTCAGATTGGGTTAAAGCCCTTCTAGTGCAGAAGGGCTGTCTAGTCTGTAACAGAGGGCAAGTCTCAGCATAAACCAATATATTAACGTGACAATCCCCAAGGACCAATAGAAGGAAGGTGTAATGAACATCCTGGAACAGTATGGAGGGAAATTGCTTCTGCTGCTGCTGCAACGAGACCTTCACTGCAATAGTGTAGACTGATTCCAGCTGCAAGCCAGAAAGAAAAAGCACAAAGGTTTAAAGTGATCCTCTGTCTTCTTCCTCATGAGACCACTTGCAAGAGGAAGAGATCATGCAGAAGGATGCGTCTGGGTTTCTTTCATCTTGCTTTCTGTTTGCAGTACTGCTGCTTCCTACATCTCCCCCAGAAAGCCTCTATTGTTTTGCTCTAGATAGAAGGCGGGTTTAGACTTTACTCCTAAAACCTCATAGCTGTGAGAAAAGTGATGTGGTGAACACGATGGAGAGCACAGGAAGTAAGACATGGAGTCAAAATTACTGTTGTCCTGATTACAATGTGCTGGGACAGGGCCACAAGTGGGAACCCCCACACCTGTCTTACAAAACACAAGGTCGGCATCAGCATCTCATTCTCCCAAAAATTACGGTGTGTCTCTTTCACCACAGAGGTGAACCTGCTTTCAATGTGGATCTGCAAGTGTGTACTAAGAAGGTTTAACTAAGATATTAAAACACTTCACTGGATACTCTGCATGCAATTTCCTAATGTGCCACTTCTTCCTCTAATTTATGCAGTCAGTCTTTAACTTTCATTTGAAGCTAAATTCATTGCACTAAAAGCCTCACTGTAATGCCTGGCAACTGAAACAAATGGCAATCAAAACGTTGAGCCACTTTGCTTTGACACAGCTTATCAGGCTACTCATTTGTGGCAAAAGAATCAGAGGTAGACAAAATTTATTGAAACCAAAAACTAAGTAAATTGCTACAGCAGCCAGGTTTTGCCCATTTTAACTTTGGCAGAATGGCTAATCTTGTTGTCTCCTAGAACTTAGGAAATTATATAGAAAGTTTTGGAACTGTAAGTGCTTTTTGATTATATATACGCTAAAATGCACAAGCTAGGCACAAAAAAGTGGCTGAGAAGGCATAACAGCAATTACAACTCAATTTTCTCATGTCACCTAAAGTAAAGTTTCTCTCTGAAAGGAAATATGAAAGGTCATTGTGGAACTTAAATTTCTTTCAATTTCTGCAAGATGCACAAGCTTTAAAAATATTGAGGTTAAATCTTCAGAACTGGTCATTAGCATGGAAAACAACCTGAAAATTTCCAAGTCCAGCAGAGTCCTTTTCTGCTTGTGCATCACTGCTGTATCAGGTTCTGCATGGCAAACGAGCTCTGACTGAACCCTGTGCAGTCTCATTGTTGTCAATTGGACAACACAGGTGTAGGCGACCAACTTCATGACCAAAACTTAGTACATTCACAAATGGTAACCAAATTCCTTTTATAAATGGCTGACTGATTTCTTAACACTAACAGCAGCAAGCATCAAAAGCTTATTTTAGTCACTGAATCATCGCAATCCAAATGTGTGAGAGGGAGAAAGTCTGTGCAGTAAGGTTATGGATTCCTCCCTAGGTCAAACTACGTATTAACCACCACATAACATCACCTATGAACTTTCAGCTTCTGTGTATTTGATGCTACACTCTCAGGAACATAAGCAATTACTTTACTATTTATTGGCTCATTTTATGGAAGACCAGAGATTACCTAGCAACTGTTCTAATGAGAAAACAGGACTGAAATTAGTGATGGGGGAATTAAATCTTCAGGCACTTTGAGGACTACTACTTCAAAAGTGTGCCATCGACATTGAGGTACTGCGTATCGCCTGAACACGACCACGGCCTAAATGCTGTGACAGTAACGTGTATGAAACTTTGTTTGTACAATTATTTGTTAAGAACAATTCAAAACTGTTTTGTCCAGAGTGAAGTAAACACTGCACCTTTTCCCGTAGCTACCTGTTTAAAAGCAGCAGCTGCAACAAACAAAATGGACTATCCTCCTTCAAAGCCACAAAGATGCACAATATTTTCCATTTGCTGCCTGGAAAACAATTGCCACTGCAGTCACTCTAAATTCAGGGACAGAGGTGTGCATGACTGAAGAGAGTCACAGCCTTAAAGTGTCACAGGTTTGACATATCTCTACAATCAGTGCACTATCAAAAGCAAACACATTTGGCAAGGCTGAACTAGCACATTATATATTTTACCTATATGGTAAAAAATACATAACAATCGCCTCTGAGACAGCTTGTTTAAGAACTGCTGGTCCAAATAAATATGAACTATTTCAAGTTGAGTACTCAGGGTAGAATTTTTGAGTTAGAACCTCTACCAAGCATTCCCAAACATAAATGGGAACTCTTTATTCAAATGTACTAAATCCAGGTAAAATGGTATTACTAAAAAACTATGAGAAAATCTGAATTAACTTGAGCACTAGGGAAAACATGAAAGCATAAAAATGATCATCGCTGCACAGCATATTCAAAAATCTCCTGTGTCTCTTCCTTATTACGCTAAATGCATAAGAATGTACTTGCTACTGAGTTTTCCCTCGTTCATTTCAAAATTACAGACCTTTAATTTGAGAAGCAGCAGCTTTGTTTCTATCAACTCATTTGTAAAAAACACCATCAAGCTTGTGCTCATTAAATATATATATATATAAAAACATACAAAAAGTACAAGATAAATCACATTAAGAAACTTTTACAGTGTAATTGTCCTGATTATTTTATTCTTAAGGGCCAATTTTTTTTTTTTGTGCACAGAATCTTAATGTTTTGTTCCAGAATTCAGCATAGTGCCACTGCACAGAATTCACCTTTCTGTGCAGTCCATTTAAAAAAACCCCAAAAAACAACACACACCACAGGACAAAACATTCTTCTTAAATCAAATTCTATTTGTGAATTCAGCAAAATAATTTCTATAAAATAAAACAGCAAAATATTTAAATAGTATAGGGTGGGCTGTATCTGTTTTGCAGGGGTATTTGGTTTTTAGACAGGTTCCAAAAAAATTACACACATTCAAGTTACCAATTTTCATTTAAATACAGTATTTACTGATGCGTTTCTTGAAGTCTTTAAACAAATGTTTATTCTGGAATAGAGATACCTCAGAATTGTATTTGACTAACCAGTAGTTTCTTTTATAATTAAACCCTGCTTCTAATGTTAAGATTTCCTGTATAATGGATAAAGAGCTAAGACAATTCTCGCTTTCAAGTAGAACTGTGAACGAGCAGAAAACCAGCAAGTTAACTTGGTGCAGTGGCACTCACAAGAACTGTGTGATTTTAATGACTTCCGCTTCACTGGGATGCAGTAGAAGGAAAGTGTTAGAAATTTATCTAATAAGCTCTACCAAAGAAACAAAACAAGCACACCAAATACAGTCTATTATGCTCCAGGCATCCTGGCATAGCAAATTTTTGCATATTTGTTTTAAATCTTTTAAATTCCTATTACTGAAAACTAAGTGTTCTTTATCCCACCCAGAGACAGAACTGTCAAACATCAGATGTGAGGAACGTATGTGAAACTGAAACCCATTTGTTTGTCACATTTTCCCTCCCCATTTTATAGTCTAGGTGTAAGAAGAAAAAGTTCTGAGCAATACAGTTGTCACATTGGGACAACTGCTGTCACGGATTTTTTTTTTCCCCCTCGTTGGCTACACTAACTTGGTGTGAAGCCATGCTAAATGTTACAGCATAACTATAGCTTCAAAGTGATTAACCTAATACCAGAATGAAAAAGGCAATGAAAAAAAGATCTAGAAACAATGTTACATCACCAATTTTCCACATCAACCAAATAATTAAAAGGTTACCAGCCATTACGTTGCTCATAGTAAAATCGACTCCAGTGGCAAAGAATTAACATGAAACTATTTTTGTGGTTGACATGGATAGGCTTTTCGTAAAGGAGTTGATCCGACTGCCATGAGGCAGGCAACACTGGTTGCAGAGCGCAGCAGATATATCAAGAAATTATTTTTTTGTTTTTGTAGATCTGTGAGTCTCATCAAGACAAAAAAAATGTTTCTTGCTCAAGAATTAACAGTCAAACATTAATATACTATATACACCTTTGCCATTTACACATTAGCATCAGGCCATTTATTACAAAACACTATACACTTTCCACTGCAGGCGGGTTATATATTGACAGCAATTTTCTGCAGATAAGACAGTGAATAGACTCTCCACTCCATGTTGATTAGGAATAGTTTTTCTAGTTTTAAATATTAGCCAGACACAGAGAAAGGTTGGACTGTAAGGCCTGGGTGCACAGTCTTGATGGAGCAAGTTAATTGATTATGTGCATTTCACTAATCTTTTGTCTGAGGCGGGGAAACTTCTTCACTGCCTTCGTAGTTTTCTTGTGCTCGTTGGCCAGTTCGCTGAGGGTTGTTCATATGATGTGCTGCCGGGCCTGTATATGGCTGTCCATGCACGTGGTTATTCTGCAATGAAGCACAAACATTTTAAAGGGACATTAAGCTTGCGGACCACTTCCTAAGCCATTACTTGCTTCACACTTTTACAATTCACGACCACTGAAAAGTACTCTTAAGCACACTGAACTTCTTGTGTAGCAACATCTGTACAAACTCATCACAGTTTCTTCATTTCTATCAATCACATCCTTCACTTACCTTTTTAATTTACACAGAAGGTAAACAAACTTTCAATTCGAAAATATAAAAGGGTTTAGTTAATAGTTATCTCAGCTTTTAAATAACAAACATTTACATGCAAAGCAAAAGCAGCAAGAAAGAAAAAAAGGGAGACGGAAAGAGGCTGCCTATGTGCTGTGGACATTAAACTGTGCACGTATTTTATGAACAGGTTTTACCAGCTTGAATTTTTTCACAAGACAACGGAAAAAGCCTACCTGTACTTATGTAGCATACTTCAATTTTTAAGAGGCAAAACTTTAATATTACAGAACTGAATGAAATCTAGACCAGTAGTTCTCTCCAGATGCTCTGTCCCAGTTTTAAGAATTCATACACGCATCTGGCTAATGAAAACATCTCATCTAGCTACTGTTTTGCAGAGTTTAACCAACCGTGGAGAAACCAGGAACACGAGGATTGTGTGTGTTAGTGAGAAATACCATCTCTTGCAAGAAAGTGAACACATCACACGAGTAATGGTGAGGTTACGGTATGTGTCTGAACTCAGGAGCTCAGGAAGGAGTGGGAAAATCTGCATAACTTACCAACTGCTCTGCTGAGAACATCAAGTAAGGAAAGCAAGACGGAGGGAAATGGGTTTGGGCAGGAAAGGAAATTAAATTAGCAGATTTGGAATATATAAAATGAATTGGAACAAAAAAATGGCAACTAAGTAGGGGATCTACCAATTTCATCAATTCAATAAAAAGTCTGTCTATGATTTCTTTCAGATCCGGCTTTCCACTGAAACATATTAACAAAGCAGCCTTTTAACATAAAACCACATCTTCTAAGTACTTAGGATTTAGAGAGTAGTGTTCATAGCACAAGTTTTATGTAAAGTTATCTGCATTTTTCTGAAAGCCTTCCAATTACCAAACGTAAATTCATGCCTTGAGGCTTGATTTAATTTCTTAACAAGTAAGCAACTCACAAAATATCATCAATGTCAACAAATATGACAGAATCAAATTCAACATGCACTAGACTGCAATGACATCTGTGCCGCTACTCTCTATATGGATCATTAATCCCTGACCTGGTAACATTAAAATTCTCACCTGGAGCACTAAAGGTTAAATTGTTCCTGACAAAATGGAGCTGTATCTTTATCTTCACTCCTCCAAGTGTGATATTTCACAATAATACATTTCTGGTTAACTGCCTAGAGTTTAATTTACCATAAACGGTATAAAAAGCTAGCTGGAAGTCTGAATAAATGGTTTTACCTGTTGATACTGGGAACCAGGTGAATGGGGATACAATGGGGCATCTTCAGGTGGAGAAGACTCATGTTCATCTGGGGCATCAGGATCATCTGGTTCCTGCAGTTTGATAAACAGCTTAGTTTATTTAGGTAAAACACATGACAATCATTCTATCCAGAACCAATCCTACATGGAAACGGCTGTTTCAGACACGCCTCGAGAAAAATTCCACCCCATTGTTTCACCCATAGGTCGCATTGCCCTACATAAAAATTCCTAATATCAACGTATCATTGGAAAAACAGACCCATTCATAACCCACTTTAAATGGTCAATTTAGGTTCTATACTGGTAATTCTTTAAGAGACCGATATCTATAGAAACAGTAACTGATGTGGAAACAGGCACAGCAGTCTGTGACTGATGCCAACAAGAACAGGAACGCATATTTATAAAACACTTCTAAAATGTGTTAGCCCTATAATGACCAGAACTGGTTGCTAAGGTTAATTATTTATAGAAGCACTTCACTTAATTTTTTTAACAGAAGTCAAATTAATTCTTTACCTCCTCTGGGCAGAGTTCACAAGCTTTTGCAAGAGTCATTCTAGCACTGTGTGATCTCTCTAGGAAGTAGCCATTTGATGTTTCATTGCTCTGTATTGGTGGAGACCAATTGTTGTAGGTGTACTGGGGATTGCCGGTGTATGGTCTACGCTCAAGCTCATCTCCAAGCCATTCTACTGCCCAGGTCCATTTTCTCTTCAAATCTCCATTGCTCTGCAGATAGAAAAATTAATAATTCAGAATTATTTTCTCTATTCTTCAAAACAGAAATATTTTTCCCTTCCTATACATCAGCTATCAAAGAACTGACCACCAACACATATGCTGCTGTTCAAGAGACTCCCTGAAATATCCTTTTTTTTCACAAAGAAAATTTTAAATTTGAAATGAAGTCTGTGGATTTGCAGCTGCATCACAGAATCACAAATGCCAAGTTTAACCAAACTTCTCTTGATCCCATCTACTGTTCTTCTGACCTAGGAAGGTTCAAATGAGTTGTACTTGGAAGTTATACTTTCATCAAGGTAATGAAAACTGAACAATGGTTGTTTTGGTTGTTTTTTTTTTTTAATACAGAGAACTGGGAAAAAAAAGCAGCAAGAAAGAGAATGAAAAGTATCACCTGAAGGATCTGGTAGGCTACAGGACAGTTGCTGAAGAGAGCCACCATGCACTTTATACATTGGTAAGCTCTTTTCTGATAGTGATTCTTAGAGCGCTGAATGGTGTCAAACAGTCCATCCCTGTCATCGGGGATTCCTTTAAGTGCATTGTGAATCCTACAACAACAACAAAAAAAAAAACAAACCACAAACTTCAAGTATTAGTTATGTGATCTGAATGAAGGCTTCACTTTCAATCTAATTATAAAAGTGGTATCTCATATTCTGACTTCCGGTTTTAATAAAAGGTTTAAAAGACTTGACTCATCACGTACATAACTTAAAACTTCAGTAGTTTTGGTAATATTTAAACTCTTTGAATGTGATACATAAAATGTGAGCATGATTAGCCACAGCAATCAACTTCAAGTAGTTAATTTTTATTACTTATTTTTACAATCAACTGCATTTACATAACTTACAAAATAAACCTGTTAACCCAATAGGTCATTAACGAATCGGAATGGTTAAATCCTCAAAAGAATGGTTAACTTAAATTATAGTTACACTTCTCAAAGCTACACTATTTTAGATGCAGTTCTTTCTGATGAATGCTACATATTTGTGAATAGAGTTAAGGGACTTGGGCATCCCCTGGAACCAAGCCCACTTTTTGTGCCTTCTCCTATTGAACAAGGGGTAGAGGAATCAATTTACACCTCGAAACTGTGCAAGAACTGAGAACAAACATACTTTTGGCTTTGGGAGGAGGGGATGTAAACTACACAGGTTTGAGAAGTTACACACAACGCAGGAAAAGCAACTGCCCTCTTTCCTCACAGCCCTGGCAACAGTCAACGAACAGGCTCTAGGCAGCTGACAATCTAGGCTCATATGCAAAATGACAATGACCTTGACTTCAGCTGATTTAACCAAATGGTACTCGTAACACTTATCCCAAACTGGCACTTGAACCTGTCAAATCAAGAGAAATTTATGAGAGCCAGAGAACAGCAGCACTCATCATACAGTACAAGACAAGGAGCACTGTCTATGATCAGATGTTGCTTGCTTTTTAAGAGTTAGAAGATATTACCATTTACTACGGACAGTTACATTATTTGTGGTTTTGTGGGTTTTTTTGTTTTTTTTTTTTTTTTTTTTAAAAAAGAGAAGCCAATCATCATTAAAACTCTATGATTATCACAACAAACCCAAAAACATAACAGAGACCAAGCTACTGCCAGAAGCGGCAGCAAGAAATCAGAGCATGACTGCAGCTGGCCAGTTAATACCCTTCTACTCAAGCCTACCACAATTCCAATGAACACTGCTATTCCTGAGACTGGAATCTTGAATACAAAGTGATGCACGTCTCCAAGTATAGCAAAAGCCAAACCATAGCATTCAACCTCCTCCACAGCCATTCTTTCAAACAGTACTATGCCTAACAAACACTTCCATAATTTTCATGATTATAAAAGGTATTCTTGTCCCTTACCTAAGCTGTAATTCCTACAAACAAAATGAGGAAAATCCTCAACTTGGTCTTCATGTTTTGGACTATGGTAGGCCAGACCACCACCTTCTCTTAGAATGTCTTCTGAAGTAAGGCTAGGCAACTGATAAAATCCTAGGAGCACAGTCTATTTCTACAGGTCAAGCACATGAGTTCACTCCAATACGCTTATTGGAGCGTGCTCTTACTCAAGTGCTTTAAATGTCATATGAGACAATAGCTGCAAATGATTCAGTAAATCCAATATTATCTATATTCACTTATTATGAAACACTGACATTTTGAAATATCGACAGGTAGCACAGTGATTGTATTTCTGTTGTGTTACACCACCTACTACCATACAAAATGTCTGAGTAATTCACTATTCTCTCAAATAGTATTTGCAATAATGACACTTTTCTAACCTCAACCTTCAAAAGCCTTGTTCTGTAGACATATGAAAACTAGGTTTGAAGTTGGATAATTTTTTAATACATTGAACTTAAAATTTGATTGAAATGTGATCACATAAAGAATATTTATGTATAATATAAGCTTTCCTCGCCAGTTCACACTTTATCCATGTCTTAGCATAACTACAACTGATGTGTTTCTTAGTAAGACCAGGCTATCATGAGATTCTCTTGAATGAGATGTTGCTAAGAATGAATCTAAGCACCTCACAGTAAGTACCAAAGAGTTCATCCGTTCATCCTAAATGGAACATTCTCCTGTATGTGAAAATTCTTGGGTTTATAGGGCTAAATAGCAAATTTCTCGGGAGTAAGGAAGGTCAAGGTGAGAAATCCTAGTTTTGCCTCTTTTTTTTTTTTGCTTTACTCCTGTATTTTGATTTATTATCTTCTTAAAACAAACTTCTTCTTGGAAGGATTATTAACAGGACCGCTGGGAAACCGAGCTGTACAGAACACAGTGATTTTGAATTATAAAAAGACAGGTAAATACTAACCTGTGAGTTTGCCAGGAGTCCTCAATTAACAGGATTTGCAGAAGCAAATCCAAGTAAGGTCGAAGCTCATAAGTATATGAATATGCAACCTTAAAAAGTAAAAATGCAGAGAACATAAGAAAGCATTCCCTAAAGCAGGCAGACTACACGGTGCAATAAAAGAACACAATTCATTTGAAGTTTACTGTTATTTAAAGGATCTTTTAAGATATGATGCATTTTTTTTTTTTTTAAATTGCTAATTGTGTCAGGGTTTTTTTGGGTTGTGGTTTTGGTTTTTTTTGTTTGTCTCCCTGTCCCCCAGTTGGTTGTTTTGTTTGCAGTATGTTTTGTAAACGAAAAAATGTTTCCTCAGGAGTTTCCAACACAACTATCTGAAGCCCCAAGCGTGAAATGCTAACAAGTTATCTTAAAAATACCTTCAGAAAAGCAAAATTACAAACCAGTATTTTTCACTGATACTGCTACTTTTACACAGAATAAAGGCTATCCTAAATTGTAAAATACATGCCTAGCAAAGTATCAGTAAAGCGATTTTTATTATGATTCCTTCAAGTGCCAAACAAAAGGACATAGAAAAGCATAAAGTTTACATGTAAAAAAATGTGTGAATATAAAGATGAACCAATAAAAGTATAAAATTTTATTTTGAGTGGAAAAGTAACCAAACTTACAAAGATTACAAAGGAAAAACAAGACAGTCCCAAAGATTCTTTACAGAGTCTGAAGCCAAGTATGTTCTGCAGAGTTGTAAAAATAACCTTATGAACATACTCTAAATAAACACAAGGGAGATCCCAGGAAACGTAAGAAGTTCTTTTATGGATAATGAAAGAAAAGCTGAAGGAAATGGTCTTGCAATCTCAAAGATCACCTCAGCATACTTATTTTCAATCCTTAACAAAGCATTCCTAACTCATAAAAGGTCAACTGCTTTCTTAAACTCCTAAAGACTTCTCATAGTACTTACAACATGATGTATACGACTTAAGTGTACTGACAGATGATAGACCCTAAGGAAAGTTTATTTATCAAGCACCTGTTCAGTATTTAATACAATATTCCTATATTTAAATGCAGAATCCTCAGTGATACATATTTATATTCCTTTCTTCCTCCTAGTTTTTTATTTTTACCTGCCAAAGAAGTTCACTGAGAACAGTGGAAGAGAACTGAGGATTTTCCCAGCAGCAGAAACGAAGTAGCTTGATGGTCTCTTCAGAGTTGCTGCAATCTTCAATAATTTTCTTCACGTAACTAGTTCTCACAAACAAAATATCTGCTACGTTCTGCTGAAGTGCCATTATAGGTTGAGATATATTAGGATCACCGTAAGGGTTGGCAAGTGGGGGATTACCTAGAACAAACAGTTATTACAGATGAAAAGGTGCTAAAGTACTTTCAGTGTAAACATAATAAAACATACATTGGTGTAAACTGGTATAAAACTCATCAAAAAACAACAGACGGAGAAAAAATCCAGCCCCTGCCTAACAGCTGGTTTACTTTGAAAAATACTATGGTATGAAATAACTAAGTTTTCTGATTGTGAAGCTTGATGGTTGCTGCCTGAGAGAGCTACTTCTCCCTCTCGGGTAAGATTACGCAGTGACAATCAAAGCAAAACAGCTGGAGACATGTCCATATGCAAAAAGAGAATTACTGAGTTTCCTCAGTGAAACTCTCTTATCGCCTGAATTTATCTGCTTTTATTTACACTGCTTGTGTAACACTGTCCAAATTATCACATTATATGACACAAGGTCCATTTACTTCACTACGCAGTGGAAAAGGGTCCAGAGAAGTATCTGTCACAACAGTCCCACCAGAATCTGTAGAGTGTACAGAAGTAATACACTTCTGAAAGATTAATTAATGTATCTTATTTAATAAGCCTCACTTCGTGTAAGAAAAGACTGTTGGTTTGCTCCTGATGTTTCTAAATTTAGCAATGTTTTTTAGTTACTCTTTGAAGATGCCCAGAAGGCCAAGGAAGGAAGAACTTTTCTAGCTTAATATGCAGAAGCAAAAAATACCTTTACTCTGCAAATAGTAATTATAATTAGTAGTCAGAGTAAAGTTCACACAAAGTATTTTTTTTAGTACAACATTAAGAATATAATGAATATACAATTATTTTTCACAGGTAGAATATATTTTCAAGTGTAAGCCTCAAACAATACACCGGAAACAAAAAAGAAATCAAAATTGCCTAGTGGTTCTGAAGCTTATTATAGCACAGTAATATGTTCAGCTCATTAATCTTACCATAGTACATTCAAGCCTATTGACTTTATAGCCTGACACATCAAGCTGTAACGAGTTTGCCATTAAATAGCTTCTCTACAGATTCCTGATTAGTTTTTATAAAATATGCTTAATGTGTATAGGCTATAAAGTCCACGTAGCCCAATATTCTGTCACCATTTCTCAAAAATAACTGCCCTCTGCTCAGCTACTGGAGATATTAACAATTTGCACTGGGGTAAACCAATTTCTAGCCAATTCTTTATCTTTCATAAATTAAAGTGCTGGCTTCTGTTTGTCTTCTTGATTGAGAAAAAACACCAAATAATTTTCAAAAGCTATCCACAACAATGCAAGACCGCTTTACTGATAAGCAGTATTAGCTATTGCAGAGCAGGCTGTAGTGTTTTTCCTTTACAGCTTATTTTTATATGGGTAACATCAAAGTAATCTATTATGTTATTATTGCCTACTCAGAATAAAAATCTTTATGCAACTCTCTACATTTACAGTTTAAACTATTCTAAAATTATCACTATTTTGTAATCATTGAATCACAGAACAGTTTGGGTTGGAAGGGACCTTAAGGATCATCCAGTTCTACTCCACCTGCCATGGGCAGGGACATCTCCCACGAGACTGGGCGGCTCAAAAGTTCCCATCCAACCTGGCTTGAACACCTCCAGGAAGGGGGGCATCCATAACTCCCCGCAGCATCCAACAAACTACTACTTCACTACTGTGTTGTTTTCCTGTATCTTTAAGAAATAAGCCAAGACAGATTTCTGCCTTGTGCTTTTTGGTATTTTGGTATAGGAAATCAGTTTTGCTCATGACAAACAGATTTCTGTCTTTAAATGAAAGGAGTTGCTGAACTTAGGAGTCAAACATTTTTTCCAGCTAATCCAATTTATACATAATAGCCTAATATACACGAAGACACACTGATAATTTCAATTAATCTAAGGAAAACTTAAAATTCACTATACCATTGATAGAAGACTGCATCCGTGACGACACATTGCAGCAACGGATCAGTTGTGACACAACAGTGTACAGCTTCCCCAGTTCAGCATACTGGTATTTAATTGGAGGACCTGGACCTTCATCCAGAGCCACAAGCATGAAGGTTGCAGGAACATTTAGTTTGAGAAGTTGTGTCTTCTCTGCTACGCCTTTACAGATGAGGGAAAAAAAAAAGATACCTCTGGTTTCTGGCAATGACAACAGCTCTTTTTTTAAAAAAAAACAGGAAAAATAACTACTGTTTACATCATCTGTAACTTCTCTCTTGCTTTGCTGTTGTTCTATAAACATCATTCATACTTTCCGGGGGAAAAACACTTAAATCAGTAAAGATGCTCAAGAAAATCACGTTCAGCTGAAAAATCACATTGAAGAGAGCTGTAAATGAGTACAAGTTCTTAAGTGCTCATTAGCACTTAAGTAACTGGCATCTGTGATAACAGCAAAGTCCCAGAGAAATCTTTTGGACCAAGAATTAATCTTTTCATTGTGTGGCCCAGGATAGGATGAACACTCCCTCGCAACTATTTTGTTATTTTTCTACTGCATCCCAGATACAGCAATTACAAATGTATGACATTTCCAACCGTGCCACAATACACACCAAGTGTAAATAAGCGTGACAAGATCAACTTAAGAAAAAACAAAAAAACAAAATGAGAAAACCTCCAAAACCAATGAAAACCCCAACCAACCAAAAAATCTAAACATAAAGCTAGTTTGACGCAAGAATAAGTTCCACATACTTCACAAGTACTTACCAGTAAATTAGGTATGTCCCTTCTGATCTCATATTCTGTTCCTCAATTTGGTTAAAAGTCATGATTTTTCATGCATTTCCAAGATTTTTTTCTTATTCTGAAATACATCTGGACCTTACCTACCATCTTTCTGATAAGAATGAGGAATCCAGATAGCATCTTATTAGAACTCTTCTATAGTATCTTTTTGATTATTTTAGTTTTATAGTTACATTCTTTGTAGAACTGATTTCTCACTTTTATTTGATTTCTCAAACATCAGACAATTTATTCTTTTTTCCAGAACCTGCGGCGTTGCAGGAATGATGTATTGTGGCTACTGCAGAATGAACACTCTACATCCATACTGATGCCTTCAGTTAACAGTAGTAAGACAACCACAACAGTTTATCTTTATCTTGCAGTTTCAACTGCACTGAGTATGAAAATCTGCTAAAAGAGAAATCAGAGCAGAAGAACTGCATGTTTCTTCTCTGTAAGGACTCTGGGGGTCATGACGGCAAGCTGCCTGATGGAGGATGCTGCAGTAGATAAGGTATATGAAAGCAAGATACATTGTAAGGGAAACTAGATTAACACAACTGCCTAGATTAATTTTACAGATCAGAAATTAAATTTCTTTCATGTGGGTAGACAATTTAAAAGAGCTTCCAGAACTCTGTATGTGTCAATTCTACATAGGAATACTGAAAAAAACCCTTCAATTGGACTGATACACTTTCCACGAAGTAATCCAATGCAAACTCATTTAAAACTTGCCTGCATAAGCCCATAAGCAGCAATGGCCAAGATGTTAAGTATTACAGGCATTCTGCGAAATTGCCAAAGAAACTGGATTTACTAGCTTCATAGTATTTCACACGAAAATATGAAAATTTCTTGTATTAGAGTAAGAGGGAGAGAGCATTCTTCCACTACGGAACAATATCTTATCTTGTTTAGAACTTGATGTAAATTATTTGTCACTTACACTGCCACATGTGAAAGAGAAACAAGTCCCCAACAGAAAACCCTAATAACTGGGGGAAGTAAGAATGTAGAGCTTTGTAACAATTCACTACCTGTGACTACCCTCATCAACCTGAGAGAGCAAAACAAATCTTTATTCATTTGACTTGCATTTTATTACTTTTAACTGCTTTTCCTCAAAGCAAATATGTAAAGTAGCACTGGATTAATCCACCTAAGGAAGTTTATTTAATCTATCATCAACTGATTTTAAGCATGCTGATAATGGTAAGAAAAAGCATGATCACAGCTGCTCAAATGAAAGTGAAAAGGACAGATCTTAGCTTATCTGCAAAAATTATTTTTGTTTGGAATAGTTACTTCAGATACTGCTAGTATTATTTTATTCTATTCTTAGTATACAGGCTAGTGACTTTCTATGTAAAGAACCTACAGAATCCAGAATCTAATACCATTTTTGAATACTTCTAGATCTATATTTACTTTTTTTAATAATGTTGTATACTACTAAGATGCTGAAGAAAAATGGGTGATGCTGGAAATGCCACCGCCAACACTTCATGTGGATCACCACAAAACTGACAACCATTTATGTGCATAATGGGTTTTAAGATTAGCACCTACAAATACAGACAGATATAGTGTCAGCGTTTTGCATTCAGAGTTTTAAAATTCAAAGGTGAACTAACTAAATAAATATTGGAAGGGCATAGCTGGAATATATGGACAAAGCATGACCATCTGAATCGATGTTTCCATGAAAGAGAATCATGTATCTCTCTCATTTTGCATTTTTATCATCCTCATCTTATTCAAGCTGAAACCAGCTGACAGCCCCACATGCTTCTTGGGTCCCATGACCTCCCTGCAAAGAAGCCCCAAACAAATCCATTTTTTGCTCCCCTACACCCTCTCTCAGGATGACACACTTATTGCTCCAAGCTTCTTATGTTCATCTTCCAAAGATGGCAGGAAGTCTAAAGCCCCACACTGCAAACCAGAGGAATACAGATGCTCTAGAGAGCATTCATATGGCATTTACTGATAACTCTCAGTCTGAGCCTGAAAAACTGGATTCTCCTGCTGTTACCTGTACAACTGATTCATTATTAAGAAACAGTTCATTACAGCATCATAAGTAGAAGTGCGTGTAATTTGCTTACCTAGGTTGGCATACATCACAAACAGATTGAAATACTGCTGCAAATGGCGCCCATGTTCTGATACTTCTCTTCTTAGAAGATTTAGTACCGCTCTCAGTAAGTGATCACTTAAACTTAAGTTATCGTAAGCCTATTAAAACAAGTTTTATTATCAGTGGTTGAACCTCTCAAATCTTAAAGATAATTGTTTCAAAAGTATGTGATTCATACAAACTTGAAAAATACTAGCAGCTGGTTAATCTTCTGTTACTCACACAGACAGACAGACAAACAGGGAAGGACTGCCTTCACTACACAGAAGTCCAAGAAATTATCCAAGTACAGAAGCTTTTAAGTCAGCTTTTTCTCCACCTGCAGCTAGGCTTAAATACTGAGAAAACAACATGCAGTTCCATTGTGAACTTGCATAGAGTAAGACAGACAATGGAATCACCTGTACAGGTGTATCTCAAACACCCTATGAAATAAACACTGTCAAAGCATATGTGGCTTTAAATTAACGCTTTTCTTTTTTGCTGCTTACAGGAATGAAAACATTTTGAGAATGTAGAACATAAGTAGAACAATACAAATAACAACTGTCTCACTGTAGACATTAAAAATACAAGACAAGGCCTAAAAAAGTCAGTCATTTAAATTTTGATACAGTCAAAACAAAAACACTGTTATAACAAGTATTACATTAAGATTTTGGCTTTTTTTGACTGCCAGTTCTAGGTGTATAAAATTAGACAATTCACTGTCTTCTCCTATGCAAGTTACAATTTTTGACAATTTCCATGTTCCACAACATAGCTAAAGAAAACTTAGGGAACTCTTACATGTTCCTGTGAGTTTCTTTGTGGTTTTTTCTTTTTTTTTAATTGTTGTTTCATTGCTTTTTGTTTTGTTTTCAAATTCTAAATGAAAAACACCTACACTTTATTATAAGCCACTACTCTTACTTTGCAGATTTTATGCAACTCAAAGTTCTCACTACTTAGGTCTTCACAGAGATTTACAAATGAGGGGAAACCAAACCCCTCAGAAAGCAACTCTCACACAAACCAGTCAAGTTAACATGATGTACGTAGTGAAAAACGGACTATATAGCTTTTCTGTCAACTACTGATGTACCAACTCCAGAATTTACCTTACATTAAATACTTATAATGAAGAAGCAATAATGTGTTTCAAAAGCTTTTACTTAGAAAATTAAATACCTGACTGGAAGGTCCAGGAGAGGCAAAAGGTGAAGGACACGGTCCGTCTTGCAATGAAAAATGTGCAATAAATACTATAAGTTTTGCAAATGCACCCCTCACTTCAGCACTAGGGCATTCCAAAAGGTACTCAGAGAAGCGGTTTGAAACATTAAAAAGTACATTGTGTGCAAACCAAAAGCGTACATTCTTGCTGTGACGAAGAAGGATGCATAATGCATCATACCTGAAATACAAGATGACACAAGTGAGACATTATGACCAAATGTTGACAACAATGAATTTTGGCAGATGTATTCTTTTGCAGAACTTGAAGAATATACGTGTTAAAAGAGATCCCCAAACATTTTTGCCAGATTCTTACAATCAGATAATTTATAGTTCCTATAGTGACATTCTGTTACTAGCAATCACAAATTAAAAAGATACTAAGACAGGATCGCATCCTCCAACTCCCAAACAACTACTAAACAGAGGTCCTAAATTGGCAGTCATCATTCCCTCTGCACTGGAACTGGGGGAGAGGGCAAGTAGCAGAGAACACGTGAGATGGGTTTCATGGGCTGTGTATAAGACAGGTAACTAAATATGTAACCTACCAGGAATTTATATTCTCATTTACAGATCTAGAAAAACCCAGAACGCCAAAGAGTAAAATATCTGTTCCAGAGAGGGCCTTCTTTGACTATCCCCTCTCCCGCAGCATTACGTGAACTCCTCTTGATCTCTTAAAATAACAGAAGTAACTTAGCTACTCTGAACGTTGCTACCAGAGAAAAACCTGAGGTACATATTTGCCATGTATTAGACAACTAATTACTAGCAGCTTGTAAACTACTGGTCATCATGAACACTAGATTTTTCTCCCTAGTTCTACCAGTAGCAACCCACACTTCCCAACTCAGAATAATCTGGTTTAAAGGCAAAAATGCTGTGGTGCTATGAATACAATTGCGCTGTTTGTTATATATTACAGATTTGAATTACAGGCCCCCTAGCAATGTACATAAATCACTCTGCTAACAGACTTTAAACGATTATAGATATGTTTCAGAAACAGAATACAAATAAAAGCTGCCAAAGTTGCTTTAAAAGAGCTTGGTTTAAAACTACAAAAACAAGAACAAAACACTCTGTATTAAAGTCAGAACACAAACCCTATTAGTTTTGTGTTAGCAATAGATTCTATTCCATTTTCCTTTTTAAAAGGTAGATAAAAAGGTAGATTTAAGCTCCATTTGAAAATGGATTTTGAAGCTATTCAGCTCAGCAGCTTATTTTAAGGCTCAGTTTCTTTCCAGTATTTTCTGTTCATATTTCCCCGATTTTCACGTGCATCATGACCATGTAATTTGGGAATGGGATAAAAATGGGCCAGATCACTAACACCTTTTATTGTCATATGTATATAAGCGGGATCTTTTAACAGACAGACTTCCAAAACTGTAATTGTTTTTAAAAGACAAGATACCAATCACTAGCAGGACCACGAACTATTTTCTTTGTATGAAATCCTGTGGTGAAGAGAAATCTAGCAGCAAGCTGAATACTAATCATAGTTATTTCTTCTGCTTCCGGTAACAGATGATCTTGTCCTAAAGAAAAATCAAAATACTCATATGTAAACAAAGTAAAAGCAATTTACTTTTTATAATTCACCTCACTCCAGATTACTATTTTGTCTGCATTGTGTTCCAACTTTAACAGGAAACCGAATCAAAACAGCATCTAGCTTTGGTAGCCCATCATTTGAAAACGTAAGCTTTAAGATAGTAACAAGTACCTGGAGGCTAAAAAAGCCATTTCAGAAATTCGGCATCTCAACTTTGAGAACTGTCTTCAGTAGAGCAGACCACAAACTTAAGTATTTTAATGTGACCTGGTACCTAAACTGAATAATAACTGATAGTTATCAAAGTATTTTTTGCTCAATGTTTTGGCACGTTATCACTGAGGAACAACTCCACAACAGATGTTTACCTCCAGAAGTCCAGGAATACAAGAGTATTCAAAGCAGAATGCACAAAATTTTCACTAGCTAAACAAATTCTTGGCAATGTAAACTAAAATTCTTCTTGCAAGAAATTAATCCATAATTACTGCAGTAACATACTAACCTGGAGGAGGATTTAAGTAGACGCTATTACAAGTAAGCAACTTCTTTATGAACTGGAAGTATTCCAGGCTGTACTGCATACGATTATGCATGAACTGCACATTCTGCTTCCGTACACTCCGTTCAATGGCTGATGGCATTTTAATCTGATGGGGTTTAGTGGTGATAGCAAGTTCTGAAATATATTTTATTAGTTCATTGTCTTTGTCTATTGTGTCCATACGTTCATAAAAAAGAATATAAGCATTCCACCACCTCTTCTGGCGTCTGTAGGACATACGCTTCATCATATGATCAAAAACTTCTCCCATGTATTCTCCACCAAAACACTGGTTTTTCATTTCTTCATCATCATCCATTTTGCACTCCGTCACATCTCCATCATCAAATTTATACCATCGATTTTTCTCACCATCCCCACCATTCCTCTGGATAATGTAAGAGTAATAATGTCCACCACTGGCCTGGCCACTGTGTACAAGCACACCGACAAGCCTGTATTTCGTGCTCCCAGAGTGTTCATTTTCTGACTGTTCATTTTGTATTATCTGATTTTCGGGATTTACATCATCTCCTTCCAATTTAGCTACACCTGCCACTGTGTAAGGCTCCATGTCCAGCTCTCGTGGAAATTCAAAGTAATCATTGAACTTGATTGCACATTCTCTCTCCCAGTCATAATCAAATCGTTTCAACTGGATTGCAAGAACTGGTGGCAACTTCTTAATCAACAAGCGTTTTACGGTGTCAACCTGAAAAAGGACATGAACAGTTAACCAACTCTTAAGTTTCCATTCACATAATCTTACCAACAACTGAATCAGTAATAAAAAGGATAACTTTTTTCCTTGAACATGAACTAAAACTGAATTTACTACAGCTGTAAAGTCACAGTGGTACACGAATTTAATACATAAGGAATAATTACCTTTTTGTTGCATTTTTCACAATGATATGCATTTGCACCTTCCAATAAATCCCCTTTGACGTACTGTTCCAAAGAATCAAGAAGGTTTTGGTGATTCCTTATATCTACATTCAGAGTTGTGAAGGATTCCTCACATTCGTACCTACCAATGTACAGATAGACGTAAGAGAAAGCTAGAAATAGGTTCAACTTTCATTTCACAGGTGCTACATACACAGCACCTTACTGCAAAAGTGTTATTCAGCATTACTTGCCAACTTCTGATGAAAGGAATTAAGCAGTAAAGAACTGTATCTTCTTTATTGCAGTCTTCCTTAGATTACATTACAGTATATGCATAGTGTATTTTTTCATCTGCACCAGTTATAGTTATCTTATGAAGACCATAGAAGCGACTTGTATGTCTCAAGCTCACTGAAAAGATTGCGGAAATTGAATCTTTTAGCACATCTTGTCTTTAAAGCAGCTTAAGTAGCGTGACAGATTCCTGGCTAACTTTAGCTAGCAGAAACAGCAAAGTAGGGTACTTTTCCATTGCTGAACTTTACTGACAGAAATTAGCCCGATAAACACAAATATTGAATCATACCTAACAATGATAGTTCAAAATAGATTTTAAAAAAGCAGCTTTTTGATTTTTCTATTTGAAAATTTCTGTCTTCATAAAATCACTTTGCATATTTATGACTGGCTGTGACTTACTGTGTTCTGCTATAACCTTCAAAGAAATTCCTAGCAACAAACCAGCAATGCCTGAGAGACAGTTAAAAAAGTTTATTTCCAAGATGTCTTTTCAAAGATAAAGAAGTGACGACTACATTTTAAAAGTTGCATCTATTCTAACATAACCCTTCAGGGCTTCTTTCTCTGACATGCAATCAAGCTTACACAAGGTTTTATAAAAGCAAATAAATTAATATTTAGAAACATTTCAACCAAAACAGTAATATTAATCTATTAAATAATTCACAAATTTAGAAAGTCTTTGAATCTGTCACACCCCGATCCAATATTTTAGTTTATCATTGGTTTTCTCCTCCCGAAACTACAATCAGGGTAGCATTTTTGTTAAGTACAATTATGCAAATCCAGCAGAACTCCAAAAAGACAGGTAATACTTCAGGATAGTACATAATAACAGAAATGAATGGTAACTCACATTGCTTCATATCTGCATCTTCCATTTAATCACCCATTGCATATAAAATAAAACCAGTGCTTTCATTTTATCTTGCAATATTTCAACTTACTTCTCGTCACACATTTTAACCCATGAAACTTAAGATGTTCCACTTATAAGTTCTTCAAATTCACATCAGAAATGAACTGAATATGGAAGACTACCACCATAAAATCAGTTTGTATCCATGTTTTTTCTTGTATTTTAATTGCTAATTGAAGGATAATACTAAATGGTCAACTTTCACAATGAAGAGAATTTGCAATGGCAATGTGCAGAGAGATCAATGGTTTAAGAATAACACATAATCTTAAAGATGTATTGAACAGTAAGAGTTAGTGATACAAAAGTTAACACAATAAACAACACAAAAGAACAAGCCCATCATTAGGCCACCTTGAATCTTGCACACAATTCTAATCAACCACCTCAAAAGGGATATAGAAGAAAGTCTAGAGAAGTACAATGTACAATGCCTAGTTCTACTCTTTCTCTAAGCACTTGTCACTGATTACCATCATCACGATAGTGGGCTACAGACTTACAGTCTGACTTGGTATGGGTGTCTTTATATACACTACATGAAGCTGCATTTCAGCATTCACAGTTGAAGTTAATTAAAAATACAGCAGAAATCTGAAGAAAAAAGAGAAACTTTCTACGTTATTCTCCTTAATCACATGTTACACAGTGAGTAAGAATGGAGTTTTAATCATTAGAATTAAAAACTCATGCTTGGGTCAGCTCTACCACACACTACGGAAGACTGAAGACAGCAACAGCTGTTAGCTACATCTTAAAATGTTACATATTGCATTTGGTCCCGAAGTTATTTTCACTCTTAATATGAAAAAGCTTTATCAATACATACTGCATATACAATCTGCTAAGTAGAAGAAATAATAAGTACATTTGAAAACAAAGGTTGTAGAAAAAACAAGGTAGCAAATTCTATTAGTTTTTTTAAAAAAAAATCTGACCACAAGAACCACCCCACTCTGGACTCTTTAATCCCTTTTAAAAAAGAACATAGACAGACTGGGTTTTTGTGAAAAAGGAGAATCTTGAACACTTACCGATGTGGGCATCCTTGACAAATCTTCTGATCAGCAAAGGACCCTCCTAAAACTTTACTTAACATAGCAGGATGGCCCAAAGCTTTTAAAGCTTCATCTAAACTGTCCACCAGGGAATTAAAAAACTCTAAAGCATCATGTTGTTCACGTAGATTTACAGGTTCACCCCAAAGTCTGAAAACAAAAGCACATTCTTGTCAAATATTTTTTGTTTTGTTCTCCAACAATTTGCTTTCTAAAAAAAATATTATTCAAGCTTGGTTTGTGATGTAGTATAGCAACTGTCACTCTGTCCTTGACACTTGTGTATAATAAACTCAACCTTAATTCCAAGTCTCAACAACTGCAGGAATCCAAAATAACCACCTTGTTAATAAACAAAATTTATGTCAGACTTCTACAGCATGGTGAAAGGTAGGATAACAGACAATGCTGAACAACTTCTGCTAATTTACACTTAACATCACTATTATCTCTTCTACTATGATTAGTTTTGCTGTATTTCAGTGGTTCAATAAAGTGATATCAATACTAAATTTTCTATTTACCTAAATTGTTTCCAAAACCCTCTTGGTACATAGTACTGTAGCCTGGAAGCTGCTAAATGACCAAAAATTACTTGGAGATGCCTCAGGACTCCAATATTGTACTCTTTCCTATCTTCTGTTTTACTCAGTGCTGGTTTGTCTTCATACTGATGTGGATAACCAAACACATCATCTCGCGGGTCAACATTGCTCTGAAAGCAGAAGAAAATTTGTGCAGTTAGAATCACAGAACGGTTTGGGTTGGAAGGGACCTTAAAGATCATCCACTTAACTTTGACATGCAGCTGTTTCAAGCTAGTTGTAACCCTTGTTTAATTTAACCATCTAGGTGTTTCATATTCTCATCTGAAGAAACAAATAATGCCTTTGTCTGCATTAACGGAGTTTGAGCGGCAGAAGTGGTGTACAATGCATTCAAGTACAAGTCCACGAGGAGGAAGACTGCAAAACTTGCTACTTTGGTCTCTTGGACTTTTTCTCTGGCAGCAGGCCTATTCAAGTAAGAAATACTATGCTATTGTCCCCACTGCTAGTAGTGGATAGCAAAGCAGTTAGCAACTTAAACTTGTTACGATATTTTCATAAAACAGAATTTTATTTTAAAGATAAGCAAATCCTATATAGTTAAATTTACCTCATTGTCCTGCTTCTCATCCCCAGACATGTCATCGTCTACATCACTGCCTGTGCCTTCAATTGCAAGAATCCCATTCCTGATGGCTGGAATCATGTACAGCTGCTGAATGACAGAATTCATGTAACAAGTGGCACCAGCATTTTTTAGTCCTACAAATCCCTTTGGCGGTCGAGGCCCAACAGGTGGCAGATATTCCCACTCTGTAAGTGCTTCACAGGCTAAAAGAAAATATCATAATGTGATTAAGAAACTATTTTGTTAGAAAAGAAACAGACCATCAATTAAGTACAAAGGTCTGCTGCATAAAATTAGTATTAATCTGTATCACGCTGCAGTTTAATAAAACAAACGTTCCACCAGGAGACTTAACTGCTATAATTAACACAATTTCCATGAATGACCATTCTATCTGTAATCGTAACATTATACCATTTTCTTGCGTTGCATAACTAAAAATGTGGCCAGAAAAAACTCAGTCTATTTATGCATCAGATAGAAGTCTTGACTCAACAACAGCCAGTGTCCTAGCTGAAGAATTCAGATGAATGAGTCTAGTAAATGTAACCAATTTACAAGCCTTTCACAAATTTATAATCCTTTAAAAAACACAGTATTTCACTTATGCTTCACATTTCATTGCCAGGACGGCAAACAGTTTTAGATAATTCTATCTATGATTCATGATAGATTTCATTCTCTTCTCCTCGGATCTCTCACAACTCTCCAGAACACATTTACAATCACAGGTTCCCTATGCTAAACTGTTTTTCTGTGGTTTTTAAGACAAAAAAACTCTGATGTATAAGAATGGAAGAGAGCATGCATGTCTACAAGCAAGCTTTGCTTCGTATATGAAACACACAGCATGCACAGTTCACACACGTGTTGTCTCCTCTGTCTGATGTACCATGGCAATCTCACATTCTATTGTGTTTACCAAAGATTTGAATAAAAAGAAATACCATAAAATCCTTCTAGCTGTGAGGTGAAAAGAAATACAGTACTTCCCAAAAGAAAAGAGTGAATAAAAAAGGATGAGGTGTGGGGGGGAACCGTAAAGCTGCCCTATTCATTTGTCCATTTGAGACGGAATCGAACAGGAAAAGATTGAATTACTTAAGTAACTCACTGATACCAGCAACTGGGCAAAGTAGCATTGTCATTCTGAGAGACAGTGGACAATTTCCATCACGGGATACTAGTTCTAGTTGCTTATAGTTTTGCTTAACTATACAAGTTTGAACATTCTGTTAAATCACAGAATGGCTTGGGTTGAAAGAGACCTTTAAAGACCATCTAAATTCAACCTTTCTGCCATAGGCAAGGCCATCTTCCACTAGATCAGGTTCCCTGAAGCCCCAGTCTTCCTGACTTTAGACACTTCCACAAGTTCTCCCGGCAACCTATTGCAGTGTCTCACTGGTCTTACTGTACAGATGTTCAACTTAAATCTACCCTCATTCGGTTTTAAATAATTGCCCCTTGTCTTGTCTACAGGTCCTGGTAAAAAGTCTCTCACTGTCTTTCTCGTTCATAAGCTCTCTTTACATATTTAAAGGCTACAGTAATGTCTCACCTGAGCCTTCCCTCCTCCAGGCTGAACAACCACACCTCTTGTCTTTCTTCCCATTATTAGCTTGAGTTAGCTGTATGTTAATTATCCCCCCCTTTCCTTCCCTGTTAATGTTCCAGCCAAGATAGTTCAGCTATCCCATTCAGGGCTGCAGAAAATATGCTCCCATTTGTTCATTTTTAAGAAAGTCTTATATGCTTTTTATTGGTAACCAAATCTGTGTTAAGTATGTGCATTGTAAAAACTAGCTCTTTTCATTCGACTACCAGTTTTGAAACACCATCATCTCTAAGCTTTTCTACATATAGCAATAGCTGTAATCTTTCTCCAGAGAGCAGAAAGTTCTTTAAGGGCAGAGCTGTGCTAAGACAATGTCAAAACTGAGAGAACAAACATTTGAGAAAGGACTATGACAAGCAGAGAATTGAGTACAGAGCTAAAAAGGGAAACAGGGCACGGTACGTGAGTCTGTGTGGGTGATGATAACAAATTAGGTGAGCAACCAAGAGATTGGCACTAAGCTGAGGATACCTTGTGGGTTCTGGGATTGGTTAGGCAGAGCCTGAAACAATGAGACAAAAGTAGAAGATAAAAGAGACCAAATGAACTTTGTGGGAGCTGGTATGGACAAAGGGCAGCAGCCAGAGAATAGGGTAGGATGGTGTAAGTGACTGGGGTGGGGAAGCTGGATGCAACCACGTAATGAAGTCAGTATATTTACCGCATAAAGAACAAATCAAGGTTACTAACTTTTCTAAATTTTGAGAGACTGATTTTCCAACATTAAAAGCAGCCACGAACAAACCGCAAAATAAAAAGTCCAGCAACTAGTTCAGTTGACAATATAAACAAAACCTATACAAAATGTATACATTAAAAAGTAGAAAATAGATAATTAAAAATATTACATACTAGTGATTGCTGTACCTATGTAATACATTTCAGTCAAGGTGTCTACTATTTGTTTGAGATTTCGGACACATCCAACTGCTAGTGCAACCAGTAGCTCAAAACCAGCATTTATAGTAGCTGGTGAACTACAGACTGGTATGGCCTGCTCAGCAGGCAATTCTCCATTTCTCATGTATTGCAGATAAACATTGGATGCTGGAAAGATGAAATCATCTATCAACTCCTGAAAAAAAAAAGAAAAGAAATCACCTGTTACCATAGAAATGCACACTGTTTTCTATCAGAATAGGAGTTGTTACATAAACAAATGTCCAAAACCAGAGTGGTACTTAAAAAAAAATTGAGACCAACACCATAATAAGCTTTTACATTTAGGACACAGTAACACCATCCTGAAGTGCCTCCCTATAAACCCACTTCTTCATTACATTTATTAAAAATAAATCTGTATTATTATTGATTGGTAAAATTTCCTTTTGCCCAACTAGGATCATCCACAAAGCTCTTTATCAATTAGTGTTGAAAAAAACAAGAATAACAGAGGTACAAAGAAAACACATCTTATTAAAGAGAGATGCTATACATCTGTTCAAACCTGCCACAAACGTTAATAGCACTAATTAAGACTATGTGGAGGAAAGACAATACAGGTGTTATGAAAAAAAGCAGCCCTGTACAGGAATATCCTGTATCTAGCTCACTATCCCAGTGTGACATTTGCCAAGACTTGGAACAACAGCTCTCTAGATTACAGCTGTTCAATACACAATGGCTCTGAAGAATGACAATGTTAAGTACTCTTGTGAACAAAACGTCATTTTAAAGAAAGCACTGAATTCCAATTAGAAGGCCTTATTAAACAGTTAAGTTGGGACCCTTTATGGTCACAGACCACAAGATGAAAGGTTTCTTTCCACTCGTTTATAGTTTAAAAAAAAAAAATTAAAAAACTCCATAGGTCAAAAAAAACTTGAACTTACTTTTATGAGATTAGCACCTCCTTTTTCACAACCAATATGGTATTTCTTCTCAGGTGTCTGGAATGCTAACAACTCTTTTGTTACTCCAAGGTGACCCTCTAAGATAGTTTCTTCAACACCTGTTTCCCCTGTTCTTTTTACTTCATCCTGCCATTTAAAAGGAAGTTAGGATACTCTAAATTATATACATTTCCAAGCTTAAAACTGTACTTTAGAACAAAGCAGCAAAGAGCTGATTATAAACCAATCCTAAAACTTACCCTAATCCTCTTAAGCCAGTCAATTTCATTATTGAGAAGAACTTCAGCATTAGGTACATTGATGTTACTGTTGTAAGCATAGTTGAGAAGATGTCTTAAGAGAGTGAAGTAGTCTCCTGAATGCTTAGCTCGCTCTCTTGCAGTACTCTGTGTAAGCCAAAGAAAATCATCTGTAATTCACACATGCTTCTACTTACAGTGAAACACTAAATCTGGCTGTAAATATGAAAGAGAAGTATATGATGATTTTTAACCTTTTAGAAGTTTGCAGTTGTATTTAGCTGTTAATAAATGACTTCCAGACTATTTTAGTAGCAATTTAAATACCTGAACAGGAAACAAACAGTGAAGTGGTATGTTCAAGAGAGCCATGAGCATAAAAATTGAAAAGCCCTGACCGGCCCAGGAAAAGAAAGGAAAACCTGTAGGTATCTATCTGATCTGTTAATGACTTTTAATTGAAGGTTAGCATTCACTGAAGATCAAATGCATATTTTAAAGCCTATTGTTCATGTTCTTATCAGAAAATGCAAAGAAGTCCTTTTACCCCACAACTAACTTAAATTGGAACCGACTGTGCTTCTTACCTATAAGATCAAAAGGAATCTATACTTTAGTGACTGCTGTTAATAGCAATCTTTCTTTTCTTGTAGATATTCTGTCCAATTACTTTCTACAGAAATTCACATTGTTCTGAAGCCTTTACCTTTAAACACTTACCCCAAGAACAGTAAACAGCAGGGTAATGAAGAAAAGGAGAGGTCTCTGTCCCATGCAACACCTGGTAGCCATTAAAAAGAACTGCTCCTGTGCCATCTGACGAACAGTTCTAGAAATCATTTAGTAGAAACATTAAATACAATCTCCTCATCCAAAAGGACATTAAAAAAACCCAAACCAACTAAACTTGCATTTATTTGCTTAATGTTTTCTTAAACTGCACATACTGTAATAAATTAGAATACGTTAATTACTCACTATCCATTACACTGTTTCTCCTTGTAGCGAAATTTTAGACATGTGAATTTCTATTACAAAACCTCAAAACCTGTTCCACAAATCAAATACTTAAAGGTAAAAGAAACTTATCAGCACCTAACGAATGAACCCTGGCAACTGCCAGCAAGTATCGGATAACACAAGAAGGAATTTGTAACCCTCAATAAATTTTTCATTGTTTTAATCAAGCCCAAGTTGTGCCTAAAAGATGGAACAGAACCACCCTAGCAAAACTGCTCTTATGTATCACTGCAGCAGTCTGTTGAGCATCTATGAAGTGACCAAAATCTATCATTAATAAAAAATTAAAAAAGATGACCCCTTGAAAATTCAAGTGGCTAGAATAAAAGGAAATTTCCATCTAACCACTGGAGTAATATGGGAATGGATAAACTTAAGGAAAAAACATCAAACAAAAACCAAAATGCAAACCTCACTCTTTCAAGTTGTAAGACTGACTGAGCATTATATCTTGTAAAAACTTAGAAACAACTCTGCTTGGGTAAGGAGAGAAAACGAATGAATGCTGTGTTTTATGAAAGTATCTCAATGCATAAGAAACTGAATTTTACAGTGCCTTTTTGGTGTGGTTGTCATTGTTTTCTGCCTATGAGGTCACTGCGGAAAGCACACGAAGATTCCTACTTCCTTCAAAGTTTTTCCATGTGCGGTTAACCATGCCTCAATGACACGCAAGAATGTCCATGAGGTCAGAGCAAAGATGCACCTAGCTGATCACCCCATCTCTGGTACACACATAGGGAAGCGCACAACAAGAGGGAAGCATGCAGTGATACTTTTCCAGAATACATTCAGCAAGCTTCTAACAACTTGTGGTTCAGGAAGACTACTACAAGCACTATTTCGTAGCCCTCACTGCCCAAATTCAAAGAATTCTTCCAACTATTTCTAAACTGAAGGTTTACCCTGCTTAAATGTTATGGTCAAGAAGTTCTTATACAAAGAAACACTGTTCTGTATTTATTCTCCCTTTGCTACTTTGGATTTTAAAGGTCTCTGTGGTATTCCCCTCCCACCATTTATCTCTTCTTCAACACAAAGTGAAAGTGCCCCAAGCTATTCAGCTGTTCTTCAGATGGAAGTAATTTCAGAACACTGATCTCTCTCTTGTCATCCTTTTCTAATCTTTCAAAGTTCTGCTACACTGCTTTGAGTCACAGAAGACGATGGGGTAGAAGCAGTCTGTTTTGTTCTAAAAACTAATTGACATTTACTGGATCTGATTGCTGAGCTGACATTTTCATAAAACTTCCCACAGAAATTTCTTTTAAGATGCAACCCTTCAGCTGCATGGGACACACAGACAATTGTCAGGTTCATGAAGTTAAAGGCAGAATGAAATAGATAAAGGAGGTATTTTCATAAAGTGAGAAATGTGACCAAGGTAACAAATACTTAACACTGTTGCGCCTCTACAGAGTACGCAGCATTTGAACACTAGTATTCTGTTTCTGTGAGGCTATAGCAATCTAAGAGCTCATACAGAATAATGGGAGGGATGCTGCTGCTTCAATGCAGGCAGTGCCACGTCAGACTAGGATATGAGCTGCAGAATGAACTCCCACTCACCTGGTTAAACAGTTGCAGGGCAAGCGCCTCCATTAAGGCAAGCCACCTGAATCCCAGCCTACTGATAGCTCCAGGACACAGATTTGTGTTTAGCTAACAGAAGTCATCCTCTTCAATAGGACTTGGTGCCACTGCTGTCCACAGGCAGTAAGAATGTTTATGACATTTGTATGACCACCAAACACTTTTCAGCCATCAGCAGAATATTTCTGGGATTTACAATCATTTAGGACTAACCCTCCAGCTATCTAATGCTGACAAAGCCAGCTGCGTATTCAGGGGTCATAACTACAGAATCAATTACATTGGAGAGTAAGAACTGCTCTAGTGTTCAGTATTAAACATTCTGCATCCAGTTTCTCAATTTAAATATATGCTACAATGAAACAGCAGAAGTACCATACAACCTCAACCTCTGAAAGAAACAAACAAAACCCACTAATCCACCTGATTTTTTCCAAAACAATAATATTTGTGAGATCTGAACATTAGCATCATCTTTGTCTTCTATGGTGCACCAAACCCATTTTCTCACATGCTTATTTTTGCTCACATTGTTCTCTGACTGTGGACTGGAGATTAGAGAACAAATGTTGAAAATGGAAGAATATTCAGAATTCTGTCTGGTATTTGCCAAACATTCTCTGCACTGCAAACACGAAATTTGTTTTCACATAAATTCAGGGGATGAACTTTTTTTAGCTTAGTTCAACTTCACTGTCTTCATTTTCAAAGCAGTCTTCTATTTCTACTCATGTTTATGCTATTCTAACCATCACATAATAATGAACATTTGCATTCTAAGTGAGATTGTCATATACAGCAGAAATTTTACGAGCATACAACAGAAAAAAACTAAATTCTTAGCTTCTTGGGTGGACAGTATGAACTATTTTTCCATACAAATAAATCAGCTCATTTCCCATGCTGCTGGAGAAAAAGAGCAGAGTTAAGGAGCTGAGCAGCAGTACACTTGGATAAGAGAAGACCTTAAAAATTGACAAAACAACCAAACCCCATCCATTAATGTCACCAACTTTTTAAGACCAAAAAGCTAACATACCTGGGGAATTAAGCCACTGCTGTTCAGACTTGGGCCAATATGTCAACAAAATACACGGAAAGAGAAGCCCCAGCATGGGCACACATCTAATTTGTTCTAATATTTTAGGAAGAAAAGTACAGCAGATAACTATGCACTAGGAATTACAATATGAAACAGCTGAGATTCAAATCGAAGCTCACATCAGCAAGAAGAGTAACCATTGAGAGGGACTGGCAGAACCATGACAGATACTCCCATCAGTAAACCAGGACAGTAGGTTTTGCTAAAAAGACCTTCAACTCTGTGAGATAGAACCTGCACAATGAAATTTAGAAACTAAACTGCTTAAGACTATAGATATAGAAGCTCTAATTTGAACCACTTTCTTAGGGAAATATGACTAGAACAGAAAAATCCTTATGAACAGCATCTGCAGTTTTCAAAGACTGAGAGGGGCAACAAGTAACCTTTTATGAAGGTTTGTCGTGTGCATTATTCTGTTTGTAAATACAGAACATTGTTATGTTGCTAGTAACCATTTTAATATTTTACATTATGCTGTAAATGTAAAGCAAAGCAGACTGTTTTTCGTAACCAAATAACAGTTAAATGTACACATTCTTTGTTTTGTTTCTTTCTTTTTTAGAGTAAACATGAACATAGCTATTCTGTGAGTTCTTGCAGCAAAAAAGGCATTATGGACACAACATTTTTATAGTGGGAAGGATCACAAAATATCGATTCATAGCAACTAAAGTATATTTCAGTATTTTCTTCTCTTAGTTACTCTTGACAACAAAATCCTAGCCTATTTATCCAAACTGGTGAAAGTGACAGCAAATAAGAAACTTTAAACCCTGACACCTGGTCAATAGTGGCAGAGATTAAAAAAAAAAAAAAAGAGGAGAGATGCCCAGCTGTGAGAATAGCTTTCCAGCTCACATAAAATGACAAGAATCTCAGTTTCAAATTCAAAGTTTAAGAAAGACTTTAAGACCATTTCATGAGAGACATCTCACCAGAAGCAGCCCCAGAAGTGGTGACGCTGCCAATAAATAAAAGCACGGAGATTACATAGATTTGGCCACTATTAGATAACAATCTTTAAGTTCCCCCAAGTTATTATATGTGTAAATACACTTTAATTTACAAACTACACATAATAAACGCTCACCAAGCTGAATATGTAAAGAAATACTCCAATACCAAACACTAACTGAAATAAAAACAAATACTGATGAACACTTGAGAAATGTCACTTAACTTCTAAGTAAAATGCCAGGAAGGCATAACTACAGTGAAATTTATTATAAAAATTATTGCCCATTGCTTATATTTGTACAATTAAGATAATGTAAAAAAGCCACATTCTGATAAATCTTTGAATCCACATTAAAAAAAAAAGTAGCACTAATACTTGTCCAACATATACTTACTGTCAAAATAGGAACTTGGTATCAACTTTTGAGTTTTAAAAATAAAATTCAGTCATTTCTTACTAATGGGCCTTGAAAGTTACCCCAAATAGTGAAAGACAGCTTATTTAATTCAATTATAAAACTACAACACACATTTATCAGCATGTTTTGTTAAACTTATCTAACTGAAGTAATAACAAGAAGCTTTAGTGAAGCTGAAAATTCAACATCCTGTATCACAGGTTGCAAAATAATAAAGCTTTTGGGATTCTGATAATAATACTCCACAGTTTCATCAAAGTGTGGAAAGTACTTCATTGTAAAGAGATAGTCTGATGATATTATTGATCTTTTCGTTATGGTGAATATTCCTGAATGTTTTCAACCTGTTTTACCTAGGGAAGTAAAATACCCAAAGGGTGCTGAAATTCTGTCCCAGTCACCTCAGAGCACTATTAGCTGACTTCATTTAAAAAGTACTGAAAGGCTCAGACAATTTCACTAATATCTCATCTCTGTCATTTCTCAAAAAAAAAGTTAAAATATTCATGGAATGACAGCAGAGAGCTTTAGTAACAGTTCAAAGCACTAGAAACTAAGTTTAATAACAACATACAAACACTTCCCACTTGGACAGCTTCTAAAAATACACACCCCAATATTACACATCACCACTTCAGATGGGCTACAAGACACGCATCACACAGATGCTGCATCGTGCAGACACCGTTTAAGGAGAACTGTAGGAACACCTTAGGGATAACAAGAGATCCATGAACTCTATGGCAGAACTACACAGCAGCTGAACCAACAGTGCCCTTGGCTGCTCCTGCTTGTTCTCTCTGTCCGCCTGTCTACCAACAGGGCTGAAAGTTCCACCAAAATGCTGTTAGTACACCAGGTGACAGTGCGATAGCTCTGTGTGAAACGTGAGTCACATGAAGAGTCACAACTGTATCCCTTCAATGCGAGAAACCCAGAGGATTCAGTCTTAACTTCATTGTCTCCTCAAACTGCTAGCGCTGTATCTTTTCTTTAATTATCAGAAAAATCACAAGAAAGTTTTTCTATACCTAAGTCACTTAAATATTCTAATGTAGCAAGTATTCACATAATTTCTCAAAAGGATGAAGTACCATTGTTTTATCCCAAATAAGTTGTTCTAAAGCAGGGGTGTGAAACTCCTGAACCGTGAGCCGAATCGGGCCCAGCACCTTGTTTCTACTCAGCAGCAGCGCCAAGCTCCTTGCCCTTATGCTCCAGCCAGTGCTGGTCACATGTGCAACATATGTGATGTGCGACATGCTGCAGGAGCAGGAGAATGGTGGGAATCGGGAGTTTAGAAGAGGTTCTAAAGCTATCAGTAGCACATGATCAGGCACCTGACAATATTCTCCTCACAAGTAAAAAAGAACACGGAACTGATACAGCTACCACTTCATGATAGGTATCCAAATTACAGAAATATATTGCTAAAGAATAAATTAAGACAACTGCAGAAAAATCACATAAATAAGAGATCACTGCTCTGAATTTAGGCTTTATATTAATTTTAAACTGTAAAATAAAATATGTGATTAAAAAAACACCACCAAAACTTACTTGCTATGACAGTGCAATAGCAAATCTATGATAAACGTCTGCCAAGCCTTTTCTTTACTGAGTGCATCCAGTGCCGTTGGAATCAATGCAAAACACAGGGTCATCACCTCCAATGCTTCGCAGCAAACTTGTTCATCTTCCATGTCTGGTTCATTTCCTGCATTTGTCTACAAAAATAAATAAGAGAGCACAAAGTGGGTAGAAAAAAAATCCCGAGAAACCCAACTGGTTCCAAGGTATATACACACAACACAAACACAAACCACAAATTTGTATACTAAGTGATTATCACTGCCAAGTATTTTATGCACTCCACTCAGATGTGATCCAAAGCATTACGAGGGATGACCTTAAGTTCCAGTACTGTGCTTCTCAATAGCAGATTCCAGGCACTTAAGGAGACAGAAGTTAAATAGGAAGCCTGCAGGCAAAGGTTACATCAGTTACTAAGTACCATTGGGGTTTTTTGTTTGTATTTGGGGTCTGTCTGCTTGTTTTTTTTTTTTAATTTTTAAGATGCCTGTCTTCACTACTTGGAACCTGGAGCTTGGAAACAGTTACTATTTAAACAAAGAAAGGCTGTGGAGAGGCTGTAGTGCTGCATAACACATCAAGAATTCCAGTTGTACAAAGCTTTGACATTCACAACTTATTTTACCAGAAGCTTCTTAATACTGCTAGAATTTATTCAGCAATTTGGTATATTTCAGAAACACGAAACAGCTGAACCAAATTTCAAGCAGCTGCTTGTGGTCACTTTTGCAATATTAAAGAATAACCTATGTACCAATTAAACACTCCAAAGTAGTTGATTTTGGGGCATATTCGCAAAATAAATACTCTGAGGATAAAAGCGAGCACTCTCCTCCATCTAAGCCAAAAATATTCAGCTTGAAGAATACTGAATAAATTGAACCTGAGCTGGTTTCAGTCTAAGTTCATCACGTAATCATTGCTACAGGTTAGCAACATTAACTAGAGACAAAGTGTTTGTTTTACATATGGAAAGGTTATCAAAATTTAAGTAGGCAGAACGAAGTGATTACAACACAGAAGAGATAACTAATTGTAAACAGCCACAGAGGACAAGTACGTCTCAGTCTGGCAACAGACTCCACTTTGTCTTTGCACAACAGCTAAAATCAGGGACAATCACTACCACTGCAGCGGGAGGATGTGGTAATTCTAGCACATCTCAAGATGTGAAAGTAAAAGCAGAATGCTTTCAACAAGTTCAGGGCGGCACTTGCTTTGCACTGAAGCCCTGTTTAGAAAATAAAGTATTTCTGCAGGGGTGCAGAGATCTAGTAGAAAGGCAAAGCGTATTTTATACTCATGCAAGTACATCATATTCTAAGCCTGATGTGGTTGACACTGAGTGAACAGTTCTAAAGTAGAGAAGTTGCTTTGGAATTCTTACCTTTTCATAGATTTTACTGATTTCCTCATTCGAGCTGAAAACCAGCTGAACCGACCCACAACCCGATGCCCAAACAATTTTTTGTACTGCCCTAATAACACAGATATCAGGGATGTATTTTGAAGCCTGGAAAAAAGAGAAACAGATGAAAGCAACATTAAAAGGCAGTTACAAATAACATCATAGTGGATTCTACACCATCACAAATGTATTTATAGAAAATTTTCAATTTTTAAATTTTAAACAGAATTTGTCCTTAAAGAAAAAAACCTGAAAAGCATTTATACTTCACTTATGCAACAGTTTCTCAATAGAAAGCAGCATGTATTTTAGACACACTACAGATTCTTTAAATCATAATGCCACAAACGCCAAGTACCAGGAATTAAAAGAAAGTGAACATTTTTTTATAAGTAATCAGTAAATCTTTGATTCTGAGTAAGATTTACCAGAAACTACCTACTTCAACACTGTAACATTCTTGTTTTGGGGGAAAACAAACCCAACAAACCACAAAGCACGCATTTAGAAGGCAGCTGGCCTCTTAAGTAATGTCACAAGTTGAATTTATTCTAGGGTTTGTTCCCCCCATGATATTTATTGCGCTGCTTGCTAGACAAACTAATGCTTAACAAATACGTGATTAATATATAAAGGGATTGTTCTATACGTTCTATAATCAAGGCATACAGGGTTTTAAACAAGAACGCAGATCATGTATCTTACGAATGCAGACTCACTCTTCAGTATTCTAGAGATAGTCAGAGCTAAAATCCAATAGTTTCTACTCATATTCAAACCAAATGCCATTATTTATACTTTGAATCAACTTTCAAATAAGACTCTACCCTCTCTGAAGTCTATATTTAAAGTAGAACTCTCACAAAAATGGGCAATCCTTAAAAGCAGACGGTGGATATTTCTCAAAAATTTTCAATCTCATTTTTCTAATGCTGAGACTTAATAAAAAAGAGAGAGTAAGAAGCTTAACTAACAAGCTAGCTGCATCAGGAAACCTGAACAATGCGCATTCTTGCTACTGATACGGACATTTACAATAGTTACAAGAAAAATAATAGGTATTTCACCTTTCCCACATGCAAAGCAACCTTACAGTAACAGCATCAAAAGACAACTTTGGCACACAGAAAATGAACATGTTATTTTTACATCTGACTATAGTTTTAAATTCTTGAAGTACCAAAATTTAACAAGGTAACAGATTTCTTTCTGTGTTGTAGTCTCTGCCCAGCCTACAGAAATGTCAGACTTATTTTTTTTTAAATTGTGAGGTCAGTTGAAAAAGTCTTTGAACATTAAGACATTAAAAGAAAAAAAAAAGTCTTTCAAAGGCAAACTACAGTACAAATAAAGTACAGATCTATAGCAGCTTTCATAATTTCAGATAATTATACGCAATACCGTGTAGACTCTTGTAAAAGAGCTTCAGATTTTGTTTCCTTTAGGTGCCTCAAAGAAAAATTATTTATTTATGAGATGTCCTCCAAAAAGGACAAAGGCACAATTAAAAATCTTTCCTCATACCTCATCTCAAAAGGCATTTCATCTGTGGAAGGAATTTAATTGACTCTGAATTCAATTGGCTGATTTTACACACACAGTCACTTACAGATGCAATACCGCCACTAAAGAAAGGCAGATGGGTCAGTTTTCTTTAGGCACTGTAGTTTGTTCAGAAGAAATATTTTACTTTGCAAAATGAAGATGATAATACAAGACTACTTTTATTAAGACAGCTTAGAATTGTTTTGGAGGTAGCTTTGCAGGGATTCTATACAGTATTAAAAAGACAATATTCACTGATTTTGCACTGAAAACTGAGGGATCCCAATTCACTGTGGAAGAGGAAGTTGCAGTAGTTCCGATTTTAGTTTCTGCTGAATTCAGCAGAATTCACTACTGTAGTCAATAACATGACTCATAATTCCAAGCCCAAACCGAGTCTGGCCATCCCATGCAGTACCACAGAGATAAGATTAGTCTATTTGCAAAGCACACTGCTTAGCCCTACTGAGCTCCACAATTATTTTTTCATTCATATCATTAATGCATTTTCAATATATAAAAATACACTGTCAATGATGAGAGTTTTCTCTTCCAGTCTTTAAAAATTATGCTTAATATTTAGTAATTCCCTACTCTTCTCTGTGCTTCTCTTCAAGAAGAGAATGTTACTCAGAAACCAAAACATTAAAAAAGCAAAAAAAGAAGGAAGTATGTATATCACAAAAGTCTTCAAGATATATATTAACTTCTTTACATCAAATACATGGAGCTCCTGCACTTCCGATCCAAGTGTAGCAACATTCACAAACGATTAGAGAGCTTGTACAGAACCTGCCTACTTCACCTAAACTTCTGTATACTATTAGAATGAATTTCCAAATTTCAAAACTGCATACGGAAACAATTAATTAAATGCTTTTAATTAAGTTAACAGCTTATTAATCATATGAACATTACCTAAAATGTTTCATGACAGTTTAGAAGGGAAATCCATGTCTTACAAAGCAATAAATTCAAGGAGTTTTTCTTAAAAAAAGATACGACAAGAAACAGAGGTGACACAGAAAGGACTTCACTAACCTCATCGGATACTTGCTGTGCAAGACGAATTGCTACATTTCTGAGCATGCATTCTGAAGATGGATTAGGAATGTTTTGTAGGGCATTTTGTAGCACCACTGCCTGGTCGTGCGTAGCCTGGTTTATCTGGAACAAAGTATTTTTTATATTTATTTTTACATGGGAAAAAGAAAGCAAGAAAATATGAAAGTATAAAGTTTCTTGGAAAGGTTTAGTAGAAGTAGATAAGATTTTGGAAGGAAAAATACTCCTAGGAACTGCAAACACCAAAAAAAGCAACTCCCTCCTTTTCAAACAGACACTACCTCATGCTACAGTGCACACAGAGTAGTTAAGAGACACATGCTCAAGCTACTCATATTTGGGGGTTTGTCTATTGATAAGACTATTTCAAATTAACAGAATGTTTAGAATTACACCGCCTCCTTCCCTTTCTTTCTTTGATGTAAGAAAGAAAGTATTTGCCAAAACAATGGGATTCCCTCTGGATTAGCTCATAAGTGTCCAGATAAAACACAACTAGAGTGTTCATTACAGTCAGGTACTTTCTAAACACTTGAGTTAGAGCACTACTGAGGAATTCTGTTCCAGATTCTCTCACCTGATTTCTTACCATACTTTCACAACTGCAGCAAAACAAGTTTTTATCTTTTCTGTATTGTTTGAGCATAAAGATAGATCCCTAGGTTTGACAGTTCAAGTCTGAAATGGTAGTTTCCTTTTCACAGACAAACCTTGAAAAAAACCTGTGTGCAAATTCACAGAACTCCCACTGAAGACTGCAATAGCGCCTAGAGTCAATCAGCCATCTGAAGCAGGCTGTAAAAGCATCAAACAATATATACGAGGGGAAAATCAGAATCTATGTGCCAGAATACTGTGTTTAACAACATTAGCAATTCAACTTTCTATGAAAGCAAGGAATAAAAAAAATTAAAAGGTCCTAGTCACAGCAGCAGACCAGTAATAGGAAGACTGCAGATACAAAGTTTTGGTTACCTCATTCTCTTAAGCACTGTTAGAAAGCCAAGACAGACAGTTATGTTGTACTACTTATGTTTTAGATACTGTAGATGAAAGGTATTTACAAACCCTGCCTCCCTGCCAAGCTGTAAGTTTATTGGTGCTGCAGTAATAAGAAGTATCAAGGCTGAAGTCTATCAAACAGGGTAAGGACAGCAAGAATAACTGTGTTTTTCCCAACTAATCAGCTAATAATAAAGTCAGATGTTTGCAACACTAAACAGCAAGTAACAGTAGTCATGGACAAATTTTACTACCTCCTACGTGGTCAGCATAAATCCGTTTCAAACAGTACTTTAAGACTGACAATACAAACAATGTTTAAGACTCAAATGATGTTATCTGTGTTCCAAAACGTCTTTTGAATAACTGTCATTAGAAACAGTGAGTAAAATTTACTCATTTTAAATAGACGAAGAACAGGGTGGTAAACATGTTTGTATTGACATATTTCTATTATGCTCTAGTATGAGACATGAAAAGGGATTTTCACATCTTTGTAATAGTCTAGAATTTTGATAGGAATGGTTCTGGAACTAACCAGAACAGACATTTATTTTTCAGACCTGAGTAGAATGTACTTCTCTGTTTCAGTTATGGATCTTAGCAAATATTCTGAAAGAAAGTGCTCTGAAGTGGGGCCCTCTAGTTACTGAGTATAGGTTGATAGCTCAAGCAACTATTTGGGATGGAACTTCGCCAAAAAACCCCTAAACTCTTGAATACTTGAAAAGAAATGCCCGAGAAGGAACAACAGCAAATTTTAATTTCTCGGCTCTGTGCTATACACCTGCTGTAAGAGGACAGAAATCAAAACTTGACCCATATTCCTCCAGATGCAGAAAGAGTAACTAGCCATATTAAACATGCACAATCTCTAGAAACATGGGAGACCACAGTTAGAACACCCATGTTAAACTATCCCTTTCCTTCTTCTGAGAAATTATATATAGGAGATACAAGAAATCCACATCACTCAATAGACCAAACAGCTCAAAATAATCAGGCCTCACATGTAAGGAAGAGATGTACTCGAAAATGGAAAGTAACCTGCACTGACAATCATGCAAACCACTGAAAATCATATATAGAGTAGGTGGATCTCACACCTAACTTTGCTACAGTCAGAACGAAACAGAGCTTTGTTTTGGAAGTTGATGTCTATTTCAGACTTGTCAGACATCATCTGAAAGTACTGTGAGTTTATGACGTGCAACTCAGAAACACTGCTAATGGAAAGCAGAAAGATGTTGCTGCAGACAATATAAAAAACAGAGTACATTGCTATTTGCAACAAGGAAGATTTATATTACCGGTGAAATTGTACTTGTGCCCTCTACAACTGGTTGACAAGCTTCTGCCACAGCGCGAACATGGCCATATCCAATTGCTGTTAGCAATAATTTGGCTATTTTTAGAGCATTAAGGTAGGCACCCCTTCGAGTTTCCATATCTGCATTTGGCAGGAAGTTGTTTCTAGTCAGCATGCTCAATACAAGAGGCAAACCACCACTTTTTAAGAAGTTGTATTGGAAGTCGCTGGCGTCATCTCCCAGAGGCGCACTGGCAGGCATTAACAAGGCATAAACTACCTGTAGAATAAAACAGACCACACTGAACAGAAATGCACTAGCTTGAACACAGACGACTGAACGTGAGATTGTGCTGGAATACTACTTATGCAAAGCTTTGACAGCATTCGCCATAACAATTTACTAGAATAAACTCGTGTAAGTATTTTCAATTGTTAATTTCAAACCAGATCTTTGGCTTCCACAATGTTACAGAAAGGACTGACAAAGAGAGAGCTGAAAATATTTAAAGAAAAGGCAAACCTCTGTTAGATACAGCACTTGTGAGGCAGAAGGACCAAAGAACAGTGAATCAAGGGATGGACTAAGGCTGCTTTCTCCAAGCTTTGCGTGATCTAAACATATAGCTCTTAGTTTCTCAACTGTAGTGTTATCTGCAATAAAAACACAATTTATAAATATTTTAGAACACGACTAATCCAGAACAAGCCAGTAGTATGTAAAATTATAAACTGGACAAATTCTAACTAACAGACTCAGAACAGATTATGACAGTAAAATATCAGACTACGAAGTGTTCTGCTATGCTTATTTCTTTCATTACAAAAGTGATCCTACTAAAGCAGTGCTAGAAAACCACTCCAAAGAACAACTCCTCCCCCCATTTTCACTGCAGTGCAGCACTGGATCCCAGTACCAACTCCAAACTATGCAACTTTATATAGATGACAGACAAGAAATAACTGTTTGGGAAATATACATACAATCCTATTTAGGACAACAGTCACAAATTACAGTATCAATAAATCACTATAAAGTGGAAAACACTCTCCTAACTTCATTTTTATATAACAGGTGAGAAATTGTTATATGGGATATTACAATACAAAAGACTATAAAACCAAATTTTACCTGGTGGCATGAGCTTCATAAGAACACGTGCTCCATCTCTAAGAGGTGGCATATTTAGGCTACTGCCCAGGTCTGCAACTTGCCAAAGAAAAGAGATGTATCGAGGATGCAGTGACATGATCTTAAAATAAGAAAATAAAAAGGCCATTAAAAAATTAGTTAAAAGACAAAGTATAGGGAAAAAAAGTGGTTTTAAAAACTGTTCATTTCAGAATCTAAACATATGCTTACCACTCCAGGCAAACAGCTTTCAACTTCTGGATTTGGACCATCACTGTAGTGATTGCCATGGTTGCCCGGAGAACCAGTTGAAGAGTCAGAAGAACTATCTGGACTTGAAGGCATATTAGAATTTATCTGTGTAAGCTTAGCGGTAATTAGCTGTAAAACACAATCACAGTTTCAATACTATGTAAAAATGAATATTATTTACCAAATAAAAATCTACAGCATAATACAAAGGAGGAAGAAAGGAATTATTTTGCAAGAATAAAAGATCCGATGCAGGACATTTTCCAAGCACTTACAAAAGGAAAGTAACATCTGAATGGACAGAAATAATCAACCTGGAACACCTACCGTCTTGTCCTTGAGATTCAACTGCCCAATTAATTTTCTGTCATCTGCAGGGTCCACCAGCTCACCACCAATAAAGAGTTCTACTTTTGTATGCGCACTATTGGCTTTAATACGATTGAGAATACAACGTCGTACTTGGCCAATTGTGTCATTTGTATGAGACCAAATATCCAAATCTTCCACCTGTCGGCCTTGGTTTGGAAAACGAACTACCAGTGTGATATGTTTACCACGGAAAGCTCTGAAAACAGACAAACCAGATGAAATTACTTCTCCCTCTCATTAAAAAGTCTATTGTTCCTGCCATATTTTGTGTTGCAAGTCTTTTAACATTACATTTTTACGTATGGTGGTATACTCCAGCATGAGAGTATTTTGTGGAGGAACCAGCAATTATGCAAACATAACACACAGAGAAACTTTCAAGAAGCCACACAAAAGCACGAAACATATGGCCAACTTTTTAGTCAGGTTAGGAACATTAACAGAATTGCAACAAGTCTCTTCTGCATTTTTAGATCCTTCCTCTTGCTTGTAACCTCCTGATCAAAATGCACAAATAAAGCTCCGACTGGCAACCATGCTTTGCTCTTTTAGCAAAACAACTCAGTTTTAAATACACCACAATCAGAAAAAGCCATCAAGTCAACAAGTATTAATGCCTTCTGTCAAAAGCCATTTAAAGGTTAGTATTAGAAATCCAATTTTAAAAATCAAAATACTTCTAAAAAATTCAAAGAATTCAAAAAACAAAGAAGTGTTTACACATCAGCAGTGATCACACTTTACACAATGGCAGGGAACTCACTAGGACAGATGTGGCCAGATAAGCCAAATAAACACTTCCCATTCAACAAAAGAAAGCAAAAACTCCTCATAAAAGCCCCTTGCTAACAAGACCTGTGAAAAAGTTAATCTAATCAAAGAAGCAACCCATATAAGAAAGAGGCACCTGCAATCAACAAGAGAACTTAGTTAGGACTAATCAATATATACAATAAAAAATGCTGTGGGAACACCGCAAAATTACTGACACATCACAAAGAAACAGCCATCTCTAATTTTCTTGACAAAAAAGGCATTTAAAATAAGGGGACAAAAAACACCCACCGTGTCTAAAAATGTGAGCTGCATCACAAATGCAGAGCAATCTCAGTGTACTGCTTAGTTATTTTTGAGACTTTCTTCTCAGACAGCAGCTACTAACACAGGAACACTTAAAACAGTTCTCTGTTCTGCCTTCCTCTCTCAGGAAATAAAGTATTTTGTTTGTGAAAACATTGGACTTAAAATGTTACCTTCTTTGTACCAAAGACAGTTAGAAGGAGCAGCTAACACTAATCTTTTTAATCAAGGACAAGTATAAGAGCAGTAAAGGTATACAGAAAATGTACTTCAAATTGCTGTTTTCTTCTTCCTCTTTTCACGAGGAACTTACACAGAATATGTCACTTAGAGACAAAACTAATTTTAAGCTTGCAAAATAAGAGTAGCATCTTTGTAAACAACTCTGGTAGATGAAGATGCACACTAATAACATGGTTTTTGTATGACAGGACTAAGAAGAGCAAAGGTTTGTCCATACTAACTTTAAGAATAGTATTGCTTTTAAAAAGTATCCGAGAAAAAGAAATACATTCAAAACAATCCAGCCAGAAGGTAGTTTGCGCTAGCTACAGACTAAACCACCAGAAACAAGTTTCTCAGGTGCCCCTCACATAAGCCTGCATTTGCCCGATATTTCAATTTTTATTATTTTTTTACAACAGATGAGAGTTTAGATGCAGCAGCTGAGAAAATAGAATTTTTAAACTCTATAAACACATTCCCTGGATAGAAGCCCTTTAGAATGTAAAAATCACAAGATATTAGTAATATTTTAGTTAACAGAAATGAAAATCACAGTACTGCATTTTTACACATACCTTGACATAGGTAGAATAGTTCTCTCTTCATGGTAATCACTGTCACATTCATTTATGTACTCCCTCAAAACAGTCAGCACTCTAACCATTCGTATTGCTTCTTGCCTTGCACAATTAATACTGTCTTTATCTCCATCCAACACACATAATGTATCATAGGAGGCTTTCAGACGATCAAAACAGGACTGAATGAAGTCTTCGTGAATCACTACCTAATTACATTAAAAAAATTGGTGCAATTACAAGAAATATTAAAACCCAACCTTTCAGGAAGATAATCCAATGGTAGAAGTAAAAAAACCCAAAACAAACCCAGGTGAACTACCATATAAGGCTGCTTCATTCCACTTGAAAATAAAATCCCATTGATAAATAGCTTTAATTTAATGTGTGCTTCAAAAATTTTGCATATCATCAGTAGCTGTAACTGTACAGCGCAAACCTGCATTTAAACAGGATAAGGGAAAGTTTGCACAGAACACTACATTAGACTTTCTCTCATTTATGTCTTCAGACTGTATTAAAGAATCCATAGCTGACAATCTGGGACAGGTTAACTTATTTTACACTGAGTGACCACAGAACATTTACAGACCACCAGAATGACTCCTGCCCCCCACATCACATAACCTAGTTCCAGATACACTCAAGAAACAGATTTTGAGCTAGATTAAGTGTAGCGGCAGCTGCAGCAAATCTCCTCTTTCTGACTGATATCCAGCATCTCCTTGCTTCTGAGCTACACTGACATATAACCTATAGCAACCCTGTTGATAACTCTGCACTGTCCTCAGGCACTAGTCTTCAATCGAAACGTGAACAGTCACAGCTACGGCAGTAAAACAGTCCAGTAGTCACTTTTCTGAAAGGCAGCTTAATATCTTATGGGCAAGTTAAGTAAATCCAACACCTCCTGCAAGCTTCAGATCTAACCATGTGCAGATGGACAAATATGCGCATGCTTAGTAAGCCCAGACCTGTAGCAAGAAAGAAGCACAAAGCCCATCTGCCAGTACAGTGAGACATAGTTTGAATGGCTGTAAATGCACCACCTAGAGCAGCTGTTCTGTATCTAGCAGACTGGCAGCTCTGAAGAGTATAGAAGTGTTTTTGAGGATAAGTATGAATATCAGAGTTTTAAGAAATAAAACTGAGAAGCTACCAACTGGAGACTGTCTGGAGGACAACAGTCCCCTCAAATTCATGCAATTGTAACAGTTTGCTGCTTCTGGCCGTTCTGAACCTAATTATCTCTTCCCTCTGTCCACTGAAACACAGCTCCCAGCAAATATTAACATAGGAGGAAAATATGAGATTTGCTAGAGCTCAGCTTGACCATGGTATGGAAACTCTTGTGACCCTTTGTAAATGATGTGACATAAAGGATGAGATTAGCTTGTGACAACACTCAACAGACCCATCCAGTGAACACACCACTACAAATAAGTACTTCAACAGGCTTCCCTAAGTATGAGATATGAACTGATTCCTGAGTAGGAAGAGCAAATACTGCAGATAAATTTAATGTATTAAAAAAATTATCAGAATTCTGTCTGTAATAATCAGAGAAATCTCTTAATTCACTATCTGACAGAACCTGATGGCTGGAGTATACCCTCCAAAACATTAAAATTATTCTGTTGTCTAAGCTTTCAACTACAAGAACATCACCAAATTGAGTTTTATCACTATTTTTCTACCATACTATATTCCTGTGTTCTTGTTGCCTTTTTTTTTTTACCTGATTAACTTGTAACCTCGGGCCAAGATTAGTATAGATCTCTTTAAGAAGATCTATTGCTCTGTTTGCGATGTCATCACTTCCTTGAATCACAACCTAGCATAATAAAAAAAAAAGCATTAGAACACCTTAAAACTTTCTGGTAGAGAGTTTTAAAACAAAACAACTACATAAGCATATTGCTGTCTAATTATTTTATGAGGTGAAAGTGACTAAAATGCTCAGTTACAAAACACAATCAATACAACTTACATTAAACAGTTAAATTAAGAATTAACTAGTTTAAAGGAGTTCAGAGTTAACAAAAAAGCCAATGCTTTATAAACAGAATGTAAGTAGTGCTTATATATTAATCTTCACATTACATTGCCATTTTCACTAGCTTCAGAGAACAAGACAACTTTTTTCACATGCGTGAACAATTTGTATCAAAGATTTAAAACCAGAATTTTGAAGTATTTAATTGGTTTTGAGTGGGTGGGAGGAGGACAGACAAATGAGTTCTGTTTCTAACCCAACAATCTATATTTTAATTACTAGCCATTAGGTTTGAAAGCAGCCCTTTTGCAGACAATCTCTGCAGGATACTGAGCTGAAGCTTCATGACTTCTGCTATGCTGCCAGACCTGAGTGCAGATCCAGGTAAGTAGATTCGCACAACTGAAACATGCTAGCATTACGTGGGCACTTTGTATGCAAACATTGTGTGAAACTTAAGTGTATAAAAATTGTCATCAATATTGTTTTTAACTATTATCACTATGATTAAACTACCTAATCCTCAACAAGCCACAACCAAAATTACTGAAGACCGTTGCTTTATATACAGCACTTTTTACAAAACAGCCACAATGATGCCACAGTGAGCTACTGCGTGTTCTAATGCTGCTCTTGAAAACCAGAAATATACTCTTTAAAAATTAAGTATTAAATTAGATACTGATGTTTTTCTCCCATAGATTTAGCAAGCTTCAGAAACCTACAATCTTCCAACCGAAAAGCTATAACCATGCTTATGCAAAAAGCTTATGCAAAAAATAAAACCTTGGTCTAATCCTTATTCACTCCAGTTTACCATAAGAGCATAAGTTACATGAACTTATCAAGTGCACAAAACAGAAGTTTAGTTCTAATGTGCATGTGAGAGAGAGAGAAACCTACAGTTAATTCACCTGAAATGGTCCTTCCTCCTTCAACAGTAAAGCCAAATTTTTAATCTCATGTGCATACACAAATACACTTGTTGTTTCAAATAACTTTCCACTAAACATCAGTCTGCAAGGTTACAAACCTGCATACTTGCTGGGAAAACAGTAGAGTCAATATCGGTGCATTTAGCTTGAAAAAGCATCTTTTTGTAATTTCAGTCTGTAATTAGGAAATCAGACACTCCTAAAAATGTAAAGAGACTGAAAAAGACTTAGCAGTTAAACTTTCAGATGTTTCCTCCAAATAACTTACCCTCCAAAGGTAGTCTAATCCTATTAATTCCAGATCATCCATCATATAGGCTCGTCTCTTTGCTACTAGCTTTCCTTCTCGACAGTTCACAGCTTTGAAGAAACGTTCAAAACATTTCATTCCATTTTCTGTTAATAGGGAAGGATCCAGCTGAAGCACATTATTTTCAAAGAAGTCCTTATTAATGTCAGGGTCTAAGTCTGGTTCATCCCCCATTAGTTTGGAATACCATTTAAAACAGGCTTCGCGATCACAAAGATAAACCGCATTTTCAGCTAAACACTTCCATATTTGCTTCGCCTGAGGGGCACAGAGCCACAGCTGACCATCCTTCAACAAAAATCTTGAGCAAAACAAAGAGACAATTAACAGCACTGTCTAACAGACATCTAGAGTTAAAATTCAGAAAACAGTATAGGCAAAAAAAATATCTATGTTACACATGTATATATCATAATACAACTTTGGAAACATTATTTACATTGTCAGTCCACTCATAAACTAGCCCCACGATTTCTTAGTAAGTTTGAATGGATCAAAACCATCAGTCCAAACAAAAAAGGAATAACATTTTGCAAAAATGTTTTAAACAAAACTACCAAGCGTTGTTTACCTATCAGATACAAACAAATGCACATATCCCAATGTAAACTATTTAATTTAAAAATAAGGTCACAACACAAAAGATAAAATTACTTCTGCAATCATTCAGTGTTTCAGCGTTCACTTCAGCAAAATTACAAAATAAAGTATCAATTCCGTAGAACAGAAGCAGAAGTCAATGAACTGTAAATTTTTCCTTCTATTTAAATAAGTTTTTCATTTGTATTAAGTTATTGAAAGAACTATTAAGAACTTCAATGCTGAGAGGTAAGACTAAGGATGTTTCAGCAGGAAGAAATGATAATCAGAAGTTATTCTGAATAATTTTACTGATTCAAAAGCTTTTCTTTGTAAAAGAAATCTTTGCAGCAATTGCTACCTACATATTCCGTATTTGACAACCATGGGACTGCATTAATTCCTTTACATTGACAACAAGTGAGCTTAAAGGAAGTAACAATTTCTAACATGCAGGAGTGATAAATTGTCTGCTATCCATATGCTATACTATAATTTCATTAAACAGTCATTTAACACTTCAGTTCAAATCGTAACTTCTTCGCAAAATTTTCAAAAGTAAAAAAGTCCCTCAGAAAACAAATAAAAAATACTTCAGAGCTTGACAGTTCATGTATTCATACTTTTCTAAAAAAAATTTAAGTAAGAAAAAGTCAAGAGAGACAGAGCTTAAAAAGCATCAACACTCTGCAGCTCTGTGATGAGCAGTGATCCTTTGTTTTCTTATTTTACTCAAACAGCAGCTGGTCAAAAGTCATCCAAATAACTTTTTGATTCCATCCGCTTTATAATGCTCAGTCACTGACAGCTTAACATCAGTGTCTGACACAAGCATATGTCAGTTTATGATCACGAATTTAACTCTGGTGTGGTACAACACATAAGGACTACAGTATGTATGCAACTGCATCCACATGCACACTGTATTCAATTCAGTTAGGTTCTGCACAGAGACAGAAAAAGCCCTTATAAATCATAGTGCCTTGGATTGCAAAAATCTCAGTAAACTTTATTTGAATATATCACAGAAGCCCTATGGGGAAGAAAAAAACCCAAACAACAAAAAAAACCAAACCAAACCCACTCAGTGTATTTTTGAATTTGAATTTTGAAGGAGGTTAACATAGTAATTTAAAACTATGTAAGAGAAAAAGATAATAAGTTTTGTTTTTTAAAGTAATGAAAGCATTCTTACAGAAATTAAACAAATTATCAAGTTAAAACTAACCGTAAGAAATTAAGTCGCTCCTGTACTTCTTGCACATGACTGTACCTGCTTCCTGGTCTTACAGTTTGAGGATCATATTCCCCATGCTCTGCAAATACAAGAAGTTTTATTAGACAATATATTCAGAAAGGACATGTTTACTCTACAAGACAGGTCATGTTGCAAGACTTATTAGTCTGAACATAATTAAAACCACTCAACAATAAGATTTTGGTATGTTGTATGAAAATGATTTTCAGCAGCCTGCTACTAGCTAATATCTTATCCTAACTTAAAATGGATATAGGCAAAGATTACTGAGGGTTATAGTCAAATCAACACACATTTTCTCACAAATACATGTGCTCATCCTTCAGTAGAATGTAAGCATTTGGGCAGAATTAAGAACTTGCATTCCACTCATTCAAATAAATTCGCCCATATTTCAAGTAGTCAGTTTCAAGTTAGAAGTCAGTTAAAGGTCTACCAAATATATAGCTCAGATTATCCAGTGTTTTCTCAGAGGATGCTTTTGATTCATTACAGAGCATCTTATCCAAAATTTCAGTTTTCCATTTTTAGGGTTTTTTTCCGGCAGAGGAAATCATTACTCCAGTTCTTGAAAAGCTCTATAAGTAGCTATGCACGTGACATCACTTAGGGGACGAAAGTATCCAACAACTTTATTTACTGCTAATTTCTAAATGCAAAAAAAAAAGCCTATAATACTGATAGGCTTGAAACAGAAGTAGTTGAACAACTGAAAAGTAAGGTAAGAAGCTTTATCTGTATTATATCAAATTGCAGTACAATATTTAGTTTAACAAACAGCTGTTTGCTTCAGAGGAACTTCGTTTTGTAGACGACAGTTCACCAGAAATCCTTCAAAAAATTTAAACTATAAATTATAATCCTAAAGAGCATAAATGTGCTGTGGGTGCAGCAAAAGAAACAATTACATTAGATATGCATATAGCAGAGAAATTAAAGCAGATTACTTCATGTTAGGTGTTCTGAGTGCTTAGTTTTGTTTTGTTGTGGGAAGATTATGGTGGTGTTTGTTTTAACTACAGGTACACCTGTGCTTTTTTTTTCCCTGAACAGGGACTAATTCACAGACACAAGTTTCAACAGTGGCAATGATAGAAGAATTCAAGTCTTAAAGTTCAGTCAGCTGCCCAAAATTCTGAAAAACTCTGAACTACAAAAGAGGTCAGTCTCCCAAAATATTCTCCATCTCAACTTCTTTCTATATTTATTTTCTGCACTATGCATACCACAGCAAACTGAGTTTGATATTCTTAAAAATTCTTTCTACATACAAGAGCAGAAAAACGAACAGAAAAATCATATATCAAAAATGACTGGTTGAAAATTGAAGTACAATTAGCGATAAATACACATAGAAGGTCATATGGCAGAACTTCTACAAATAATTACATTTCATTAAAATTTTTCAATTTTTTCATTACTTCAGATACTCAGAAGATAAAAAAAGAACTGGCTAGCAATGTTTTCAAAAGGTCTTTGAAACCTCCTCCTCCTCCAGGACTACACAATGCAACAACAGTTGTCTCACCTCACAGAGGACTTTGCAAAGTTAAGAGGAAACGTGAGTTCAGTAGAAGAGAAAGTCATAGAACATGGAAAAAACATACATTAGACTTTTAACCTTAAAAAGGAAATCATATAAAGGGAGTATGACAGAAAAGAACATGCATTAGAGAATAACAAGAGAATAGGAACATTATTCTCCATCTCAGAACATAACTATGGAAGCCTTCAACAAAAATAAAAATATGGCAAATTCAATATTAATAATTAAAAAGAAAATAAATCACAAATTACATGGTAATTGTGGCATTAATATCTGTGGGCAATGGGATTATTTTTTTTCCGTTGGTACTTTTGACCTCTGCTATTTTTACGTTTGCCTTCAATTTTCTCCCTTGGCCTCATTTACCTTCTCCAGGTTCAGCTCAATTCTACAGCAGTCTTTCTTCTGCCCTCACAATCACAATCTTCTTTCCTTTCCTTTATTCCCTTTCCTGGCCTCTCCATCTTTTCTTCTCCCCCATGAAAGGCATGGAAGGTAAAGTTCACAATACTTTCTCTATGTTCTGTGCTATTTAGTATATAAAACTGAAACTGAACAAGTTGCACCTGAACTCTGTTTAGAGTCTTGGTACAGTATACGAAACATTAGGAGGTATTTTCTGCTGCCCTTACTCAATTAACAAAATCTACCAAAAAAAATCCATTGCATTGTTCATCTGGTTTTGAACTCTGATGAAAGAAGTAGAAGCTGTGCAACAGTTTCATCTCAGGAAGTACAACTTAGTTCCTTTGTAATTAAGCTCTTTGCACATTTGTAATATGTATTGTGCTGAAGATGTTTATACTTCTGCTTTACCAAGTCATCATAGACATGGAGAGGCACGGCAGTGGGATGTGGTTTTTGGCACAAGAAAAGAATCATGCAAGGCAACAGCCTAATTTTTCTCCCCAGGTCATCAACAATTTGATAGATAAATAATGTTGTCAAAAATAACCTTTGGCTTCAGAGTTTAAAAATAACAGAAATTAATGAATAATTGTTCATACATTAACAGTATACGTAGGTTAATTCTGGACAAAGACAACACTACATTAGAATACAGTTGTTTAAGTTTCCTTCATAACTCTGCAGCCAAACCCCTGGTTTCACAGCTGACCAAACTCCAAGAGAAGGACAGAATCATAAAATCACAGATTCTAAGCTATCCATATAGTTAAGATGCAAGGTTCATTACAAATTAAATTGCATTTTTGCACCACTTCAGTAAAATTAAAAAGCACTCCAACAGTTTACAGAAGTCACAGGATATAATACTTGTTCTAATCCACCTTCCAGGAAAAGACTAAGCTTAAGACACTATAGCTGGAAAACAGAACAAAGCATTCTAACATTAATTAGTGCAATGCTATCATTAATTAAAGAACTTAAATCAGAATAACCCCCCTCATGTATTCCCAGATAGAGAAATACAGCTGCAGCACGCAGGTTTAGCTTAAATGTCATTCTCACTGACCTACACCAGGCTGAAGCTATCATCTTCACACAGCATTACCATTCAAACCAGTCTTCGAGGATTTATTTTGGCTATCTTTTATCAAGCACTCCAAAACTAAATTAATTCCACAATTATAGGTGTCTAGGCAACTTACTTGGGCATTCAAAGACCCACACACATGCTTTGCAATGTGCAAACATTCTGTTCTCTCTGAACAATATATAATGAATTCCTACATAACATACTGTGTCACTTTAGACTAGTAACCAAAAGGCTGGAAGGATGTTATGGATGCCATGGTAGAATGGTCCCCTAGCTCCAGCCAGTAGATGCTGGAGGGAGAAAATCTCCTCCTCTCACCTCTGTTGGCTTAATTCAATACATAAAGTACTGTGGTCCAGTGTAACAAGGAGTTTCCTAGTCCATCACTCTTCTTCACTTCCCTACTTCTACCTCAGCAGTTAGAAAGCAACTCCAGAATAAAAGCATAAACTCATCAGGGTAGAGCTTAGCCTGAAATATGTAAATACTAACATGATGTGATGTCAAAGTGCTGCTGGCAACAAATGCAGCCAGAATGCAACTGAACAGGAATGGAGCTGCATGGTAAAAAAAAAACCAAAACCAATATCCCTGTGGTCTATACTCCTTCTCCCTGACAAACTTCAAGCAGTGGCTTCAAACAGAGCCTACAAAAATTCAGAACTAGAAGTGGGACAAAAATCTGAGATTATTATGATTAGGACATTCTGCAAAAATAACCCCACCCTAGCCTAAACTGTAGAAGCTGATGTTTATCAATCCACAGACATACAAGAGCTGCCAGCTCCCCATATTCTGCTGTAAAACCACATTTAAAATCGTCAAACAAAAGGTTTACATTTTAAGCTATTCTTGCCCAGACACCAAAAAGACTATCAACTCCACAGATGCTCAAAAATTAAAAAAACTTAATAGTTATTTCATTATAAGAATTTCCTTTCAACTCCATTTTCAACTGCAGTTTTCACACACTCTATTTGAGCCAATTTTTATTTTCAAGCTTACCTTTAGCATACTGCCTCATGCTTTCCATATAAGCAGAGAGATTTTCTGCAACCAATGTAACTAGGGAGTGATTGTGCTGAAGTTGATTGATTAAGTCATGTCGGTAAAATACATGGGGACTTCGTTGAGTTTGACTGAAATCAAAATACAAGTGTTATAAGAAAAGTAGAGAAATCTTGTACCTAACAGTTCAGAAATCAATTTAAGAAACTTGTCTTTTATGCAATTTCCGAATGTTCTTAAATATCGCTAATGGAAAGCATACTAAGTCTCTCACAGTATCTTTCTTTTTTATTCTGACAAATCAACAGCTCTTGCCAGTTATTAAACAAAGTTAATTAACAGTGAGGACACAATTACAGTATGTATGAAAAATAATCAAAGCAATTTGACCAGCTCAGTATGCTGCCAGTAGAATATCTGCGGCACGACAGGAATAGAAATACCTGCCCACAAACTGTATAGTAAAGACCCTCAACTATAGTGTAACTATAATATGCATAACCATAATTATTTCCACACCCATCTGATATTCTTTTCCAAATTTAATACTAAAACGCCAAGTAAAATTAGATCAATTTTCAAAACAAGAGCTCATGGTCTTAAAACTATATAAACATGCTGATTCTTTCAATACTTAAAAAAAATACACAACTATGCATCGTTTGCTTTTTCTAACATAATGATCTGAAAAAAAAGTTGGTACAAAGTTATGCAGAGCACATGGTCTAAGAAAAAAGAGACGTTTAAGAGAAGAAATATCCCAAATAGATTATTATATAATTTAGGTCTATTATCAATACCTGACCAAAAATGCTGCTCTCAAACAATACTAGACATATTTAGATTACAAAAATAAACTGTGAGAGAAAATACAGAGCTTGGGTCCAAATACACGGGTCCAACGTCCACATGCCATGAATACACTATCAAATTCTAGAATTCTAGAGCCTGGGGACTGATCACCTCTGCAGAATAGTCAAAACGTCTCAGGTTATCTATATCAGAGCACTGCAGACTTGCACTGCTCTTTCTCACAGTAAAGAGAGAAAAAAGGAGAAAAAAGCGAGGGGGCACAAGAAGAAGAAAGAGAGGCATTCCTTGTTTTATTACTACTCAACTGATCTCATAGCCTGCCCTGAAGAAATATAAATGCGATTCCAGAGTTGTTCTCCTTTCCCTCAAAACTTAAAGTAGATCCCACAATCAGCCGAACAGATTATGGTCAGAAACTCTTCATCCCTCCTAGGAAACAGGGTCTCCATACTAGATGACCTCAGGCACTCTACAGCATCACCACACCTTTAGATAACAGCAGGGAAGGCAAGAAATCCCAGTTCCAGCATCAGCTGATAATGATCTTGCAGCTGATAACCACATTTCACTGTACATGTAACAATGCAAGAGAAATTCATTCACTGGGCCAAAGATCATTGCCAATCTGAGTTTAAGAGACAGAAGCCATCAACATCCTTACAATGATTTTGTTATCTGCAACCAATAGCAGTCTTCAAAAGATTTTCATAATATGCTGAGCTTCCAGAAACAGCATGAAAGAGGCACTTAAAACACAAACTATGCTTTAAAAAAAGACCCAGACATTTTTTGGAGAGAAAACAAAACAGACAAAAGCATGAAGGGTGAAAAAATACAAGACTTCAGATACCCAGAAAGAACAGAGTATGTTTCCATTTTGAAAATCTTTTCAATTACACTTAATTCCATCTCTGCTGACGTCCTCAGTCAGCATAAATCAGCAGCAAACCCACCAAAATATTGGATGTCTCTATTTTAGAGGCTACCTGAGATGCTACCTCTAGAGAAATGCATTTACAAAGGATAACAGTGCAAGTGAACATTGACTATTTGGGAAATACATGTATGATGAAACAACTAAAGGAGCAAGCAGGAAGACAGGGTATTTTGCTGAATGAAGCTACTGACGTATATTTATACGCTAACAATATTATGAATTTGTATAAACCTTACAAAGTCTTGCAAAAGGAAAGCTTTATGGGCTGAAGACCAAATAAATCTTCTGTGCTAGACATTTTTTACTTTTCTCCTTTCTCACCCATATGCCCAAATAGTAAATTGGGACGCATGGATTCATCCTGGTTAGCAACTACTTCTAAGAAGTTGAACAACTTTAAGAACTAGAGTTTACCAGCTATGAGGTGTTATACAGTAATTGTGAGGAACACCCAAGATGTTATTTTCATCAACTGCTAGGAGAGAGGCAAAGTCAAGTCTTCAGGCACAGAAAAAACAGCTGATCCAAGAAGACCTTCCAGCACATTTTCTACAATTAAAGCAAACTCTACACGTAACTATAGAATTATTCCTTAATCATCTGAGGTTAGGCTAAATGATCATGTTGCCATTGGGACATATTCCTTTAGTACCATCTTCAGTTTTTCACGCTCTTCAGTTAAAGCAAAACTAATCTTTTCGTTGTATTTTTATTAAGCGAATATCAAAAGCCAATGTAGATGAAGAAGAATCAGCATTTTTGAAAAGGGTGACAAAGAAATTTGGAAATACCTAAACCAGCATTTAATAGTTAGAATTTGTTATACTGAAATAGTTATTATTTGCTAGAAAAATATTAGCAAAGTGACAAAGGCAAGATTACAAACAATTTAATTTAAATGGTTTTTTTTTGAAGAAAGCGTGTATAGGCACATATAACTTGCCCAACATAATACTGCATAAGTAACTCAGCCTTTGAAGTCAAGAGTTCTTCTACTAGACTAACAAATGCTATGTAACATTTTAAAGTGGACATTAGAAGTCCAAATAGCAGTGACCTGGCCCAGAAAATTCTACGTTTCAGGCTAAGAAGTGCCTTGAAGCTAGCATCACTGTTGCCTTCATGCAGTAACAAAAGCCCTAAACTCCTACACAGAAGGTGCTCTCAAGATTCCGTTGAAGCTTCTGGGCACACGATTTAGGAGATCAATCTTCTACTGCTTGAGTAGATACAGGTCAAACTTAAGCACTTCAAATTGTCTACAGGAGGCTCTGCTTCCATCAGCCAACACAATCACCTTCGTTTTCTCTATCTCTAAAGGTTAATATGTTAAGTAATAGATGACTACTTCTTAATAATTATCCTCCCATCTGTAAGAAAATAATTCTTATTTAGGTGCAAAGATTCTTATGCTGTTGCAATTTTGGCTAAGCTAAACTTCCCAAAATACGTAGCATTTCTTTGTGGTCAGGGAACTAAATTCTGCCAAGGCAACTGTATAACAAATTTGTTACTTTGCTCAACTGCACAAACAACTAGCAACAATCAAATCCTTCTCCAAAAAAGGATCTGAGCGCGAATGGAAGAAGATAAATTATACTTCCCCCCCGCTTCCCCCCAAGAATCAGCAGCCTTAGTCATTCTGGACCAAACGTTTAATTGTCAAAATCAATCAACAGAAACACCCCAAAAGAGAAGTATATAAATTATGGGATTAACATTGCACACAGAAAGGTCTATAGAAGGTTTTTGAGGCAGTTGTCACAAACATTTGTCACAAATATTTTTGATCCAAATTCTAGAGGGATGATAGAGATGAAAGCTTGAAGTCTGATAAGGTAAGTTGATAGGAAGAGGCATTAGATGCACACATTGCACTTTACAAGCTGTATCACTGTTGTTATCAAAAAACTCATAGGACTGAAAAGTCACGGATTACTTCAAAATCACGTTTGCACTCCCAGTCACCTCAGCAACAATACTGACTGACTAAAAAAACTACCTCAACAGTGTCTTGCTAACAAAGGCTTCTCTACAGGAAGATAAAGATTTAAGTCCCCTGATTAAAACCTTTAATTCAAAGTTTACTTTCCTGTAAACTTTGAATGTTTTTAAATTTCACTTAAAAATGAGATATTATCACCTACTGTAAAGTAGACTTCCCTGAAATTTGACAGACAAAAACATGGAAAGATACTCAAGTCATCTAACTTAACATATATGATACAGGGAACCTAAATTTCCACAAAATAAGTTAGGTTCCTCCCAAGATTAATTCAGAACAGAAACCAAGTCAATGCCTCAAATGAGCTCTACTTCAATAATTACTAAATGCAAAGCCTCTTTGTAAGGCTTTGTACTAAAAAGCATTCAACTTGAACAAGTACCATGAATAACCAAGCAGCTACATTTGCCTACACCTTACAGCATGTAAAAGGTTAAGGACTCCAAGACAGAGAAAACAGACTTAGCTGCTAATAAGCAGGTAACTGTTTAACTTTCCTAGAAAAATCTTGAACAATCATTAATGTGAAATCGTAAAGGATTAAAATGCCAGGAAAACCAAAAAAGATATTGCAAACGAAATGAATAAAGAAAACTCCAAAAGCCAAGAAATGCAGTATTATTAGAGCTCCTTAACAGTGTACCAGTAAGAAGATAGCATTGTGTAAACCGAAGGCTTATTTTCTTCAACTTTCTGTGCCTTTATGCTTCGTCGAAGTGCAGTGATTTGAATAGTCTATCCACTTAGAAGAATGAAAACAAAACAATTATACAACACTGATAACTAAACAACATTTTTCTGGAGTCTGTAAAAATTCTGATGTGGGTATCAAAAGATTTCAAGAGCAGAGAAACTCAGATATTGCAGTAAGAAGACAATTACAACAATGAAAATAAAGCACATATTTTTAGCAAGACCAAAAGGACAAGGTCCTTTCCTTTTCCTTCCCTTCTTCCTTTATAAAGGCAAACAACCAACCAAACAAAAACTCACAAGAAACCAACACCTAGCTGCAAAACAAATTCAATATATTTCTAATTGCTTCCATTCAGGAGAAAGAATCAGTGTTTTTTCCAGAAAAATTCACCTTTGATTTCAAATAAACCACATGATCTGCACCAACTCATCGTCAAAGACTGGGGATAAGTGGGTATCTCTTTGTGTACGTATGTGTGTGCATACATACATTTACGCACATATTTATACTTTGCAAGCTAATTCCATTGTTAGGTAGGGAAGCCCATGGATAACAGAAAAACAAACCCAAATAGTACTCTAAAAATTAATAAAAGTGTGTTTGAGGAGTTAATGGCCTCTTACTGAAGTCAGATGTCTGAATTTTTAGAGACTATTTATACACATTAAAACAAATACAAGAACATCAAGCATTTTACAAGCATTTTAAAGAAACACAGGTTATGATTTCACCTAAGCCTTCTTTGCCTCTTGTAAAAAAAAATTTAGAATTTGCCTCATTCCAACCCACTGAACTTTTAACAGACCAAATTTTATTTGCACCCCATTCTTACCTCAAGTTTTGTGGCGCTTCACCAAATAAACTGCAAATTTCTCTAATTTGTTTGAGCGCAGGAATGACCCATTTGTCATTTGTGCGAAGCTCTTCTATAAAACGATCTATCCACTGGATCTTCTGTGTATCTCGATCCTTAAAGAACAAGTATTTATAACCAAAATCAAGTATATTTCAGAAACTATCATCATTCCCTTACTTGTTCTGTTTCCAAGATATAACAGAATACATAAGCCACGCAACTACTAAAACAACTGAGTTCTAAAGCATACAAGCATAAGAAAGGTATCTGAGCAGCACTGACAGAGTCTATCCGTGTGTTCCAAACTCTCTGCCTTCAAACACCCATGCATTCAGTATATATGTAAGATAGCCTGTAGCTAGATAAAATCATCAGTGTTTAAATAATTTGCTTATTTTCCTCCTTTCTTTTATTTCTGCTCACTGATCCTCAAGAGTAAACTGCTACAAAATATCAAGAAATAATGAGAAACTGTTCCTTGACAACTAAGGAACAAAACCTGCCAGCGGCTGTCAAGACAACTAACACACAACTGGAGTGCTGCCATTGGCGGCTATAAACTCTTCAGGCCAGACAGGCTAGGAAAGAGAGGTTGCCCTCTACATTAGAAAAAATTTTGATTGTGTAGAACTAAAATATGCTAACGATAGGGTTGAGTGCTTATGAGTTAAAATCAGTGGAACCCACAGTAAGTCAGACACAGTGGTGAGTCTGTTATCGGCCACCCAGCCAGGACGAGGAAACCTATGAGGAGAAGTCTTGCAATTGCTGGCCCTCGTTCTTGTGGGAGATTTCAGCCTTCCAGATGTCTGCTGGAAGAATAACACAGCCGAAGGGAAACAGTCTAGAAGGTTCATCGAGTGTATGGAAGATAACTTCCTAACACAACTGGTGAGTGAACTGACTAGGGAAGGCGCCCCACTGGATCTACTGTTTGCGAACAGAGGGTCTTGTGGGGAAGGTGACTGCTGGAAGACGCCTGGGGCTTAGTGATCACGAGATGACAGAATTCTGAAGTTCTTGGAGGAGTAAGGAGGGGGGTCAGCAGCACTGCCACCTTGGACTTCCCAAGGGGAGACTTGGAATTGTTTGGAAGGCTGCTTGCTGAAGTCCAGTGGGAGATGGTTCTAAATGACAAAGGAGACCAAGAGGGCTGGATGCTCCTCAAGAAGGAAATTCTGGTGGTGCAACAGCAGGTCATCCCCGTGTGCCCTAAAATGAGTCGGCGGGGAAGAAGGCCAGCTTGGCTTAACAGAGAGCTCTGTGTTGGTCTAAGGAAAAAGAGGAAAATATATGAGCGCTGGAAGAGGGGGCAGGTATCTCAGGAGGACTACAAGAAGCAGGTGAGATCACATAGGCAAGAAATTAGAAGGGCTAAAGCCCAACTACAACTCCAACTGGCCAGTTCAGTGAAAGACAACAAAAAATGTTTCTTCAAGTATATTAACAACAACAGGAGGACCAAGGAGAATCTCCCTCCTTTACTGGACCCAAGGGGAATGGTAGTAACAAAGGATGAGGACAAGGCAGAGGTACTCAATGCCTTCTTTGCTTTGGTCTTTAATAGGAAGGTAAGATGGTAAGATGTTCTCTGGGCTCCAAGCCTCCTGAGCCAGAAGACTGTGAAGGTGAACCCTCAACGTTCCGAGAAGACTTGGTTAGAGACCTGCTCGGCCAATTAGATGTCCACAAGTCTATAGGGCCAGATGGGATACACCCAAGGGTATTAAGGGAGCTGGCAGAGGTCCCTGCCAAACCCCTTTCCCTCATCTGTCAACAGTTCTGGCTGACTGGGGAAGTGCCGCTTGACTGGAGACTGGCAAAAGTAACTTCCATTTACACGAAGTGTTGGAAGAAGGATCTAGGGAATCATAAGCCTGTCAACTTGACCTCGGTACCAGGGAAGGTCATATTGAGTGCTATCACACAGCACATGCAGGAGAGCCAGGTGATCAGACCCAGCCAACATGGGTTTATGAAAGGCAGGTCGTGTCAGACCAACCTGATCTCCTTCTATGACAAGGTTACCCGTTTAATGAACAAGGGAAAGGCTGTGGATGTGGTGGATGTGGACATTTGTAAAGCCTTTGACACTGTTTCTCACAGTATTCTGATTGAGAAACTGGCTGCCAGTGGCCTGGACAGGCACAGCCTCTGCTGGGTAAAAAGCTGACTGGATGGCTGGGCCCAGAGGGTGGTGGTAATTGGAGTTAAATCCAGTTGGAGGCCGGTCACGAGTGGTGTTCCCCAGGGTTCAGTGCTGGGTCCAGTCCTGTGCAATATCTTTATTAATGATCTGGACGAAGGGACTGAGTGTACCCTTAGCAAGTTTGCAGATGACACCAGGCTGGGTGGAAGAGCTGATCTGCTTGAAGGAAGGGAGGCTCTGCAAAGAGATCTGGACAGGCTGGATCGATGGGCTGAGACCAACGGGATGAGGTTTAACAAGACCAAATGCAGAGTCCTGCACTTGGGACACAATAACCTCATGCAGCGTTACAGGCTTGGGGAAGAATGGCTGGAGAGCTGCCTGGGAGAGAGGGACCTGGGGGTGTTTGGTTGACAACCTGTGAATATGAGCCAGCAGCGTGCCCAGGTGGCCAATGGCATCTTGGTCTGTATCAAAAACTGTGGCCAGCAGGACAAGGCAGGTGACTGTATCCCTGTACTCGGCACTGGTGACGCCACACCTCGAGTGCTGTGTTCAGTTCTGGGCCCCTCAGTTTAAGAAGAACCTTGACGTGTTGGAGCGCATCCAGAGAAGGGTGACAAGGCTCTTGAAGGGGTTGGAGAACAAGTCCTAACGAGGAGCAGCTGAGGGAATTGGGGTTGTTTAGTTTGGAGAAGAGGAGGCTGAGGGGAGAACTCATCACTGTCTACAGCTGCCTGAAAGGAGCCTGTGGCACAGCGAGTGTTGATCTCTCATTTGACAGGTGACAGAAAAAGGGGAAATGGCCATAAGTGACGTCAGGGGAGGTTCAGACTGGATATTAGGACAAATTTCTTTACTGAAAAGGTGGTCAGGCACTGGAACAGCTGCCCAGGGGATGGTTGAGTCACCATCCCTGAAGGTGTTTAAAAAATGGGTAGATGAGTTTTTGAGGGACATGGTTTAGTGGATGATGGGTGCGGTTGGACTCAATGATCTCAAAGGTCTTTTCCAACCGGAAGGTTCTATGATTCTATGATTAATCTTGAACCACCATGAATTATTATTCTAGCAGACTTCCACTGAAGTCTCAGCAGGGAACAAGAGCATGTAGTAGTTTTTACTGTCCCTTGTTACGTCTTTTCCAATATTAGACACATGAGGACTTACTGGGAAAAAAACTCATCCAAACATATTAGCTTAAGAGAGTTTTGAAAAAAGAAAAACAGGAGGGGGGCTGCTTTTCCTTTCGCCTTGTTTACTTTGGAGGGGTTCTTTTCCAGTTCCTCCAACGTAGTCACTACAGAACATCACCAACTGCAACAAGACAGGTGGCCTGATGTATTTCACTCCTTTCAATTAAAGCACAAACTAAATAAGTCCTATAATATTTTAAAAGTACCTGGATGTTGGTTGAATAATACAAATGTTAAGGAATACTTTTATTAAAATACCAAGTCTCTTGAACTTTTAATGGGGAATGGAAGGAAACTGTCTATCCGATTTCACAAATACAACATACCAGATTACTCACCTGTGAACAGCTGTAATCTAAGATTTTAATATGAGCGCTAAGAGCCTGGTCCATGATATCAACAGGAACATCATCACTATGAGCCAAATTCCACAAAAGATTCAGCACTTTGTGTGCCATCACACCATCCTTGTCATCCTCTGCAAGACGACGAATTAACTCAAGTAGTTTTTCACGCTGTTTCTTGCTTGCATTTGTCCAACTTGCCTAAGAAAAGATTTTATTTGATATGAAAACCAGTCTTCTTTTTTTAAATTCCACACAAACCTGCACCATTAACAAAAGATGCACAATAAACTGATGCAACTATATGAAGAACTTCCACATCAATTTCTTCCATTAAAAATAACACATTAGATTATACAGAAGTCAGACAAAACTGAATAACTGTTCTAGTGTTTAGAACTAAAGCGTGTTTGAGACTTTGAGACTTGAAAAAAAAGGATCTTCATTTAAAGATTACAGGTGTACTTGTAAAAGTCAGCATTACCACTGACAGCCTCACCACAGTCAAGCTACAGTGGACGCAGCTGTTTCTCGGAAATGCTTTCTCAACTCCTGTACTTATACTTAAAAGACTTTTTAAATAACTTGTAATTATTAAATAAACAAAATTTTAGTATCAGCAGTGCTTCTGAATCAAGCATCCTCTGCATTAAGTTAACCTTTTTTCTGAGTAACTTTCCAATATAACACTACTTCATATCTGTGTCTCAAGGTCAGACACAACTTGCAGCAGCTTACACGTACAATTCTTGAGCATTCAGATCAGTATCTACATTACAGAACAGTAGACTTGTATTTACCAAACTAGGAGCCCCTCATTAACTGGAGCACAAATTGCCCATAAGCCAAAATGTAGCCATAATCCACGTATCTAAAAAAGAAAGCTGAGTCTACAAAGCTGGCGTGCATCTCCTAGTAGAGCAGATCACCTCCTAGCAGTAAAATAGGAAAACAATCTGGATAGCACCACTACAGAAGCTACAACTGTCAATGTTAGTGTACATAACAAGACAGTGAGCAACAAACTTTCAGAAAATTAGTTTTCCTATTTCAATCAAAACCATAATGTTGAATGTTTAAAAACATAATCTTCCTGAGACTGTTCCATTCCATACCTGCTAACCAGAGAAAAAACTACTACGTGATAAAGAGGAAGTTGTGTGAGTGGGGAATGAAGTCCTTGATCTCCTCTATCTCATCGAAAGTATCAATGCCTGGTAAGCTTAATGAAACCCATTCTAACGTTAAGACAAAAATGTTATTTAGTAAACCACCAACACTTAGTAATTAGGAATAAATGCAATAAGGTATTTCAGACAAATATTTTATTTGCAAAAGTCAATATTCCTAGCACTACTAAATATCACTCTAATACTGCAGACCTCAACAGATGTGTATTACCCAAAAGTGTTCAAACCAGAAAACAAAATTGTAAATTAAACTAGCGTAACAAGTCTTTGCTTTAGACAGGAAGTAAATAGAAAATCTCACAATGAATGCTCAGTGAAGAATAGGACAATCTAGCACTTCTAATATTAAGTATTATAGATTGTTTTTACACACATTGAGCCTTTTAATGCAAGGAAAGAGCCCCTATCTAAAATAAGTAGAAAGTAGACCTTGAAAGAGTAACAAATCTGTATCCAACTTCACAACCCATAACCTGAGTACAGTCAAAATGTGTATATATAGTTACCTTAAAACAATCAAATAGGTGATCAAGCTGTTCAGGAGAGAAATCCCAAGCTAATTTTGCAAGGAGATCATGTACATTTTTTACAATGGCTTCATGTTTTCCCGCCTGTGGAGAAGACAAAAAGAATAAACCAACATTTATAGCAATCCATACTAAGTCAAGCAGCAAGACATTCTACATCATCAAGAAAACTGTTTGAGGTGGAGAGCAAGAAAAGCTGATGCTGTGGGAGCAGCGTAGCAAACTGAATATTTCACTGGTAATTTATATTTTATCATCATTTATATTTCCCTTGTATGTGTAACTATGTAAGTGTGCTCTGTGTGCATGCACACAAGTATTTATTTATTGTATGAATACTGCAGTGTCACTATTTATTAACACAATCATGCTGGAAGAGAGACAGAAGTCTAAAAGAGTGTTTTAATTTGCAAATCAGTATTATAATTTAATGTAGTTTTTGTTCTAAAGACTACTCAAAATCCACTTCCTCAATGAATTTCAGTGATGTGTTTTTAAGCTGTAAACCAATTTTTATCATTTACAAATAGTTTCTCAGGTTGAAGTACTTCCATTGTGCTAGTGGATTCATGGATAACTAAAGCTTTGTATGTCAAACAACTTGTTGGTTGATAATATTTTAAAGTCCAGCACCATACAAACTTAGGAAGTCCAATAATCAAGCAACTAATGGCAAGATCTTGAGTTTTATGCTAGACACTGTTTTAAATGACAGTTTGGTGTAAACCACCATTTTGACATTTAAGGAAGCAAGCTAACAAAAAAGCAGCTGTCTCAATTTTAATTCTAGCAAGAAGAAAATCTCCTTCCTACATGCCCAGGCTGCAGAATTCACCCCATATGTTAAATCTGTATTCAAACCCAAAACATTTGGACCATATGAATGAATAGCTGATTTCCTGTAGAAAAAAACTCTCAAAGTGTAGAATAAAAAAAGCAAAACAAATACCTAGAAAACAAACGCTGACGCAATTAATCTTGTACAGTACTAAAAATGCATGCACAAGTCGTTTTGAAATTCATTTCCTTCTAAAAGCTTGCATCAGTAGTTCACTTCAGAAAAAAAGAGACTAATAGCTTTTTTACATACTGTTTCTTAAATTCTTTAAAGTAGACTTTTTCTTTTAAAAAAGTGAATTTAAGTAGTAACATTTGTTTTCATGTTATGTGTCAGATTATGAGAGAGGGAGTTACCAAACCACTTATTCCACTTGATTTTGCAAAACATTGTACACATTTTTCTCTGACCAGACCACTTCCTGGTCAGAAAGGAAAACCAAGACCTTACATGGCAGAGAGAACACCTACAAGATAACAAATAAAAAGAAGTATGCACAGCTGCTGGCAGGGGGCAGGGCAAAAAGACTAAGGCATGTAATAATATTATATTGGGAGGTTTTTAACAGACAAGGGGAACCTCTTAAGAACAGAAAAGGCTGGGGAAGTAGTACAAGACATAAGGAGAATGTAAGGAATCTGATACGTGAACTGTCAGCTTGCTGTGCTCAAACAGTGAAGCACACATCAAGTTCTAGGTAAACGCTCCAGAATATAAGTAATGAGACTCTGACAGTAATCTCTGCAATTTTATTTCTTGTCCAGCTGGATTCTTCCCTGAAACTCAACAGGCTGCAACTTAATGCTTGCCTTTAGAGACTTCCAACATCATTGCTTGAATCAAATATGCTTACAGTTTGTGAGCACTCACTTTGTAGGACATGAAAACACTTCAACAAAAATTAAAATTTAGGCTGCCTTCTGAAGGCAAAAGCAGCATGATTTTATTACTTTTATAAACTACTTGTTTTTGTTCTAGTTCTATAATGAGATTCTGAGGGTACTTCTATACCATCAATTGTAAATTTGTGCATGCTCACCCCCTAAACCCAGGCACCAACATTGCCGCTCTAGCCTGAAAGAAAAACCACGCCATTGCTGCACCAAGCCAGAGCTAAAATAGCCTGTCTGTTATATAAAGCTACACAGAGAAAATCAACACCTTGCTACTGAATTTCATGCTCCAGCTGCTCTCAGCAGTCTTTTAATAAGAACTTCTAAAAACTATTAAACACTAGGAGTAGTGAAGTTGGTAAAAATCATTCCGTATTAGCAGATTTTGGTATTAGTGTAATTCCATGGCCACAGACACAGTGAAACCATTTATATGAATAATACTCACTGAATTCAACTTTTACATACAAAAAAATACAGGGCAAAACTACAGCAACTGCTTTGTGGCAACTACCTAGAAGAAAGTCAGGTATCTGAATGCATGGGAGATGTACTCCAAATTTTTTTTTTTTGCAACTGTTAGGGTAGGTTATCCCTATGTTTTAAGGGTTGTGCCACTTGATAACACTTTCCTGGAAGGGTAAAAAGTCTGGCTTAAACTAACTTATCCACACATCCCATTTCCAGACACTATGAGTAATATAACTGTTTGGAAGACATTTTCCAAATTTCAGATTTTTTTTTTCTTGTTACAAAAGCTGAGGCTCTAAAATAGCTAGTGCAAACCTACTAATGACTAACTTCTCGAAGTCTTCTTTTCCCCACAGACTTCTTTCAAAGACAGTCTGGAATGGACTACAGATCACAAACTGAAAACTAATAGTACGGTCATAAAACTTAGCTCAAGCAATCTCTGTATTACTCTATTACATGATATAGTTTTCTGAACAGAACTTAGGGATAACAAGAAAATAAAGACTAGTTTGAGTTTCAGCCTATGCAGTTACTATCATGATGGAACTGAAGTCTAGAGATTACGAAGTCAGTTGAAACATCAGAGATCTCAAGTGAGCCTACCACTACAATCACCTCTAGCCCCAAGTGCTTCAAACATAACCTGAAAATAGCATGCCTGAAAACAGACACCCCTGGATAAGTCCTCGTAAGTCAAACTAACAGTTTCAGAAGAAACTGAACATATGTAACTAGGGATATAACATGACCCAATTTCTGCATTAGCCCTTGTTGTGTTAAAACCTCAGCTTGGCAACTAAGCACCACCCAGCCACTCGCTCACTCCCCGACCCATAGTGGGATGGGAGAGAATCAGAAGTGTAAAAGTGAGAAAACTCTTGGGTCGAAATATGAGTTTAATAGGTAAATCTCTTGCTTCACCTACACAGCCCCATATAAGCTACTATGAAGAAATTTGACTATCCCTGCAACAATCAGTGCAGTCCTCTATCTTGGAAACTAGATTTATCCTTCCCACACTTGAAAGACTACCCTAAAGGCTTACTTGTACAACATTTAAGAGTTTTACTACTGGTTACTTACGAACAAAGATATATATATATATATACATGCTTGTTTCTATCCTAAAACAAACTTCTATTTTCTACTCAATAACTAATAATGATTTAGTCTCTTCAGCTGCCCTTTATTTGGGCTAAACCCATTGCCGCCCACAGCTAGGAAGCCCAGCATCACCGATCATTTCACTAAATAAGCCAATATTGCAAAATTTGTAAGTTTTCAAAAACAGTCATTACAACGCAAAGAAAATAATTTGCTGTTAAACAACTTCTAGATCAGTTATTATAAGCTTTATTAATAGCACTTTGCCCAGGAAAAATTTATACAGGTGTGGGAAACTTGGAGAGTAGCAATACATAACCTTAATGTATTTTGAAATACTAAGTCAGAGGGTATTATTCATGATATAAACTTTCCTACTGCTGAGGATTCCTTAAAAAGGATAATCTCTGCACCATGTTCTGCACTGTTCCTTTAGGCTTTACACACATGTGTAGTCAATCCCTTCTACTGAAGAAATCTGAGAAGATAATATTAAGATCCAGGACCCCAAAAAAGAACACCATATGATTACATAATTTTAGTGTTGTCTAACACCAAGCATAAGAAGCACAAGTCATCGTCTTCTCAGTACATAATGCAAAACAAGATCCCTTCTATATAACAGCAGACAAGCAGCTGAATTCTTTACCTGTGCAGCCCAAATGTTGTCCAGATCCTGCAAAGTGAGAGCTTTCTCTTTGATGACAAAACGAAGAATTTTCTCTAACTTCTCTACATATTGAGGTTGATGAAGACTATCTCTCAACACAATTGATAAAATATTATTCTGCTGGATCCATTCCTGAATATAAAAAGAAAATAGTGCCATCTCAAATTCTTGAAGTGCTATCACTGATGTTTCAGCTAAACTGAAAAATTTCAACCTGCTACACGTTAACGACTATATACAATATTCTAATTGGGAGAAGTGAGAAAGACACAGCATAAAAGAAAGGTAGTTATCTCAATTTTCATTTCCTCTTAAAAAAAAACCCCTAGCATTTAAAATAATCCAGTACACTTGTCTGTGACATCTGAAGGGGAAGTATTTTTTTCAGGTATATTAAACTCATGAACTCAAAGTATAAAAATGTTCAAACAACTTCAAACAAAACAAGCCGATGGGAAGAACAGTTAACTCTTCTATTCAAGGAACAAAATTTTTCTCTTCTAATTCACAATCTTTAAATATCAAAAACAACTGTTCAAGACGCTTCCTAGCTTTACTGGTATGTCTACAGCGTATCAGGTAAAAAGATCTTATGTAAGTACCGAAACACAAAAATGTACTGTCACTTATAGGGCTTTTTAAAATGCTTCTAACTGAATCAGAGGCAAATATTAAAGCCTTGTTTAAGTAGATGCAAGTTTTTTTCAGTGGTGTCATTGACACAGCCAGATTAGGGTCACATTTTTTTTTGTTCCAGCAGAAGTAAAGCAGTGTGTACTTTGAGCACTGAATAAAACCATAACATAGACAACATCACACCTTCCAACAGTGTCCTTGATTACAGACTTTGAATATTCAAGCTAGTCTTGTGAAATACTTAAATCTACAAGTTCTAATTTAAAATCAGAGGTCTTGTCTGAGATGCCAAACTATAAGTAGCACATAAAAAAACACCTCTTCCCTCCTATTGCTTTAAAAAGTCAAACTGCAGTCATTCTTTTTTTGTCAGCAGCCCTTTTGCAGATTATAAAACCTCACAACAGGTAGTCAGTCACAAAGATAAGGCAGAGCAGCGCAAAATGACTTAACACAAATTTCACAAAGATGAAGAGAAAATTGTCCTTAATTTAACTTTATAAATGTTGATTTTAATCGTTCCCTACATATGCACTCAAGCATGAAACAGTAGTCAAAGGATGTAAATATTAAATAAATAAAATAAAAATGTGGTATCCAGAACTTTCAGTGCCAAAGAACCTAGCTTCTGAAATGTGAAAAGCAAAGCAGTCACTTAGAACTCTAAGAAGAAAAAAAATTTGTTTCAAGCACAAAACCCAGACCAGATCCTTATTTAAATGAACATTCAATTTTTAAGTACAGCAGCATTAAAGCTTCAAATATCCTACCTGTTATATCTAGGCTAGTTTGTTTGTTTTTCAAACACAATATAAAACCCATACAATTCAAGAATCCCTGCTTAAAGCATGTTTTTAGCAGCACTGAAAATAATTCTTAACTGCAGCTTTGAAACAAGTACAGCAATTTTTCACAGAAAGACTATTAAAATTACTTATTATCATGACACGATACCTACTGCTTATAACATTAGATATGTCAATTAGCAGTGTGTGCAAGATCCATAACATATAGCTCTCCACATGTAAAGAGATAAAGAGGAATAAAATCTATTCAACGAATTTCAGTGAAGAGGAGAACTTACTGCCATTCTTTCAGCTGTAAGCCATTCTTCCTCTTCGGGATTACCGTGTCGATGAGTATAGTATGACACACTGGATATTACTTTGTTAACTTCATTTAGTGCATTCATTTTACCATTGAAAGAAGAAATTTGTAACAACCTGTAAGAGAAACTAAATGTAAGAAGTGTGAAAAAAAGGTCAGGAGTAGCATATCATACTAGGAGTACCATCTTACCTAAGTATCATTTTTAACCTAAATATTTCTAAGTTTTTTACAGTTTCTTCTTGTCCTGGAACTCTTGACGCTAAGTTCTTTAGAGATTTGATTATCATTGACAAAGCATCATTTTTGGCTTCATTCTTTGCTTCTTTTTTCAGTTCATCATCTGTTAGATTTTCTAAAAATTGTGGAACCATTTCTATAATGGGAAGGAAGTATTTCTTCACTGTATGTAACGTTAGAAATTCATAGCATTGTCCAAATGGCCTAAAAAGAAAGAAGGATCAAAATGTTGTTATCGGTGGTTGCATAGTATTAAGATAGCGAGCAGTAACTCATTCAAGAAATTCCAATATATTTACAAGCATATGACAGATGGAGTGAGGGGAAGTGCTTCAAGAAACGACTAAGCTTTGTGCTAACATAGTATTTTATTTAGTCCAACTTTTCAATATACGCATATTATTATGTTTTAAAACAACTTACTTGATGAGAGCTGCAATTATCTGAACATTCAATGCTGATCCACTCATGAAGCGATCATGCAAGATCTGAAATCCATTTAATGTGCCAAACTTGTTGATAAGATCTACTAGCCAACCCTGCAATATAATAAATAGTTATTTTCTGACATTTATCAATTCCCATCTAAAAATACTTTTGAGTATCTGTTTGTTACAAAACTTGCTTTAAAAAAAAGTCCTTAATAAACTATCAGAAGGTAACAGAACTGACAGCGAGCTTGCCCATATATTTTTAATATTCTGTTTTAAGGAAATGCTTAAACAAAGACAACACAATCTCTTCTATTCTGCCAAGAAACAGATGCTATATATTAGTTATTCAAAGGACTTCATCAAATATTAAGGGAATAGAAACAACTATTCTTCACATTCATCAAGTTACTATAGAAAGCAAAATGACTCTTTTTCTGGTCCTGGATGTGATAATGCTGCACATAAAAGCAGTAAGAACGCAAAATAATATTCTTTTAAATGCTATTAGCAATGCAAGGAATTTCAAGGACACAGAGTTATTTATCTTTAGCTCTTACATATAAATACCTAGCAGTTCTTCTAAAAAGAGGTAAAAAGAAAGAAAGAAAGAAACAAAAATATAATTCAGGTAGCTCCTGAAGGTATACTAATGCCATCTGGAGCCCAATTCTGAAAATTCTGACCAAAGAACCAGAACACATTACTAAATCTGCACTGCCAGTTCAAAACAAACCAAACCATCAAAACCAAACCCAATGAAAAACCCACCACCACTCTCTCAAAAAAGACATACCAACACTAGCATCTCTAAAAAAACTAAAAAGGTTTGTCTTACAAAATTAGGCTGATTGAGAAGGTAAATACATCAACTGGCAAATACAAGCAAGCTAAGTAACACAGTAGGAATGGCATTGCAATAGGGTTGTGACAGCTTACTACAGAAACATATGACACCGGTTTGATTGTGGACCACAGACTGAGTTTGGAGGGGAAATTTAACCAATCATGATCTAATGTGCAAGTCAAAAGCAGCAGAATAACTTACTGATAGAGAATGAAGGGGTCCGCTCCCACCCTGCCCTGTAAAAACACTTGTCTATGGTTGCTGTGTAATTAGGTAACACTGCATAAAATTAAAAATACTGGTCTGGAAATGCTCTCATACCTTTGGTGATCGTGGGTCAGGAGGACGGGCATAAAGTTCGTCTTCAGCAAGCTGGACTCCTGCAGGAACTGTTTCTGAGGGACGAGTACCATTGTATAGATGGAATTTGCAGTGAGGATTTAAGGCCATGGCCAGAAGTTCAAGAAGGGGAAACCAATCTTGGGACAGCTTGGCCACACAGAGTTCCACTAGTCGATGAGTGTTGTTAATAATACATCTCTATTAAGAAAAAAAACAACCACCTAGAATATGGCAGGTGACTGTACAACAAATACGAACTATAAACTTTGAACCATTTGTACCTGGCATGCAGTTGCGTACATTTTACAATGCTGTATTTTAATTCGTGTTTCCTCCAATAAAGGTTTTACACGAACACAAAACTGGTTTTTCTAAATTTAATTTTTAGTAGAAAAGACACAAATATTTTTGCCTATTTGAGAAATTCATGAACCACCACTGAATTATTAACTTTTTTCACCCATTTCTCAGAGATTTTAGTTTGCTTATGGGAATCTTCAGTGTCTCTAAATTGTTATGTGACCACCTGTCCAACAGGTAGTTTTTATATTCCAACAGCTGCTACAAACATGCAGAAGTTAGCAGGTTGCTAAATGCCTTTCCCGGTTGCTAAAAGCCTCTACTAAAAACCGCAAATTTTCACGTTCTAGCACGCACATAAAAATAAGCAGGTCTATAGACATCTGGCCAAAGGCAGCCAGCCTAAGAAAAGCTACACTACTGAACACACAAAGTTCAGCTCCTCCCGTATCATCCCTCATGTTTTATTTCCTTTGAGAAACACCAGAGGTAGTAAGATGAAACAATGATAGAAGGATGACATTTTGTGCCCCATCAAGAGGCACGCACACAAGTGTTCTTCCAGTTGTATGTCGAGTTGAGTTTCAAAATTGAGATTCAGTGTCTCCAGTCTCCTCACAGTCATGAAAAAGCTGCCTCCTCCCTCATTTAAATTACTATGCTTTTCAGAAAAACAACTTGAAAAACTCACATGAATCTCAAACTTCCAGCCGCTCACTGCCTCATCTGTAAGGATCTTTGTGAAAGATATTGTTAACCCATCTCGAAAAAATCGCTGGCATGCTTCACTTTTGACATCAAGGCCTATTTTAAAACAGAAAAGAAAAAAACCCAAACTATTAGACACGCAGTTTCATTAGTTATATGAATTTTTAGATTTGAAAGTACTGATATGGACTTCAAACATTTGGTGTTCAAAGTTTCAGGATTGTTTTAAAAAGAGAAGCCTTGGATGAAAACAAACTTACGTAAACTTGAATACACAGAACTCCAATGGATTAATGTTGTATTAAAGCTACCTCAGAAATTGCACTGCTTTAGATAATTTTAAATTATTTTATAATCATGTGATAGGGTCCCCCTGCCCACTCGTAACACTCAAAGATACGGTAGTAAAAGTAACAGTAAGCACAATCTTTATTTTCCATTCTGCTGTTACACCTACATTTATGTTGTTCTCTTATTTAGTTGCTACCAGTAAAACTCAGTGAGTGAAGAGGAAAAAGCACGAAACCTGCTCAGCTTCCCAGACACAATTAACCTACAAAATGCCATGAATCCTTCTGTCTCTCACCCTCAATTGAAGTACAGTTTCTTGTAATTCTGTTGCTAGGATCCAACACACCTAGACCAGAATGCTACTGTAAACCTTTGCAGCCACCTTGTGTCAAGTTTAAACTTAAACAACAGTACTCCATAATTTTCTTCTAGCTATTTTAAAACTTTGGAGTTACTTACAACCCAGTATTTCAAGAAATCTGTATTTCCCCTTCAAAAGTTCAGTCAGAAAATCTAAATAGGGCTAAAAGTCAACAGAAAAGCATATTGAACACTTAATACAAACACAGTGTCCTTTCTGCACTTCACTGCAGTGGAAAAGAGAGGGAAGATGTAGAACCTTAGAAGACTTGTATGCCTCCTGGCTATATAATCACCTTCTACCTTTTCCCACAATGCTGCATACTGTTGCAACAACAGATTACACTTATGGAAGGAACCAAGTCTAGGTGCCTACAAGGACTGGAGTAACATCAAAAGCAGGGTACAGGAGCCATAGAAGACAGCAGGTTGGGAGAAAAAGCAAAAGTAATCAAAAGACAGTGAAGAGAAACAGCAATTGCACTAGACACGTAGCATCTACTGCTTGAATGAGATTCAATATCACCAACTCTTAGGTAAGACCACAAGCAGCCATTTTTCTCCCTGTTATCCAGATTCTGAGGGCAGACAAGGATAAGGAAGAAAATGAGAAGTAAATGCAGGTAGCCTTGCATGAAGTATTTCTAGATAAGCTGGAAAAATTGATTATGCATGGAAAACAAGTGAACTTGAAAGGTGATGTGCAATAAACAGTATACGGGAGCTACAATTAATGGGAACACAGGAAGAGGGCCATTTGATTTCTGTATCTGTGCTTAAAGGTCAATTTGCCAGACAGACCACACAAAATAAGCCACAAGAGAGAAACACTCTGGGTTCGCAAAACTTGTCAGACCAGATGCAACAGTAGCTGAACAAATCCTGATTCATCTGAGGGGTATCCAGCAGTATAGAGATGGAGCACCAAGGCCACAAGCAAAATCGCCCAGCTCCTCTTCTCTAGGACTTTGGATTATCCAGTTTTGTAGCCTACAACTCCAGAGCTGAGCTGGCTGCACACACGGGTGTGACACCGTGCTGCTGAAGCCCCCCGAGTCTTGGAGCCCGCCCAGTAGGGGCTGGCTCAGATCCTGTAAAACTGTCAACGACCAGGAACTAATAAGCTGTTAAGGTAAACCCATACTTGCCCATGGGAACAGTGGCTACAAGATGGCATGCTCAGATTCTGGCAGACTTGCAATAAGTATGAAAGTCCTTCTACACTAAGCCATTGCACTGGCCCTGCTGTAGTTCATTTCACTGAATTGGTTCTAGCCCAGATACCTGGGGTTAATAAACTTCAGAACATGACAACACAAATCTGAATCCTTGCTTTAGACCAATTGCTAAAAATAATGATTTCCAGAAAACGCAGAAAATACTGCTTCAGTAAAGAAATTCAAGAATGGTCCCACAGAAATGCAGACGGATCAACCAGAGAAATGGTCTTTAAAGAGGATGCTGGAAGCTACTCCCATTATTGGGCTGCCTAGATTTTAGATGTATGTGTGCTTAAACACACACACGCATTTTTTTGAGGCTCTAGGGTCTGTCCTTCATAACTCATCAAAAAAAAGATTTGGGATCAAAGTTGAAGGTTTAAGCTGTGCAGTGAAATCTCATTTCAGTTTAAATAATCTACAAATTCTAGAAGTTGCCTTCCATCTTGCTTGTGTGTCACACTGGAAAAATTTGGCAGCATGTTAAAAACTGAATGTAACTATTAGGAGCAATAAAATCCACGACAAAGGCAGAGCAGCGCAGAGTTTTTCAGGGGATTTTGAAACAAAGAGTGGACAACATTCTATAGGCTATAAAACACCCAAAAAACTAAACCAAATCTTTTTTTTTTTAATTTTAAATTTATAGGATCCAACTCACTTGTGACATTCATTGCTGGATCAAATCTCATTGCTCAAACACATCATAACTATTCTAAAATTATTGTGAAGATAAACATCAGTCTTGCTATTGAATGCTATTTTTCAAATAAGTTTTCCTTCTATTAGGAAGCAACTCCAGACTACTATTTGATAGTCTCATGGTTTACTTAATGAAGAATAACACATTGATGCCTACACATAAAAAGATCATCTTCCATAAATAAATGCATCTGCCAGGAATAATGCAGGTCACAGTCTAGACAAGACTCATACTACTTTGTTCGAATTTGCATTTGAAAGTGGTAACGATGACATTTAATTCTTATGAGTGCTTTCAATTAAGTTCAGTTATGTCCCTTTCAATTTCAGTTCCTGAAAAGATTTAAACAGGACGTAAATATCACTCCTTTTATAGACAGGATCACAAAGACAGCAGTTACCCCAGAGTGCCAATGTCAGTGGTCACTGGCATTGTTAGGAATAAAAGCTAATGGTGCCTGGTAGCAAAATTTAGTGGGCTCTTTTTAGGTTTTGCTGCTTCACAATCTTTAGATTGAATTACTTGAATTTTTGTATTACAATCTGTATCTAGCAGCTGGTTATTTTTTTAATCTCTCCTTACAGTTCTTCCCTTTAGAAACAGAACTCCTCAGATTAAGAAAAATGCCCACAGACAGGTAGCGAGGTGTCCAATTTTAGATCTTAAATAATGGAACATGGGTTTGCTCTATTAAAAGTCATACACAACAGAATCATTTATATTATTTCTTTACACAGCTCTGAAACACTGTACACCAAGTTTTAATCTACGCACTGTCAGTTACACCAAGTGAGCACCCTATCATATTCCTTGAGCACTAAAAGTTATTAAAAAAAAGCATTTTAGCCATAGTGTTACTTCAAGTAGAGAGGAAAAAAAAATCTAGGATGTAACTGTAAAGATAACACAGTAACAAGCAACTACTTTTAACAGCTTTCCTTGTTTTCTTCTTGGCCAATAATCCTTGCATACGTACACACATAGGAATTCATCTAGAGAGCAAGAGGAAGAACAATTAAACATCAATGCAGAAGCCCTTTTCAGAACTAGACATCAACAACTTAAGAAAAATCAAAGTGCATGAAAGCATATGAATAGATTTTCACCGTTCTGAACAACATCCAAGAGAAAGAAGAGAAGATTTTTTGTTTGGGAACTTTCAACTAAGTCCAACACTTTGGAAAAGTACATTGATGTTAGGAATAGCAAAAAATCTCATTCTGCTCTCATTACTTCATTGCATTGACAGTTTTTGGTTTGTTTTTTTTTTCTAAAAAAAGATGAGTTAACAGCTGGCAGTACATACATCTCCCCTCTCACAAATCACAAGTGGAGAATTTCTTTCTACCACACTGCTCCAACAGCCCAGACACATAGAAGGCTGCACCTTCTTTCCATAAGTTGGTGTTCCTTTTGCTCCTGAAGAGATGTGATCACTTGAAAACTCTACACTCACCTTAGCATTGCCGTTAGACCTAGCTACAAGCAAAGAAGCCAATTCCAAGCACAACTACAGCTGATAAATCATGTTGGCAATAACACATCATTATCTTTGGATCACAAGGGTGCACCCTAACTTTTCACTCTCATGAGAATGCTCCTAAGTGAAAAAAGACTGGCAGAAAACTATCAAGATAACCCAGAGTAACATGACCACAAGGACCTTTTCATTCTTAAAACTGCCTAAGAATGACGTTTACATGGAAATGAAGTCGCCCTGGTCCAGCTATGAAAAAGTAAGGAACAGGTATTTCGTATGTCACTATGTTTAAAACACAACTAGCTGTTAAGTGTAAATCTCCTAGAAAAATATTTTGATATGACTTCTAGCATTACTTAAATACTGGGGCAACAAATACTGATTGAAACAGGAGACCAAATCAACCTCCCAGGAGAACAGAACTTTCCAGAACACATGACTAACTTGTCAATCTGACTAGTCCAATTTAGCAAACACACAGTCCTGATATGGAACTCTCCTACTTCCAAGCAAGTTGCACACAGCAAGCAATATGCTAGAACCATCAGTCTAAGCCACGCTGTTTAGAATTCTAACTTTTCTCTAATATTCTCAAAAGTCTGTATGTGCCCAATTCAAACAATATTTATGGCAAGAAATTTGAGAAGTCAGATTAGTAACTTATTTTAAAAAAACAAGAATTCTGAGTTTTAGACTCTGTTATAAAGACCAAACCCACTAGGTCAGGTATCAAGCTGAATACAGAAAACAGGTAGGGCAAGAATGGTAAGACTTTTATTGCTGTGAGCTTCCCTACTCACGCTAAGCCATCTAACTTCTAACAGTATTGATGTTTTTTTAAATTTTTAAATTTCTGATTTACAAAGGTTCCACATAGCACTCTGACACAGTTTTCAGGACCAGGGCTGTAACAAATAATTAAGAAATTTTAAGTCTCCACCAGAGATTCAAAAGAGCAAGAAAAGACTTTACACAGTTTTCTGATAACCTTTTGTCTTTTCAGCTTACCTTTTTTACTTAAGTCAATAGCAGCTTCTAGAAGAACTTCTAATTCCCCTTTCGGCAACACAGGAACAACCCATCGAGGCCTATATTCAAAAACAAAACAAATCCACCTGTATTTCAACTTTGGTTCTTCCTAAAAAACAAGAATCTTTATACATTTCTAATGCTTTTAACACAGGGTAGGAATATACATTTTTAAAGGCCTGGTTAAGCATTCCATTTAAAAAAATTAACAAAAACCCTCTGATTTGAGCCTCTTCCTCTTTACAACTCGAACTCAATAAAAAAAATATTTCAAGAAATCCAGTGAAACAAAGATGCAAGAATTCTAATTACTCTACCAAGATATTTGCACAAATAACCTACACACTCTGAAAAAATACCTGTTGATCATGTCATCCAACTTTGCCAGGTCTGTGTGTGGAAATGCAGGCTCCTCATCTTCAAGCTGGGGTGGAGCATCTCCTTGGGCCTGCTCATCAGGCGGAGTAGCTGGGGAGTTCTCATTGGAAGAATCAGGTGAAGAAGTCTAAAATTGGTATGGAAAATACTTTAAATACTGCCTGCACTTACATGCCATTTATTTTGGCATTTTTCCTTCACATTGTGTTTTAAAGAATCACTTAAAATAAGTACCTGTTATCATAAAATATAATAAAATTATATAACTTCAAATTTATTGACAAAAACTAGAGCATAAAAAGTGCTATATACTTTCTGTCTCAATAGCTTGAAAATTAGCCACTTTCCCAGTGAGGAAAGTGTGTTGTATTTTTTGGTTTTTTTTTTTTTTTTTTTTTAAAGACCACTACTTTCAGCAGACCACCCATCCAGAAGGAGAAAATAAAAGTCAACAGGGATGCTCCTGTTTTGTGTCTTCTGCAGAAAAGATGACTATTGTAGGTAGAAAGACAAATGTCAGGAATGACAGAGAAAAAAATGATCACAACAAATACCTTCTAAACAAGTTTGCTAAAAATGAGTAACATGACTATCACTGGCTACTAACCAACCTTCAAGAATATAATTAGTTCAGACCATTTTGAGGGGCCATGCAAAATACAATTAATTTTGTAGAAACATAGAAGTAGTATAGATTGACAATAATAACAATTCAAATCAGAACAGCAAGACGTAGGAATACAAGGGAAGATCAAAATCTCTAGAACCCTTTTCAGATGTTGCACTGCATCAGGCTGGCAAGGAGTAAATTTTCTTCGCAGAACCCTTTATGGTGCTGCATTTTGGATTCGTGAACAAAACAGCATTGATAACACACAAGTGTTTTGGCTGTCACTGAATGGTGCTGCTCATATTCAAGGCCTTCTGCTTCCCATTTCGTAGCCCAGCAGTTAAGTAGACTGGGAATGGGCAACAGGCTGGGAGGGGACACAGCTTGGACAGCTGATGTGAACAGACCACAGAGATACTCCCAACCACAGTGTCATGCTCAGCAATAGAAGGCAGGTCAGTTTTTTTTCCAAGGTAGCTGTTGCCTGGGGACTAGCTGGGCACTCATCAGCTGGTGGTGAGTGACTGCATTTGCATTACCTGCTTCCCTCTCTGTCACTTCACTTATTAAACTACCCTTATCTCAACTCATAAAAAATTTCACTTTTCTGATTCTCTCCCCTATTCCACTGAGACAGAGGGAGTGCGTGACAGGGTGCAGGCTTACATGGCAGCCAGGATCAGCCCAGCACACATGTTCCAAAGAACAACTCATTCTCAGGAAGTGACAACCATTAAACATTATGGTATTTAACAAATACCATCCTCATACTGAATTAAATTACAAAGTGTGACTTTTAAATAGGTTTCGCTGAGCTGTTTAAAAGCATCTTTTCTGGTTATTTTTTCACCAACAAAAAAAAGAGCCATCACATTATGACGTAGTATTTCAAAGATTTTACGTGTCTTTTTGATAGTGGGATAACCTGTTCAACACAAACTTGCTATGTGGTTCAAGAAGTCTAGGACAATGAACAGAGACATAGACAAAGCTGGTCTTACAGAGATGATATATGCTTTTAAGTAATTTTATCTAAAAAATGCTTTGCAGAACTGAACATAAATTGAACTCAGAGAGCAGTTTTACCAATCTGTGGCAGGTAAGTCTACAATACAGTTCTGAGGAAGCTTCTGTTATTATTGCAAGAAGGGTTCTTGTCCCAAAGAAACATGCCTAAAAGAACTATGCCACTGCCTGGAAAGGGAGCATCTTCTGCAATGCAGTGCTCCCTAATAATATGTACTTTGCCACCAGCACTGCCTTCATCCCTCAAAATATTTTTGTACTTCTAGACACTCGCAAAAAATACACCTAATTTGCCTAGACATCTCTAGGAATACACAAACTCAACTAATTTAGAAACACTATTTCTAAAGAACCAACCACTTCATTTTCAGACAATTTGATTGATAATATCATACCTGATTCTGCTGGAGGGGAGGCTGGGACTGTCCATCAGGAGCCTGGCCTTGACTCTCATTCCCTCCTACCGGAGAGCCACGAGTCGTGGCTGTCATACTCGACACAGGGCAGATCTTTGCAATTTTGTCTGCTTATGTAGTAGTTGTGAGAGAAGAAATTATAGTCCGCTTAATAAAGCTGAAGTACCAGCATATGCTTGCCTTAAAATGCTCCAACTCAAGAACATGCCATCTTGCAGAGACCATTGCATAACCTGAAAAAAAAAAGACAATATGCTAGACTGACTTACGCATATAAGTCATTCATACCTGGAAAAGACCTCTACAAACCCAAATATACTGCCATAAAGTAACTTTTATTTTAGTCTTAGCATTTATTTTCATTGACTACAGCTGACATCAGAAGAAGGAAACATTTGAAATATTTAGTGTTGTTTTCATGTTCTAAGTAAAAATTACACTCGTAATTACCTCTACGTCACTGAGACACTGTTCTGTTTTGAGCTAAAGGAGAACCAATTCTCCAACTTTTCAGCTAAGCCTCCAAGTAATTTCATTTTCTGAAAGTCAACAACATGCTTTTTAGACAGCAGCTGCCTCTAGCAGTGACAAAATCTGACAGTTATCCCCAAGGTAATGTGGCACTGGTATATAGAGATGCCATTGCTTATACTCATCCCTACGTAAACTCAAGCCATCCTAGAGCGGGTACAACACCAGAAGTCAAAGGGCAAAAAAAGGGACACACCCTCAGGGAGGAGTGACTGGACAGGTGACCCAAACCTGACCAGTGTATTCCATGCCACAGAAGTCATACTCTGTATGAAGCTTAGTGATCAGGAGTGGCTGGATCACCTCTGTTATGTGGACAGGCCAAGAGAGCTCAGACTGTTCAGCCTAGAGAAGAAAAGGCTCCGGGTAGACCTCATAGCAGCCTTCCAGTACCTGAAGGGGGCCTGCAAGAAAGCTGGGTAGGGACTCTTTACAAAGGCTTATATTGCTAGGGCAAGGGGGAATGGCTTTACATTGGAAGGGGGAAGGTTTAGATAGACATTAGGAAGAAAGCCTTTACTATGAGGGGGGTGAGACACTGGAATAGATTCCTAAGGAAGTTGTGGATGTCCACTCCCTGGAAGTGTTTGAGAGCCTGGTCTAGAGGGAGATGGTCCCTACCCATGGCAGGCGGTTTGGAACTGGATGATCTTTAAGATCCCTTCCAATCCAAACCATTCTAGGATTCCTCGATGGCCCACATCCAGCAAGGACCTTGCCTGTCTGCTCCTGATCCCAGTCTGTGCGCTTCCTGAATCTAGTTCCTGATTTCAGGTCCCCTCTGTTTTCAGTCCAGCCCAGGACTCTCCCTGCATCTGCCCTGCAGCATCAGTGGTGACGTACAGTCATCTGGGAATTGTGACTTGATTTTATATACTTGTATATACTTTACTATTACCTATATACTTGCATATACTTTAGCATTTTCCTTTTTATTATCATTGTTTCATTAAAGCCGTTTCAGTTTTAGTTTCCAACCGAGTCTCTCATTTCCCTTTCCGCAGGTGGGGGGGCTAAACCAGGACACAGATCTAAAATACAGCTGTTTACTCTGACTCTATTGCACATCAATTGCTACAGTAGATTCCCAATTTGAATTCAAGGTGATGATGGAGGTCTAAGTAGAAATGGCATGGTTAAGGGCATAAACAGCCAAGTTTGCCATCTTTTCCAATACTCTTCCGACATGGTCCAAGCGCAGCTGTCCAAGAGGGAGATTGGCTTTACATCAGCTAAGACTCATGAAGACCCTGCAGCCAAAATTCTTCAATTAGCACATCCGTATTTACTCAGAGCATTTGGACTGTATTCCGTTCTCCCAGCACATGCCTATGGAAGCCTGGGTCCACTGGACTTTCAAGCCCACTACAAAACCCCACTGCATCTCCACTGAGTATTTAGTGGATTTTAAGACAATTGAGACACCAGATTTATTTGCTGGCCTTGTATCCTGATATACCAAAAGTTCAATCCCACTACATATTCTGACTTCACTGTGTATCATTTAAATACAGAAATAAAAGTTGCATTAAGCCATACCAGTAATTCCACTCTAAACCATAGCGCACTGTATAACCACAGAAGATGAAGCATAATTTTCCAGAGCAACTCAGGCTTTCAAGCATGACATAAACCAACAGTATTCTGAAAGTTCAAATGCCAAGTAGAGTGGTAGAAGAAACTGTATGAGCTTTCAGCAAGATTCATTTTGCACTGCTAAGTTCCAAATTCAATCAGTAAGAGCTTTGAGTTAACAAGTTAAGAGTGAAATTTCTGCTATAACACCACACATATTTGAAACTGGTTTATTATAATGTCCCATCTCAATTTATATTCATTACTGTAATCTTTCTCCAAGGCACTTTAAAATCCTTTCCTAAATTGTGCAAATTGGCAATATACATATATTTTTTACATATACAACAAAAAAATTGACTGAATATGCTACTCCTCCCCTGCCCAGTCTCCAATATCAACAAGTGCAACAAATTTTGAGTTCCATAGTACTGCCTCTGAAATAACGTTCATTTTTTAACAAAACTGTATTCTTTGAATATAGTCATTGTAATCCATCCTCATCCTTCAAAATCCGTACTCATAGGGCTTAGTAAGCCTGCCAAGTTCAGAACAAAGGCATTACCAACTCAATTTTTTAGGGAGAAACTTATTTTTTTAAATACAATCTTTAAAACTAACATTTTAATCAGTGCTCTTTTTTAAATGCCCTCTTCTTTGAATATTTAATTGCTTTCTATTATGTTTATGAAGATCACTAGGTAGAAAGTATTAGCAAGACTAATTTTCTTGCACATATATATACACACTGTTGTTCACCGCAGTTCAATGCAGTCAGTTCCCTTGCTCTGCCTGACTGAGGCTTCTAAATACTTTCACAAAACAACGAAATCTAACTTCTGCCAACTGACATTGTACTTTTCAAGAACTCTAAGTCAACTCTACTCCCACAATAAACCTTCCTTAATCATCACCATTCTTCCTTAACAAGTCTGCTTCATAACACCGCCTCAAATAAACCTGTGCTCACACAAGGAATGAGGTAGTAAAGAAGCAAGAAAAGGGTGAAACAGCTCCTTTCTGCAGCAATCTTGATACAGGTTGCCTTAAACTGCAGAAAGTAACCGCCGGCAGCTGTGGTTCCACAGTAACTTACATCAACTGCCAATGGCTTCAATCTCAACTCTTACTCTAACCCTTTTAGCTGAACTATCACAAAGTGAGCCCATCCAGAGTACTAAAGGAATAACAAAAAACCCAAACCCAAACTTAAAAGGACTGTGATTATTTTTCAGTTTTTTAATTACCTCAAACTGGCGTACTACAAGGCCACAGTACTTATCCCAATGCCAGCCGAGGAGCCAAAAAAACCCTCCAACTATCCTATTACAACTGTCTTATGCTAGTGTGAATTTACCCTCAGATTCTGCCTCTGTGCTTAGTTGAAGGGTCTTGGCAAAGCACTCTTGTAAATCCCTTTCTGCTCAAGGCAAGCAACATAATTTAACTAGCAGATACAAGCAAACTACCACTAAAATAATCAACTTATTCAAAATCTTTTCAATTGACAGAGTAAAACCAACCTCTGTTAAACAAAAAGATACAGAATTTTGTACATATTAGTAAAACCAGAACGTTTACATAAAGGACTAACATACCTTTTTCTTTCTCTTACTTAGTGACTGTTTGCTTAAGACTTTAATCATGATACTCTACGTATGTGACTTAAATTACATTCCCAGAAGAGTGTATTTCAGGGTGTCCAGAGAAGTTCGCTTGGCTTGGCCATGTGCATAAGACAAGGCCAACTTAAGTGAGTTCATCACTTTTTGCCTGCAATTTGTGAGATATCCTCAGAGATCTAAAAGAAATGTCAAGTTATGCTGCAGCTAATTAAAACCACTCTTCTTCCAACGAACAGTCCGATTGCTTCTTGTTTTATCTGTATATTCCAAATTGCAAGGATATCCTTGTTCAAGTATTTCCCTTCTAATTACAGAGAGCATACAAATATTTTTGTAAACACAAATAATAATAATTCAATTTATGCACTTAAAACAGCATTAGAAAAGAGTGATTTACAAGTCTTGTTGTCAGCCACTTGTTTAACCATTTAGGTTTCAGAGAAAACAAACTGCATGCCCACATAGAAAACACTTCTGAATTAATGTCTAGAACTGATTAACCATGAAATTCCAAATTCCCATCACTTCCTTAATTCAGATTAAATAATTTCAGTTTGTTAAGGGTTAAACTCATCAAGGCAGAGTTTGGCTCAGCTAAAGAACAGCCTTTACACTGATTTATAATTAAGATTATTTGTGAATAAATGTGATGTAGCAACATCTCAGTGTTGAGTATGCAGGCAGCCCAACAGAAACAATTCCAACTGCCTGTATCCAGCTGAGTTCTAATGGAGACTCTAATTTTATATACATTTGTGCTTGCTTCGGCAGCACATATACTAAAATTGGAACGATACAGAGAAGATTAGCATGGCCCCTGCGCATGGTTGACACACAAATTCGTGAAGTGTTTTCTGGGAGGAAGGGTTGATCTGTTAGAGGGTAGGATGGCCCTACAGAGGGACCTGGACAGATTGGAGAGATGGGCTGATTCTAATGGGATGATGTTTAATAAGTCCAAATGTCGGGTACTTCATTTTGGACACAACAATCCCATGCAGAGCTACAGACTGGGGACAGAGTGGCTGGAGAGTAGTCAGGTAGAAAAGGACCTGGGAGTGCTGGTGGACAGGAAGCTCAACATGAGCCAGCAGTGTGCCCAGGTGGCCAAGAAGGCCAATGGCATCCTGGCCTGCATCAGGAATAGTGTAGTAAGCAGGACCAGAGAAGTTATCGTCCCCCTGTACTCGGCACTGGTCAGACCTCTTCTTTAATATTGTGTCCAGTTCTGGGCCCCCCAATTTGGGAAGGATGTTAGGATACTGGAATGTGTTCAGAGGAGGGCAACGAAGATGGTGAAGGGGCTGGAGCACAAGCCCTATGAGGAGCGACTGAGGGAGTTGGGGCTGTTTAGCCTGGAGGAGGCTCAGGGGAGACCTCATTGCTCTCTACAACTACCTAAAAGGAGGTTGTAGTCAGGCAGGTGTTGGTCTCTTCTCTCAGGTGACCAGTGGCAGAACCAGAGGGCATGGACTTAAGCTTCGTCAGGGAAAGTTTAGGCTTGATATGAGGAAAAAATTCTTCACTGAAAGGTTGATTGGCCATTGGAATGGGCTGCCCAGGGAGGTGGTGGAGTCACCGACCCTGGAGGTGTTTAAGGGGAGACTGGATGAGGCACTGAGTGCCATGGTTTAGATGACGGTTGGTGTTAGTGTTGGTGTTAGTGTTAGGTTATAGGTTGGACTTGATGATCTCAGAGGTCCTTTCCAACCTTGTGATACTGTGTTACTGTGATCTCTTTCCTACTGTATTTTACTTTGGATTCAACACACTATGACATGTTAAAAAAATCATCTTTACCCATAGCTTTGAATGGATATTTTGATTCATTATCAAGGTGGAGATAAATACCTATTAAATGACAAACTAACTACTCCACTGTTAATGAAACGATGTATGAGGCTATGAAGACTGAGTCTAATTCTACTGACATTTGGTTTTGATTGCCTACTGAGCAAGTTTTTGCCATGCTTCTTCCACCTCCTTACGTCACACTGCTCCACCGCTAAATTATAGGTGAAAGCAAGCTTTTGTTTTACTTGACTCCTTGTCATTTTAGTAACTCCAGGAAAAGACAACTATAGTTTGTTTGATTCTACATGATCCCCGCTTAGGAGACACCACCTGCTGCAAGTAGCATTCCAACAGAGCATCAGAAGACTGTACAAAGGACACCCAGCCATGGCACTGCTCTCAAAGATGGACCTCTGCTTCCAGACTCAAGCATTCAGTACAGCTGCACATCTGAGCCTCACCTCAGCTTCCACAGGTGGCAACCTCATGCCTGTGAGGCAGAATAGGTTAATTTTGTTTGGGGAAGAAAAGAAATCAAGTGCCTTTTCAACAGCCAGCAAAAAAAAGCATCAGACAGATGCCTGTAATAACACGTAACAGCTAATACAAAGGACATTTTAGCACATGATGATCAAGAAACATAAAAAAATTTCTAATACAGTCGACTCCTAGAACAACTTCCACTCAAGTTTCTCAAAGTCACCTCCTCAAAAGTAACTGAAATGCCCCAAATACAGTCTTCCTCCTAAATAAGCTACTTACAATACAGAGTCTCAGAAAAAAAGAAATACGAAGTGACAGATGACAGCAGATTTCAAAATCCAATTCATTATACATGTGCCTTACCTAAGCCCTGTCAAGGGACACAGACCTGTTTTCTCTTTAAATAAAGTTTTCTGATTATATACAAGTGAGGATACGTGCCACAAAATCTATCCTGTAGCGTGGTAACAACATATGCTAGGACGCCAGTCTAATCAATAAGGAACAACAGAGCTTTCCAAAAATCATACAACCATGCTAAGAAAAAATACAATTATTTTTTCTCCAGCATTGTTTATAGAATGACATTCCTATTTAACAGCAACCCAGAGAAGATGTGCTTTTTCATCATCAGTGCTGTACTGCAAAAGAAAGCTTAACTGCAGCAATACACATTTTAGGTAGGAAGGCATTACAGATCTGTTTCATACAGGGTTCTGGGAACCACCTTCTTAACCCTTGTGATGAGTTGGTATTTAAGGAGTTTATGACGTGATTCTAGTCTAAAAATTCTAGACTTGGGAACTTAACCTTCTACTCTATTCCTTTCTTTCAATGAAAACGCCTTCTCATCTAGAAACACCTCCCCAAAACTGTAACAGTGACCTAATTCAGTAGTTACAATCTATACACACTCACACACATTTACCATTTTTCCTTCTGTGTGCCTTGTGTCTTCCAATAAGGAAGAAATTATTTATATAATCTGAAAAGAAAACTGATATGCACTGAAGTTGAAGTTTATTCAATGATTAATGAAAAACTTGTCTTGCTCTCCTGAATAGCAGATTAATGACATGTCTACCTTTAAATGTTTAAAAACCCCTTATTAGCAGTCATCAGAAAAAAGTCTATTTCCAGTAGCTTATATTACAAAGACAATTAATTCAGATTCCTTTTCCCAGTAAAGAAGTGAGTGTATATGGGACGTGGCCAACTCCATCAGGCTCCAACACAGTATCAAGTAACTACAATTGTTACGAACTGAAACTACTGTCACTGAAACAAGAAAGGTTACTTCAAGTTACCTTTTTCGTTGATCTTTCCATATCCTACACCTGAACTTAAGGCACTTGACAGCTTAAGTTTCGGGAACATTGGGAACATCCGTGCAAACATACAACTCTATTTGCCCTCAATATCATCGGGCAAAATAAAGTGGGATGTCCTGAAACACACTTCAATTCTTTCAGGACTTTTTTTTCAACTTCAAAGCTCAGTATTGAGACTAGGTGTAGCTAAGCTACATCTGCTCAATGGCACACAACTTCTTCGTACAAGATGCTCTTACACGTACAATTCACATGAATTTAAGCAAGCACTAAAAGCACAGAACATGAACTTCCAAAAGAAAGCATCACCATTTATTGTCAGGAAAAGGGGCAAAGCAGAGGGACCACAACTTGCAACTCCGTAAGTATGGTCTCAAAGGAGTAATCTAAATGAATTAAGATCTTCAAGTGCCAGCTACACAACATGCTGAAGATACTGTGGAGCAATGCTGCAGAAATTGCTGTTTTCAAGTAACGATGTTTCCTTGTAGAGCAATAAATATTATCTGCATTATAGTATTACAGGTATGACAATCTGATCGTACTGTCTTCTGCTCATATTTCAGAGCAATGGTGAACTTAGGTAGAGATCTCGCAGAAAATATAAAGTTCTGAAAACATTCAAAGATTTAAGCCTTAATGTGAATGAGATTTGGGGAAAACAAAGTTCAATAACATCAAAACAATGAAAATGCCACATTTACACCCTATGTTAAGAAAACTAAAATACTCATACATGTGGCCTAAATCAGGAAAAGGGACAATGAAGTATTTCTCCCATCACTATCAAAAAAAACCCCAAACAAACCCCAAACCAAACAACTAGACACAGAAGGCTTAATGACAAAAAAACATTGTTTTTTTTTAAAAAATAAAGCTCTGTAACAGCAAAACCACATGGATTATTTTATCTTTTTTTTAAAAAAAAAATTTCCAGACAGAAAATCGGAGTATCATACTGATTTCTCATGTGACCGTACTTGAGACATACTGATTAAGAGCAGAATGTGACAACATTTAACTGTTTCAGGTGTAAGAGGTAACTTAAGCTTACAGTTCTCAAATTCTCCTTTTCAGATGATTAGAAGGCTTCTCTGGCTAAAGCTGATCCCCTTCCACCAAATGCTTTTTGGTCTTGATATAAAATTATCATTAAAACGCCAAGCTTGGACCCCAGGAAATTCTAACCAAAGCAACCTGAATTCATGCTAAGTCTGAGAAACCAGTAATTTGCTCTGCATGTCAAGGCAACAAAACCGACACATTCAAAACCTATTAACTTCTTGTTTCCACATGGAATAACTTCCAAGAAGACTTAAAAAAAAAAAGCTTAAGGAAATCCTTTACAACACTCAAAGCACTGTCTTACTTCAAGGCAGCCACTGACAGAGTGGTCATCCCCTGAAAGCAAACTGGACATCAGCTAAAAGTGTCATTCTCTAACAGACATTCACTTGCCAGTAATTCCTGGGGCATTTAGCAATTAGATAGTGTTCCCTTGGTTGCTTAAGGTGCATGATGCTTTTTCCCAGATAATGTAACAAGAGGTCAGGTTTTCAGATCACACACTTAGTTCTGGTTACCAAATGGAAAAGTCATTTTCAGTTCCTGTTCTGAAAAAGTGTTTTGCCCACATGACAGTAAATATACAGCATCAAAAATCCAAGCAGGCAATGCCTTACACACAAACTTAGCAAGTGTTAAGGCAATTTACTGTGCTCCCTTCACTGAGCTGTGGCCTTGATGCCATGCATTTCTGTAGGTGCACATTTCGGGTCTCTGTCACAGACAGAGCACCAAGCAAGATTGGGCCTCTAACCCAGTATGACCATTCTCACTCTGAGAAGCTTTCAGTGGGAGTTACAGTGGTTCAACTACTACAAAACTGTATTCCCAATTATATTCTATATACCTGAATGACTGAAGGAAGAAGAACATAAAATTTAAAGCCCCTGCAACTCTTAGTATTTAAATTCTTGTTTCGAATATTTTCAAGTGATTAAGAACCTACTTCCAAGATGCTGGTAAAATGCTAAATAATGTGGGTTTTTTCTGCTGGGAGATGAGGATTTTGGTCATAACAATCAAACACACCGGACTTTCCAAGAACAGAATGTAGTCGGAAAAAAGCACTAGTAAACGCATGCATTATAATCTAAGAAAAGCAAACTTAGCATTTTCCAGATAGAAATTACTTTTTAAGCATCTATTTTTATATTTGCTTACATGTTTTGAATTATGACTTCTACTTAGTATGCCCTTTTCTTGAATTCAAAATGAACATGCAAAGAAGTGGCCAAGGCTTCCTTTCACCTTGTAGAAAAAGAACGAGCTACAACAGGAAATAGCCTCTAAACTAACAAAAGAACTATCAGATCTAAGAACTTCAGTAGGTACATCTGTTTCAGACAGAGTTGGATTCAATTTCATGCTGCTAAGCAATACGATGTTATACTTTTTTTCCAATTATGCTGCAGTCTGTTTATTCAGGAAGCTGCCCTTTTGCAACCCAAAAAAATGTGATCCTGGCAACACAGCCAATTAGGATTGAGATGATATTGTGGGTCCAACTGCAACCTCAGCCCTTTACAGGCAGCAGTAGAACACTGCAAGCAAGGTCAAATTATGATTCAAAGTTTACATTTAAATAATGTTCTAGATTAAAAGGAATACACTCATTTGCAGTTGATAGCCCATCATCTATGGCGTATTTATTATTATATCGTATTTACGTAACGGTATTTCAAGAAAATCATACGTCTAAAGTTTGCACCAAAGACTGATTAAATGCTGTTGGTTCCTTCTTTCTGTAGTTTGGTCACGGCTGTATGAAATGCTTTAAGCTGTTTATCCAATTCTAAAATGGATCTGACGGTTTCACCTCTCCAATCTATATAGCAAAGCTCACTGTCCAGAACACTTTAAGAAACCCTTTTGTTCCTTAAAGCATTAATCCAAATGCTAATAATTGCAAGATGTTACACTATTAGACGTTTCTAAAGATCTGATCTTACTCACTTTTAAAAAAGCATAACTAACTTTTAATGTTAATTCATATTCAACTTGACTGCTCTGCCTTCTCCTACAAAGAACATTTTTATTGGATGCTCAAATTTAAGATGAAAATCAAAATACATTCTCAATATTATAGGTAGCAAAAATATAGACCTAATTTCACTTGAATAATGAAAACTTGTCTCAGCGAGACATGAATTTTCACAGCAAAGTACTAGGGAACAAAGGAAATTTAAAAATTTCTGAGCACTGAGGTATCAATAGCCTCCTACTAGTTGCTGAAGCATACTACAAAGGGGCGATGAAAAGCTTTAGGAACATGCAGAATGCAATGTATTACAAAGTCTGAAAGAGATAACAGATACAGACACAACTTAGGTGTCTGCTGAGGATGCACACAATACAGCCCACAATTCTTGTCAATTCAATTTTTTCATAAAAGCAGACAAACTATATTTCTGTACTGGCATTGAAAGTTTCCCTTTTTATTAATCATAATATCTAACAGTGGTTCAGAAAACAACTGGACAGCGACAGCAACATGTTCCATTTTCTAGTAGAATTAAGTCTTGGAAGCTGTTTCAGGAGAACATATAGCTTAGTATATCAATGCAGACAGAAAACAACACCTCATTTTTCCTTCACTTTACAATTAGTTTTGGATAAACATACTGCAATATACTAACAGAACAATGTATCCCAAAATATTTTTTTCCTTCATGCAATTCGTTTAATGCATGTTCTCCAAATTTATTCTAATCAATTACCCTTATTTTTAAGCTAATATGTATTTCCTATAATATTACATAAGATTATCGTTCATAATAAATTTAAAACACCCTAGCAACTATGATATAGATCATTAACATTAAACATATTGCAAACATCTCAGCCTCGTCTGCCACAATCTTAAGTAACATTTCTGCTCTGAATCTAAACACAAAAGACTAATCAATGTCGTAACAAGAAAAACTCAGTTCCCAATATTTATTATGTAATAAATATTCAAATGTTCAAATAAATGTTCAAATATACTAAATTATTTAAAATCATAAAACCAGATAAGCTGCACTCAAGCATTGTACTTACTATAAGAACAAGAATCCAAAGAAATCTACAAATTTTAACTTCTAGATCTTGAAAAACAAGATATAGTCCAAATTAGCTCAGAAAGGAGTAGGAGGAATGAGGAGGAGAAATCAAACTCCCATCTCTGGACATACCCCTTTTAGTGAAATTCCTAGCCACTAATGCAACTTGCTACAGTCTAATAAGTAAGATTAATTCAATACTTTTCTTTATCATAAACGTGAACGGTATTAGAGACTACCTGAATATCTATACCGCATTTTTACTGCTAGTCTGATTAGGTTTAGAGTAAACAACATATGTTTAAAGAAAAAAAACTGATCTCCAGTGATTGAAAACTGAATTATCAACACCATTTTAACAGAGACAACACTCCTATTTGAACCCTTCATCTATCAATTCTCTGCCCCGTTCTAGTCAATGTTACCAATAACAGATAAAACTAAAATCGCTAACAAATGTTGCACATGGCACACAAAGTAATGGGATAATAAGCAATGAGATCATGTCACTGAGTAATCTGGGTCATGTGATAAGATTGGCATAATAAAATGCACACAGTAACATAACCAAGCGTCAGGACATCCACCTGGAAAAAAAGGACACACAGAAAACTTGACAGATATTGGAAAATGTGACTAGAAGAATAGTTATTCTAGAAAAGCAAGTGCTTGTGAACACCACAACTGCCTGTTTATAGCAAGAATAAAACTCAGGACTTGTCTATTTAACGGAAGCATACAATTTGGGTCACAGAACTGGTAAGAAACTTGTGAATCATAGCCTTGTAAATCTAGGGGGAGAAAAGTAGCAGCGAAGATACCCTCTACACCAACTGGCTGCCACAATGAGATGAGACTGCAATGTGCTGAATCAAATATCTGAACCTATTACAAAACTGTCCACAGGACAGAATACCAGAGAGCATGCACTTCCAAGGCAGCCTAGCTGTCCCAGGGTTTCCAACTGCTATTTATCTTATTGCCTTGCAGTAAGGAATAAAGATGTCCTTTTTTTAAGACTGCTATTTCTGTTCTCTTCAACTTTTGGGTCTATCAAAGGAGAAAGAGAATTGAGAAGCCAGCATGCAAGTACTGTATGAACCGTATTTGTAACTGATACTTTATTTTCAAAAAAGCACATAAACAATATCAGAAAAGGCAGTGAGGACCTGCCTTTTCCGCACAACTTTTAGAAGAGGTTCTGTTTTCTACATATGACATACTTCCCTTTCAGTTCTGAAGTCTGAAGTTATAAAATACAACAAGATATTACTTCATGCTAAGAACTTTTAAGCTGTAGTCTTCAAGAACAGAACATTCAAAACATGTTTTGCAAATCTTCTGCTAGTCATGCAAGAAAACATTTCTTGGCTGTTTGAAATCTACACAGAGCTAAGAACAGCTGATACAACTACCAACTATATATAGCCAGGCTTTCAATCCAAAATGATGTGTCCATATGCAGAAATCATCTTTAAACGTAACTTTTAAAGCATAAGTGACAAAGAGTAATGCATTCAGTGACGCTACTCTTCACACCAAGTGAGAAGATGCTGAATGCATTCCCAGAACACTAGGTAACACTGAAACAGTATTTCCATCCATTGCAATGCTCCCACTGAAAAGGGTCAGGAATTGTATCTTCCAACATACAAAGAACTAAGTACTGTGACACTGTTGTGGTTTTGTTTTGGACATTAGACAGCAGATATGAAAGACAGACAAAATACAGAACTAAACGGGGATGAAGGTCTAGGTTTAATAAGTTTGAAACAAAATCAGTAATAGTAGGGTGTAAAAAAATTACTACCAGCTATGCAAAGGACTAAAACACAAAAACCAAAGAAAGTGCTTTAGTAAAAGGCTCTTAAAAAGAGTTAAACCATGCTATGAAAGAACCATAAACACCATTTTTACCAAAGCCTAATTTTCTTGAAAGGAAGAACTCAGCAAGAAAGTCAGTTCATACAACCCAAGAAGACTACTAGCTTCTGCAAGGTAATGTTAAAACAAACAAATCAAATCTGATTTTTCTTAACATGTAACCTTTTAAGCAACTCAGTTAACATAAGAAAATGGTCTGTTATATTTACAGGTTTGCGTTGAGCAGTACCCATTTTTGAAGTATTAAAACATATTAGAACAAGGTCAAAAGTTGTTTGTAAAAACATGTCTCACTAACTCTGTGAGACTAATGTCATCAATACTACACTCCATAGTTGCTTGAGTCTACTTGACTTTGTTACATCATTTCACAGCAAAGAATGGGGTTTGCCATTTTGTTCAGATTTGCCATAAGAAGTCTGCAACATTCACATTCAGGTTAACAAAAATAAACCAAAGTTGATGCATCTACACAGTTTTTCGCCAAACTGCAAACCTCAGTTTCTTAACCACTTCAGAAACTCCTTCACTTCCATCTTTAGGAAGGGATAATCCTTTATTCTTTCATGGTCAAATTCTTGAGCTTCAGGGTTTATATCTAATATTGTAAGGGTAACAGTAAAAGCATTGCCACATATTCAGAATTGCAGTTCTGCAAATTATGCAGGAAGTTTTTATTATTATTTTAGGTTGCATTAGATTCTATAATTTCTAAATCAGGTCCTATAGTTGACAAGAGAAGAACATGAGTTCTGTAAATTCCAAAAAGCATCCAGAAAATATCTCACTTCTATGGGGAAGCTGAGCTCAAACCCTTAAGGATTGCTAAGAAACTTTAACCTCTAGCTCTGTTGCCCTGTGAAACTTCCTTGGAAGTCATATTCTGCTGCAGGACTCAAAGAAATCTCAGAATTTTTTTTAGCACAATTTTGTAGGCGGGATTGATGGAGCTAAAACTATAAAGTATCTGCCGCCTCCTCCTCCCATAAACAGAATAGAGTATTTAAGAATAGAATATTTTTCACTTGGAAAGGGCCTACAATGATCACCCAATCCAACTGCCTAAGGATTATAAACAGCATTAAATCCAGAAAAAAATAAATTAATAAAAAAGTTCAATCAAAAGCACTCCCTTTCATCTGCTATACTATCCACAATGCCAATTCTTCCTGGGGAACAGAGCAGAAAGAGAAGGAACACTTCAATATTCCATCCTTGGAAGATCCTGTCAAACCATACAAACATTCAAACCATCATTTCTTGTGCTCAGTGGCAACCCTAGCCTTGTTTTCCCACAGAGATACATAAACATATTGTGGCTTCTCTTATTTCTGATGAGGTTCATATATTCTACCAGGTTACTGGTAGGTGCTGAATGGCTTTTGCTACCTCCATTCTTTCTCAAGTGTTTGAATGGAAGCATGCTCCAGGTTCATTCCACTTGTGGCTTTAAAACATGGAATTATTTATAGTGTATTGCACTTAAGGCTTTGCAAAACTCAGTACTATAACTATTCAAAATGTTGTCTAAAGTTATTAAGCCAAATAATTATGGATATTGCTACACTGTTATTTCTACATTTCACTTGCACACTCTTCTTAGTTAAATCATGCTTATGCATGGCATCTGACACAACACCATAGTACCCAATGCCACCACCACAATTACACTATAAGGCTTCTGTTAGAGGAGTGAAGTCTAAAGCTTATCTTCAAAAAGAGGCTAGCCCCTTCTGACTCCCTTCCTGTTTTCAATGGGGCATTTAAGAGCTTCTCTGAACTACACTACGTTAAACACCAAGTCTATACTCCTCATAACTTGCAAAATTATCACATTGTAGAAATTTTCCCTCAAAGTATAAAATTTAACAAAACTTACTGCTTGGTTAACTGCAAATAATTACATGATACAGCATCTAAAACAGATATTAAGTTATAAGCATTTTGCATTCCCGAATCACGACAAAATTAACTTTGTGAAATACCTAGGTATTTTGAAATGCTTTAAATTCAAATACTTTAAGTATTCCCAGTATTGTGCTAGCCCTAGTTTCACTTGTTTTTAAACTCAGATAGCAGTGTGCCCATGTGGCCAAGAAGGCCAACAAGTACCCTGGTTTGTAACTAAAACAGTGCCACCCGTAACAGTAGGGAAGGGGTGCCCCTGTATTCGGCACTGGTGAGGTCAATCCTGGGTTCAGTTTTGGGCCCCTCACTATAAAAAAAGACACTGAGCTGCTTGAGTATGGACAGCGAAGGGCAACAAAGCTGGTAAAGAGGCTGGAGAACAAGTCCTATGCAGAGCAGCTGAGGGAACTCGAGTTGTTTAGCCCAGAGAAAAGGAGGCTGAGGGCAGACCTTATCATTCTCTACAAATACCACAAAGAAGGTTGTATTGAGGTGGGTGTTGGTCCCTTCTCCCAAGCAGCAGGTGATAGGACAAGAGGAAGTGGCCACAAGTTACACCAAGGGAGGTTTACTTCGGATATTAAGAAAAATTTCTTCACCAAAAGGGCTGTCAAGCACTGGGACAGGCTTCCCAGGTAAACAGTTGAGTCACCATCCCTGGAGGGATCTAAGAGACATGTAGATGTCGTGCTTGGGGATATGGTTTAGTGGTGGAATTGGCAGTCGTAGTTTAACAACTTGCCTCTTACCATCTTAAAGGACTTTTCCAACCTAACCAAGTCTGTGATTCTACGTAACGTTCAAAAGCACAAAATAGCACAGGCACTCAGATGCTACCCTCATCATCAAGCATAACTTAAAATGGCTCAAATACACACCAAAGTGATATTAGCATTAGAATCCACGTTTCAATAAGCTTCTTCATAACTGCTTAACAAACTTAGCCAAAATTCCAACTAGTTTCAATTTACCAACTGCTTAACTCAGCCTTCATGATTTTTGTACCCAGCCATGCCAGCTTTCTACAAGTAAACATTTTGTTATTTCCTGCTGCCTTACAACCATTTCAGTTCAACGATTCTTGCTATGAAAAATCAAGCTTGCACAAGCTCACTAGAGGTGTTATAAGCTGACAATTTTTTTTAAGTGCCTCAAACGTGCTCTATTCCAACTAAAATCATATTAAGCCATCTGCCAAAGCAGACTGAATGCTCAAGAAATCACCGAAAATGATCTATCTGCTCCAGACAACTTGTGTAACAACTCCCCTTAAAAATGCTCATCTCTGCAGGGAAATAAGAAATGGCAACAGGAACAGCAGTTTTGTCTTCTGTCTTAATGCTCCTTCTGCCAATCCAACAAAGACTGTGGTTTGATATAGAAGCAAAAAGCTAAACAAAAGAGGAAGTTGGATAGCAACAAGTAAGCAAGCCCCTAGAAAGTAAATTCAGAAGCAAGCAGTACTGGAAACAGGAGAGTTATTTCCACTATACCTATTCCACATGGACAGAACCACAAAGAAAGTCCACACTCTCCCAGAAACTTAGTATTCTTGTGTCTATAAAAACTATCAAAAAGCATGTCATAGCCTTCTTTACTGAGAAATGCAGGAGATAACAACTACTATCATGCCCTAAGGACTGAGACTGGGTTAAAAACTTTCTTGCAGCTATGTCTGACAGCCAAAAAGTAATTAAAAAAAAAAAAAACCACAAAAAATATCCCAAACACATTACTATTAATCTCTCTGCACTGAAAATGGTTGACTGCCAAATGGCAAAACCCCTTTGCTAAAGGTCACCCCTCTTCAGTACACAAAATAAAGACACCAGTTTTCAGCTGAAACCACCAACAGGCCAAGAAACAACAAGAACATAACTGTTCTTTTTAGGGACAATGCTTAAACTAGCACAACATGACAATGACAGAACTCTGATAAGGCATGTTTGACACCACAGTGTGTACATGGATCTTTTCTGCTTCCATTGTTGAAATCTCAGTAAGAAACAGCAATTCCACAGTAAGGGTACTACATCCCAGTAAATTTTACAACAGAAGTTTAGTTGTATTTCGGCACAGGGACAAACCTTAGCTGAAGGTACCGCTTCACAACCTACTTGAAACCAGGTTAAGTCTCCACTGTCAAGAGAAGGGGGTGACCTGGCTCACTTTCATCCTAACCACCTTCTCATCACCAGTATTAGCCCCTGCATCACCACATAGTCAGACAGACCCAAGATGCCAATCTGGCTGGAAGGTAACTGGGGGAAAGGAATGAAAAGAATTTTAGTTCTCAGCTGCATCACATGCCATTCGAGCACTAACAATGGTATGAGAAACAGGTAGAACATATAACATAGAACATATAATGGGAGACCTCACTGCTCTCTACAACTACCTTAAAGGAGGTTATAGTCGGGCAGGGATTGGTCTCTTCTCTCGGGTGATCGGTGAGAGAACTAGAGGGCATGGACTTAAGCTTTGTCAGGGAAAGTTTAGGCTTGATGTGAGGAAAAAGTTCTTTACTGAAAGGGTGATTGGCCATTGGAATGGGCTGCCCAGGGAGGTGGTGGAGTCACCGACACTGGAGGTGTTTAAGGGGAGACTGGATAAGGCACTGAGTGCCATGGTTTAGATGATGGGTTGGTGTTAGTGTAGGGTTACAGGTTGGACTAGATGATCTCAGAGGTCCTTTCCAACCTTGTAATACTGTGATACTGTGATATAACCAAGGATACAACCTACTCTTCTAGCATCAGTGCAAATCATGAAACACGCTGGAAGAGGAGGAAAAATGAAGAAAAGTGACATATTTAACTATGGGTCACATACGTTAGAACACAGATGAGTCCTGACAACACGAGTCATAAAGACCAAAACTTTTCTCAAGCATAAAGGATATCACAGGAAAATGTAGACAGAGAAAGCAGCTGAGTACATAATAAATACCAGTAACATCAGTTCAAGAACAGCATAAGCTCAGTTGTGAAAGAAATACTGCGTAGTAATATGGAATAAATAAGGCGAGGTGCGAGAAATCTAAAAACGTGAAGGCAAAAAACTGTCTGTGCCCTGGAAATTATGATGAATCCTGTGGAATACTTAAAAGATCACAACAAGTCAGGAAAATTAATTTATCAGTAACACTTTGAATAAATCTCACCACAAGCACATAAATCAGTGACAAAGCTACAACGCAGATGATGTAAAACAAAGCAGCTGGAAAAAACTTTACTCCTGCTGACAAAAAAAAAACAGCCAGAGTAGTGTAAACAACAGCACATAATTCAAATATAATGTAGAAATTCAGATCAAATCCCCTGGACTTTTGAGATGACAGAGTATGAGTAACTGACTACAACAGCTGTAGACACTGCAATAGCCAGTCTTACTAATTCTTAGGAAAAGGCATGTTTATATAACAAAATTTTGTATCCATGTGAAAGACACAGACAGAACGAGCTCTCTCAATTTGTCAAACGCTCAATTTGCCATTTTTCTCCTACATAATTTAGGATTCTCAGAGTAATCTTGTTTCCACTGTATAATTTAATTTCCATCAAACTAAAGTTAGTTTCAAGTCCCCTGGGTAGATCGTAATCAACTGAGGCACCAGGAAGAAACACTGTTCATACCTTACTTGTTGCAGAAGTTAAATGATGTTTCACAAGAAAGGGAACAGAATGGCAGCAGTCAAAGAGAAATCTCTGGGTTATTAGGCAGCTATATAGAATGCCTGAGAAGTTAATTCTGCCTGTCTTGTTCACACGTTGCTGGAGAAATCACAGATTTTTTAGATTAACCTCTTCATCTTTCTCTCAGTTTTCTGGGTACCAAGATAAAGGTAAAACTGAGGAAGTGCGAAGGAGCACAACAACAACAATCCAATATAAGCTGTGTCTGTAACACCTGCACTTTAAAAAAATCCACTGAAAACTTAAGACAGGAGGTACTTCTGAAGTTTATGGCCTCTGTGCCTCAATTCATCAATAAAACAAAAGATAACACAAGCCCTTTAATCTACAGAGTCATGCGAGAAATAATATGGTAATATTTGGGAAACGTACAGCCTGAGAGTGAAAAGCACCTGTTGAGTGTATTAACAGAGTAGTATTTCTATTCAGTATGGCATCTGAACTGATTTAATACATGCATTTACAGAATAAACTCCAAAGATAAAATACTGAATGACAATCCAATTCAATCCATCTCCCAAACTGAACTGAGTCGAGGATCCAATGGGAAGAAGAATTCATAATTAAAAGGCGGGGGGGAACCCACTGGCTTAACAACAAGTTCAAGTCTCATATTTACGCATTTTCCACTTCTTCGTAAACTTAAAAGGAATCTTCTTAAATTACCCATGGCTCAACTGAAAACATCCCCTGTAAATGGTGAAATGCTTAAATAGATCACGATTTGTGCACTTTTCAAGGCTCTTCGCATTATTTGTTTTTCGCCACACACAAATTTCAAGTAATTCCACTGAAGCCATCTCAAAAATGCACGAGAGGCATTTTAAAAAAATCAAGCTTTTAGTTCTGCTGAGGAATCCACCCTGAATTATTACAAACCCCAAGTCCTGATGAAATAATACACACTATAGATAGGGACAAAAAAAGTAATACTCCTATCCAGATTCAATTATGTTTTAACTGGGGCGGAAATCAGATTTTCATTTGCGTTTATAAAGCACATGAGCAAAAATAATGTATCTTAAACCAACCTCATAATTACAAATTCAAAGCAAACCAAAGAAGAAAACCTACTGATTATACACACCCTGTGACAACCTGTTGTCTGTAAAGACACCTTCTTCCCAGACAAGACAGTCCATTCAAAGTATAAAACTAACCTAAGAAATTCCGCTTAAACAAAGCATTAGTTATCCAGAAGCAGCAGCTACCCAGAAGTATGATAAAAAAAAAAATGAAAAAAACCCCACAACATTTTAAAGGAAAAATGGCATGAGAAAACAAAGAATTAATTAAACAGAGGATATAAAGGAAAGGAAAAAAAGTAAATGCACAGACACTAATCTTACCAGATCAATAAAATCTCGCCACAGTGTTCCTTTAAATCAGACTAATAACACCAGACCAAGTAGTCAAGTAGGAGCCAACTACAAACATTTAACATAAAAAATCCTAATTTCTTATTAAGAGAAAACATCTTAAAAATCATGAGACAGTACATTAAGAAGAAACATTTCCAGAGCTTCTGGAAGAAGCAACATTTTCTACACCTACTGTACCAGTCTACAGAAATTTACCCCCAAAACAATGTCTTTCTATTTCCTGTAGATGGAAAAACCTATTGCAGCTGAATTGTTCAAATGCCAATATGACTGTTAAGGCTTCTCCTCCCCAGCCCACCACCCTCCCAAATCTGGCAGAGTAGTTCTGAGAAAAGAACTTAAATTCATCAAATACACTACAGAAGCTGATCATGTTAAAGACATAAGGAAAAAGGGAATTCTAGAGGACAACTGTCAATTAGAAGTTACATGACATACTATGATATATACTCACATTTAAACCAAAACTTTCCTATTAGAATAATCAAAAGTAGGACTCAAGTAAGTGAAGTAAGTCTTCGTTGCAAGTGTGAACTGAATTTATCATATTTTCAGACCTGCGAAGAACCACAGTGGCTCATCAACACTGAAAACCCCTCAAACTGTATTTTAGATCTGGTATAGTGTAAGCCCATACATTAAGTGGTAAGCACAGGAGAGATTTTGATTCTCTGCTCTCAACTGTTAGTCACTTGCTGCTTGTCTAGGTCATGTATAACTTATACAGCATTGCAATCTTCCTGTGTGATACTGCACCTCAATAAATGTAAAGCATACAAACAGCACATTAAGCCTCAAGTACAATTTCATTTTTACAAAAAGCTGATCTTCTGAAGCACCAATCAACACAAACTCCAAATCAAACTCTCATTTCACTTACTACTTGCCAACAACAAAACTAAACTAACATCATGTTGGTCATTCACTATCTTCACCCAGCTGCCTTCAAGCACCACATCAAGAGTTGCTACTAGTTCTAAATACTCGTGCAATTATGAGGAATGTGATATAAATAAAAACGAAAATTCATGACAGGTTGTATTGCCAAACCTTCCTTCATCTGGTCAAAAATGTTAGAATCGTGCAGATAAAAAAAACTTTCACTATACACCTGCTAACCAGAGACTGATACGAATCACTTCTTTTTCCATGGCCAGAGACACATTAGCTTACAGTAATGTTTCACTACCATTATGCTAACCTTGCTGCATCCATTGCCGTTGATGAAAACGGAGCTTTTCATTTTACAAAAAGATTCTGTTTTCCCAATCCTAAAACATGGAAGGAAATGAAAAGGAAATAATGGCTTCTCAAATGCCATATGGGGAATTCACGTTTCAAGTTGCACCTTCATCATTAGACACGTTACAGTCAACAACAGCAATCTGGTTAAACTGCTACAGTAAGAACTTTCAGGCAATCTGGAGGTTATCTTCTTGTCCCATTACCAGAACTATCATGAAGGAACTCTAACAGAGCAAGAGAACTGTAAACTACTTCAGAAATCTAGCATTACTATTTGACCTAGCGAAAAAAGTCAGTACATCATCCTAAAACAGAAGTCCCATTGCACATGCGTGTGCTTGCACGTGTGTGTGCATAAACACACAATTATAAGCATCTAGGAGAAGCATCTGGGATTTTAAGGTCCCACTGTGATTAGCCATGAAACACTAAGGCATACGAAGGGCTGTGCAAAACTGAAGCCTGAAATTGTAGAGTCACTGAAGTTTCCACCTCCAAGCTCAAGAGAATTTATGTCACAATTAAAAAAAAGGAAATCCTCACAGTTAAAGGACTCAGAAAAATGAGTTAAAAGCGAAAGTCCAGAAATCAAACAAGTAACATTTTATTTCTGAATTAAAAATAAAGACTACTATAAAATATAAAATACAGATCAAGCTTTCAGTTTATGAAAACTTTGGTCTTTCACCAACCTATTCACTTAAAAATTAAGCTAAGCAGATCCATCTTTCGTATTTAATTTTCAAATTCATGGACTTATTCTATTGAAACTTACTCAAAATCACACTTGAAGCACTCCACTGCTAAGACAGCAGAAAAAATATACATCAAGAGATGCAAGGTTCATTTACTGAAATGCCAGTATATTTTGACAAAAACATTCCTTCTCACCTAATATGAGAAAAGTAAAAGAATTTTCTTCCCCTCACTTTCAACCTTCATTTCTGGACAAGAAAACTGAAGTTCCACCCACAGTCAATACAGGCCTGTCACTACTATCCCACACCACAGGGCTAGCAAGGACACTTCTTTCCAACCAAGAAGGCCTGTCTGGTAACAAAGGGATCCTATTTGACACACACCACTACTGTTTTTGCTTTACATTTTTTTTACATTTCTAAACAATCTCCTTCCATCATTTCAGAGCATTATAGCTAACACGACCCCAATATAAAACAATACCTTTTATTCTTCCCACATAACCTACAGAAAAGGCTAAGCAGCAATTAAGCGACTGAAGTATTGACGCCAATGGAACTTACAATGCACATTTTTGTGTCATTCTATGTTGCCATTCAACTGTTACAAAAAAAAAAGTGTTTCTTGTCTTATACCAAGGCTCTTCCAGCAACAATTTTCTATTACTTGAGCACTGAGTATTTTACATGAAAGCTTAATGAAAAGTCAGCCCTGAAATTTCTTCCATGTATTTTTCATTACTTTGAAGCACCCACATGAACAACGTTTCTGTTAAAAAAAAAAAAGAAAAATTACTCAGGAAGTCTCTTACAGTTTATAGCAGAGAAGAGTAGAGGACATGAGCCAACATTAAGTAGTCACATGTTTGTGTCTTGCCTTCAACGTATTTTTGAATCAGCTTAAAAAAAGATGTGGAAAATGTTTCTTCTATGAGACTTCTCTGTTCACAGATGTACATCTTCAAGGAATGATGCAATGTGGAATTCCCCTCTTATGAGTGAATTCATGGCTAAATGCTCACTACCCAACAGTATGATTTGCTAAGACGTCCATGCAAAGATCTATATGCAAGAAAATCGCACTCTTCCATTGGCAGTTATATACTCTCTTTTTAAGCAGATCAAGGATGCTACAAATAAAGGATGCTACATCTTTTGGAGGTGTCATAAAACAAGAACATTAAACAAAAGCAAGTTATCATTCTCACAGTTAACGCTAGCTAACCCTTTCAGAAAACCATACATCAGTAATGTTTCTTTTAGAAAGCAAGCATGTGAAACTTTTGTTCAGAGCATTTTAATTTTTATTTGAAAATACATCAACAACTGGCAATCAATAAGCTTTGATATCAAGCAGATTGAATTCAGTTCTCAAATGAAAGGAGTAACTAATTGCTTCTTTAAAACCAAAGAAAATATCAGAAAATTCACAACAGAAAATGCAAAAGGAAATGGCTATGCTGTTAAGCTCCATTAAGAATAAAAAGAATCAACCAGATTTTTACACTAAGTCACAACTGACTACTTTAAGATCTTACTTTCCTCCTCTCCTCTATTCTGGGTTATTAACAACTCTCCTGTAACTTTACCAACCCTCAAAATTTTAAACAATTTTACCAACTCAAATCTGCATAAAGCGCTCAAAGCACCAATAGGCTCAAATGGACAATGCAATGCAACAGTTGACATTTTGAGGGTGCCAAGTCTTGACAGAACGGCCCTCTGCCACTGTTTATCTAACCCCCTAAAGATTCTGTCATAATATGCAGAGGGGATCTCTGTTAACCATATTCTCAAGCCAAGCTACACCCATAAGCAACATAACTGCTTTAAAACTCATAACAAAACTGTCATTCATTATAACAGCGTGAGAACTTCAACATATTCCTACATTAATAAGAGAACAAAACCTAGATGTAATATATGAAAAATGTCACTGCATTTTTGTGACACGTGAATCCAAAGCAGTTCAAACTTCCCAGGTAGAAAAATTCAAGTCCCACTGCATGCAACCATATGCTTATGAAAGACTTTGCCATCCCTTGTCTCTGCTATGGAAAGGCCTTCTTTTAACTACTATTCTGCGATACAAAGATTTTCCAACCTGCTCTTCCTAAATATAACCAACTTCTCCACAAGACCACTATGCAAATGACATTCATCACTACTGTATATTGCAAAGTAGGAACCTCTTAATAAAAACGGAGCAAAATAAAGATTGTGGTGAATGTTTTACATTGATGATAAAGGGTACATATAACAATACAGCTTAATTACGAATTCATTACATGTCAGGGAGACATGCATAAAAAGTTCAGTTATGTAAAAAAGTGTATTTATATATCACAAATCATCATGGACGCTGTAGACCTATCTTAAATCAACAGCACACAGCACTGCTTGCTTTGCAAAGGGAAAAGTAGTACAACAGAAGACAGACATTACCAAGTGTATTCCCAAAGCACATCCTCAAGTACAGCTTTAAATTCTGAACTCTGATTCTGAACAAAGGTGATATGGATAATAAAATTAGATGCAGCTGCAATGAGTTTCAAGAAGACACATACCCACGCCACAAGAAAAACTTAAGGTACCTGAACAAGAGAAACCATGTCCACATGTTCAGATTAATAATAATGCTAACATCCAGGACACAATTTCATAAAAGACACAGAAGTTTCCACATGTAAAGGTTTGCAATTGAACAGAAGAAAATCCAGCAACATTTCTTACATCTTCAGACAACCACTTGGTCTCTGCAAGTGCTGCATATGCAAGACTACTGGTTTGGTTAAACAAGATTTGTTATTACAAGAAAAAGAACTAAAGTAAGTGTAATCGTTTTGGGTTTGTTGTTTTTTTTTTTAAAACACACTTTAAGTAAAAACAGTAAGGGACACCTTTGATGAATTTACTTCACAAATGAAGCTATCCTGATCAGGATGTTTTCAACATATACCTATAATTTTTCACTCTCTTAGGATATACAAAACAGTATTTCTAAACAGAAAGAAATAATACATATGCACACACACTCTCAGAGTGCTGCCTAACAGAAAAGTGTTTGCCCTTCAAGCACCTGAACTATGTTCAGAACTTATTTCTAAACTGCAGCAGCAGAGACAGAAATATTTCCCATGGAAAATAATATGTTTTCATCACACACCTGACAAACAATTTTAAAGCCATTTAAAAGTAATTTGTTCAACTAATGAATAACAGAATTTCCTCCTATTTTTCATATTGGAAAGTCCTAAATTACACTCAATTTTAAATGTAATGTCTTGGAACAAAGGTAGTACAGGTACTTTCACTTTCTTAAGTATATTTAATTCTGTTGAATAGACATTAATACATTCTTTTTGTGTATTCTGAGCCTTGCTTGTAAGAAATCCAGAACATAAATAAAATGCATAAACCTAAAAGCGTGCCTTTAGAACCGAGAGTAGCTGCACTGGTCTATTTCTGAGTACAACTGCACCACAATATGGGAAATAAAATGTTTATGTAAGAGCGACAATGTCCCACAGATATAGAAAGAGTAAACAGTTTTGCCAGCGCTATCCTTATTGATTACCACCTCCAGATGTCGTCTTCCTGTCAATTCAATGGGCAGAAGTATCACCACAAGGGCAAATTCTGCAAGTATATGAAGCAGCAGCAGCCTCCTAGAAAGATCAAGACAGAGCTACCCCGAAGAAATACCATTTAGAAAACCCACACAAAAGAAAAGTACTAAAATATATTGGAGAGAGAGAGGCAAAAGTTTAAAAGTTACTATGGTACAATCTTACATTTATTTTTAGCTAGATTCCTTCCCCCCACTACAAAAATGCTGATAGTTTCTTCCACTGCTGCGTTATGATTATGTTTTTCATTCAAAAGCTATCGTCAATCAAAACCATTGTCCAGTGCCTTACCAAATAAGAATTAATATATGTATTTTACATGCTTCCCCAAAGCTCCTTACATTAGCTACTGTACTTTGTTGGTTCAAGGAATAAATAGTACTTGAAGTATCAAAAGCATTATTTAAAAAAAAAAAACAACAAGGAAACAAACACTGCAACACTCTCATGCATGACTTAAGATTTTGCTGAAATAAATATATCACTTGATCAGGAACATTTATGGTGAGGAGTCCTGCCGATTTCTCAAAGTAAAACCTTAAAAGATCAAGAACAAAGTTAGCTGTCTACATATTCCAGTCACTCCTAAATCTTTCTAACTAGAGACACCATTTCAATTTCATAATAAAGGGCAACCACCCTCCAAATACCCATAAAAGGTCCCTTCCCAAACATCATAATATACATTTATCAGGCATTTGAGAAGCCTGCTGGAAAAGACAGGTTACCTAGTCCATCTGTCATAACAAGTGTTGCCACTAGTATACTTAACTCTGCGTATTAATATCTAAATTCAACAACTTTTAAAAAATCCAGGCCCACTTCTGCAAGTAGGTCAGCAAAAGTGGGCCTTGTGCTCGTGCTTTGATTCAGCCTGTGACTCCAGAGGGCCTCTGGGCCGATACAAACATCCAGCGATACAAACACAACTGCAGAACTGCAAATATAAATCAAGTTGCACAGATAACATGAAAACAGTGGAGACAGACCCAACATGTCTACAGTGAGCCTGGGAGTCCCTTGGAACGTTAACTGAACAATATGAAAGAATTTTTTTCCCTATACAATTGTGTGTTATCATACATCTTCAAAATACTTTACTGGATTTCTGACGGAACAACCCAGAAATTAAATATGGCATCTTAAAAACCACCTCAACAGCTCTGGATACTTCCTTAAGAACAAAATGACTTAGGAAAAAAAATAATTATTTTCAAAGGCTGTTCTCTCTGTATGTAAACAACGCCACACAAAATGGGACAGCACACCTTAACGAAGTGATTATCAACACAAAAAAACCCACCCCAACTGGTAAAATCCATGGTTTCCTTGAGGACAGTAACAGGCAACTGCCACAGCACACATTAAGTGAGAGATAACACAACCCCCCCCCCAACCAAGCTATCCAACAAGTAAAATCCCGTTTTCTTAAGAACAACAACAGAGAACGGCCGTGGACGACCTGCCTGCAACCACCGCCGTCGCACTCCTCGGACAAGGGGAGGAGGCTTGTATCGACTAAAACAGCCCCGAGGAGGAGCGCCAGGCTGAACCGCAGGGAGAAGATGCTAAAAGCCACCAGCGTTTGGGTTTTTGTGTGCGTGTGCCTCGAAACGGGGCCAGAGGAGTGGCCTACGCGTTAATAATGTTTACAGCGGGCGTGAACGACCCGGTAAGGGTGTCTTTTCATTGAGCCCGTAGGAAAAGCGCCTCGGCAGGGCCCGGTTCGCAGGCGCCGCCCGGGCCTACGCGGCTTCAATCACTCCTCTTCAGTAATGGCGCTCGGTGCGGAGGGAGCCGAGCGGCAGCGCAAGGCAGAGCCGGGCGCAGCGCTGCGGGGAACCCACCGGGCCCTCCTCTCCCCGCGGCTCCGAGGCGAGAGACACGGCGAGAGGTGCGGCCCAGCGCAGCCCCCCCGAGGGGCGCCGAGCGCTCCCGGCAGCCGGCGGCGAGGATGAGGAGCCGTCAGCCATTTTCCCTTGCCCTCCAAAGCACGGGCGGCGCGGGGCCGCACGCGGGGGTTGCGCTGGGGGGATGAAGCCTGTTACCCACACACACACACTCCCGCCTCGCCCCCCGCCCCCCCGCCCGCCGGCACCACCAACCGCTGCCCCCGCGCCCCCCGGCCCCGCCCGCTGCTCGCCACTCACCCCCGCTCGACTCCCCCTCGCGCCGCTGCCGCCGCGGCCCGGTGCCCCGCTGGGCGCTGCCGAAGGAGCGCGGCCGGGCACTGCCTCATGCCCGGCGGCCGCCGGGGCAGGGTCCCATCCCGCGCCCCGGGGGCGGCTCCGCTGTCCCGGTTCCCCGCTCGGGTGGGCGACAGGAGACGGGAAAAGCGAAGCTGCTGCCGCTGCCGCCGCGCTTCAGATCCCCGGCGCCTTTGGCCCCGCGCTCCGCTCCTTTCCTCCGGCGCCGGCAGCACCGCCGGGGCGTTTTTCCTGCGTCACCAGCGTTCCCTGCCCGGCGGCCCCCGGGCTCCGGCTCGGGCTGGGGCTGGGCCGGGGCCTGCGCGCTCCGCCCCGACCAGGGCCACGCGCGGCGGGGGGGGGAGTGGGGGGAAGCGATGCAAGAGGTGTGCGGGGAGGGGGCAGGCAGGAAGGAAGGACGGTGGCAGCGGAGAGGGGGGCGGCTCGGAGCGCTGTGCGCTGACGGCTCCGTGCGTGCGGGTTTGGCGGGGGAGGGGAAGGAAGGGAAGGCGGGGGAAGGAGGAGGTGGAGGGGAGGGAGGCGAGTCGCGGCGACGCAGCTCCGTCTGGCGGGGCGAGGGGAAAGATGGCGGCGCCGGCGGCGGCAGCAGTAGCGGCTGCGGCTCTGCCGCTCGGCTCCGCACGCACTCGGCGGTTCCCTCTCCACACACACACACGCACACAGAGCGCCTGAGCTGTCACTCACGCCGCAAGGTCCAGGCCGCGGCCCTTCCTCCCTCTCTCCCTCCCGCCCCTGCGTGAGCTGCGAGGGGGAGGGGGGAGGCGGGTAGCGGTAGTGCGCGCGCGCTGCTGCTTCACGTCGGCCGGGCTCCAGCTGGTTCCATTGTGAACGCCGCCGGGCGGAGCGCGTGCGCCGAGGGCCCGGATGATGACGTCAGCGCGGCCGTCGCGTGCTTTGCGCACGGGTGCTTCCTCGCCGCGTCCGCCCTGCCGGCGCGGGGCGGGGGGGGGGTCGTGCAGCGCCGGCCGCGCGCGGACAAAGCCGAGGGGAGGGCGGGGCTGGCGGTCACGGCGCGGTCACGGGTGCCCTGGGCAAAGCAAGGGGAGAGGTAGGATGACAGAGCGGTTGGAAAGGACCTGTAGGATAACCCAGTTCCAGCCCCCTACCATGGGAGTGGGCAGAGACGCCTCCCACCAGACCAGGATAGAACCATAGAATGGTTTGATGCAGCTGCCCACTGCGTGTGTGCAGTGGCTGTGTTCTTCAACTCAGTAGAATCCCAGTCTATGGAGATGGTAGGATGTGCTGAGTTGGAAAGGACCCATGAGGACCATCAAGTCCAACTCCTCTCCCTACATAGGACAATCCCAACATTCACACCATATGTCTGAGGGTGTTGTCCAAATGTTTCTTCAGTATTGTCAGGCTTGGTGCCACAGCTGCTTCCGTGGGGATCTGTTCAGTGCTCCACCACCCTCTGGCTGAAGAACATTTTCCTGGTAACCAGCCTAAACCTCTACCCCACATCTTCCTGCCATTCCCTCTGGTCCTATCACAGGTCACCAGAGAGAAGAGATCAGTGCCTGTTCCTCCTCCTTCCCTTTTTAGGAAGCAGAAAACTGCAATGAGGTCTCCTCTCGGTCTCTTCCAGGCTGAACAGACCAAGTGAGTTTAACCTCTGCTCATATGACTTCCCCTCCAGACCATTCACCGCTTTTGTGGCCTCCTCTGGACACTCTGCAGTAGCTTATATCATACTGTGGGCACCTAAAACTACAGACAGTGCTCAAGGTGAGGCTGCACCAGTGTGGAGCAGAGTGAGACAATCGTCTCCCTCAAGTAGCTGGCAGTCAGGGATGCTTTAAACCTGGATTTAAAACCTGGATAAAATAGGAAAGCATGCCTTGTGGAAGGACAGCATTTGGCAGATATGGGTAACTTGGTCTCGGAGAGTACCTGAAATGGTGCTTTATCTTTTGTTTGTGTTCCAAGGTCAAAGTCCCATTTTAACAACATCATTCAAGAATTTCAGAACAGGGAAATACAGTGTCCAGCTGAAAACGCAGGAGGAATTTAGGTCACACAGGTTGGAATTTGCTCAAGAGGATAGGGCTAAAAGCCTTTACTCGTGTGCAAAATGTTTATCTTTTGGACCATGCGGTGACAAAGACTAAAATACCAGTTGCTCATTGCAGGAAATGTGGGTGGTTGTTTTCCTGTAAAAAGCTAGAACTCAAAACCAAGTGGTGATATATACTGTTATTTCTTATTTCAAATTTAGTTAGTCCTTTTTTTGCTAGTCACTAGGTTGTATTATTTAGGAAGGAAATCTAAAGTATGTCTGTGCATTAGCCACTCGGTAAACAAAGGATGCAGCTGCTCCATCAGTGTGCAAATGCAACAGTTTGTTTACTGAAAGAATTCTTCAGCAACAATAAAAACAAACTATAACCACAGTGAAAATCTGTGTAAGTGTAAGCCTATTCATGTTTGGGTTAGAAATATGTGTAATCATAGGAAGAACAGCCTTTTATCTCCATGATTTTCATGCCTCTGAGCTTGTTATTGTGGCCTTCTCTCTCCTTTTTTGTTCCTTATCTAGTGTTTTGGGTTTTTCCTCCTATTTCTAGTCTATCCATTTTTTTGTCCTGGGAAAGGGGTTTAAATTACTGCGCCTATAATGTATTTAGCTTTCCTTGCCTGCCACAGCAGTCTCCCTCAAGCTCTTCACTGTTTACGATGACTTACAGAGGCACAACAACACCTCAAACAATTGTAGTTGTATGTTTTTTGACACTTTGTATCCTTAAAAATAAACTGCTGTGTTCAGTGACATTCATTTATTGTTAAGTAGACCCCTGTTTTAGTGGCAGGCCAAATATTGTGTTCTTTCTAACTCCTGTGGCTTTTTTGGCCAAGCTAAATAGTGACACATCAGTGGATTTTTATAATGGGGGCAATTGTCCATCGAGAAATTGACTTTCAGTTTGCATAAAAGTCAACAAAAAAAAAAGATGGGAACAGTACTTGTGGAGAACAATACTTGTGGAGACAATACTGGTACAACTTGCAACAAGTAATCCCTCTTGTGAAGAGGGGTTCCTTCAGCCAGGAGAAAGAGTAGAAGAAGCTCTGATTAATTTAGATGAAACCTTTGGTTTGGAACAAACTAAGAACCGATTCCTCTTCAGCTCTCTGTGACCTCTGGTGGTATTTTTCCAGTTTCAGATTCTACTTTATGTATAATTTCCAGAAGCATAATGAGATATAAGAGGAATTTTGCACTTCTATTGGGAAAAAAGAATACACAGCTTCATGTTTATTCTCTTACTTATGTATTTGACCTCCTTCCTGTTTTAAAAGTATTTTCTGAAGTGCTTTGACAGACCAACAGTTGCTTGTAGCCACGCTAATCAAAGGTCATGAAAGGCAGAAGTAGACAGCTATTTATGGCACCAAATAAAAGAAGCTATTGGGACAGCAATGGCACTTTGTGTTTACTGAACAAGCAAACTGTATGCCAGACTTCTGACTGGGGAATTCTTCCTCTTCTTCCAAATAGAAATCTATGTCTGTCCCTCTTTGCTCAGTTCTCTGGGGGCATAGCCACTTTTTTCACTCCTCCTCCTGTACCACAAATGAATGTTACCAGTTTATCTTTGTGCAGCAACTATGGAAATAGAAGGATATGACTGAAATAAAGAGTATCCATGGTATGAAGACAGAAGACAGCAGGCACTCACAAAACTCAGTAATTGTTCTAAATGAAGTGTCCACGTAGAGAACTACGATGGAATAATGTATTCCTCAAGTAGTTCTCATGATTAATTCCCCTCTGTATGCAACCATTGGTATAATCAGAAATGCTTTTGCAGCATCTTTAATTCAGTGTGAAAATGGGGAATGGAAGTGTTTCCCTCCAGCCTTTGCATCTCATGCACTGCAGTCAGCCTGTCAAATGAAAACTGAAACCAGTTGCAGACTAGCTGGTTATGTTATTCATTGACTAACCCAGCAGAAATGAAAAATAAAACCTTTTGGTGAAAGAATGATTCAGAATTTAGAAAGTATCTATGTTACATTAACAGATGCATTTATCCCCAGTTCTTATATTCTAACTGGCACCATGTTGTTCTGTAGGCAAAAATGACACGTAAAACGTTGCTGAAGCAGGGTGATGCTATGGAGCTTTGCAACTAGATAGCATAGGAGAGCAAAAAAAGAAGAGAGGAAGCAGAATATTACCACACACCCATGAAAGATCGTTTTTTCCTTCTCATTCAGCACTTTAGGTGCTGTGTTACGTAGTATCTGTCAGCTTTCAGGAAAAAAAATAAGCAGCATGGCAGATAGGGAATGTTTCTATTAAAAAGAAAATAAAGCACTACTTGAAAATCAAACAAGCTACTGCCTGGACATAACGATTTGTTGTAAGGGATCATGTCAGGGATCAGTCTTGCAACATGTTCAGTGGTTTTGGGCCCAATCCACTAAATCGCTGAAGAACATAACTAGTGCTTTTGATTTACATGATTTTTCATTGACTTATTTGAGCCTTCATGTAAATGCCAGTAAAGAGTGCTTTGCACTTGCCCCAGTGTTTGGTTTGTGCAGCATATATTTTGAATAGTATTTTGACAATAATGATGTCTGAGTGTATGTCATTTTGTGCAACATAGACTTGTAAGATGTCACCCCTTTCAGAAAAGAGCTCACATTTTTCACAGGTATCATTTCTAATGCAAATCGTAAGTATATCGTAATGGGCACAGAACATGACGTGGATATTAAGTGGTATTTTCGTACTGGCAATAATAACCAGTTCCAAATACAACGCGTGTGGTGGACAGAGTCTGATATTTTCGTACTCGTCCTCGGCATGTGTGTTGTTACATACCACTCGTTGGCATGAGGAAAATGAGAGGTAATTCCAGAGATGTGCAAAGATTTTTCCCACAGGAAATGGGTTTCATCAGGGTACCCCAGGGACGAGCTCTTCTCTGGAGGCCAGGAGCATCGGGGGCTCCCCAGGGTGGCTGAGCAGGCCCTGGCATCCCAGGCCTGTCCCACCACTGCAGTCAGGAGCAATGGGGCCACCAAGACAGTTCTGGGCATTGAGCACCTCCAAGGTTGGCTGGGCTGAGGTGAGGGGTCCTGGGCAGGTGTATGGGGAGGCTCCAGGGCAGGCTGCCGAGGGGCCCTTGTTAGTGACCTCAGGGCACCAATACATCTCTATTATCTAGCCAATGTGGCAGGTGATTAGTGTGTCTGATGGGAGAATGCCAAGTAGCTCAGTGAGAACTTTGCCCGCTGTAGCCCTTAAATTGATAAGCAGCACCCAATATGTTATTGTAATAACAAATAGTTACGATGAGTTTAAAGTGTTTGCCATATAATTACTATTTTGAGACACCATGTATTTAGGCTTTTCTGTATAGAACAAAGCCAAGAATCCAAAGCAGTGACTTTAAAACTTAGCTACTTTTTGTGTATTGCAAAACTTGGATGTAATCTCTACCTTCCATAATAAACTCAGGAGGTCAGTGTTTCACCCTGAGGTATGAGACATACATACATATGTCTTACTGTACATATCGATTAACATTCAAAATTAGGGGAAAAAGAATCCCATAGAAGTAATGTATCAAGAAGTTGCAAAAACTGGAGAGATGCTATATCTTTTTTATTACAAATAAAGGTCAAGTATGGACATTTAATTTTAATATCTCCCAAGATGGCTGCTTTAATTACCATTCCTTACATCAATATAAAATTTCTATTCAGAATTGTAAATTTCTGTGTTTCCACTTTTGATTTTTGGTTGTATGAGGTGTTAACAGTGATGCTGGAGTGAGCATAATGTTACTCTTGAAAGACTTACAGAAGCAATCGAGCCCAATTTATGCTCCATACTCACAGGTACAAAAAAATGTGTGCTTGGGTGGAAACATAGAAATTTGATTTTAAAAGACTTTGTAAGGTCCTGTGGTCTCTTATGTTGGAGAAAGAATGATGTCTAATTAGGAACAGTTCTTATTATAAGAAAAATACAGTGTGTCATTTTCCTGTTATTTATCTAATTGTTAAAATAAAGGTTAAATGAACAGCATCAACAGAAATTCCATGTATCTACCAAATATCACAGAGACTGCTTGTGGAGACTTTTGTTTACAAACCCAAAAGTGTATCTCATCCATCTTTCAGAGAGGGCACGATTCAGAATATTTTTCCAGTCTTGTTCATTCCTAGTTGAACTGTCCTTGGATAAACCATGTGGTGTCCATGTGAAAAGCATCCATCTCATAGGATTTGGACAGAGTTCAACAAATTGATTTGACAACCATATGGTCCTCTTCATCTGTATGAACCTTGAAGAAGTCTGACTTCCTTCCAGCCTTAGAAGTAGAGTGAAGGAAAAAGAGAGCTACTCTTAAATCTTGTCAGTGTTATTCCCAGGTGTGCTAGATTAAAATGTCAAAAAACTGCAAGGAGTTTTGTAGTTTTACAAATTACTGCCATTTTCTCAGTTTTTCTGAACTCATCTCTGCACACAGAGTGTTTGTCACTGCACCGGTGTAAACTTGAAGGAGCCTCTTGTTCACAAAATTATATCCCTTACGTATTACGTGATTGTCATATTCACTTATATTGGACTTCTAAACACAAGAGTTGCTATGTACATAGTAGAACTGAAGCAACTTGTTCTCCTAAGGCTGAGCATCTCACACCCTTCCAACCCTGATCTCCCTCCAACCCTGAATTATATCCCTCACATGTTAAAATGCCTGCTTTATACTAAATACACTGGACTAGTCAGGAGCTTAATTAGCTAATAGCAAGCAGGAGACATAATAACTAGATTGTAGTTGCCTTTCCCACAGTGGACACTTCTTTTCTGTTTCTTCCTCCTCTTGCTAACAGTCTTCCTAAAATTTGTAGGAATTAACATCTCTTTGGAAGCCCTTATCCTTCATTCAAAGTTTATTGAAATTGGCTGAAAGTTTCAAGGGGAGCTGATAGGCAGAGGGCCAGCCAGACAACAGGATTGTGTGAAGCCAGTATCATTAAGAAACAGCAAGCAGTTTAAAAACAGGGTAGTCTGACAGGAGAAAGGACATTACTGCACTTTTGGAATGGTTAAAAGAAACAGTGGTGTAATCAGAGAGAAAGAAACAATAATAAGATTATTTAAGAGTAAATCACAACATTTGGAACAATAATACTAACATGATTTGAAACAAAGTGTAGATCCATTTCAGATCTGGTTTCAATAGCTTTACCCAAGCTTTATAAAATAACTTGTCAGAAAGGCTTAAATATAAAAATATGTACAGGAAGGAAGTTTATAATTTCTTAAAACAGTTTTCTTTTTCTTTCTTGAGATTGAAGAGGGTTTTTTTTCAATCTAAAGAGGAATTTAAACAGTGCAGCATGCAAAATACTACGATTTTGGGAGCTTTATTTACATTTTTGTCAACGCACTCTTCCTGGAGGTATTTAAAAGTTGGGTGGATGAGTTTCTTGGGCATGTGGTTTAGTAAGGGGACAGGTATGGCTGGACTTAATGATCTCGGAGGTCTTTTCCAACCAGATGGTTCTATGATTCTAAGAGATTACATACATTTAAATTGTATTTGATAAATATGAAGTAATGCATACTAGGACTTTTATAGTAGTAGTGTTATTTAAGCTGAGAGGTGCGTAGTAGTAATAATGTTTGAGCAATAGCACTGTCTCTGTAGCCAGAATGGCATAAGACAATAAGCAAGCCAGAACTGGTAAGGAGAGGTAATATCTTCCATTAGATCTGAAAACAGGATTGTATGCATCAAAGCTTGTCTGTTTTTACTAGACATATCAGTTGCTCTATTGAAACAATCTACAAGTAGATCCTTTATCATCCAGAGGCAATCTGCTTTTTCTCAGCACACTAATTAGTTTCCTTTTTTTTTAAATGTTACTGTTTTGGGAAGGAAAATATAATTCAGAATCTGAATATATGCAACTAAAACTAAGGGACAAAGCTAAAGTTTATGCTGTAAATAAAAGTTTATTTCTGTGCTTTGCCTTTTTGAATACTAAGCAAAACACACTTTAGAAATACAATTGACTCATTACCCCTTCTGTCTTTTGCACTGCTCGCGGTAACAAACTGAGGTCAAATGAATGAATGTGATACCAACAAGTTACTTTGTTTTTTGAAAGCTTAGCTACAAGAATTCTGTTTCTTCTGCTTTTAAACATCTTACTGGTTATTTCCTATGTTAAAATAAGAGTCAAATTTCAGATCATATTGTCCCTTTAGTTGTTTGCCTTTCCTTGTGTTTGTACTTATATGTGCACATGTAGTAATACACGTTTAGGGGTACTTTTATATTTTTAAATGTTCAACAGAAAATCTCAAAGTTTTTAATGGAAAACACAAAAACCCCTAAATGAACAAAATAATGAACCCCTCAGTGAACAAAGTAAAGTATTAACTTTCCAGAGGGAATGTAGTTACTCCTTTATTTTCTGAACTGACACAAAAAAATCTTAAATATTCCATATTTTGTGATTTTTTTCTTTGATTTTTTTTAGTAGATGAAAAAAATACCAGCAGTTCTTAAGGATTTTAATTTGTGACTATACATCATCACAAAAGACTAATTCCTTACTCTTCTCAGGTGGACAGTCCAACTGAAGTGCCTGAATTAATGCCATTAATTTCACCAAGAAATAGCAGACTGAAGTTTTCCTTGAACCTTAATTCAAGGAATGTTACAAGTATGAAAAACACATGGTTGAAAGAATGTGGCTGATGACAGTTTAGTACAGATTTAGCCCCTACTTAGTGGGCTAAATCCATCGTAACTCTGTCTCTCTTTTAAAGGAGGATGAAGCTCCAAACAATTTCAGCTGGATACATCTCATGGAGTTGCAACCACCTACAAATGGGTTACCTTGTCAGATGTGCCTGCCTGGTGTCCCTGGGCAGTCCATGAGGAAAGGCAGGTGCTCCCAGAGCACAACTCACTCTACACTTGCTCTTTCTCTGGAGCTGCTTTCTTTTTTCCCATAGCTGCAGAGAAAGTGTGAACAACCACGTAACTTTCAGCCTGCCAGCATTAGGTGATATGAAATTTGGATTCTATAACATGAGAGGTGTCTGCCCAGAAGAGAGTTCTGTAGCTGTAAGCAGGCTGAGCAAGGAGCATACTAACAAGGGAGCACCTGAGGTTGGGGCTAGGAGGAACCCTGCAACTCACATTTCCTTTAGTCAGCACACAGACTGCCCCGACCAGAGGAAGAGAAATATGCTGTTCAGAGCATCTGAAGTATTCAGAGAGCAGATATAATGAGTAATTCATGTAGTGGGGTCGATGACAACAACTTATCTGTTTTACCAGATATAGATGAGGTGCCATGACAGCTAGTGGGAGAGAAAGATAGGGTGAGAAAAGAGAAGTGATAATGGGAGTCTGAGCAGAAACAATTATTTCCAGAGAACAGTTTCTTTAACTTATGCTAAACAATGGGATATACTGTCCAAATACTAACTATGTAGTACTTGAAAACACTCATTCTAATAGCAAACAGCTGCTTGATTCAACCGCGTTTACGGCTTGTGCTCAGTGTTCGCGGACCTTTGCATGATTTGAGTTTTGGTCAGCTATTTGGGAAATGGCTGATCCTCTAAGTGAGTATCTGTCTGTCCTGCACATGAAGATACTCACTGTTTTACTTCAGTCAAGCATTATTCTTCTTTTCCCTCCTTCAAGGTGGAAAATTGTATTAGGGAGGAAGTTGCAAGAGAACTATTGTTTCATGTGTAGATTGAAAATTTGGGTCCAAATATTTATTCGAAGCAACACATAAATTTAGTCTTCAATGAATTGCTTTAAAATTGGAAAATAGACTCAGGAAATGTGGAGCTTATCATTCTGAACACATTTCAGGTGTAGCATCTTGGAGTTACGTTAAGGGTGCTGAATTTAGATACCATTGGTGCTTTCAAGAACCATTACATAACAGATTAGCTCAGTTTCATACATGTGAAGAATTCATGAAGATTATATTTAGGTTTTTTTTCCAATTTCTGTATGTGCCTGATACTTTTTTGTTCACCTGTTTTTAATTGTGAGCAAAGGTTATTCTCAAAAGCCAATTAGATGCCTTCAATGGCAAAATTTGGTATCAAGTATTTTAAGTTATATTAGTATTTCTTACTATCTAAGGTAAGTACATGATTAATTCAAAACCATCTGGAAACAAGTTTTCTCAAACTGTTTCTTAATTTTCTGGAAGGAATATTGTTTTCTAACTCTATAATCCTAGTTAAAGACCAAAAAGAGAGCTCAGAAATTGAGGATTACTATTGTAACACTAATGAAACAGCAACACAAGCAGAGAAACAAAAAGAAATGCATTGTTGCCTTTCTCATCTTTCTTTTGTGGGTACATGAAAGACTATCAAAGTTTCTGATTGATAATATTCACTCTCATATTGGCTGGATAGAAAATAAATACAAAGGAAGAAAAAGTTGCCTATTCTCAATGAATATTGCTTGGATCCTCTCATCCCATGTTCCAGTTTCGTACAGTAGAACACCACATGCTGAATTTTGAACGTGCTAGAAAGCTTTGTTATTCTTGCTGAAGTCCTTATTTCTTTATCTCATTAAAGAAAAATACACAATAAAACTTTTTATTTATTAAGTTTAAACTTAATAAATATTCCAATTATCTATCTAATTGTTTCCCACATAGCTACAGTACACCAGCATATGTTCCTCTCTCTGGCACATATCTCTAAAGAAAGTTTCTCCCACTAAAACCTATTGTGGATTAAAGGGGCAAAAAATTACTTAACATTGAGTGTATTACTCAGGTTCTATGAACATAACATTTAAAATCCAGCTGTCTTGTGAATGAGAAAAAAAAAGTTACTAGTCTTGCCTAAATAAGCACTACGCATTACGCATTCACTTAGGAAACTACTGCATATTAGCATGGAAATATTATTTAAAACAAATGAAAAAACAAAGTATATAATCAGCCTTGCAGCTTGTCACAAAGCACTGTTGCTTGATCAGCTCACCTAAGATATGGAAAACTTCAAAGGCAGTAAGAAAATTCTCCTCCCATATACCCACTGCACTAATTAGCTTTGACTTGCTATTCCTTCCGTGTATACAGAGAGCTTTCTTTGATTTCATAGATATCCCTAGCACAGCAAGACAAAAAAATCTATACATTCTGTTATTCTGTACAGTAAAAAAATGGGTGATAGATTTGATATAGGCAAATTATAATTAAAAGATCCATCCCATGGTAATCAAAATATGAACTATCAGTGTCAATTTTATTAGAAGTATTAAATAAATGTATAAAAGCATATAACATGATGGTACAACTACACAGCTGCTCACATAGGAGTGAATGTGAATAGAAAATATACAGCCTTAAGTCCTTCCCTGTCATACAAGTGTATGTAGTATATTGTTAAGTGATTATATACTGTGCATGCATAATTATAAACTAAGAAATAAGTATAAAGTATATTGTGGCTTTTCTAACACCTTAAAAATCATAGATATATTGATTATAGAATATCAGACAAAGAAATTTTTTTGCCAGCAGCTATGAGGCTTGTAGGAAGAAGAAATACTTTTTAACATGCCAGCTGTCATAGTGGAAGAATTCAGATGAGCTTTCAGACATATGAAGCCATTTTTCAGGACTGAAATAAAAGCAACAGATTTCAAAGATCTAGTAGTTGGACGGGATGATCTTTAAAGGTCCCTTCCAACCCAAACCTTTCCATGATTCTGTCAGTCTATAGGATAAATATGAATTGAGGATGATTGCTCAGAGTTTAGCTAGCTATGTACTAATTGGATCATTTCTTAAAAATAAATGTAGTTGGTACCTGTGAAATACGGGGCATACTGCAGGAGAGGGAAAAATGCAGAAAGAACAGAGAAATTTCAGGCATGCTCTCTCCTGGCGGAAAAAAAGGAGAGACTCATACTTTATAAGCTGTAGAACACAGAGAGCTTAACAGTGGAGAAGAGAGTTTATAAAGTGTCAAAAATATATCTCTGTTAAGTCTCTGGCTTCTACGATTGTGCATACTTATAAATGAGCCCATAGTTACCAGGCTCATCTTCAGGAAGTTTCTCCTGAGGGTCAGGACTGAAGGATTAGGATGAAACGAGCCTTTTGGAAGGAACATTCACCCACTGGCAAGTAGATGTTTCTTCCTCTGCGAATTATGTGTGAATCCTTCCTGAGGCAAAATCGTTATTTAGTTTCCTTTGCTGGCTGTCATGCACTGGATGAAGTATATTTCTGGACACTCAGGGAGAGGATCCAGGATTATTTCTGCTGTAGTTCTTATTTCCTCTGCAGTAGTGATGGACAAGAGGTGCCAAGTTTATATCATTCGATGAGATACTGTCTGGATGTGATTGGTACACTTTAGACTGTGAGCTGTTTGCTTCTGGTTACGTGTTTGGTGGTAATGGAGAATGGTTTGAAGGCTTAGATGGACCCCTCTGTGCAGATTTCTGGCCAAGTGAAATATTCTCCTTTACATGATGTAAGGACTTAATGATTTCCTGCACAGATTACAAGGCAGAATGGTATGCGGCAGTCAGAAGGGTATCACCAAAGGGAATTCCCCACATAGTGCTTGAATGTCTCTTCAAAATAATACTTATTGCTTTCAAGGCAAAAGAACACCAAAGAGTCTGATTGAAAAAACCCTAAATGTGGCTCCAAGACAGCAGAAATCCACCAGCTTTGTTCCTGCTGTATTTTTGCCATTGATAAAACATGGTGAAGAGAAACAGTATCTAACACTTTAAAAGGTATGCATTTCAAGTAAGAGATGAGGTAATGCAGGAGAAAATGTTGTAATAAATGACAAATCCAAATGGTATATATTTCTAATGCAACCAGCAAGAAGGTGTTGGTTTTTTTTTGTCCTGGAGAATTCGCTTCAAAAATGTAAAAGGAAATATATCAGGTTTTGCCTTTTTATTAATGAAACCTTTAACGTGATGAACTTGCAGATGATAAAATTACCTCACTTGAGATATAAAAGCTGAAAATGTACATATTAGGAAGAAACTGAATTAAAAAAGAGTAAACAGAAAAGAAGTAATTTGTTCTAGAATTTCCTTGGTTTTCACTAACACAAGAAAAAAAACATGAGAAATAAAGAGAAACGTGAGTTATTAAGATTATAATTAAAGTGTTATTTTAATTTGTGAGAAGGTGCACGTCAAAACACTTGGGGGGGGAGGTTCTTGTATTTTTCTTGTTTAGGACATCAGGGTGACAAAGTTAATTTCCACCTTTTTTGACTTAATTTTATTTGACTTTTCAAAGGAACTCAGATACATGCAATAGCTCTGTTAGTCCCCAGCTCACTCAGATCTGTTTGAAACCCACAGTGCAAAGAAGTCAGGAAATCTTATTCCTGCAGATATCACGAATGATTGGGTGGAAAAGAGTGACCAGCTCAGCATTCTGCTGACAGATGGGATGTTCCCAGACAAAGGTTGGTGATATGTCATGCCTAGACCCAGTGCAGGTCTCCCCTTACTCAGCCAGCAGCCACAGAGGGTGGCAGGTTTTGGGAGTGAAGCAATGGGATGTCAGAAGTGGGGAGAGTTTAGCATGTGATGGTGAGGACCATGGGCCTCATCTGAGTTTCTATTACCCAGTCATGCAGCTCTCCAGGTGCTCCTGGCTCTGCTATCCTGGCTGCCCAGGCAACACATATCTTAGTCCTCTCTAGAGCTCTTTTTGGGGTGAACTAGTGAGCTCCCTCCAAGACAAATCCTCTACGGGGTTCAGGGGAAGGTTATTTCAGGAGCAGGTTGTTACCGGCAGCAGGAGTGAGACCCTGCCAGGCTCAGCCCCTGCAGTCCCATGTCACCCTCTAACAGTATCCAAGCAAGCCTTACCCAGGGTGCCGAACATGTACTTTTACAAAAGCATTGCTGGGTGTTCGTAGCATCCCTCTTATTATCTGAGTACCAGGTGGCAGGGTGGTGGCCGTGCTGGAGAGGGTTGTCCCTCACGGCAGCCACCTGGCACCACCAGGCCTGCTGCCCAGAAGGCAGTCCCTGGGGGTCCCTTTCGGAGAGGACACGAAGAGCAGAAAACTACCCGGTAGTGAGAGAGAAGTTGTAGAGATGGAGGACACAAACTCACAGGGTATCAAATTACATTAATTCCCCCTTTTACTGCACAAATTGCACACTAAAACATGAAGACAACTGCTCATTGCCTTTATGTGATTGGGTAGGACTAGCTATCTCCAGTTATCCTGATTTGAAAGTGGATATACCTTAGAAAGATCTAAGAAGCTATCTTAACAGATGGGGTCTGGCTTGGAAAGGGGAATTGTGTTACGTTATGAAAATACAAACATGTTTAATATTTTATGCCAGGTTAGGAGTGCCTTCCAGCTTAAAAATAATTTAAGTGGTCCTCAACAAATGTAAAACAAACAGATCATGAAAATCAAACAATAATCAAAACAAGAAAAAACACGCTGGATTAATTTTTTTTCTTCTAGGATGGCCGCTCCATACAAGTTATGTTATACATAAATACAAATATATGCTATATACTTGCAGCTGTATACATAAGTTAAAGGCAAAGCAGCAAAATAAAGAAAATTATTAGAAAATAAATGGTTCTCTTATTTCTCCCGTGTTGACAAGGAGGATAACTTGTCAAGAGCATTGACTAAGACTTAAAAAATGAAGCTTCTGAGGGTCTAACTGCTAAGATCGTTCATTCCCCAAAGTCTGTGGGAAGATTATTCAGCCATGAGTAAACTGTGTCACCGGTAGTTGTGTTTCTGTATCTTATCTGTGAGGAGCTGGCTCAACTAATGAGCACTTACAGAAACTGGAATGTGGTACAGAGATGCCAGAGCAACTCTTGGGTGTGCAGCAGCACTGGCACTGGGTTTTCCTGTCCATGGTGTCTCTCAGGCCCAAGTTGTTACAGATAATGGAAAGTTGATGGCATAAGGAATGTATCATGTGGATAATATTGGTGATATTCCTCTTCTTTTTCAGATAACCTAAAAAGCATATTATTAGATGATAAGTTGTGAATGATTCCTAAATGGTTATTTATCCACTGTGATAGAAAGGAATGATAAAAAACAGTGCGAGGATGTTGCTTTACAGGCACACATTTTTGGTAGTAAAATCCTTCCAGTGCACATAAATTAGGGTGGACAATTTCAGGGTAATATTTCTTACATCCCAATTCTTGGAACTGATGTATTTTAAAATAAAATATTAAGACACTGTGAATCTATAGACATGATTTATTTAGAGGTTCTACTGAATCATTGCAGTAAATATTCATTCAGGCAACGAAGTCTCCTGAAATAAAATTAGGCATTGAGAAACATACTCTGTCTGCAAAACCAAAATCAGGCATATTTAGAAGGGAAATTTGAATGTTTAATGGGGCTTGTGTTAAGGATTTAGAATAGCTGGTTTTTGCTGATTTACTAGTATTTTTTATTTTGTGGGGAGGCTGGGTGTTTGGGAAATCTTTGTAGGAAGCTTAGCACTGTCATGATGGCTGAGGTAGGTTAGGCGTGTAAGTGTGATTTTTGCTTGGGTACCACCCTGTAGAAGAAGATTTGGTTTCTGCATTAGGACCACATTGCCCATCATAATTACCAGCCACATCTAGAATACACCTGAGAACACCCTTTGCACAAAAATGGGAAGGGATTCATGGAAACATAGAATCTTCTGGCTGGAAAAGACCTTTGAGGTCATCGAGTCCAGCTGCATTCTGTTAAACCATGTCCTTCAAAAAGTCAGGATTGTTACAGACTTAAATCTAGAGGTGTTACTTTTTATCTGCTTGTATGTAAAATGAGTGAATATTTTAAATCTTATTTGGTGAGCACCTAAACACATCATTTGGCTTTGTTGAATAATTTTATTAGTGATGTTTATATTCTCTCTTATGAGCAATATATATATAAATATATATGTATGATTTTTTTTCCCATGAAAAAGTCTTTTCTTCAAGAATAGCAGTTCTTAACATATGTTAGAAATGGGGTTACAAGTCAGGATAAGACCAAACAATTCTTGGTTTCTGCATGTGATGAAATAACTCCCAACAAGTGTCTTTGCTTTTAGCCTACTTTTGTCTGCTTACAAAGAACTCGTCAAGAATTCTAGGTACCTGCTCTTCAAGTGGAAAGAATAGCTGCCCTCCAGTCTCCCACAGGGAGAGCTGAGAATTAAAAAAGATCTTTTAAAGAACCTAAGAATGGCTTCAGCTCCTTCAGCAGCTGGCAAGGATTTGTAATGAAAGTGTGAACACACATGCTTCAACTCTCAGTGAAAAGCTATCACGATACCACAGTATTTGCAGTCTAAAATTCAGCTTTTCTAGTTAGCCCCCTGCACTTTATAAATGCTTTTGATGTACAAATAATTTCTGGCATAGCTCTTGATAGTTCTTGACAAATATTTTAAAGTTATGATCTCCCATTATGAATGTGAATTAAATGTGTATGCTGGAAGCTTTCTTTTCAGTACATAGTGTACGGGGTAGGACTGGCAGAGGCTGTCTCAAACGAGCTATAAAATTGTTAGCAATGAACATTACATGCCCTAGGCAGGTTTGCACCTGGCTGCCTCGACTCTGTCAACTTCCTTGTGTGCTCAGGTACTGGTGGTGATGGGGACTTTTATAAATGCACACGATAACAACTACTGCCAGTGCCAAATTTCTCAGCACAAACAGTAACTGCTTCTGAGCTTTTTTATTGTTCAGAAGGAATAATCACTACTTGGGAGACATAGGCTTGTACTTCCAAGGCAGTTTCAACCATTAGATGTAAGTGCAAGTCGTGGAGCTGTAAATCTTTCCAAGGAGATCTCATGGCACATTCTTCTTGTATGGTCTTCCCCTCCTCCAGCCCTGTTGGCCTCCTTTTGCACTTGGCCTTTTCTTCTCTGACCTTCAATGACACAATTACATCTCCCATGCCATTCAACGTAACTCTCTCCCTTTCTCCCCGCTGCCCCATTCCTTATGCACTTCTGCCTCCACTACGTTTAGTTCACTGAGGAGATCCCTTTTCTCTCTTTGGTTTCCCTTTCTTCACTCCAGCTGCTCCAGACCTTTAATTCTCATGTCCTCCTGGTCCCTCTTTCTGAGGGAATTTGCTGAAAAGATCTGCCCATTTGAAAGGATAAAGGATAACAGCTGTTCCAACTCCTGCCTTATAGCATGCTTTAAGAATGGTAAATTCTTAGGCCTGAGGCATTTAAAACATACATATTATATATAGTCAGGAGTATGTCTAACTCCATTACATGCTCATACCTTTTCTTCTGTCCTGACAGATTGAACTGGGCAAAATTTCCATTTATCCACATTGCATCATCCCGTATATTCTCTGCCTGGTTTAGCTGCAGTCCCTCCCTGGGCATCTGCATGTGCAGCTAGATGTTGTGGGAGCATAACCCAGTTTCCTACTGTCCACCCCAGGGAGAGGAAAGGCAAATCTGTGACCAGAGCGACTGCTCAGAGGATTGAGTGAATATCCGGCCTCACGCCTTTCCACTCCTCCCCTGTTCCAAGGATGCTCCAGCCTTTTATGTGTTTACTTCTTCCTTCCCTGTGACATCTTCTTATAGTCTCTGTTCCTTTTTTGTGTGCTGGAGAGCATGTCCTAGGCAGCCTTCTCATTTTCTCTTTCATTGCACTGAGCATGCCTGGGTTCCTTCACAGCTCTTGTCCTGCTGAGGTAATGTAAGATGCTGAATTCATTGCTTCCTTCATTCATGCTATACTTAACAACAAATAACAACATCCTTTCCATCCCAGCCTTGTTCCTCTGTGCAGTTTTCTGCTTATTTTCAGTAGGCCTGTGTTTGTTATTGGTGAGATTGGCTGCACAAAAACTGTAGGTGTAAATTTAGTAAAAAGACATCTCTGAACATTAATGCATTCAGCACCATGAGGTTTTTAAAAAGTAAAGGAAATTTGGATGTCCATATCACACGGTTTAGGTGGTACCTAGCAAGGCTTCAGTTTTAAGGTTAGGTTCCTAGATTCTCTTCCAGGTGAGACACTAGAGACAAGTACCCATGAAAAATCTGAAAGAGAAAGAAAAGACATCTCAGGCTGGTGTAAAGTCCCATTGTAACATTCAACCAGGATTTTTCAGAGCTGAATGAAAGCATGACAAATTGGTGGGGGAAGGGTCAGTCAGTTGAAGGGGAAAAACCACAAAGTTTGCCCTCCAGGCTACCTTCATGGTCTGGCTGACATTCCTTCTGCATGACAAATTTGCTGGCATCTTCTTCCCAAGCTGGGAGGAAAACCGACAAGAACATTGGAGAAATGAGATGAAGCTGAGAGCATGATGGATGGGTTTAAGGCACAAACTCCTCCTTTATGGAAGTATCTGGGCTGCTGGTAGATATCCATAAGGTAAGTGGTGGTGAGGGGACCAAAGATGCTATGCTAGGTGGGAAAGCTGTCAAGCGTGCTGAGAGGAGGCAGGACCGCAAGACATGGGATGCAGGTTCCGTAAAAAGTTGTGTGAATAAGACTTTGCTTGTCTGTAAAGGCTCACATGGCCTTTTACAATCCTTCCACAGTCATTTCTAAAACCTCATGAATCAAGTCTCTATACTCTTGCTTTTATCTTATTTTTATCTTTTCTGGGCCATCTGTAATGCTTTGGTGTTAGAGAAGCAAAGCATCCCAGTTTATGGCTTTGGCCTTGCAGTATTGCAGCTCAACACGTTTAATCTGCTCCCAGTGCTGATGTTAGTTCCATCAATTGCCAGAGGTGCCAGAAGTGGGAGGATAATGGTGAACAATTGTGGTGGTGTGGCAAAAAGTGAGGTTCCTGGAGTCTTTCTTCCATGCACTCTTGAAAATCCCTGCATGGTCTTCTTACCAGCTACCTGCATGTCAGGGGGCTTCCTTACGTGGACAGAGCACAGGTGAACTGTGGAGAACAGCTACCAGAGTTAAAGAGAACATATGATAATATAAAGTATCTGAGCTTCCAAGAAGTAGAGGCTAAGGAGGGGTGTACAGAAGACACTGAAAATTGTTCCAGAGAAGGTTCAGCGGCATTTGAGTCTTCCTACTTGGGATGTGCTACTTTCAAAGCATGTAACGGATAAGTGGGAACGGGGGTTACAGTGAATATCACAGTATCACAGTATCAGAAGGTTGGAAAGGACCTCTGAGATCATCAAGTCCAACCTATAACCCAACCCTAACACCAACACTAACACCATCATCTAAACCATGGCATATCCCCAAGACCAATCTTCAGCCCATGGTGCAGGTATTATTAAAGAAAGGCCCGCGAGTTCAGATTGTGTTCATCTCCAAACAAGGGAGGGCAGTATTTTTTTTGGTAGCTTGGGCCAACTGTCACACCCATCTCTATCTCACCCCTCCTCCCACTCCTGTGGGAGGATGCAGCTGTGGACATCCGGAGGAAGCTGGGAAAGGAGAAATGTTGATCATTAGGCTTTCTCAATCCCTCATGGCCAGGCCCTGAAGAATCTACCCGACATTGCCTCCTGAGCAGCCTTTCTCCAAGACGCCATAGGGAAGCTTTAGGTATGGGCAGCAAACAGCTATGGGGATGCATGCCACCACACCAGCTAATGTCTGCCCTGCAAGCTGAGCCAAAGGATCCCTTCAGGTTGAAAATTCAGATGTTCATGTGTTTGGAAATACCAGAATCATGGTTGTGCTTCGTGATGCAAGCCTGGAAAAACATTGTCAATCTTTTGTATGTCCTCCCTGAGAGACTCAGTTCCTTACGGCAGGTCAAGTGTGAGCTGTTCCTCGTAGTTCTAAGCAAGGTCTCTACACACATCAAAGACTTCTGAGTCTTCCAAGTCTGTGAATGGGCTTTCTTACAGAAAGGAAAAGATATTTTTATGAAGTCCACAAGTGATGATTCCTAGTTCTGTTTAGAAATGTTTAAGCAACATAAATTTAAAGAGGGAAATGGTTAATGTTATGTAGACTGCCTGTGTTTCAGTATTTTGAAAAGGCTGAGCTGTTTGTAGCGTTTTTGTTTGGTTGTGGGTTGGATTTTTTTTGCCTTGAAAATGGACTTCTACTTTTTAATCTGACCTGAAAAAAGGAAAATGCTTGCTCAAGTCACAGGCAACTGAAAGTTGTTATAATGCACAATTTTAGGCAATTGAATACAAACTTTTATACTAGTTGGCATCTACCTACAAATATATTTATTTACATTGTAAGCTAAATGAATCAAAGTGCCCACTGGAGAAAAGCTTGTAAATGTACCAGTGGCTCATGAGACTTACAACTAGCTAGACCAGTGCAACAACAGAAGGTTTTCTTAAACTTATTGGCAAATAGCCCAGAAATAAGAAGCTACAATCAATAGTTTTTAACACATTACACACCACAATAGAAAAATAAACAAAGCTTTGCAAGGCTATGTGCTTGATTTCCGTGTTTACTGCAAGGCTGTATCTTGAACAGTCACATCTCGGCTCTATTTTTAGGCAACATTTATGGGGAGGAACCTCAATACCCATAGTTCCTGTGAGCTGCGTGTTTCCCAGGGAGACCTCAAGGAGCAGCTGATGTCTTGTTTGCTCTTCCAAAGAGGATAGCTATGAGCTCCCTCTTTCCTGCCACATCCTTCTGAGAAAGGGGAAAAAAGAAGTTTCTTCTTTGCACTCCTTGGGATGTGGCAGGGGCATCCTCATGGATTAGCAGGGCTGTCAGCACTGACTCTGCACCACACAACCCTATAAACAAGGTGCTTAGAGCTGCTGGATGAAGCAGAAATTGCTTTTTGCAAAATAAGCCTGAAGTTTAATCATTCTGGAGTTAATTTACATAAGAAAGAAATTAAACTCTTCTCTAGAAGAGTAAAGCATTTGCTTATTGTCTGAGGAACTAGATATTGTGAAAACTAAAACAAGGTCTATAAATTTGTTACGTGGCTCAGAGGGTAACTTTGCTTTCATTAGCTATAGACGTAGTGATAGAAACCATCCCTTGGTGTAAGACTTGAAATCAAATTTAAAATGAAAGAGTTGATACGATTATACCATTAAATTCAGCCATACTGAAAATGAAAGAAAAACCCATGAAGGATTCTTATGAATTCTTCAAGTGACATTAACCTCATGAAAAATCCACTTTGCTATCATCTGCAAGTGTTTCACAAGTGAGAGGATTTAGTGTTGAGGAAGGATACAGCTTATTTAAATTTCAGCTCTAGCAGCTGTCGGTGGGTTTGAAACTTCCCTGCATCCTCTCAGGGGCTCCTGGGTGAAGGAGATGATGATGATTATTATTACTATTTACTGTTAAGATTATACTATAATTTTAATATTTTAAATATAATAGGTACTATTACTATATAGTAGAATCAATATAGTTATGAAATAAAATTTAGTATCATTATTATCAATATCTGAAAATGGAGCTAGAATAATTCCTGGTATGCTCATCAGAAGAGAACCCATGTTTCAATGCTGATTCTCTATAGTGGAGATAAATTGCGTTTAGATACATTTGTAGGTGGATCATCTTGGTCAAGCCTACTTGTTTGTTTTCATGTTTGAAATAGTAACCATTTCTGTTTGTGCCTCTTACCTGTATAACTGAGTAAATGTAATACAGTTGTCTGAAATCTCAGGAATTATGTAAGAGTCAAAATTTAATGTACAGAGATGCAGTTGTTAAATTTTTTCATGTTGTGGTCAATCATTTAATGTGAGTTCCTGGTCATCTTGAAATCATTGACATCTTTTTAGTGGCTTTAGAGGGGCTAGGACATCAACCCAGATACATCCCAGACAGATGAAGCAAAGCACCCCACAGTAAAATAAAACAATTACTTTGCTACTAGAAAAATGCTATATCAACTACAATTAGACTTAGCATGCTGTATGTAATTTCTGAAAGAAAACAAACAAAGAAAACAGGCAATCTCTAGATATTTTTATACCTGTTTGGTTATAATAATGTCTTATAACAATATAGAATAACAGCCACATCTTCCCTTTCTTGGTGGTGGTGTAGTTCAAAAGTTCTCTGGTTTTGCACCTGACAAGCCAAAGGCATAGATTTTCTAATATTGTCCAAAAAGATCGTACAAGTGTATCTCAATCTTTTCTAAACTGAAGTAGTTAAATTGATACGTGTGTGTGTGTGTGCAGCTGATGGTGTTCATCTACGCTTCTCTTTCAGTTTCTCTCTTTGTCATTTGCAGCACATCCTGCCTACCAACCAGTCCTTGTGGGCTTGGGAGAAGTTCAAAGACCATGACTAGAAAAGAACTGGGCTGCAAACAAGATAAAGCAGAACTGAAACTGAAGTCCCAATGTGTTTTGCTTGTTGCTCAGATCTCCTTTGCAGTACAACGCGTCACCGTGCCCCAAATTAGGAGGGTTGCCAACAGGGACTGTTTGAAGCCTGTTTGATAGATGACTTTTTTTTAATGCTGTTTAAATACATTGCCCTTTCTAGAGCTGCAGTGCAGAAATACTTAACATGTGCCAAATTCTAGCCACAATTTATCTTTATAGGTCTCAAGATTAATAACTACCTTTAGACTTCTGCTGACAGCCATTCTCACCTTTCTTCTTAGAATTCAACTTTAGCAACTTTTAAGCAGACAGATGCTATCACTCCCATCACACTGGGTGGTTCTGCTCACCCCCAGCATCTTGTCCCTGTCTCTGGGCTCCGTGTTTTTTCATGCTATTGTAAATATTTGTGCAGTTGCTCGAGGAACTTATATAGTTGTGGGGGAAAAAAAAAAAGTTGCTTTCAACCGTATCCGTCTCCTGATTTTATTTGCCATGTAGATATAGGACCAATTTTGCCGGCAGATGGAAGGAGATAGTATGGCTGAGTATGATGATTGCAGGAAAGGGGAGCAGGATAATATTTTGCAGTGGCTGTGCTTCTTTGAAATGTTTGTCAAATATTTCACACTATTCAACTTTTTATTTCACATGACGCCTCCTCCTAAGGAATTGTTCCCAATCACTGATATTTGTCATATTGACTAAGTGCTTCTAGTGGCAATCCAACCTGGAGGTGAGCATGTCTGGGGCTGACTCTGACTTCCTGGGATACCCTGTAGGAGTCCTGGTCACTGGGGCTTAACCCACAGTTGGCATCTAATAGTCAGTGAAAACAAATGGGCTGAAAGACCCCCACAGCCTATTTGAAAAACAGGAGAAAACCAAAAGCTTGTTTGTACTTACACATTCCTGCAATTAAACCACCAGCACACTGAAGTCTTAATCCAATTGAAAGATCTTTGATTACAGCATTTAAAAATGTGCCTTCATTATGAACTCAGTAGGCCCGAAGCTGCTACTAGGCAACATGGGACCTGGGGGGGAACCTCTTGGAATGAGGGGCAGGATATACCTCATCTCATCTTCTTCCAGAGGGAGAAGAGACTTGTGAGGGCCTCCCCACCACCAGCTGCTTTGAGCGGCGGCAGAGCAGCCCATGGCAAGTAGAGGAGGCCACATGCTCTTTTCCTCAGGGCTTTTGGAGAACCAAGTGTTGGCAGATGACCTTCACAGCAAATTTGGTCAAAAGTCTTTTGGCCTGGTTTTATCACATGCATAGACAGAAGAGGAGCTGGATGATCTCATTTAGCAAAAAAAGGCCCCAGTCTCTGGCTTTGCGTTGGCACTCTTCAGATCAAGGCAGAGAAGTTGTGATGGTCATGAAAATTACTGTGACAATAGAAGCCTCTCTAATTCAGCATGGTCTTTGTTCCTATGCCTACTTTTCAATGAAGCCTTATTTGAGGTCCCTGGGATAGGATTTAGTCTTGACTAGACTATGCTCTAACTCTTGCATGCAGTTTTTGTACCAGCTACTTTGCTGGTCCATTGTTGGTTCTGGATACCAAAGTAACAGGACAGGAAAAGGGACCACACACTGGCAACCATTTCAAATTACACAAAGTCATCAAACAAATCTCCTTTTACAATGCCAAGAATGAAAAGATGGTGATAAAGTAAGAATTACTTGAAAAGACCAGGTATTAATCGTAAATGAATATTAAGGGCACTCAGAAAACCACAACCCGTTTCGGTAGAAGAAAGGTCTAGTGATCACTGCTGTTTCATGGCTCACCTGTTAGCTCTACTAAATTGCCATTTTAAAGGCAGGTGGAATTTGAGACAACAGCCTAGGTAGGGTTTGTAGGCATCCATCTCCTGTCTGTGCAAGCTCTGAAGTGGAAAAGGCAGCATGAAGTAGAAAAAGCATGTAACAGTCTTATGGGTTTGAACTCTGCTTGTTATTTCTGTATTTCTACCTGAGAAGAAGGCTTCCAATGCTTGGTGGGAACACATCTAGCACGTTAAAGGGCAGCACTGGTGTCCTTCAGAGGAAATGCTGTAAACTTTTAGAAGGCTGGGAAGCAGAAGTTCAAGGTAAGCAGTATCACAGTATCACAGTATTACAAGGTTGGAAAGGACCTCTGAGATCATCAAGTCCAACCTATAACCCTACACTAACACCAACCCATCATCTAAACCATGGCATTCAGTGCCTCATCCAGTCTCCCCTTAAACACCTCCAGGGTTGGCGACTCCACCACCTCCCTGGGCAGCCCATTCCAATGGCCAATCACCCTTTCAGTGAAGAACTTTTTCCTCATATCAAGCCTAAACTTTCCCTGACGAAGCTTGAGTCCATGCCCTCTAGTTCTGCCACTGGTCACCTGAGAGAAGAGACCAACCCCTGCCTGACTACAACCTCCTTTTAGGTAGTTGTAGAGAGCAATGAGGTCTCCCCTGAGCCTCCTCTTCTTCAGACTAAACAGCCCCAACTCCCTCAGTCGCTCCTCATAGGGCTTGTGCTCCAGCCCCTTCACCATCTTCGTTGCCCTCCTCTGAACACATTCCAGTATCCTAACATCTTTCCCAAACTGGGGGGCCCAGAACTGGACACAATATTAAAGAAGAGGTCTGACCAGTGCCGAGTACAGGGGGACGATAACTTCTCTGGTCCTGCTTACTACACTATTCCTGATGCAGGCCAGGATGCCATTGGCCTTCTTGGCCACCTGGGCACACTGCTGGCTCATGTTGAGCTTCCTGTCAACCAGCACTCCCAAGTAAAGTTACTGTAGCTGAGCATGTTACTTCCCATCACCTGAGGAAGGGTAAAAGTTCTGGGCATGCTTCAACTGAAAGCTATTGTGCCTTGACAGAAAGCTTCTCCCTGGAGGTTCAGCCAGGACAGTTCCTCCTCTTCCCCATCTTTCTGACCTCATCTGTGTCTTCCTGCCCTCCCCAGGGTCAGCCAGACCAGGGAGCCAAAATGGCAGAAAGCAAATTGCTTCTGCTGAATTTGAGTTTTAACTGACTTCCAGCAGTGCTGGAGGAGCCCCAGTGTCAGTGAGGAAGAGGAGGAAGGGAGATGGGCACAGCAGAGGAGAATCAGGACTATGTTTTCAGCTGCACTGAGTTGTCAGACAGGCTTCACTGTAATGTCAAACCACACCTGGAGTTACATCATGCCACGGCTGAGCCACTGTGTGAGTGTGTGGGATCGGTTACCAACAGCTCCTGATGAGTGGCTGCAAGGCCATCTGCCATCGCTCCATTTTATTGTCATACTGTTAATGCAATTGCCTTCTCATTCAAGGGTAGCTTTACCTGCAGCCTTAAAGGAAGTGTTTCTGTTACTGAGTGAGTCCTGTTAGCTGCAGAGGTAGACTTCTATGTGCAGTCCAGCCTGCAGCTGGCTTGTTGTCAAATGCAGAGTCAGGGATGCTAAACTAGAATTACAGAAACATAAAGCACACACTAAGCAAGCATGCCTGTGCAATGGTGTTACTGAAGAGGTTGGGACATAAGGACATTTTGGGACAAAACTGGTCTTTCCTAACTTTAGACTCCTACAGTGTAGACAGCTATGCTCACGTACCTGGCAAGGCTCCATTTGGAGTCAACTGGAGAGAAACAAGCCCTTTTAGGACACAGTTCAACCCATCCTGGTGTAGATACAAACATCTAAAGGTGACACATGCCCCACTGAAATTTTAAAGGGGCTAAATTCTCCATAGGCAGCTATTTTAAAATGAGGGCTGTGCCCTATGAGGGCCTGTTTCTTCCAGCTGACACTGCACAGTAGCTTGCTGGAGCACACATTTGGCCAGAGGAATCCACCATTTCTCTCCCAGGACATGAAGGATGAGGAGGTGTTAGCAACAGGTTTCTCCATGTTTGCAGAATCATAAACATATTCTCATCACAAAGCAATCACTAAAAATTGCATCAGACTCAGAGAGAAAGGTAGTGATGAAAGAAGGAACTGCATTCCATTCCCCAAAGGACAAAGAACAAAAAGCTTTTGAAAGAAGAAGAAAATTGCCACAAATTCAGCTTTGTTTTGAACTGACGTAGATATTTCTGTGGAGTGTGATACTGACCACACAGCTGCTTCTTCACAGCTCAGCCTTGACTCCTGTAATGAGGTTTATTTTGGTTTGTTTTGCCATTAGCATCATAAGATCTATTTCTTGTTTAGAAAAGTATCATTTGGCCCCTTTTAAAGCAAAGGTAGATGCTACTTGTTTTTTATTCCGAACATTAATCTACATTTAGAGCTGTGTAAACACTCAAAGCAGTAATTGTTCAGAAATAGCACTATACTGTTCAATGTTGAAGCCCAGGCCCTAGCTACAGCATTTTGCCAGCTACGGGAAATTGCCAACAGAGCTACATCCAGTATTCTTTTCTGCCAGAAGCCACCCCTTGTGCAGACACAGTTACACTACACTGGCAGCATAGCCCTTCCATTGACAGCACTCATATCCTCCAAGGGGTGGTGGTTCTGCCACAGCAATGAGAAACTAAGGTTTGTCAATAGAGAAGTAACCACAGTAGGGTTGTTTTGTCAATAGAGTGCACAGGTTAGACTTTTGTACAGCTACAGCACCGACCATGCTTGACCTTGATGTCTGTACATTTTATTTCAACATTTTATTTCTTTTAACAAAGGCTTTGACCGCTGATTTCAACTCAGTCATTCTGAGGCTTCTAGTGATGGGCTACTTAGCATATTAATGGCAATAAACACTCTTCAGGCAGTTTTTTTAAACAGTCACACTTCATCACAGATTGCAAAAATTCCCTTTACGAAATAATAAGAAGTCTATTGAAATTACTTTTACTCTTAATATATCTGAGATGTGCATGTAAAATACATGCTTAAACCAAATTCTTCACCCTTCTTAAATTTAGACTTCATCTGCTGTTTACTTTAAATGTGGGGGCACAACTGGACATAGCTTAATGATATTTGCCTCATTTTATTAAAAAAACATGCCCTTCCATAACATTTTTGAAAAGAGGTAGGCATGCACTCTGACAGCTGCTGTCTCCTTGAGTGCATATGCCTCTACTTCTGCTTGGGATGAGAAAACACATAAAACAACGCTGTCATTTAAGCTAGGCTGCTAATATTTCATCCTTCAAGGGTTAAATAGTGTCACTGCACAGTTTCACTTCCTCTCCGTCAGAGACGGAACAATACTGTATGAAATAATTTGTTTACATTCCTTTCCTATTCCAGACAGACTTAAAGGCTGCACTATTCTGACTGCTGCACCAAACAGTCTTGCATTTCTTTAGCAGAGAACAACTGGAAAATAATTTTTGAGAGGTTTTTTTGACCTCTTCTCTAAATGGAAGTGATATTCAGAAAAATCTGCATTAGATAAGTAATTGGCCTGGATGTAAGCCTTTGCCCTGTAGCAGCTTTTTCAAGTGATTGGAGTGATAAACTGTGTCTCTAGAGACCAGTAATCCAGCAGATTGCTATGATTCTGCCTGTGGCAGATGTGATAGGTGCATAAGTTCGAGTATGCATTTCAGGTGAGAAAATTTAGGCTACTATTAAACAATTCCTTTGAATAATGTAAAGGAAAATGCTGTTAAAGAAGAAGTTTTATGGAGTATATATACCTGTTGGATCATAAATAAATGACTGGTAGTAGAAGAGCTCATTGGCAGCTCTCAGCAGCAGTATGTGCGACCATGCTATAGATACATTCAGTCTGAAGCACCTGAATGGGGACAGGGTGGGAACAAGTGGGCAAACCAGGGGTGTAAAAGGCTAATTCTGGACTGTGCTGCAAGGTACTCAGTGTTGATGCTCAGACTGTACTCTCTACTCGGTGGCACAGGAAATAGTGACAAGATGGGTAACGAACTACAAGAACTTCTTTAAAGTTACTATGAGGAATGGAAACAGGCCAGAAGAGTCAGGGGAAAGGTATGGGAAGGGAAAAAGGTGTTGGGGAGAGGGAGCAGAAAGAAGAATTTCTTCTACTAGACTAAGCCTCCTCTCCTTCGTAGTCTTCTTTCAGCAGCATAGTCTTGCTCTACAGACAGCTGCACAAGCTGTAATGTGAGGCAGGTTCTTTGCCTGACCCTTTTGTATTCCCTACTACTTTATTTCCTCTATCCAAAAGAAGCAGGAAACACGCCTGCAAGGACTATATATGTGTTTAAATGGTGCAGATGATGATGCTGTGGAGAGAATGGTCTTGCTTCTCCACTAATCCGCTCTATGCCTCTGTCACAGTAGGTCATTTACATTTATCATTTCATTGCTGCTCCTCTCCCACAGTGTGAGTGGTCTTCCCTCTGCCTGCCTTGAAATGAAGTCAGGCACCTCCTCAGCCCAGGATTGCAAGCTGCCACTCAGGTTTTGCCAGCAGCGATTTAAAAGGAAGGTGTGTAAAATCCATTGTGTGGCAGGATTGGAAGGGCTCTTCAGCTAGAACAGAGGCATTGCAGTGAAAACTTCTTGCAATGGGGAAGTATTTGAATGTTCTTAATTTCAAGGAAACTGTTGGTAGTTTTTGTATGTTGTTTGCCAGGGATTTATTCTGCATGTGTATTCAAACAAAGGGCATGATATTTGCTTAGCAGCAGGAGAGCATTAGTGTCTGACAATGCTCTCTTGCATCCATTCCCTTGAATCTGGCCAAAGTAACCTTTCCATGCAGCCTATGAAAAAGTGCCTTGAACTAACTTTTCTTAAAAGTGACAACCCAAAACTTTCTTCTGTAGCTTCCACTAATGCTGTTACTTATTTTCACACTCATTTTCTCAATGAGTTGTGCTACAGTCTGCCTTTCACGTGCATGATCTCAGCCTCCGAGTGGTGCAGAGTTTACAGCCGCGCAGAAATGGAGACACCATCACGTGGCATTTGCTCGGTTCTTCCACCCCAGGAACATGCCTCCAATTCAGGCCACACTCAATAGGCACAGAATGAATTTAATGAAGGAAGAAAATGTTTGCTTAATGCTGAATGGAGAGTGAATAATAAAGTCCATACCACATTATGATTCAGTGGATGAGAGAAACCCCAAGAGCTTATAAAGTCTCTGTGGAGGAAAAAACAGAGACATGAAAGACTGATGATTGACATCTAGTATTTGAAAGATATATAAACAAATCCTAGTTCAGTCTCTCTTCTAGGTGAATCACTGCCATCAGTATTAAAATGGCAAAAGACACTAATATTCAAAATGATTGGTGAGATGGTAGTTCTTTTCTAAATCCCTGTTTTAAGTTGCTCCATATCTCACCTTTGGAAGTAAAATTCCTCCATTAGCCTCAACTTGGAAATGAAAAATTGTGGCCTTTCAAAACTCAATTTTAAACAATGCTGCCCAGCATAAAATAGACTCTGTTGTTCTTCTGAAAAATGTGTGGCTGCCTGACATTTTCTAGCAAAGCTGCTGGCTTTTTTCAGTCTTGTGACTTTGGCAGGTTGGGGAAAAGTGTGAAAGAAGAAATACTACATAGATATTGACACTTAACAAAAATTGTTCTGTATTTGGCAAAAGACAAATTCCTTATTTTATGTTCAGAAAAAAAAGGAATTACTGACTCAGATACTTCTAAAAAAGAGTTTTTAAATTATTCTTTAAGCTACAAACAATTATTCAGTTTGATTAAAAGGGTTATTTAGATATGTCATACAGCTCCTGTGTGGGCATGATAATACAAGACATATTCTGAGTGTGCGGGGCTCAGATGTGCCCACTGCAAAGCCCAAAGCTCACCTAACCCACCAGCTGGTTACTGGTCACCTGCAGTTGGGTTTGTAGAACCAGAATCAGAGGGAAAGCAAACACTGGGGGTGTCGTGGAGACAGGACCACAGCCTGAGCATAATTAATTACAGACATGGTGGTAACCAGGGCTTCAAAGAACATGCTCACCATGGTCTGCATAGAATGGCTCCAGGTGGATTTAAAAAAAATACGTATTTTTAAGCCCTATAAATGTTTGGACAGCAGAGAGGAAGCGCTCCACTTTCAGGCCTCTGCAGTGGAAATGGCTGCTTAAAAATGAAGTCTCCATGAACTGACATTTTTGCCTTGAAATGTAGTTATAGACCAGTAGCTGAACTGTTATTATCAGAAAAGCAGAACTTCCACAACAAAGCAGGAATCCCACTTCTGGTTTTCTATCCACAACCTTCAGACTCGCTGAGCCCTCTAAGGCAAGGTGGAGCGATCAATCCCTGCTCTACTGAACCTCATTAAAGTGTTTGCAATTAACACCTTGACAGTAACACGGAATCTGCCAAGAATCTGTAAAGGCTTACAGCGAAGTCTGTAGGAATGACTGCTGTTACAGCAGAGATGTTTCTTTTAACTATGTTTGAAATGAATTTGTTCTATAAATGGTTAAGGACATGCCATTAGGCAGCTGATTGGTTCTCCACCTGGGCAGTAACCTCTGCCTGGCACAGTTTCATTTTGTTTCAACTAAGTACTTAAGTAGGTGCTTAACTTTAACCACCTGAGCTGTCCCACTGCAGCCACAGAGATGACTCATGAACTAAAGTTAGGCTCCTGCTTGCGTATCTTGCTGACTGCGGGATTCTGCAGCATCTAATGCCAGATGTTTGGGAGAGGAAATGAAAGAAACTCTGTAGTGGACAGTTAAGGGAATAATTTACTAACAGAAGAAACTTGGTATTACTTCCAAATATCTGAAATGTGATCTAATGTAACTGTAGATATTTTGGTAGTCCAGACATAGGTTTAAACCATTTGTACTCCAAATCAAGTCTTGGTCTTTTATGTTTATTCCCCTGGATTCTTCTTTAATGCTCGAGACTGTCTATATTGGGCTTTATCAACTTTGAGGTTTTGTCCTAATTTATGTATGCATTAATATTCTTCATGCCCTTACCATTAAATACAAAATTGCTGGGTAAGAACATATAATAGAAGAAAGAAAAATGCTATGCACAGTGGATGTAACCCTGCACTGTGAAATGGCTACAATAATTGATGGTAGGTCTTCCAGTATACCTCTACTTTTGCAATCCGTGTGCCACTTTCTCCTCTCCTCTCCTCTCCTCTCCTCTCCTCTCCTCTCCTCTCCTCTCCTCTCCTCTCCTCTCCTCTCCTCTCCTCTCCTCTCCTCTCCTCTCCTCTCCTCTCCTCTCCTCTCCTCTCCTCTCCTCTCCTCTCCTCTCCTCTCCTCTCCTCTCCTCTCCTCTCCTCTCCTCTCCTCTCCTCTCCTCTCCTCTCCTCTCCTCTCCTCTCCTCTCCTCTCCTCTCCTCTCCTCTCCTCTCCTCTCCTCTCCTCTCCTCTCCTCTCCTCTCCTCTCCTCTCCTCTCCTCTCCTCTCCTCCCTCCCCTCCCCTCCCCTCCCCTCCCCTCCCCTCCCCTCCCCTCCCCTCCCCTCCCCTCCCCTCCCCTCCCCTCCCCTCTCCTCTCCTCTCCTCCCCTCTCCTCTCCTCTCCTCTCCTCTCCTCTCCTCTCCTCTCCTCTCCTCTCCTCTCCTCTCCTCTCCTCTCCTTAGAGATCCTTAAGGGAACATGGCACAAGCTAGGTACAAATAGCACAGTGTTGAGATAGTGTTAACAGGAGACTTCAGCCTGAAAAACCTCACAACAATTTTCTGTGCCATAAGCAGCACCCATTACAATAAGTTCTTTCATTCTGATTACACAACCCTGCACAATGCCCCGCACTGGTCAGCTAATACAGTCAGAGCCCAGTTTTAAACACAACACTTCCCACAAACCAACACACAGGCGAGATAACCTCTGATGCACTCTGTATAGGATGAACAAGACAATTGTCATTTGCTAAGACCTCTTGCATTTTCTAGAAGTGTTGGGTTTTTGTCTAGCTCTGGCTTAGGTGGAGTTTTAGACAAAAGCATTGCAGGCTTGTGGCAGGCTGACACAATCTCAGAGAGAGCAAGTAAAATTTTATGAGGGGAATCTCCTTCTCCTTGAACACAGCTTCCTCTGCAGGCTGACACTTCATTTTTCCTGGTGCCACCTCCAAGGGTTTTAATTCCCCAAAAGATGTTGATAAAGTAAAACTTGCCATCTCCTCTCTTTGTCACCAGTGTGGCCTTAGCCCACACTACGGACTGTTCATACATAGGTAACCATCTCAGATCTTAGCTGAGATACTTCCACTGGGTCAAATTGTCTAAGCTGTTGTCCCATATGCTGGCAATTTCTGCAGAAAGGTCAAGTACTGCCTGGGTTTAATGCTCACTTTTAAGGCAGGTTGCTCCAACACAGGCCTGAGACAGGCTAGAAGGGGACTGCGTAGGAAGCCTTGTCTTGCTAATGCATGGCTGGAGAATTTTCTGCAGGGAAGTGGAGGTCTGCAAGATGACCCTTTCTCTGAGCACCAGCTTCATTTTGAAAAGCACTGGAGAAATAGCACACAAGAGGCCACACTCAAAATATAACCAACTGCTTTAAATTCCTCCTGTATGAGTGCTGCCTTTCCTTAACGCCTGTGGGAACTTTGCCAGGAACTGCCCTTGCACTATGGTTTCTCCCATTACATTAGTGTCCAGCAAAGCCGGATCTCCACATTAATTCAGAAGATGGCATGGTGCTTATTTCTAGTCTGAAACAGCAAACAACCTTATTGTGGCTATGTACCTTATTCTTGACTGTGGGAAACTGCAGCAGATCCACAGGTCCCTTGGCACAGCATGAGGCATTTAACCTCGACCAGACAGACGTGTACCTGAGAGAATGTGGAAATCCTCCAATGGGAATAAAGTAAACAAGTTGCGGGAGCTGAGAGAACTCATGAAACAACAAGGTAAGGAACTTGGATGAGTTTGGGTGAGGACTGACATATAACTGTAGCCAATAATTGCTTGTGTATATGCAATAAACAGCAAAGATATTAGAGCACATATATGCTGAAAACATATAAAAGCCAGCTGCATAAAACAATAAAGAGATTGCTGCTGATCTTCATGTATGTCATGTCCATCTCAACAGCGACACTTGACATCTACCATTAGTTATGTCATATCCTATAGGGCAGATCTCTCTTCCTTACTAACACTAGAAGGGTAACAAAGGCTTCTTTTTTCTCTTAAGTACTGGATTTACACTTAATTTCCAGCCAGAAAAGACCTCTCCACCATTTATTCTGTCCAGAGAAAGATCATACATAGCACTGGACGAAACATTAACTAGTATTTTAGAAAGTTCCTCTACTGCTGTTGGAGCAGAGGAACCAGAAACTGAACAAATAGCTATAGTTCTTCAGGCCAGCTAGGTAACCCTAATTGTCTAAAATGTCCTTAGGGTGTACCTTTTTTTTGAATTGTTGCTCAGCTTGCAGACTGCTTACATGCCTACACAATATGCACAGCCACCGCCAGCATTGCTTTGTACTGTCTAGAATATAATTCAGAACACAGAAGAAATACTCAGCTGTACAAGGGTATTCAAAAAGTTCATATGCTTTTTTCCTCTAGTGGGGAAGGAGGGTTTCTGTGGTAGGTAGTTCCTCTCTTTCATGGCTTTTGAGCAGAGTTTGAACAAGAGGCCTTCCTCTGGGGAATTCTCGCCTCACTCTGGGCAGCTGCTATCAGGGCTGGAAGCTCTTACACAGCGATTTCTTGGTCTGAGAAAGTGGGGTGGCCACTGTTGATAGCGAGCTATCGATATGCTTGGAGCTTTGCAACCTGGGCTCATGCTCCTAGGTGGGTGGGGCAATAATACTAAGATCTTCATTAAAAAACAGACATAGGCTCATAAATATACACCAATATAAAATTGTTTCGGGGCACATGACCTTTTGAAATGTATTACCTTGCATTGAGGGCTGCCTTAGCTTCCAGTCCACTGCAGTGCCTGAGTAACGTGCACAGCCACCGTTCCTGTTGCAACCTCTCACCCTGCCGTAAATGAGGAAGAAGGAGGGGGAAAGGACACAAAATCCTCTTGGCTCCTTCTGCAAAGACCAGCTGCAGTTCCCTGGCACTTAGGACTGAGTCTGTGGTTCTCTCCTGACGGCTCTCCTGTCCATTACGGTTTGCTGTGTATCGCAGCGGGAGATTCTTACTCTGATCTGTCTCACTGCTTAGTGAGAAGCGAGAATGCTTTCATATGGAAAAAGCTGCAGCTTTCTAAATAACGTTACAGCTCCTGTTCTGGACAGCTCCCTAAACCTTGCCTGGGGATGGGGCCAGGAAGCTGCTTCCCCTGTACTAGGTCCTGATGCCAGTTGGGTCCTTGGCACTGAGACCTTAGGCACCTTCCCAGCCTAGGGAGGTCCTATGCCAGATGGTATCATATCAGAGACTCCTCCCCTTCAACTCAACTCAGCTGATGGGAAAAAAAGGGCTTTGTCCCTACAGGGAGATGAAGGCATTGAGTGCGCCCTTAGCAAGTTTGCAGATGACACCAAGCTGGGTGCAAGTGTGGATCTGCTTGAAGGAAGGGAGGCTCTGCAGAGAGATCTGAACAGGCTGGATCAGTGAGCTAAGACAAATGGGATGAGGTTCAGCAAGGCCAAGTGCAGAGTCCTCCATTTAGGTCACAACAACCCCATGCAGCATTACAGGCTTGGGGAAGACTGGCTGGAGAGCTGCCTGGTGGAGAAGGACCTGGGGGTGTTGGTTGACAACCGGCTGAATATGAGCCAGTAGTGTGCCCAGGTGGCCAAGAGGGCCAAAGGCATCTTGGTCTGTATCAGAAACAGTGTGGCCAGCAGGACAGGGAGGTGATTTTGCCCCTGTGCTCAGCACTGGTGAGGCCGCACCTTGAGTACTGTGTTCAGTTCTGGGCCCCTCACTACATGAAGGACATTGAGGTGTTGGAGCGCATCCAGAGAAGGGCAACGAGGCTGGTGAGGGGGCTGGAGAACAAGTCCTATGAGGAGAGACTGAGGGAATTGCGTTGCTCAGCTTGGAGAAGAGGAGGCTGAGGGAAGACCTCATCACTGTTTACAACTACCTGAAAGGAGGCTGTGATGGGGTGGGTGCTGGTCTCTTTTCGCAAGTGATGAGTGACAGGACGAGAGGGAATGGCCGCAAGATGTGCCAGGGCAGGTTTAGACTGGACATTAGGAAGAATTTCTTCACTCAGAGAGTGGTCAGGGATTGGAACAGGTTGCCCAGGGAGGTGGTGGAGTCTCCATCCCTGGAGATGTTCAAAAGACAGGTAGATGAGTTTCTTAGGGATATGGTTTAGTAGGGAGCCAGGCACAGTTGGACTCGATGATCTCAGAGGTCTCTTCCAACCTTATGATTCTATGATTCTAACATTTGCTTACTGTGATTTGACCAACAGACTGAAATGTTCCAAGTAGTCTCTCACCTGTAAGGAGGGTTGGAAGAGTGATTCACAGCATTTGGGCTGCAGTCAGTCTTGCTCAATGAGTGTGGCAAGTTTCTTTTAAAAAGCAAAAGGTTATTCTGGATTTGGACGGCAAATACCTGACTTGCTGGTAGGCTTAACCCCAATAGCTTTCTAACACAGTGTTCTTTACTGTAGGCGTATTAGATAGGTGACTTTGCTACGCTTTTCAGACTCACTCTGGGGTTTTTTTAATACTACCACATATATTTATGGGTGAATTTTTAATATATATTTCTGAGAAGAGTATTCATTTTTATAAATGCATGGGTGCACATAACAAACTACTATATTAAAAATAGCAACATCAAAAGAACTCTTATCCAAGTGAAAAAGAGACTACACTACAAAATGGCTTTATTGAAAAACTGTCTTGTAATGCTTATTTCATTCTTGTAAACAATGCGTCTTTTTAAACATGGACTGCAAAAATTAGACACAATACTTCGGTTCAGGAATCTGCTGGCTGATTTTCTGAATCATTGTTTTTAATATAGGGAGTGTGGGTGTCTAAAAAAGGTTCTATATATAATTCTGAAAAGCCATCTCATTCAGTTGCTGCAATTTTCTTTACCAGTTTCTCCTGATTCATTTTTTTCTGAATGTTGCGCATTTTAAGGATACAGACTGAGCAAAAATGCTCTATATAGATCATTATAATTTGCAGCTCCATGACTTCCCAAGAGGTTATTATATCTCAAGCAGTGAGGAACAACTCTTACTGAGTAAGAAATTATTCCATTGTGCAGTATTATTCAAGCAATTAGAAATCATACTGTGTACAAAATACCAGATCTCTAGGTAGAAATTTCTGGTGTTGTACCCTGCCTACTTAAGTGTGTAGCTACAGCAAAAGAAGTACTATGTTAGCAATATGACCATTTTTAAACTGATAGACTGACAGATTTGGAAAAACAACAATATACTGTAATTGCAATGCACCTTTCCACTGGCTTTAGACATCCCAACTTCCCATTCAAAGACCTTGTGTATTCTTAATTTCCCTGCCACTCATAAACTCTCCATCTGGTCAAGGAGTGTGGGGTCACATTTCATATCATGGAGAAGATGTCCATGGGAAGCAACAGGTAACATGCACTGTCCTTGCACAGTACTCCTAACTCTAAGTACCATAAAAAGGCCAAAACCTGGTCTTGCATTTTTCTTTGCCAGTACAACAGTGTCATAAAACTAAGCAGAGAATTTCTAAATATTTCCTTCTAGAGACCTGTAGTCAGCCTTTTTCTTTAGAAACTTAAAATGTTTCAGTGTATTAACTTGAAGCATCATGTTAAACCCAGCTTTGCCAATCATACAGATAGGGGCTAGGAGCGCCAAAGTTTAAAAATTACACAGCTCCTAGAGTGGACCTTGTTTATAGGCAGAAGCAGAAATAGACTAATTTCTTTGTAAAGTCAGTTAAGATACATTTGTTGGTACCAGCTTCATTCATTAAGCTCCCAGGTACTTTACAGTTCTACTAATGAAAAAAAGGTCTCACAACATGCCAGTGAGGTGTGGAGGTACAAAACCATGATTAATACCTAATCTAAAATTCACATAGTCAATGCCAGATATGAATATAGGAAGAAGAGTTCCCATCTTGGATGATTCTGGAATGCGGTTGCTTAAACAGAAAATGCTTTCTCTAAAGAAGTGGGAGATCCACGGTGCATGCTGGTCCAGAGTTTGGAAACCACACTCAGTTGTGTGGAGGTGGGCACATCCACGCTCTAAACCCTTTTAAGGCTCAGAAAGCAGGATGGTGTTACATCAGTGCTTTCTTACAGTGAGGACATGACTCCTGCCCCCTTCCTTCATGACTGCTCCACAAGTCTGGCAGACAGCCTTTCACTGAGGTCTGAGGTCGGTGCCTCCTGCCCTGTGGCTCCCATGTCCTGCATCCCTGAGGAACCAAGAGATACTTTATGAGTTAAGCCTTGGTGTTCCTTCTCCACAGCTATGCCTTTCAGATACCACCAAGGGATTTCTTACCACACGCTGAAATCATCAGGCACACTCAAAGGGCTCAGCAGCATCTGTGGTGGGTGGATGGCTGGAGGACCCAGTGTTGAAAGGTGCAGTCCAGGGGGCACTGGACCAGTCTGGCCCTGGAATACCAAAGATTTGGGAATTAGTGCAAATCATATCTTCAACACTGGGCCTCCTCACTATAAAAGTATCCATAAAAGCCCCAGAATTGGGTGGAAGGAAAGAGTGAGTGTTAGAGGCAAAAAAGCAGAAACATTTCTGTATGTAATGTCTACATTTCATAAGGCTTTCTGTTACCATGGCAATGAGCATGGTACAAATGCCTAGACAGATCTCCCTCGTGGCAGTGCATTCTGCTGCTCCTATGCTGCAGGGTCAGCCCATGTGCACACATTTTGATGGTCTTCTTCAAACCCTCTCTGGTAAAACTGTCAATGATTTTGTTAAATGTCAAACCAATAGTCCCGTGGGCGAAAGTGCTCTTTCCACTTCATTCACCACAACTTGCTTTATGGCCTCTCCAAATAGGTAAATGATTTTTTTTAACATAAAGATGGAGGATTGCATCCTTATTAATTTGCATTCAGACTAAATAATCACTAGAAAGAGTTACATTCTGGTTGCTTTAGTTATATCTGAAGTCAGAGTCAGCACAAGCATTTCCAATAACAACTTAGTGCAACCAAACCTGCTAATGCTGTAGAATTCTGAGTTGTAAAGGACTTTTAACAGATCCAGGTTAGGGAAGCATGGCATTAAGCTAAGTGCAATAATTTTAAAAAACTGCCTGTATTTCATAACACAGAAACCCTTCAATTGATTTTTCCAAGATATGTGCGATCTTGCATGCGATGCAGACAGAAATAGGTGGATTTTGTTTTAAAATATCAAACATGATCCTATGTATAGAATCCTTATTTTAAAAGCCTCACTGCCTAATTATTCATTTGGTAGGTACGGTAATGGCAGTGAACAGATTGTCAGGACGACTCTTTTCCATTCACCCCCTGCTTTTTGAGTGTACAAATGAAATGAGGGAAATGAAACAGCAGAAAGCTATATATGTTCGCTTCTATTACATCCATGCAGGAAGACTAATTCAAACGGGGAAAAATGATGTCTTCATTTTGAAATGAGATTTGCCCTTACACTGAGGCAGCTAATTCAAACTCATATCCAAGGTAGGACAACAGAGTTGGTATTTGCCACATAAATTAGCTGTTTGAGTTTCATTCAGGAATCCCACATGGGTTAACTCAACCTGTTGTGTGCAAAACGCAATAAAAATGCCAAGCTGCCTGATTTTATCTTATGATATTTAACAGGAGATCAAGACAAAATGGGAATGAGAGAAATGTGCCTTGAAATAACTCCATACTAGGGTGAATTTCTTCCCATATTCTTCCAGTCCCTGGTAACAGATATGTAATATGGAAATAGATGGGGTTGGGAGCAGGAAGAGAGTCATGGAAAAGCCAGGCAATGGGATGAAAGAAGCGTTCTTTATATCAACACTGCATCACTTCTGACAAGTTGAAGTTTTCCAGAGCAGCACTCATTCTCCCTTTAATTTCTGAGTGATGGAATGAATCATAGAATGGTTTGGGTTGGAAAGATCAACCAGTTCCAACCCCCCTGCCACGGGCAGGGACACCTCCCACTGGATCAGGTTGCTCAAAGCCTCATCCAACACCGCCTTGAACATCTCCAGAGATGGAGCACCCACAGCTTCTGTGAGCAACCTGTGCCAGTGCTTCACCACCCTCACAGGAAAAAATTTCTTCCTAATATCTAATCTAAATCTCCCCTCTTTCAGGTTAAAACCATTACCACTTATCCTATCCCTGCACTTCTTGATAAAGAACTCCTCCCCATCTTTCCTGTAGATCCCCTTTCAGTACTGGAAGGCTGCTCTAAGGTCTCCCCGGAGCCTTCTCTTCTCTGGGCTAAACAAGTCCATCTCTCTCAGCTTGTTCTTTTATGGGAGGTGCTCCAGCCCTCTGATCATCTTGGTGGCCTCCTCTGGACTTGCTCTAGCAGATCGATGCCCTACCTGTGCTGAGGACTCCAGAATTGAATGCAGTACTCCAGGTGAGGACTCACGGGAGCAGAGTAGAGGGGCAGAATCACTTCCCTCCAGTACCGGAAGGCTGCTGTAAGGTTTCCCTAGAGTCTTATGTTCTCTAGACCAAACAAGTCCAACTCTCTCAGTCTGTCCTCACATGGGAGGTGCTTCAGCCCTCAAATCGTCCTTGTGACCTACTCTGGACCCACTTGAATATTTCTGTTTGCTGAGGACTCCAGATCTTCATGATACAAGGAAAAGGTCAGTACTGCCCAAATGTGAGGGATAAGAAAAGAAAGCGAATGCCCTTCTTAGCCTAATTAAGAGGGGTTTGTAACTAATACCATGAAGAGTAATATTTTACTAGTTCCTTGGCCCTCTTAAAATGAGTCTGAACTTCTTCAGCAAAAATTTTGTTTCCTCACTCTTCATTTCTAAGGCAAAACCATTAAAAGTAACAAGGCAGAGCAAGAGAGAGCGGCAAATAACTTTGGAAGAGGAAAATGTGTGTTGGCACTGAGTGAGAGCTAGTCAAGATGTATGTTTATCACACAAAGTGTATTTGAGACAGAGTTCTAATAGAATTGTACTGTAGTCACATGCTTAAACTGAATACCAGCGTGGACACCTCTTCACGCTTAATAATGTTCTGATCCTGCAGTACTTTTAAATTGAAAACTCATCAAAGAAAATGAATTGTCTTCTCCTTGGGCATAGGTGAGGTGATGCACACAGTGACTGGAGAGGGAAAGAGACATTGAATAAGTCACTTCTGTTTGTTATATGACAAGCACCTTTTCCTGATTGGTTGCTTAACCAACTTTCATCTCCATCTGCTGCCCTCTGACCACGACAGAGCATGTAATCCATAGTATGTGGCTTGTACTTGCTTCTTGAAAGTGAAATAGATTATGGAGGTTGTTAAGTGGAGTTATACAACTTGAAAAAGGAACAGAAAATACTTGCTTGTGCTGGCAAAACATCCCTTGCCTGTTGACTTCTTTATGATCTGAGATCTATCATTTCAGCTGAAGCCAATGGATGCAAAAACAGATGAAAAAATGATTTCCTGATTACCTGGTTCTTTCAGGCATTAATCACTTCTAACAATGAATAACCCACTGAGTTCCATCTATAGTCTATCTAGCCCAGCACCCTTTTCTCCAATAACAACCAAATCCGGATGCCTAGGAAAGTTTAGGAAAAGACAGCAAACATATTCCCAACATTTCCCCGTCTCTAGCAGTATGTAATTCAAGAATTTGGCTGTTCTTATATTCCTGGGGCAGATTTCCTGTACCATGAGGATATTATTTTACAGGGACAAATATCTGCCTACAAACTAGAAGGACTACAGTTGCTCATTGCTTTTGCCCTTCATGCACTCCACGTTCTCTCCTGAAGATTGGCGACAGCTTTTGCCAAAGAAGGTGAATGCTGCTCCGTAACTGTGAATGCTCAAGGAGTGCTCCTAAGAGATTTGCCTTATGCACAGACTTTCCCTAGTCATTTGTTTAACGAAGGAGAAAGGGCTGTCCCTAAGAGCTGAGCCTGCTGCTTTCATGAATGAAGTACATACGTATATACCAGGGGTGTCAAACTGTCGGCCTGCAGGCTGAATCTGTCCCTCCACTTTGTTTTATCCGGCCTTGTTCCTACTTGGCGGCAGCGCCGAGTTTTTTGCCCCTGCGCTCCTGCCAGCACTGGTCACGTGTGCAGCGTGTGACGCGCGTTACGCTGCAGGAGCAGCAGAACGGTGGGAGCCAGGAGTTCAACACCCCTGATGTACACATACTGATAATGCCTCCATCATCCCATTGAATTTAGACATAGTCCACCAGAATGAAAAAAAAGTTTGTTTGCAAATTGGGATATGCTAACCAGAGACATGAAAAACCACTCTAAAAACAACCTAAAAACTATACAACGCTTAGGCAAGTATTAAAATTTAAAAGGTGTATGTTTGGTGAATGATAAATAAAAAATACTAGCAGTGAGTTATAGGTTTTTTTTTAACATTTCCTTTCCATGCAAGCAGAATGTTAATTGTGTCCCTGATGTGCCAACATCAGTTATACAGAGAAAATTTCTCTAACAAGCACTTTTTAACTTCAGAGTCAGAACACGTCCACCAAGGTGAACGTGCTCTTGAGGTAGGAACAACATCACTTCCCTAAGGGTGGTAGTGTCACTGCTGCCTATTCGTGACACACCCTGTAAAAAGACACATTCTTCCAGAAAGTTTCCCTATAACTTTGGGAAGCTGCAGGTGGGATATCCTCTGATGTCACATAGCCTGATGTGCCAATATCAAGGGCATAAAACCCAGGATACTTCAGTTACAGTCTTGCATTAGCTTGGATGGTGGACAAAGATTTTGTGCATCTATCAGCAAAGGAACATGGGGCCTTGTAGTGTGCTAGATATGGTATTATAAATAGCAAGAAGGGGAAAGAAGTGCAAGTCTTTTTTCTCCATTCAGTTTCAGGACTGTGGGGGAGTTGGGCATACCTTGCCATGGTCTTTACAGTGAGTAAAGGCATTTTTTCCTCTGCTGTTATCACCAAGAGGTGATATTCATGTGACTGCTCTGCATTCAGCTGGCACCTTTGACAGTCTTGCCTGCACTCTGTCCACCAACACTTGAAAGTGGCCTCTAACCTCAGTTTAAAGTGCCTGTGCATGCTGCTGCCCACCAACTCGCTGCTCCATTGAGTCTTGCCCGTAGGAAGGTTGTGGCAGCCTGGGAGAGCAGTCCTACATATACATAAACACATTCAGAATAACAATTTGTGATGATTTGGGGAAAAGCCAGGACAGCCAGCAGAGAATGTGCAGCAAACTGGGACTATACCTGTGGGGATTAGTAAGGGAAACCTTTTGCCTAAGGTGAGAGGAGATTTTAAAATGGACGGAGAAAGGAGAAAAAATATTTTTTGCAAGATACAGGGAACAGGAACGATCCTTCTGCAACAGGATCCATAAAAATGTACTCCACAATCCAGATAAGTTTGGTATGGTTCTCTCCTTACTGTGCTATTATATTCCTTGATATTAACTATAAAGGCAGCAGTGTATGTGCACACACATGGGTGAGCATCACAGCACTTCGGAGGATGAGAATGGAGCTCCTTTCTTCCTGACTGCCCTTTAATGAACAAGAAACAAAAATTCAAAGCCTTGCTGTGTGATACTAATCTCCGCATTTGGCATCTGGGATTGATTCTGCAGGCCTGCTGTGTGCGGATCCCTGTCCGCATCTCTGCCAGAGCCACAGGCACTGAGTGCAGCATCCAGCCACAGGCGCTGCTGTGTTCCTGCTTCCTGGGGATATGGTCTCATGATAGCCAGGAGGAAAAACAAAACAAAACAAAACAAACAGGAAGCTGAGGAATTGGCTTATAGAGTTAAAATTTCAAATAGATGACAGCAATGCCTGACTACCAAACTAGCACATTTGCTAAATATTTAAGCAGGTAATGAAGACAATCACAACTACACCAAATTCTTTATGAGAAAAGAATATAGACTGACAGGACAGGATACTGTTTGGTTTACGTTAGGCATATTAAATGAATTTTCACTGGTGTTGATAAGTCTGTCAATCCACAAGAGGGAAAAATGCCTTAAAGGAAATAAGCATAGCAGGAAAAAGAAAATCTGTATTCAGGACGGTGCTCTGCGTACTGGGTTGCAGCACTGATGGAGAGAGTGGAGGTGAAAGGGAGAAGCAACGCTATTCCATATTGCTGTCCTGATTATCAGGCAAGGTGGCTGAGGCAGTATGAATTATTTAACTTCAAATACGTGCATAAATATCTCTGCTATCTCTGTTCATTTTAATTTTTTTAATTTATTTTTTTTTTAGATTCCATAACTGAGAAACATATAAAGAGGCTCACAATTATATACCTGGAAAAGAGTGCAAAGCAGTTGCCTCTATGGTTTCTCATGGCTGCTGTATTCAAGACAGTGACATGAAGATAATCCTTACCCAAAGGAGCAGAGGGCACTGACAGTTCTAACTCCACTTCTGTTCCAGCTGAGTAAGGTAGCATTTTTAAAAGCATCCAGGTGCGGTTGTGTTTAAGAAGTCATATGTCTGTGTTAGCTCCATGTGGTGCCAGACTTCATAACCCCTGCTGGTATGCAGGGTCACATTTACATGACTGTGCAGGCTTCTGGACTGGAGCTGGATAGTAAGCCTTATTTTCAGAGCTACTGCCATAAAAAATAAATATCTAGACATCCACACATAGAAATGCACATTTGATAGATTTAAAAAAATGCTTACATGGTTAGGCAGCTACTCTTAAATTGATGTAAACCTTAAGCGATTAAATCCCTCTAGAAATCCCACTAAACATGGAGTTTGGTCTCCCCTCTAAATATTCTGGATGACACCAAGCTGGGTGGCAGTGTTAATCTGCTTGAAGGAAGGGAGGCTCTGCAAAGGGATCTGGACAGGCTGGATCGATGGGCTGAGACCAACGGGATGAGGTTTAACAAGACCAAATGCAGAGTCCTGCACTTGGGACACAATAACCTCATGCAACGTTACAGGCTTGGGGAAGAATGGCTGGAGAGCTGCCTGGAGGAGAAGGACCTGGGGGTGTTGGTTGACAACCGTCTGAACATGAGCCAGCAGTGTGCCCAGGTGGCCAAGAAGGCCAATGGCATCTTGGCCTTTATCAGAAATATTGTGGCCAGCAGGACAAAGGAGGTTATTGTACCCCTGTACTCGGCACTGGTGAGGTCACACCTCGAGTGCTGTCTTCAGTTCTGGGCCCCTCTGTATAGGAAGGACACTGAGGTGTTGGAGTGCGTCCAGAGAAGGGCAACGAGGCTGGTGAAGGGGCTGGAGAACAAGTCCTAATGAGGAGCGGCTGAGGGAACTGGGGTTGTTTAGTTTGGAGAAGAGGAGACTGAGGGGAGACCTCATCACTGTCTATGGCTGCCTGAAAAGAGGCTGTGACAGAGCGAGTGTTGATCTCTTATCTCAAGTGACAGGTGACAGAAAAAGGGGAAATGGCCATAAGTTGCGCCAGGAGAGGTTCAGACTGGATATTAGGAAGAATTTCTTTACTGAAAGGGTGGTCAGGCACTGGAACAGGGAGGTGGTTGAGTCACCATGCCTGGAGGTGTTTAAAAAAAGGATAGATGAGTTTTTAATGAACATGGTTTAGTGGATGATGGGTGTGGTTGGACTCAATGATCTCAGAGGTCTTTTCCAACCGGAATATTCTATGATTCTATGATCTGGCCCACTGTCAGTGAGGGCCGAAGTACTTGTATGGCCCAGTTCTCTCTGAAAATGGGATGCAGGGTTCTGTTGTTTTCAGACACCTGAAGAAGCAATGAAATTGAAGATAACGCACATAATTTCTAATGGGGCAGCATTTTTTACTGTTGCCCATATCAGCCTATGGCCAAGATTCACTTCCTCTTCCATTGTTTCAAGACACCATGCCATGAGGATGAGCAGAAGATGCCCAAGGCCAGGAAAGATAGAGACAGGTGGTGGCACATCCAGGACAGCAAGGAGGTCAGCTCCCACATCACTACTGGACAACAATCTGTGGTCACAGGCTCAAACCACTAGGCAAGGCAGCCCATGCTGCTGCACAGCCCTTTTGGTTACCCTGGCAGAAAGCAAGGCCATGTGGTGTGTAAGTGATGTTGAGCAATTGAGTCCTACAGAAAGCAGTATTTTCTGCAGGAGTGCAGGGTGATGTCCTTTAACTTGGCAGTGACATTCACAAGTCATTCTGGAGGCTCACAGATCCGCTTTTTTGAGGGTTTGGATGCAACTCCTCAGATTTTCCTTTTAATTCTTTCCTTCTTCTTCTTGTATCAAATTAGGTAACCTTGGACTTACATTTGCAACAAACTCTAGCCCTAGTCTCTGGACTGGCTGTCAATAGCAGTTAGATAACTTGTCCTACTTGATACGTTAACAGCATCTCTCACCTGAATAAAGGTTTGATTAAGAGTAATCACTGTAGAGAAATCTGTAGAGACTCTTCTACCTGTAACTGACAGGTAGACCATACCCCTTTCTTACCATCTGAGAGACTTGCACTTGATCAGAGCTATAAGTATATTTATGATTTTCAGGTTTTATTATTGTAATTCCCTACTCCTACATATAAAATTGCCAAGCTTACAGTAAAAATCAATTCAGAACACGACATCTTCTCTAACGCACAGCCTGAAACCAGTATTACCTCATCCTTTGTATCCTATTCTCTCCTCTGCTGCTGTCCTGAATACTGAAAAAAATCAACATATTCTGTTTTCCTTTCCAGTGCTCTCCAGGGGACTGGATAATCTACCTAAGGGCTGACTGCAGTGTGTCTTTTGGATCTCCCACAACAGCCCCAATGGACAGCTGCAAAATGTAAGTTGTGTTAGGGCAACAACTGGATCTTTTAGAAGTGATTAGAAACAAGCTACGCATGTTTTGAAGGAAAACTCCAGACAATTTCTTTAGATTTAGCCCTACCATTTTTGAGGGATACCAAGACTCCTACAAAGAGTGCTCTAGAGCCACATAGTTAAAAAAGGTGAGAAGAAACTGTGTATACAAAATGCACCAATATGGACACACATCTCCAAGCCTTCTTTAAAAAGTTGCTTAATCTACCAGGTACAATAATACAAGCTTATACTCTAGAAATATCATAGAAAGATTTGAACTGCTCCAAAAAAAAAGAAAAGGAGAGGAGTTGCAGTGTCAGGATTACCAAGTATTAACTGCAAACAGCACAGGTAAATAAGACTTTTTATTTTTCTCTACATTTATCCATTTAATAATACAAATGCCTTTCTGCAACCAGTTGAATTCCGGTTGTGTGTGCCCCATCCTGAAGGGCAAAGCTGCCCACATGCATGGCTCTGCAACACCAGTGCAATGGGCACATTTATCTCTGGGGCCATATGGGGGAGATCTCAAGGGAGCATTGCATCCACACCGCACATCAGAGTTGACCGCACGCTCCCCTACAGAAAACACCCTAGGATTCAGTGGCATGGCAAGGGGCCAGTGGCTCAGCTATTTGCTTAATGTCTTCCATGGAGAAGAGGCTATAACTGAGAGGATACAACCAATATCAACTCTCAATTTACACTTCTAGCCTTGCTCTTGCAAGAGGGAATTTCTCCTCCATTGCATTATCTAAAAGCCAGCAACTCAGTTGCACAGGTCCCTGAGGGTCCACTGATTATTTTAAAAGGCTTCATGAAAGGTAATTATGAAGAATCATTACAGAGGAGAAATCCTTAAGGATCTGCAAACTCAAAAAAAGGCTGAATATGATGAGTTTAGGCTGCTACCATCTTCTACCTTCCTTGAAGCCTCTACTGGCAAGCCACGGAAATGCTTTCAATTACCTCCAAAAATGACAGAAGATGAAGAAACTCTGCACCTTGAGCAATCAGGTACTTCATATCCTTATCCTCCTCGGGGCTCTGCCACTGACAGCAAAAGAACTGATAGCTCCTGCTGCTCCCACCAGCCTGGTTCTCTGTGTCATCCACCTACACACACTCACACATTCATCCTCTCCCTCATAATTTATTAATTCAATTTATTTATTTATGTAGGTCATTTTCAGTAGTAGTTTTACAAATAAACGCGGAAGTGAAAAGAGTAAGAGAGAAACAAAGTTAGGGAGAGAGATGGCAGCATGCAGGGGATAGCAGGGGAAACTCTACTCTGCTGAAAACAAGGCATATGCTTGAGGATCATTCCTGATTTTCTCCTCAAGCAGAGCCCAAGCTAACTCCAAGTGACATCAGCTTCACCAGCCTTTGCTCAACACTGACTTCACATAGCCGATTTACCTGGTCTTCATGCTCTGCTCTCTGGACTTAGATGGTTTTCCTGATTGTCCATGAGGCCTTTTAGGGCTCTCAGAATACTTCTGCATTTAAAGACCATGATTTTTGTTTTCCTGGCATTTAGTCATTTAGTCATTAACTGTGTTTTAAAGCTTTAATCCACAGGGGTCTTCACAATAAAGAACAGGCATATTTACCTTACCTAATGTATGCATCTAAATCGGATTACTTCCCTTTATTTCCTTTTTAACCATCCTCTAAAGAAACTCCCTTGTCTACATTAACTCCATAGGGACTCTAAAGGAAATTACATTCCTAAAGATGCGATCAGACAAGGTGAGATTAGCGGGTCTTAAGGCTTTCTGTCATTGAAAGTAACAGCCTTGTTCCTTCGCTTTGCATGCTTTTTCCTGTCTTTTTCCTCTTCCCCTAATTCCACCTCTATGCTGCCCACCCATACTTCCTTACAACACTTTGGGTGCTTAATGAACCCCTTGCTGAGTTGATTCAGCTCACACTGAATTGGTAGAAAATAAATTCAGAGAAGTAAAAAAGGGACAATTTTTGATGGGTTAATGAGCTGGATCAACTCAGTGAATAGGAAAGTCAGCCCAAGGGTGAATCAGGATCATGTAGGAGGGAGTGTGAGGAGCAAGGGGATTGACCCTTTTCACAGCAGAAAGGGATCAAAAGAGCTGGGACTATAATATAGATGCCTGGAAACAGAGGGAATTTGATTTTCACTGTTCTAGCTACGCAGTAATGGATTTATATTTCAATTACTTTCCCTTGTATGCTGAGCTGGTATGTTCTACCACAATTCATAGCATGAGAGTGTTATAAAGACTGCCTTCAAGTACAGCCCTCTATACCTCTAGGAAAATGTCTCTTGGGAAGTTATAGCAAATATGTAAAACACTGAAAACAACCATCAACTATGACTTGTCTTGTTATGGAGTCTGGTGGAGGAGCACACAAGCAGAGCAAAGAGCAGAAAAGTTGTCAAAGTGTGAAAGTGATTCCAAGTGAAACCTTGGTTGCTCCATCTTTTGATATCTTCAGACCAGGACTGGACACTTTCTCAAAGAAAAGGTATACTTTGTTGCACATTTTATGCTCAGTAACAGGGTAAGCTCAGTGGAATGGAAGGGTCTGTGATACATAGGAGGTGAAAGGAGACATCTTATACTCCGTAAATCTGTAACGTACGGATCACAAAAAGGAAAAAAAGAAGAGAATAAAGCGAGACTTTTTGGGTAATGAGCATAAACAATTCCCATTGTTCTTCCAAAACTAAGAGGACTTCTCCCTGTGTCCTGCATCATGGATCAGTAGCTCATCCCTACTGATACCACAATCCTTACATAACAGTAGGAGAGCTCATTTTCTTTTATTTGTGGACACAAACACCTAACCCGCAATTACAGAAATTGCAGATCCTCCCTCTGTTTGGAAGAGTAATTTTTGAATGTACTTGTGGTATCTCAGCATTATCCTAACAATGTACTAGCTTTTGTCATTTCTGCTTTTCCCGTGACAGTAAGAAATTATGTGCTCTGCCCCAGACCTTCTTGCTCAGGGTATGATGGAAGCACATGCAAAGTGCGCACTCCAAAGGGTGTGAGATTACATAGTAAGTGGAGACCTCTGAGTCCCTGAAAATGTAATCTCTATTCTGACTACAAAATTTGTGGAAGATACTTTTTTTTTCAGCAAGGAGCTCAACCTCTCTTCATGGACTAAGCAGAAATACTTTCATTTCATATATTCATTAAAACTTTTAACATTCAGAATGCATGCAGAAAAAATATATTTAAGAGGTAGGTGCCTGCCCTAGCAATAGGATCAAAAAAAGCACCTTTTTGTAAAGCTCCTTAAATAAGAGTCCTCCAGTCACCTAATCAATATCCTAGTTAGCTCTCATTCCCATCAGCCATGACAAGTAATGGATCGCTTTCTTCCTACCTCCGTTTAAAAGCAGTCTGGCTTCCTCTGGCTTCCTACAGTCTCTTCTTTCTCTTTCTCCCTTTTTCCTATGACTAACATTTTTTCTGAGTCAAACTTAGTCCCATTTCTACCCTTGGTCCAGGACTGCTGCAAATAGTGAATCTAGTTCTGTAGCAAATTGGTTTCCTGTTGCAGCATCACACATGTTAATGCAAACCACATCTGTACAGCGATGCACCTATTTTAAGAATAGTTATTTATGGGTTGTAAAATATTATCAGTCGTTGAGAGAACGAGTCAGATGACTACTTAAAAAATTAGGAGACTAGAGAAGGCCTGATATGCTGAGACACTGGAGCCAGATGGGAGAAATACCATTTGCAGGTTGCTCTCTCAGGGCAGTTAATAACTTCAAGATAGTTTGAGTGTTTTTCGTTTGAAAATGAAACAGTGCTGTGAAGGGAAGAACTAAACAGACTGCTGAATGAAACTGCTCTGGGCCCGGAGACAGGCTTTCCTACTTAGGCAGAGAGAGGGGAGGATGACAGTCCCAATCTTCAGTGCTCTCTAATACTTCTCCTGCACCTTCTGAATATTGGGATTTATGACACTTATCACAGTAGAGAATAATGGCCCAGGTCATGTTCAGCCCTCCCTGCTGCTATGTACTGTGTACACAGACACAAAGCTCCACTACCCATGCCAGTGCATGTGCTCAGGAGCTCTATTCACATCAGCTCCTTTGGGCATCAAGATTAGGGGCAGTTCAGAGCACGTGAAGAGTCTGGGTTCTCCCATACTCAGGCACCCATGTAAAATACTTACAATTGATAAACACTTGCCATGTCATTCACTTATCCTTTTGCTCTCTTTTCCAAGAGGTGGGCACAGTGAAGTCCTAGAATCAACTTCCTCATGTAATGTAATGTAATGTTAAAAAACAAAGCAGTGATATAATAAAAACATAAACTGTGAATCTCTTACACAGACAAACTTTGGGGAAAAATGAAGGGAGAGTTCCAGATGAGGGCTCAGACTCAGCATTCTTTGGGAAAGTTTTAATTGTTTTTTTTTACATTTTAGACTGATAAATAGAGGCATAGGGATTTGTTGCTCTTTTCTGACTGGATTAACCACAATTAAGCTGGAACTTCTTCACACAGAGAAATCAGTCAGCTATTCTGCAGCAGATATTCTGCACCAAAAGACCATGTGGTTTCTTTTTTTTTCACCTTTTAGAAACATTATGCTAAACTGCAAAAGGACACTTCATATGGAATAAATGGATATATGAAGGGGAAGGTGCAGAATCTTGAAGTACCTTTGTTCACTGATTTCCCAGCAGTTTTGCCATGTACACAAACCCATTCCTAGAAATGTTAGTTTTTATCTACATTCTAGCAAGTTGAAGGAAGAAGAATTGGTTTTGGTTTGCATTCCTTGTTTTCATCTAGAAAATATTCAGTGGGGTATTACTGTCCCTTGTTCTAAATTCTTACGTCTTGTTGCACTGGTATTTGATGTACCATACCCCTGACTAGTGCTCTACCAGACCCTTTTGTGTTTTTGTATTGGTCTCTGTAAGAAAGCACATTACACATTTAGGAAAAAAAAATCATCAAAAAGATCTCTGTAAGTTTCTCTGTGCTCCAGTGCAGCCTTAACACAATCTACTTGATAAGTCTAATTCGTATGCTTGTACAGAGAACAGGTTTCCAAAGGCCTGTTCCAGAGAGTCCTGATTAGATATTCCACAACAAAGAGAAACCACGGCTTAGAGGACTTTGTTTTCATTTGCAGCCCAAAGCTAACTTAAGCCTCCTGGCTGGGAGTATACTGGATCAAGATAAAACCAGGCACAGAAAGAATAGGACTGTTTACACTTGCTACAGTGTACCCTGAGTTCCCACATGATCAAAAAAGAATCATAGAATCATAGAACGGTTTGGGTTGGAAGGGACCTTAAAGATCATCCAGTTCCAATGCTCCAGGGACATCTCTCACCAGACCAGGATGCTCAAGGCCCCATCCAACCTGGTCTTGAACACTTCTAGGGATGGGGCATCCACAGCTTCCCTGGGCAACCAGAGCCAGTGCCTCACCATTCTTACCGTGAAGAATTTATTCCTAATGTCTAATCTAAATTTTCCCCATTCCAATTCAAAGCCATTCCCCTGCATCCTGTCGCTACTTGCCCTTGTAAAAAGTCCTTCCCCAGCTTTCCTGCAGCCCCTTCAGATACTGGAAGGCCACTATAACATCCCCCTGGAGCCTTCTCTTCTCCAGGCTGAACAACCCCAGCTCTTTCAGCCTGTCCCTATAGCAGAGGTGCTCCAGCCCTCTGATCATGCGTAGCCTACTCTGGCCCCATTCCAACAGTTCCATATCCTTCCTATATTGGGGGTTCCAGGAGAAAGAGGCACTGTCTTCAAAAGCCTCAAACCCTATCCACTCAAATTGCTGTGATACAGCACTTGCAGGGGTACCTGTCCTACAACACTGGTGAAGGAAGGTAGCCCTCTGGCAAAGAACCCTAAGTCTATGAAGGTGACGTCACCCTCCTACAGTTTTAGATTGCAAGAGGTTCAACTAGATCAAAATCTCATCATAGATCAAAATCTTATCATATATCAAAGGATCAGAGGGGGGCAAGCAGTTAAGGCAGGCCGTCACCAGTTCAACCTAGATTGTGAAGCCAAATTCAGAAGGCCACATTGGGGGAGGAGGAAGAAGAGTGCATGTGTTTAATTCCCTTTAATTCTGAATTAATTTAGTTAAATCAGTATTAACTTCCACGTGTGAGCAAAGCTTATAGTCAAAAAGTGAATTCTAAACTAAAACCAAGAACTGGAGCGGTGTTATCCATGTTGTGGTTTAACCCAGCAGGCAGCTAAAACAACCGCATAAGTGTTCACTCACCCTCCCCTCCACAGTAGATGGGGGAGAGAAGTGGGAAAAAAAGGTAAAACTCGTGGGTTGTGACATAAAGTCTTTAATAGGACAGAAGAGAATAATTATGATGATAAAAGAATATGCAAAACAAGTGATCCACAGCACAATTCCTCACTGGCCAATGCCTAACTGGCTCCCAAGCCATGGTTCCCCTGGCCAGCTTTCCCCCAGTTTATATACTGAGCATGACATCATATGGTATGGAATATCACTTCGGCCAGATGAGGTTGGGTGTCCCATCCTCCCACCTCCAGCTTCTTGTGCTTCTCCTTGGCAGGCCGGTATGAGATGGTGAAAAGTCCTTGACTCCTTAGCAACCACTAAAACATCAGGGTATTATCAACATTATTCTCATTCTAGATAAAAAACACAGCACTATACCAGCTACTATGAAGATTATTAACTCTATCCCAGCTGAAACCAGGCCAATTCATTACATAGGAAATATAGGCTGAAAGTACTGCTGAATTGCATGATGGCTTCTAAAAATACCAGAATGCAAAGATTAAGCACAAGTAAGTTAATAAGGTGTTACACTGCATTCTGAAGGCTGCTTAAAATTAGCTGTGAATGTGCTTTTACTTGTCCTAAATACATAGCAGAAAGACGCCTTTTTTTTTTCTTCTCTTTCAGTATCACTTTGAGCTGTCACACTCTGAGAAGTCTGGCTTTGTAGGCACTAGAGGGAGAGAGATAGCTTTGCTATTGCTCTTCCTCCTAATCGTGCTCCCAAGCCTGAAGGAACCAATTTTAATAAGTGACGTACACAGGTGAAGATCAGTCATTTCCCCATGTAATTTATTCAGTGTGCATTAAAGCATCATTGTACATCGCTGTACTTTATGTTGAGAAGGCATTTTCAGGATCAGATCATTTCCCAAAAAGCAAACAGACAAAAGTTAGAAGGAACTACAGCTTTCCCAGCTGAACCTCCACTTAAAATAAAACGTTGCTAGGATTTACTGCATTTCTACTGTACCTTCTTCCAACCTTTGAAATCAGTAGGGCTGGAAACCTTCTTCTTCTAAGCTAAAACATAAGTTGCATGAATTGTGGGCTATATGCAGTTCTCAGGATGTCGCCTGTGGCCCAGAAAATTCTCTAAACAACTGCTCGGCCAGGTGATGCCTGACCCCATATGAAGTGCTGCATATCCCTCTGGCACAACAGGCAGTATTCAGTTAGGTATAAAAGAAGTTTGTGCTTCCAGGGGAACTAGGACCCTCACACAGAGGTGATTCCACCCTCAACCTACATTGCCTGATCTTTCAAAACTGGCACTGGCGGGAATTGCTGCCTGCATGCATGCCCCTGTGGCATCTGAGAGTAATGTGTTCCTCTTGCCCATGAGCAAAACATCCCATGATCCACCAGAAAACCTGTATTCCTGCATTGCTACAGATGTAATATTCTGCCTCTTCACTGTAATTTTTTTTTAATTTTAATGGGCAGTGAGGGGTCACTGAAGTTCACTCACAGTCAACCAAACGTGCACTCACAAAATTAAACATGCAAGCAGGTCTTCAGTCCCTGGAGCCAAACCCATTTCAGGATCCTCTTCTGCCAAAGCTGACACCTCAAAGCTTTGTGACACAGGTGGAGTACAGGTTTCTCCTAACTATGACAAAAATTGCTGGTTTATCCTTCCTTCAAAAAAAAAGCTTGTTCTAGAAGCTGTGCAGGAAGGAAACTTCATAGATAGCACCTCAGCCCAGAAACTCAGACAGCTCCCTTCACATCCAAAGCCTGGGTGGAGAATGGCAGCTCAGGCATAATTCTGTGTCCTTGCTTCTGAGAGTGAGGGTCAGCATTTAAATGTTATCTGACCACAGCTGCAGATCTACAAAGCCTTTGCAATTAAGCATGTTCTGGTACCCACCCTTGTCTTTAGAAGAGCATGAGAGTTTGCACTGTCTGAATGTGTTAGCCAGAAGCAGTTAAATACAGTCAAGCTGTCTACCTCTAAGTTCAGGACAGAACACTTCACAGCTTCAGTCCTTCTCCCAACTGGATATGACTAATCAGATCTACTTCCCTGATATTCTCTCCAACTCTTTAGGTGTTTGCACAGATAAATCCTTTTGGCCAAAAGTACTTTGATCGTGAAATAAGTGCTCATTTTGTATTTTTCCAGCACACGTGTATTTTTTCAAATTCTTGTGAGTAACACCCAGGGACTGTTAGACAGGGAGAAATCACAGGTTATGGATGGTATTGTCAAGTTGTTCAAGTCAATGATTGAACACTGCAATTCATCACTTCACTGCCACATACCAGATCAGGGATTCTTTCTCCTTTGTTAGCTTTTCAAAGATGTGGGATCCAGAAAGGATGTTACTGTTTTCCTCCTATTTCAGATTCACTTGTGAACAAAGCAATTTTTTTACCCGCAGAAATAGTAAATTGTGTTGTAATTAACTTAATTACAATACTAATGAAAATAGACTCTTTAAGGATAGCAAGGCCTTTAGCTAGCTTTAGTTCCAGTCTGATGGAGACAAAGTAATTTAAAATTTACACTGCATATCAACATGGTTAGGAAAGAGGCCCCAAAAGAAGCTCAGACTAATAGGACTATATTCAGCACTTAAAAAATAATCCATTTTGCATTATTATAAGACAGGGGGGCATTTGTAAATTCAAATAATATCAAAGATTCTATTTTATTACTTGGAGAATGTTTCTTTTCTTAAGTTGTTCACAACGTATAATTAGAACTGTAGTGTACTTTACCACACACTGCACAAGAGATTCTCTGTCTCACAGTGGCACACTGTCTCATAAACCATGAGTGACTCACAGAGGACTCTCAATCTGTCACTATATGTCTTCTACCATTCCAAAAAATAGTTGCCAAACTTAATCCTATGAACAAAGTAGGATGAAAAAAAGAGACGTAACTTATCTTTCTAAAACTTAGAGGGTGTTAATTTTTTAACTTGTTCCTTTTGTAGCGCTTTTAATAAACTGGGGGGAAAGCAGAGCACTTGTGCAGTAACCAGCTATGAACGTCTTTAACACACACACACGCTTTTGCAAAGAATGCTCTACTTTAGGTACAGTAGCCCTGCACAATTCACAGACCAGCCATTTATGTCATCAAGTACTGCATTGTCAACAAATAATGTAATCACTAATAAAGATACAGGCCATAAAATCATTTGTGATGAGACGGTCATTGACATTTTTAAACAGACTTTTATCAAAACATCATGGAAAATGTCTTATGTTCAAGCAAGTGCTACAATGAAAACTCTATTTTTTGTCTATTGGTATGTGTTTGATATATGGTGATGCATGATATCTCACTAGAATTTAAATACATACCTTAACTTTTATTGAATACAAGGTTGAAGCTTTCTAAGTTCACAATATGCAGCATTGCACTGATATTATGTGTGTGAATTCTCCCACACTGTATCTGATTCTCTGATGTCTTCTGAAAAGGATGAAAGATATCAAACTCTTATTACTCATAAGTCATATAGGCATTTGGATAAAACATTACTAAATGTCGCTTTATAAATTAAGTGATTAACAAGAAATCTTTGCACCATTATTTTTTATTATTAAAAGAATGCTTAAATGTAAAGTCCAGGAGGTGCCTGTGTGATTAAATAGTCATCTGATAAAAAACTGGCAGAGAAATGGAATGACCAAGCTCTAAAACACACAAACACAGGATAGCTAGGACACTGCCTTGTAGAGTGCGATACAGTCTACCTCCCTCCCACTGAACATTTGTCCCACGGCTCCAAAGAACAGTAAATGTTTAACTTCTCTGAAAACAGAAAGTCATCTGCTGTCTTTCCCATTAGCTCTGTAACACTGCTTGCTCCACGACTGAATACCAACAGGTTTTGATCGACCAACAAATCCCTATCTGAAGTTAGACTTCTAGGCTCCCCATTATGGTAACAAAGAGGAGACAACTTAAATATTTGGCTGTGTGCTTGGATAAATATTCCTGTACAGAGGCTGCAATCATTACTGTGGCTACTTCACAAGCAGGGAAGCTTAAGCATGGAGAAGAGGTAGAGAAGCATGGTTTGCTTGGAGTTACAAAGTATATTAATAACAATGTTGGAAGGAGAAGCTGATGTTCTGATTCCTCAGCACCATCTGCACTGGAAAGATCTGGCAGTACTCCTGGGCTGGGAATGTCCAAGCTCTTCTTAAGCACAAACATCCTTTAAGCCAGGCTTAACAGCGCATTAGGACAGCAGAACAGTCCTAACGTAGCAGACAACCACACTGCTTGTGCAATCTGACAGACATCCATCACATAGCAGGAGCTGACCAGGCTGATGTCTGGAGGCAGCTTACAATGCTGGGTAACCCCCTGCAAGGGCATCACCCCAATTACTGTGTGTGCCTACTAGATCCTCCTACCAGGCACTTCCTTGGTCCCCCCATGGCTCTAAGACCTTGCCCATGCTCCATGATGAGATGAGGCAGGCAGAGCCAGTCATCAAGCTGAATACATGGGCCTGCCATGCCCTGCACATCAGGTCACTCGGCTGGACAGGGGTCCCAATGCTGAACTGCACGTGTGTAAATTATCGTCTGTCTGCAAGAAAGCCTTGAGGCGAGAGCCAACGGTATGCAAGAGACCTGTTCTCTTCCCATTACTGCTAGAAAATGTCATCAGCTTTAAGTGGCAGAAGATTCAAAACAGCTGAATTGAGAGAAAGAACACAAATGAAAACACAGTAGAAATCTGTATTTAAGTAGCCTGAAAAACCTCCACAAACACAGACATCCTTCTTTGCCCTACAAATGGGCACTGCTGACCTCTTAGCAAAGAGCCAACAGGAAAGCACAACAGTAATCTCGAGACTGTTAAAATGTCACTGCTTTTAAAAAGTCCTCAACAGCGGACTCAAAAGTTTTATTAAAACATCATAATCCCAGTAACTAGACAGTACAGAAACAGATCAACTATAGTTGATCAACTATTAATGGAAAAATAAATCACACCTATCAAATAAAATCAGACTCTATTTCATGCTGAATTATCCTTTTAACCCTTGCAAACTGCAAAATTCTGTAACTCACAATGAATCTCCCAGTAACACACACTACTGTACAAAAGAATATAATCTGGATTATGTTTTAGATTAGTCAACACTTCTGTTTGCTTATTCTCCTGAAATGCACCATTGTATTGTACCCAGAGTCTGTTTTGCCACTTGGAGAATCGTATTTAGAGAGTGCTATTTAGCATGAAGTATTAATTCAAGACAACCTGTTATATATGTGTAACAAATTTGCCTATATAATGACCACAGGCCTGACATGCAGTCCACAATCAGATACAACATTTTTCATCCCTGCACCATTAAGAAATTGAGGATCTACAGCACAGGTGTCAAACTTACAGCCCATGGGCCGAATCTGGCCCTCGACCTTGTTTAATCCAGCCTGGCGCCTTGTTTCTACCCAGTGGCAGCGCTGAGCTCCTTGTCCCTGCGCTCCTGCCAGCGCTGGTCACATGTGCAGTGTTTGTGACACACTGTAGGAGCAGGTTGATGTGGCCCCTGGTGAAAATAAGTTTGACACCCCTGATCTACAGGATTGGAGGAACCAATAGGCTTCATCGTCCTTTTTTATAACTTGGAAAATCCAATTTTGTTCATCGCCCTTAGGGAGAAGGACACATGATATAGGGATTATCTATGATCTACCCAACAACTGTGCAATTCATCAGGTCCATGTGAAAGCACTGTGCAGGAAGCCCTCTCTCCCCAGGAAGTTCTGTTACACTTTCCAGCAACCCCACTGCCCCAGCTTTCTCCCTCCTGTACTTTCACCTTCGTCACCCCAACAGACTCCTGAAACCTACTTCCAATTCCTCCAAGCTGGAGTTTTGAATTGAGACATGATGCTAATCTTTCTTAGAAGTACTTGTACCATACACTGACAACCTCAGAAAGGTAACAAGAAGCAGCAAAGGTGTATATTTCTTTTTACAGTCACCTCATTTTTTTAACTCCTAATACTCCTCTCCAGCTTTCTGCTAAAACAACTGATCTTGCCAAGTCTCCCAACAGCACTATTGTTGTGTGCACACAAGCGCAAGCCCTGAACTTGAGATTTCTGTGTCTGCTCCTCCTTTCTTTGAAAACAGCATCAAGAGCTTCTTTCCTATGCAGCCAGGTGAGAGGAGAGGTCAGCATGATCCCTGCCGCAGCTCTGATTAATCTCTCCTCTCCAAGAGAAGTGGAGAAAGGCAGCCGAGCTGAGGATATCCTCCCCTCTCCCCAGCCAACGCTGACAAATTCACCAAGACCAGAGCTTCTCCAAGCAAGAACAGCTCTAACAAGGGCAAAGTCAAATTGCATCACAACAATTTCCTGCCTGCCTTTTCGTCAATAAAGTCTGAGCTTGAGCTGCTGAAATCAACTGGAATTCTATTATGGACTAAATTGGAAGAGAAGAGATGGGAAGAAGGGAAAAGAACAATAAAAAAGCCTCTTTTCCTAAGTTATAGCTCTCATAGATAGTCTAATTGCATTACAGCACTTAGTGTTGGTATTTTCTTCAACAGTGCAACTAGTTGGCCATAAAGTGGGCAGATTGCATTTATTCACACATATAAATGAAAGAAATTATTTTCAGACATTTGGAAAAATGCATCTTTGCAATGGGGAGGCAAGAACTTACAAAACACTAAGCGAATAACTTGGAGCAAAATAAGATCAAGAGTATTTGTTGTTCCATCCTTTACAGATTAATTTTTTAAACACTGCAAAGCAGAAGTTTCTTTCACCTTTAGCGAAAAAAAACCTCCATTATCTTAAAAAAAAAAGCCAAACCAAACCAAACCCAAATGCAATATTAAATCTAAACACATTTTAGTGAAATTAGGAGTAAAAAATTCCCAGAGCACTGTCAGCACCCACCACCTTCTCCAAGGCTCACAGGTTCATTTCTCTGCCGCTGAAGCAGGTTGGCACAGCTCATGACTGTAGCATCCCAGCCCCTTCCCACCCAGACAGATGAGAGACAGAGCTCTGCTACAGGTGCCTTCTCTCCTTGGAGCCAAGGCATCTGCTGGCAGCCTGTATAGCAATGTGGGAGGTTATGTTCTTGCTCAGTAAACTGTTTTATGATCCTTGGAAGTTATGGAAGGGTTTGCTCTAGCGAAGCTGCTCCTTGTTAGTTGGCAACCAACACTTAACCCAGAGCAAGAAACATGCTCACTGTGGGAACATAACTGACTATTCTTGTTGCTGGCGTAGATCCCTCCTTTTTTTTTAAATTAAATTGTTGATAACGCAGTTCTCATGTTGAAAAAAAAATGTTTCCTTTTCTTGCTTGCTTTCCCCTTGAAAAGAGATGAATAAGAGAACAGTTTTTTAGAATTCTACATTTAACATAAAAAGAAAAAAAAGTCCAACTCGTTTTGTTACCTTCAAGAAGTTTGGATATTTATTGTTGTAACATGTATTTGGGGGATTTCTTTGTAAACATAAGGCAAGAATTTAAGATTTAACACTTGAGTAAATCATGATACAAAATACTCAGGATATATACTGTTCCTTTCCTTACACATTCCGCTTTGGTAACTGATACACAAAAAATCCATACTCAATCATTTACAAAACCTCCCTCTTCCCTCAGAAGTGTAGGTTTATCCAGAAGAAGGAAATACGCTACAGTTCCCATAGTTTTGAGATTATCACCAGATCTCATCAACGACCCTGCTGCTCACTGCTTCTTTCCCAAGCTTTAACAGCAACTTTAAAGGAGGATGTATAGCAAGCTACCTCTAGTTTCCACTAACCTTCATCGCTTTGCACCCTTCACAGATGCTTTGCATTTCCCAAGTCATTAGAAAGGGATTAGCCAACCCAGCACCTAACACAGACCGTTGTTTCCTTGACAGCCTAAAGAATTGAATCAAAGGCTCTTTGAGATGCTAAATCTGTAATCTGGTTCTCCTTCACTCCATGTTTCATTAATGCTGGCAGATACAATGGGAGACCCATCCTATTTTCTCCCTTCCTTATCATTTGCAGATGTTTCAATCACAGCACTGCAGGAAGTATTTCAGGGATGGCAGCTGGCTCCAGCCCTCCCCTCAAGAGAATCATAGAATCGTTAAGATTGGAAAAGACCTCTAAGATCATCAAGTCCAACCATCAACACAACACCACCATGCCACAGAATCACAGAGTCATAGAATAGTTAGGATTGGAAAGGACCTTAAAGATCATCCAGTTCCAACCCATTTGCCATGGGCCAACCTCTCACCAGACCAGGATGCTCAAGGCTCCATCCAACCTGGCCTTGAACACTTCCAGGGAGGGAGCATCCACAACTTCCCTGGGCAACATGTGCCAGTGCCTCACCACCCTCATGGTGGAGAATTTATTCCAAAAATCTGATCTAAATCTTCCCCCTTCAAATTTAAAGCCATTCCCCCTATTCCTATAGCTAGTTGCCCTTGTAAAAAGTCCCTCCCCAGGTTTCTGAATCCCTCCAGGAACGGTGACTCCACCGCCTCCCTGGGCAGCCTGTTCCAATGCTTCACCACTCTTTCAGTAAAGAACGGTTCCTAATATTCCATTTAAACTTCCTCTGGCGCAACTCGAGGTTATTTCCTCTTGTCCTATCACTCAGTACTTGGAATAGCAGACCAACATCCGCCTTGCTACAACCTCCCTTCAGGCAGCTGTGGAGTGCGATAAGGTCTGCTCTCAGCCTCCTCCAGACTAAACAGCCCCAGCTTCCTCAGCTGCTCCTCATAAGAATCGTAAAATCGCTTGGTTGGAAAAGACCTTTGATATCATCGAGTCCAACCGTACCAGTCCACTCCTAAGCCATATCCCTGAGCACTTCATCTACCTGTATTTTAAACACCTCCAGGAATGATGACTCAACCACCTCCCTGGGCAGCTGTTCCTGTGCCTGCCAACCCTTTTGGTGAAGAATTGTTTCCTGATGTCTAATCTGAACCTGCCCTGGTGCAATGTGAGGCCATTTCCTCTTGTCCTATGACCTGTCACTTGGGAGAAGAGACCAACACCCACCTCGCTACAACCTCCTTTAAGGGACTTGTAGGGAGAGAGAGGGTCTCCACTCAACATCCTCTTCTCTAGGCTGAACAGTCCCTTCTCACGAGACTTGTTCTCCAGCCCCTGCACCAGCCTCGCTGCACCTTGCGCCCCGCCCCGCGCCCAGGCGGCCCGGCTCGGACCCGCCACCCTCCCCACCACCCACCGGCGGAGGAGGCGCCTAAGGGCACGTTTCCCGGGCACTGACGCTCGCCTTCCCGCCCAGCCCCGAGCTCTGAGACGAGGTGTTCCCGGCTGGGCGACCTCCAGCTCCCGCCGCTGCCCCTCGGGCTGCAAACAGAGGTGATTAGAGAAAAAGACATATCTGTTCAGACTGTACTTAGCATAAGGCATTATCATTTCTCTCTGAACAGCCTCTGGAAAATCACTATTTGAAAAAAAAAACATGCTATCAATAAATCATGCTATCAGAGGGACATCCTGTCTAACTTTCAAAAAAAAAATACAGTTACTTAGATGAAACCTTAGTTTAAATCAAAATAGTCCACTTTTGTAACAGTAACTACTTCTTCTATAGTCACCTATTTGCAGCCTTTGCCTATCTAAAATGCAAGGTCAGACAGAGCTGGCCCCAAAGCTCCAACCAGCAGAGATTGGCTGTCGTGAAGTTCATAATAACACTAAAGTTGGTCCTTGGAAAGCATCAGAATATGGATAAAATTTCTGCCAAAACGTATACATATTAATTTAAGTGGGAAATATCTTCTGTCCCACCTCTTGTCTTGTTACCCAGGGCTGATGGAAATCATTCCCTCACCCATCCAGCGCTGAAATAAAGGATGCTGCTTTCTAAAACTCCAAAACAGGTCTTGGAAAGTTTATTTGCTGGCATTTTATAGGCATGATGAGGGCGGTGAGACACTGGCACAGGTTGCTCAGGGAAGGTGTGGATGGCCCCTCCCTGGAAGTGTTCAAGGCCAGGTTGGGTGGGGCCTTGAGCAGCCTGGTCTGGTGGGAGGTATCCCTGCCCATGGCAGGGGAGTTGGAACTGGATGGCTTTAAGGTCTTTTCCAACCCAAACCATTCTGTGAGTCTGTAATTCTATGATTTTCGGTATGTTTTTTTCCTCAAATAGTGTTTTTCCAGACACTGCTCAGAGTGAAATTATAATGTTTTGTGTTATATATATATATATATGATGAATAGCTGTGTTTTCTTCTGTAATCACCTCTTTTGCAGTCCTTCCCTATCTAAAATGCAATATCAGGCAGAGCCGGCTCCACAACTCCAACTAGCAAGAGATTTGGCTGTTGTGAAGTTCATAACAACATTAAAATGAGACCTTGGAAAGTAACAGAATACACATAGGTATTTCTGGCAAAACTTATACACATGCGTGTGACAGGGAGATACATCCTGCAACTCTATTCATTTCACGTACCGGTGACTCCGCCCCCCAGTGGCCGCCACCTGCCGGCTCTGCCCCCTCCCCGCCTTACGCTGTCCCGGAAAGGTTCTCTTTCCGGTCCGGTGCAGCTGTTCACTTCCGGTCCCGTGCCCCAACATGGCGGCGGCCCCTGAGCCGAGCGGGTTCTGAGCGCTGCAGAGCCCCACTCGGTGCTGCCGCCCGCCCGCCCCGCCCCCGGCATCCACGCTCCCTCCGCGCGGGGTGAGAGCCGGACCGGCCGCCGGTGCCGCCGGGAGCGCCGGGCGCCGCCGCGGCGATGGCGCCGGTGCAGCTGGAGAGCAACCAGCTGGTGCCGGCGGGCGGGGGCCCCGCGTCGGCCCCGGCACCGCCGGCCCCCGGCGCCGTGACGGCCGCCGCCAGCCCTGGGTACCGGCTCAGCACCCTCATCGACTTCCTGCTGCACCGCACCTACGCCGAGCTCACCGTGCTGGCCGACCTGTGAGTGCCCCTCCCACCCCTCTCCTACCCCAGCGTCCCGGGAGCGTGAAGGGGCCTTGGCGGGGGTCGCTCCTGGGGGGCTAGAGCCGAGGGAGATGGTTGCTCTTCCCCTTTTCCCACCCTAGGGAAATAACATACCTCTTCCTGCGGATTTGTCTCTGCAGCGGGCTGGTTTTGGGAGCCTGGGGAAAGCTGCCCAATGATCTGTCAGAGAGAGAAAATAGTTGTGAGGAATGCTAGAGTGGTGAATGCAGATTACCTGGTTAACTCATAGAATCATAGAGTGGTTTGGGTTGGAAGAGACCTTAAAGATCATCTAGTTCCAACTCCCTGCCATGGGCAGGAACACCTCCCAGTGGGATCAGGTTGCTCAAAGCCTCATCCAGCACAGCCTTGAACATCTCCAGGGAGGGGGCATCCGTGACTTCTCTGGACAACTGGTGCCAGTGCCTCACCACCCTCACAGTCAAAATTACTTCCTAATGTCTAATGTAAATCTTCCCTCTTTCAGCTTAAAACCATTCCCCCTCATCCTATCCCTGCACTCCCTGATGAAGAGCCTCTCTCCTTGCAGGCCCCCTTTAAGTACTGGAAGGCTGCTATAATGCTTTTAAATGCTTAAGTTTGTCCCCAGGTTACTGTCAGAAACCACATCTCTAGCGTTTGTACTGATAACAAAACACATCAGCCTGAAACATGTGAAACTGAAATTTCTTCGGGTGCTTGACTTGTCTGTGTACTTTTTAAATTACCATTTGATTGTTTTGGGGAAATAAAATAAGTTATTTTTATTTACTTCATGATCTGCTGTGCTGATGGTAAGTTTGAAGTGCCAAAACAAAAGCAAGTGTTCGATCCATGATAAGCTTCCCTGAAAGCATTTGGACTCTGAGTAAGCCGTTTCCCTTCTACTTTATTTTAACCTTAGAGCAGGGATGGCAAACTCATTTTCACTGGGGCCCACATCAGCCTGCTCCTGCAGTGTAACTCGCATCACACTCACTGCACACGTGACCAGCACTGGCAGGAGCATAGGGGCAAGGAGCTTGGCCCTGCGGCTGGATAGAAACAAGATGCCGGGCTGGATAAAACAAGGTAGAGGGCTGGATTCGGCCCGTGGACCGTGAGTTTGACACCCCTGCCTTAGAGGTTCTTGTGGGGATCCTGTATGTTTTAAGAAATGACGTACAGACCAGATGGGAAAAAAAAAAAAAGTCTAGTTCTTATGAAATACCACACTGGTAAGTACACAAACTCTCGAAAGGATGAGGAGCTTTAGAATTTTAGTTTGTTTTGAGAGAACTTCCAAAACCTCATTCAAGAAGTCTTTCTTGTATCTTTGTGGTGTGTGTAGACAGTAATCGATACTGTATGCACTCCTGTAGGTGCATGTGCCTGTGATGTCTCATTCTTGTTTTAAGGAGTAGAACAGGTCCATTTGATTTAAGAACATAGTTAAGGTACAAAATAAAATAGGTGGTGTGAACAACATATGGGGAACGCTCTCGGCCCTTTGAGTCACTAAGTAGTTTATCTATGTGATGTACTCTTCAAAAGCAGAGTGAGCCGGATTTTTTCCACTGTATCTCCCCATGAAGTATGGAGTTGACTAGTTAGAAAACCCAGCTGGAAAGTACTCTCCTCCTTCCCTGCAAGAATGTGATTTCTTGTTCTCCTACCAGCGCCAGCCTAGTTCTAGAATTCTTTTTACGTGAGACACCTGTGATACCTGTAGAACATTACAGAAGTGCATTCACTTCCTGCTGTAGTATCTGTCGCACAGGTCATTGATAAAGTTCTGGTGTATGGCTTTTCTCCACTTTCAGATTTACTAAAAAATGAAGATAATCCCAGTTCACGGAAGTCAGGAAACAGCCAATTTTAACACCCTCTGCAGATGTTCTGGGATTACTGCTAAGAGTTAATTATCTCCAGTCTTGGACACTTAGTGAGAGTCATCAATTACAACGAACAGGCAGTGGTACTGTGTGGGTGACTAGAGTAGCAGAAATCTTAGGATGTGAGCACCCTTCATGAAGCTTTTAAATTAATGTGTTGGTACACAGTAGTGGCAGGTGTCCTGTGGTGCTATATACACCTGACTTTATGTGTTTTTTCCCACTTAACTAGGCTGTTTTCTAGGACTATCAAGCTACTTATCAAACTTGTTATTTCGTTGTATAATCTTAGAAATTTTGAAATGCTCTTTATAGATATGTAGCAGTTCTAGTACGTAGTTGAAGGTTACTAAGAAAATTTCTGGTAGTCTGAAATGTAGTAGAGCACTATGTAATATGCTTTATTTTTTTCCTTTTTGATATAGATTACCAAGAAAGACTGATATGGAAAGGTGAGTTACAATAAGACAACCTGTAATGTATGTTAAAATATAGAACTTTGTTTAGGATGTTAAGATTAATATAGAGCTGGTTAAATAAAATATTTTTCTCCTAATTTTAGATTTTATGCTAGAAAACAAGCCTTGTCCATTTTGCTATCACTATGTAGTTTCAAGATTTTTCTCAGCATCAGTGGCAGTATTAGTTTTTGTTGGAGTTTGGTTTTGCTGTGTGGGCTTTTTTTGTTGTTGCACTGCTCAATAATACACTGTTGCTGTTACAGTAGGTGAACTCTGTTAAGGATATTTTACTCTTCATGAATCTTGAAGCAATGAAGTGACAGTAAAGCTGATGTGAAAGGGAACTGGAGAACTTAAGTAGATTCTAGTTAGTGTGATAAACTTTTTGTTCAGAAGCAATTGAAACCATGGAAACAAGGTAAAAACTTCTTTTCTTCTTTTTTTTCCATGTTATGTGATCTTTTTGATCATGAGCACTGTTTGCTACTTCTGTTCTGTGTGGTTTTGAAGTGTGCAGATTATTAGAGAACAAATGTAAGAGACCAGAACAGGCCTTTCCTCCTCCCCTCCCCCCAGGATGAAAGCAATTGATTTACTTTTTTTTTGTCTCTTTGAATAAATTTAACATCAGTTGTTTCCTTTATTTGTGTTGATATGCTAATTGACCTGGTTTTCTTTGGAGGCATATAGCAGCTACAATATTCCTAAGAATGTTAATAAAGAATTCTATGTACCAGGGTGAACGTTAATTCAGTTATCTCACATCTTCCAAACTCTCATAACGTATTGTGGAATTAATCCCATTTTCAGGGAATCATAAACTGGATGATTCCTTATCCTTGTGCATAATATTTTATGAAGAGAAACAATCTGGGTCTTGTTGTTTGGGTGTGGGATTTTGGGTTTTGTTTTTTTTTTTGTTATCACTCCATTTGCTAAGGAAATTGCGTTCAGTTTAGGTCCAGAGTTCCCTCGTACTGGTGCGGAGGGGACTTCTCCAATTTATATGTTTAGCATTTCTTGTTAGAGCTGGAATCTCCTTTGTGGGACACGGGTCTGGAGCAACAATTTAAATCCTAGTGGATTACAGATAAAATAATACAGCCTTCAGTGGTTACAAAGAATGTCCTGCAGTTGAAATTGTCTTGAAATTAAATGTTCCCATCATTGTTAGCTTTGACTTAGAACTCTTATTGACGAAGTGGCTTTCCCTTTCTTGGATGAAATCTGTAAAGAATGTAGTTTAATTATCCACATTATTCTGGTTTTCCTAACTTTGAGAGCTGTAATGGCAGCAGTAGTTGAGCTGCAAGGTCTGTTTCTTGAAGCTAACCTGATGACATAACATACATACATTGGTGAAGATGTGATGGTTTTATCCTCTACTAAAGTTCGCATAAAATCTAAGTTCATTACTACAGTGCCAACTAAAAAGTGTCAAAATAAGAACAACTGATAGGAAATTTTGCGTTGTAGTATAATGTGGCCTTTCTCTGTAAAGGGACCTTTCTTTCTAAAGGGCGATAGGAATATCAATAATAAGAATAAATGTTTGCAACAAGAAAGAAGTGGTTGAATAAAAACATTAGTAGTCTTGTAAAATTAAGAGTTGGGAAAATCTAGGAGCTTGCTTCCTGATAATGGAGACTTTTTTTTTTGGCTCAGTATTCTTTATTGGAATATAAAAATGGAAGGATAAAGTGTAATATGTGGGAAACTCTTGTCTAAATATGGCCATGGATATGTAAGATTTAACTGGAACTCGGGTTATAATGACTTTGCATGGCCCTATCTTCTGTTGTGGGGAAATGGGAGGTAAAATCTTACACCTGCACTCCTGAATGAACATTCATGCCAAGGAATAATTAAAAGTGAATTATTGTTAAAATACTTCCAAGAAGTGTATAAACATACTGTTTTTCTAAGAACAGGCAGTTTGTCTACTGTTTTTGCAGTAGTTAGTGAACAAGACTGTTACTTCTCAAGCTTGCAGCAAAGACTATCATCTACGTAAGATTGAAAAAAAGACATTGAGAACTATTGTAAAAAACGTTTTGTTTATGACTTCAACCACAGTGCAATTACACACCTAATTTTTGTGAAACATTTAGTTTTATTCTTTTCTAATGACATAACGACTTATTTCACTCATTTCATAGACACGGATGATAATTTTATTTGGAAATAGTACTTTGTATGTACCTAGTCCAGCCTTCTGCTTGAAGTAAAAGACAATTTGAGAGTTGCTTCAGGTTGCTCAGGATAATATCCAGTTAAGTTTTAAATCTCTTCAAAGGTGGAAATCGTGCAACCTTTCTAGGCAATCTGCTTTGACTGTCTTGCTATATATTTCTTTGTTTTCCTGATGCCTAAGTGGGTTTCTTTCACTGTTTTGGTTTGTGGCTGTTGTTCCTCAGCCTTATGCACTTTTGAGAAGAGTCTGGTTCCATCTTCTCTGTAACAACCCTTTAGATATTTGAAGGTAGCAGTAGGACCTCACCATAGCCTTCTTGTCTTAAGCAGAAGCAAACACAGTTTCCCTAGCCCCTCCTTGTGTCTCAGCCCCTAACCCACTCTGTACAGCAGTGTCTTTCTTGACTAGTGAGTATAAAACTGGTCGTTGTGCCTCAGATGCTGTCTCACAACTGCTGACTCAAGGTGAATAATCACCTTCCTTGACGTAGGCTGCACTGCTGCTAATACAGCCTGTCATTGTTCTGAGAGCACATTGCTGCTGCATGTTCACTTGTCCACCAGGATCCACAGGTCCAGTTTTTCAGAGCTGCTGCCCAGCTGCTGTTTCGTACCCAGGCTGTGCTGTTAGATGAGATTTGTTCCAGATGCAGGGCTTTGCATGTGGTTATGCTGAGTTTCACGAGGTTCCTGTCAACACGTTCAGCCAGCTGAGGTTCCTCTGTTTGCTCCTACCAGTTTGTCATCACCTGCAAACTTCCACAGAGTGCATCATTTCACATTGTACAGGTTTTGGAGGTGTTAAATTGTGTTGACTCTTAAGGAACACCACTAGTAACCAGCATTAAAGAAAGGCAGCTGGAAGTTGGTCACAACCTTTTTATTACTAGCAGTTCAGACCGTTTTTTACCTATCCAGTTGTCCACTTAGTCATTTTGTATCTCACCAGTTTGTCTACAAGGATACTATGTGTGAGCTTGTAAAAAGCTGTGCAAGTCAACCTAAATCCATTTTCTGTTCTCTCCTTAATCATAGAGCTGTCCATCCTATAGAAGGCAATCATGTTGAGCAGGTGTGGTTTGCCCTTGGCAGATCTGTGCTGGCTCTTCCTGGGCTACTTTCGTGTTCATCATCATGTCATCTGGACATAGCTTCTGGAAATTTTTTTTCTATTAGTTTTCTTCCTAACTGAGCTTAGGCTGCCCGGTGTGTAGGCCTCTGGGTCTTTGTTGGCCTTCTTGAAGAATGGCATGATTTTTTGCTGTCCACCATAAAATCCTAGAGCTGTAATGAAGGACAGAGGAACACAGCAAAACCAAAAAATTTTGAGTTCACAGTAGAGAGGTAGATGGATTCGAATTCCCAACACAGTCATCATTCAGGAATGATGATGGTGATTCTGAAAGCAGGATTATGACAAGTAGAAGTACTGAGTCTGTAACTTCACATATGTACTATTATAGGAACAGTTACTGGAGTACTGTGCCTAGTTTTATCAATAACTTTTGTTATTAAATTGCTGTGTTTTTTTCTTGCTTTTTTGTTGTTGTTGTTTTTATCTACCTTTGGTTTCTGGCCACAGAACATCAGTTTGAACTTTTCTTGCTGTGGTACTGTTGTCACCAAAGAAGTTTCATTGACATAACTACTTCTAGATTTTAGCAGCTTCTATATGGAGTTTGTCTGAGAGATTACTGGCTTTCTAAAGTCTTTAAAATTCCATACAGTTTTTCTGAACATTTCAAAATGCTCAGCATCTTGTTTTCATAGTGTATAGTTACTATTAGAGTAGTATGTGTAATATATGTGGTGGTTTGTCCACCACTTGAAATTTCAGTATCAGGCTGAAAGTCGTTCTAAAACATATGCTCTAGAAGGCAGAGAAGTTATTGGCTTGGTGCCTCAGTTCTTGGATGAGGTTTGTAGCATGTAATGCAAGAAACTCGACCAGATGGTATTCTGCTTCTGGCCTTAATGTTCATCTGCTACAAGCAGATTAAGCTTTATGTATTGCACAGAAGAATTAACCGTATTACACCAACACATTCAGCAGAAACAGGCTCTGTCTATTTTCTGAGTACGTGTTTTACAGATTAGAATCAGAAAGAAGTCCAACTTCTGTTTGGTAGAGGCCAATATCTGTTGCACTGATTCATGTTCCTTTTGTCCAGATGCTTTTGTTATTTCAGCAAAATGTATTAGGGAACATCTTGGTTTTTTTTCTTTTTCAGAGTAACTGGGAAACCATGATGAAATTAGTGAATTGAAGGTGTAGAAATTAAATGGTATTTCAGGCTGTGTAGTATTGTAGATCTATGTTGTCAAACTGTGTGTCTTGTTGAACACATCTACAATATTTATCTGTAATGAAGGGGGAAAATCTGGATGTGCCTCTGTTATATTCTCTTTTACAAAGAAACAACTCTTAAGACATGCAAACCTATGCTGAGTTATTTTGACCATAGCATAAAAAGCACGGTGGGATGAATACTGGCTACCAGTTATTTGTCCTCATTCCAAGGCAGGAATGGAGAGAAATGTAAACAGGTGGGGGATTTTTGTGGTCATCCCTCTACCACCCTGTTTCTTGGCAAAATGGTAGCACATTGTAACATACTGTGTAAAGATGTTTAAAATTACTGGGCTGATACTTTGTTTGGTATCTTATTTACCTACTTCTTATTTGCTTGTTTGTTTGTTTGTTTATTTATTTATTTATTTATTTATTTATTTATTTATTTATTTAAGTGAATGTCAGTGCAGTGTTACTTCCAGGTCTGGTAACCCTTACGTTTATTGCCTTGTCTACTTTAAACTTAATCATAAGCCCTGTAAAAAAGTATAAAACCAATTCAGTTGAGTTCACTATGGAGTGAATTCTCATAAAATTGGAGATTAATTTACATGAGTGTTTTTTTTGTTTGCCTAGACCAGGCGTGTCAATCTCATGGCTCCCACTGTTCTCCTGCTCCTGCGCGTCACACACTGCACACGTGACCAGCACTGGCAGGAGCACAGGGGCAAGGAACTGGGTGCTGCTGGTGGGTGGGAACAAGGTGCTGGGCTGGATTTGGCCTGTGGGCCATGAGTTTGACACCCCTGCCCTAGACGGTCTAGGTTGGTTAGAATCCATGTATGTTAGCGTTTAGGTATTAAAAACAGTGAGCTATTTTTTTCAATGTTCTAATCAAACAAGCTGTATATTAGTGACAATTCTATTAACACAGTTAGAAGTTATCATTACAGCTTTTTTATTGCCAGAGTTGAACTGCAGTTTTGTCACATATCAAAGCACTGGCTTAATGTACGTTTTTTTGGGTTTTTTTTCCAGAAAAATAGAAATAGTGCAATTTGCAAGTCGCACTCGTCAACTCTTTGTTCGTTTATTAGCCTTAGTCAAATGGGCTAATAATGCTGGAAAGGTGGAAAAATGTGCGGTAAGTCAGCAACAGAATTTGGTATGAAATAATATCTAAGATATATGGGATCTTGGTGCATCCTTGCTTCTTACTATAGAAGCTTTTTTTTTAAAGCCTATTTCATACACAAGTATGTATTAAATGATAATCAATTTCTTCATATTTAGAAACTGCATTATCTTGTCTTTTAACAGTTCATGTTCCCAAAACCTCTTCCTTGGCAGAAAGTGAAGGGTAGTTCGAGGAGTGCTTGGGGGTTAAGTGATAGGACAGGGAAGATGGTGCTCTCCATGTATTAGTTCTTATTATCACTTTCATCCTGCTGTTGGTTAAATAAGAATAAAGCCCAGGACACTGCAAAAAACTGAGCTCTGAGCGATTACAAACAAGTACAGTTGCATTCCAGTAGCAATCATCAAATAAAGAACTGTGACGCTTTTCGCGTCCTCCACAGCATTGGAAATGGCATGAAAATTTAAAGCATCATTATATGAATGTAAGAAATGGCCAGAACATTTGTTCTCTCTTTGTTTTATAGATGTGGTTACTTGAATTGAAAGTGATGGTTAAAATCATCTTGGTCATGTGCACCAGATTTACTGAATATAAAGGGGCATTGATTTGTGCATTTTTTGGACACGCATTGTTGTTTTTTTTTCTCCCTTCCTTGTCCTCTGCAGATGATATCAAGTTTTTTAGATCAGCAAGCCATTCTGTTTGTGGACACTGCTGATCGTCTGGCATCACTCGCTAGAGATGCTTTGGTTCACGCTCGTCTACCTAGTTTTGCTATCCCGTATGCTATTGATGTCCTGACAACTGGATCATACCCGCGACTGCCTACCTGCATTAGGGTAAATAATGCTACCGTATGTTTGGGGGGTGGGGGAAAATCCCTGGTACAGTATGAAATGCATGTTAGTGGAAATAATTGTGCAAATGGAACTGTAGTTTAGGACAGGCTTAGTGTCAGTTTCTAATGCAGAGCACTTTCTAGTTGAGGAAGTTATGCTTTTCTAGTAAGGCATTCTCTCCCTGTAAATTAGTTCTACTCTAGGGTATGTAGTAGCAACTCTTATTCCTTGGTTCTGTCAAGTATTCACACATGCTAAGCCACCTTTCAAGAAAAATGAGGTGTGAAAAGGAGATACATCTGTTGTTGTTGTTAGAGGTTTTGCCTCCATTTGGAAATGCACTGACATACTTACAGCTCTCTTTTTAATGTTGCTGCCTTTTCTTAGTGATAAAATGCAGAATAACAGGATTTGGTGACTTGACATAAGCAGTAGTACCTGTGAGTTAAATCTATAGCTACAGATAAGGACTGGCTTTCAAATCTTTATATTTTAAAACTAATTTAGCCTGTTGTAAGACCTTGAATTTATTTAATTGATCCAAGTTGAGCAATCTTTTTCAGTGGTGAATCTCAGGTAAAATGTTGTCAACTAGGAAACAGATCTGAATATAATATATAAAACTTTGCTTGTGTGTAATGGCCTGTATTACTTATATTCTCATGAGTTCTAGTCTAATTAGTTTTCACCATTACTGCTGTCAGTGTGTTTTACATGTTGATTTGTTTGTGTTTATTTTAACAGGATAAAATAATCCCCCCTGACCCAATAACAAAGAGTGAGAAGCAAACCACACTTCATCAGCTAAACCAGATTCTTCGACATCGACTAGTGACTACAGATCTCCCTCCACAGCTGGCAAATCTTACAGTTGGTAAGAACTGCAATTACTTTTTGAAGAATACATTATTTCAGGCCAATTTAAAACTGTTGCTTTAGTGCCAAAACACAACAAAAAGATAGCTTACATGAGACTATTAGGCATGCTTAATTTATTAAGACTAGGATCTTATCTCTGTATGACATCAAAATATGTCTTTTCCCCTCATTTTGAAAAATGAGGTTCCTGATAATATTGCTGAAATATTGCTTTCAAGAAGAAATCCTGTGCAGGTAATAGTAAAAGATTGTAGATGTTTTCTTGCTCTTTCAGCATGTGTATTGAAAGAGTCTTAGACCTAACAGCATAACTGCTTTACTTTAAGTTAATTTTAAAATGCAGTTTAATTGAACTGTTAGTTCTTTCTGTAGGAACTTTTTGAACTTTAGCTTAAACAAGGCACTCCACTGTTGCGTTTTTAATCTGTTTTGATATTCATCTTCATGCGTAATATCTGTTAGTATTTATGAATGCCTTTTTTTCTGTGGCTCACTGCAGTGCCAGATCCCTTAATCTGTTTTCAGATTAGCCCTAGGAGTGGTAGACGTTAGGAAGGATAGGATAAACTGGACTAGAACTGGAATGGACCTAGTTCATGCATTTAACTAAGACAAGGTTTGCCATGTGTAAACTATACCACTCAGACTTAGATTGAAGATGTTTCTGATAAATCTTAGTTTTCACTGGTCCCTGTGTGAATGCTTGTAATATCAGTATTAGAGCCATTTTTTTTTGTCTAGCAGAAGTATAAATGGATACGTCTGAGCTTTTGAATTTTTTCAATTAACTAAACTTTTCAATCACTGTTAGTTTTGGGTTTGTAATTCGGTTTGTTTTAAGAGCACATGTGGGATGCATTTGAAAATGAAACTCTGTTAGTTAAAATGGTTTCAAATTCTATAGGAATATTTCTGTATGTCTGTAACTGTAAAGGTATATGGCATACTGTGTTAAGCGATTGAGAAGAAGGTTGGTCTGCAGTTTATAGTAAGGGCTCTGGCACTCATCCTCTTTATGGTCTTGCTTACATAGTTTAGACAGGTCTTGGTTTCCGGTTCTTGAAACTAATGGCAGTGTTCATAAAGGTGTGAGGATTGCAAGTCAATTAGATAAATACTGTGCATAATCTTTGCTTGTGTGCATATATATGACTTATGCAGAAGTTTGTCTTCCTCACGTGAAAATGGAGTCATAATATTTTAATATTAAATAAATGTTTTGCAGCGAGATGTGCTTCCAGGAGTAGATTTCAGCCTGAGCTGAGAGTGCTTTCTGAAGCTTTTTTGAAGATTGCTTAAAGTATTCATTGTTGATGTAGGAAAGAACTGGAAGAAAAAGTAAGCTAGGTGTTTTGCGTGTGTGACTAGTCAGATGGGTAGTCAGCTCAGTGTTACTCTGTATTATAGCAGCACAAGTGTTAACAAGTTAACGTGTTAGCTGTCAGGTAACTGTTCTGCTGTTTAGGACAGTTTGGGACATCTGTCCATACTGTTCATTGACACTGATTCCGTTGCAGAAGTAACTGTGAAGTCTTCAGTGTTCCACAGAAACATGCAACAGAGCAGAAACTGTAGGGAAGTAATCAATTGTGAGTGCCAGGAGCTACCTCACTGATATTTCGAGGCCTCTTAGGCCTTAGACTGAGTGAAATAAAACTTTTTTCTTCCTTAGCCAATGGCCGTGTGAAGTTCCGAGTTGAGGGTGAGTTTGAGGCCACCTTGACAGTGATGGGCGATGACCCCGATATCCCCTGGCGCCTTCTCAAACTGGAAATTTTGGTTGAAGACAAGGAAACTGGTGGTAAAGGAATCAAGTCTTTACGCTTTCTTTTTAACATGACGTTCATCTCTGATGTTGTATAGGTCTTGTTTGTACATGGTCTTTTGCATATCATAAGTTAAGATAATGAAGCTGTGTATACTTGTCCTGTTTTCACCTTACTCCATATGTTTTTGTACCTTGACAGTGGTAGACTGTGTAGTAAACTGATTGAAATTTCCAGAGTAAACCAAGGATATTGTTATCTTGTTACAAATTGTGGTGTGAATACTGCTCAGTACAGTTGTATGTTTTTTCTTTTGAATTTATTATTTTATTTAGCTATTTTAAATACGTATTTCCCTGATATCTAATGTGAATTATTTTTCATTCATGTAAGATGGTCGAGCCTTGGTTCATAGCATGCAGATCAGCTTCATCCACCAGTTGGTCCAGTCACGGCTGTTTGCTGATGAAAAGCCACTTCAGGACATGTACAACTGTCTACGTATCCTTCTGAAAGTTGATTCTGAATAAGCTGTGTAATGTGGCCTTGCTCTCTTCCTAGTAGCTGGAGGTCAAGAAAGATGAATTCCCTATTAAGCTAGGAGGAAATGTCTGGACGTGGACTAAAAGGAGTGGCCTTGGAAACAGATATTCTTGTGTGCCAGCATGTAAAATTTTATTTTAATCAGCAAGGGTAGAGGTGGGGTACCCAAGTCAGTAGGCTGTGGTTAATCAGTGCAGCAGCAGCTGGCTTCATGTGCTAGTTTTGGAGAGAGAATGCATTTTTGACTTGGAAGGTATGGGAGCTGACAGTTCTTACTACCAGTAACTGCAGTGAGGTAATGATGGTGTATTAACTGTACTGCACCTTTGCACATATAGCACGTGCAGGAAGTAGTGCAGTGACTTTCTACATGCAAAGGGCAAGTTGCTTGACAGTATGAAACAGCTTTTAGTTAAACAGTTGCTGCAGAAACCAACAGAATCACGTTAATTTGGAAGATGGGGTTAGTAGTAACTACAGGGTGAATTGAGTTTCTTTGTTAGTGATCTTATTTTCCCTAAAAGGTGATCAGAGTTAAAAATCTACAAAACAAAGCTATTGTGACACTCCTGCCCAACAGTCTGCCCTAGATGAGTTTTTTAAAAAGCAAAAAAAACTTTCAGAAATATTTGATGCTGTTTATGTATCTTTATCTCTGGCTTAATACATTAGTGTGTTTTCAGAAAGCATCTTGTCTAACTCGTGACAAATGGATTTATGTAGTCTACAGAAACAGATTTATGTAGTGTACAGATTCTTTGGGTATTATGTTTTCTTAACTCCGTTCGTTAGACTCCTTCTGCTTAGCACTTCAGTTGGAAGTCTTGCATTCGCAAACACTAATGCTGATTCGAGAGCGCTGGGGTGACCTTGTGCAAGTGGAACGATATCATGCAGGGAAATGTCTCTCACTCTCTGTTTGGAAGTAAGTTAATTTTAAAAGGGCTATGAACAAACAATAAATGAAATAATTGTAGGGTTTTAATGTACTACGCCTGAGCCAGAATCTTCAGAATTGTACTTTTCTTTTTGGTGTGAAACTCCTAAATCCTTCTACTTATGTACCTAAACATATTGCTTGACTTGCAAAGAAGTGAGAGATGTACAGTAATGTGCAGGAGAACAATAGATACATTCAGAAATCAGTTCATATTTATGCAGATAGCTAACTCGATAAATGAATTAGACAATTGTCAGTCTTTCACTGTATTTGTTATTTAATTTGTACAAGACAAAATTTTTAAAAGCCAGCCAAATGTTATTCTGATGGTGTTCAATTTGCAAACATCTAAAACCTCTTTATGTAGTTAGTTTACCATCAGTTCTGCATTAAAATGTAAACTAAAACAAATGCTTTTTTTCAGTTCAACTGACAGTCTTATTTCTATGTAGAACTCTCCGAATCAACGATTAGCTACCGAAAAGTGTATTTTCCACTATTCCATTTGTGTGGTTTAATTATTTTCTTCATTTTAAGTCAACAGGTGCTTGGCAGGAAAACAGGGACGGCATCTGTTCATAAAGTCACTATTAAGATTGACGAGACTGATGTGTCAAAACCTTTACAAATATCTCATGAGCCTCCACTGCCAGCCTGTGATTCCAAACTGATGGAAAGAGCCATGAAGGTAAATCAAAAAATTACAAATTATTTGCCTCGTCAGTTTGTTTCACTTTGATTCTATTTAAAGAGACGTTTCTAAGATTTCTAGTCAACAGTTACTCTAGGTTGTGATGTCTTTATTTTGGGGCCTAAAATTGTTGTTAAAAATTATTTGCCTTGACTTTGTCTTAAAACTTAAATTAAGTGGCATTTTATACCACTTAATGAGACAGAATGGTGAGACTAGGGGTAAACAACAGTAAAGTTTCAATTATGTTTAGTGTTTGGCTTGAAATAAGTTTTAGAGAGCCAGTTCTTCCCTTTGCGATTTTGGAGACGCTGTATCAGCTTGCTTTGAATATCAGCTTCCCCAAGTCGCTTGAGTTTGCTACCCAGCAGTGCTATTCACTTTAGAAAATCTTATGTTATGATTTGGAGCTCTTGTGCAGAAGAGCTAATGTTACTTACTTGTTACAAGTGTTAGGTGAGGCTTGGTTTTACATTATCAGTAACCAGATTATGTCATGTGCCCTATTTGAATGTGCTTTCGTATTGTTCACATTCCCGAATGTTAACAGTGGGATTGTTGAAATCATCCAAAACGTGTAACTGTAGTTGGCTTCCTACTTAGATAAGGCTTCACTGGTGATGATTTTACATCTTGATTAGTGGTGTCTTAAGGGAAGCTGCCTTCTAGGTTTTATTATGGGTGGTCTTGTCAGTTCCTCAGCAAGTCTGGCTGTGATACATCAGAATATTTGAGGGCTTTAAACTAGATTGGGAGGGGAAGGGGAACATCACTGGGCTCAATAAATTAAATCATGGGAATTGCACCTCAGGCTCTGAGGGTTGGTGTACTGGTGAGATCCCCTGGTCTGCCACCTCAGTGGAAGTGGAGAATAGCACTCCAGGTGGCAGCCAGAATTCAAAGGTTATTGGTGGGTTACAAACCACTGCTAGTAAACAATCAGGACTTGTGCCTATTCCACTTAGGATAGGGGTGGAAACAACAGCCCAACTGAAGTGCATTTACATGCCGAATGGGCAACGAACAAGGGGAGCTGGAAACCACTATAAGGCTAGAAAACTGTGATGTAATGGCCATCACGGAAACGTGGTGGGATGATTTGCACAACTGGAGTGCTGCCATGGGTGGCTACAAACTCTTCAGGCGGGCTGGGCAGTGGAGTTGCCCTCTATGTTAGAGAAGGTTTTGATTGTGTAGAACTAAAATATACTAACAATAGGGTTGAGTGCTTGTGGGTTAAAATCAGTAGAACCCACAGTAAGTCAGACACAGTGGTGGGAGGCTGTTATCGGCCACCCAGCCAGGACGAGGAAACTGACGAGCTCTTCCACAAGCAACTGGGAGAAGTCTCGCGATCGCTGGCCCTCGTTCTTGTGGGAGACTTCAACCTTCCAGATGTCTGCTGGAAGAATAACACAGCCGAAGGGAAACAGTCTTGGAGGTTCATTGAGTGTGTGGAGGATAACTTCCTGACACAACTGGTGAGTGAACTGACTAGGGAAGGCGCCCCACTGGATCTGCTGTTTGTGAACAGAGAGGGTCTTGTGGGGAAGGTGACTGTTGGAAGACGCCTGGGGCTCAGTGATCACGAGGTGATAGAATTCTGAAGTTCTTGGAGGAGTAAGAAGAGGAATCAGCAGCACTGCCACCTTGGACTTCTGGAGGGGAGACTTGGAATTGTTTGGAAGGCTGCTTGCTGAAGTCCAGTGGGAGATGGTTCTAAATGACAAAGGAGACCAAGAGGGCTGGATGCTCCTCAAGAAGGAAATTCTGGTGGTGCAACAGCAGGTCATCCCCGTGTGCCCTAAAATGAGTCAGCGGGGAAGAAGGCCAGCTTGGCTTAACAGAGAGCTCTGTGTTGGTCTAAGGAAAAAGAGGAAAATATATGAGCGCTGGAAGAGGGGGCAGGCATCTCAGGAGGACTACAAGAAGCAGGTGAGATCACGTAGGCAAAAAATTAGAAGGGCTAAAGCCCAACTACAACTCCAACTGGCCAGTTCAGTGAAAGACAACAAAAAATGTTTCTTCAAGTATATTAACAACAACAGGAGGACCAAGGAGAATCTCCCTCCCTTACTGGATGCAAGGGGAATAATAGTAACAAAGGATGAGGACAAGGCAGAGGTACTCAATGCCTTCTTTGCTTCGGTCTTTAATAGGAAGGTAAGATGGTAAGATGTTCTCTGGGCTCCAAGCCTCCTGAGCCAGAAGACTGTGAAGGTGAACCCTCAATGTTCCGAGAAGACTTGATTAGAGACCTGCTCAGCCAAATAGACGTCCACAAGTCCATGGGGCTGGATGGGATACACCCAAGGGTATTAAGGGAGCTGGCAGAGGTCCCTGCCAAACCCCTTTCCCTCATCTGTCAACAGTTCTGGCTGACTGGGGAAGTGCCGCTTGACTGGAGACTGGCAAAAGTAACTTCCATTTACGAGAAGGGTCAGAGGGAGGATCCAGGGAGTTATAGGCCTGTCAACTTGACCTCGGTACTGGGGAAGGTAATGGAGCAGATCATATTGAGTGCTATCACACAGCACATGCAGGAGAGCCAGGTGATCAGACCCAGCCAACATGGGTTTATGAAAGGCAGGTCGTGTCAGACCAACCTGATCTCCTTCTATGACAAGGTTACCCGTTTAATGAACAAGGGAAAGGCTGTGGATGTGGTGGATGTGGACATTTGTAAAGCCTTTGACACTGTTTCTCACAGTATTCTGATTGAGAAACTGGCTGCCAGTGGCCTGGACAGGCACAGCCTCTGCTGGGCGAAAAACTGGCTGGATGGCTGGGCCCAGAGGGTGGTGGTAAATGGAGTTAAATCCAGTTGGAGGCTGGTCACGAGTGGTGTTCCCCAGGGTTCAGTGCTGGGTCCAGTCCTGTTCAATATCTTTATCAATGATCTGGACCGAAGGGACTGAGTGCACCCTTAGCAAGTTTGCAGATGACACCAAGCTGGGTGGCAGTGTTGATCTGCTTGAAGGAAGGGAGGCTCTGCAGAGGGATCTGGACAGGTTGGATCGATGGGATGAGACCAACGGGATGGGGTTTAACAAGACCAAATGCCAAGTCCTGCACTTGGGACACGACAACCCCAAGCAGCGTTACAGTCTTGGGGAAGAATGACTGGAAAGCTGCCTGGAGGAGAAGGACCTGGGGGTGTTGGTTGACAACTGGCTGAATATGATCCAGGAGTGTGCCCAGGTGGCCAAGAGGGCCAGTAGCATCTTGGCCTGTATCAAAAACAATGTGGCCAGCAGGACCAGGGCAGTGATTGTGCTCCTGTACTTAGCACTGGTGAGGCCACACCTCGAGTGCTGTGTTCAGTTCTGGGCCTTTTACTACAAAGAAGGGCATTGAGGTGTTGGAGCGCGTCCAGAGAAGGGCAACAAGGCTGGTGAAGGGACTGGGGAACAAGTCCTACGGGGATTGGCTGAGGGAACTGGGGTTGTTTAGTTTGGAGAAGAGGAGGCTGAGGGGAGATCTCATTGCTGTCTACAGCTGCCTGAGAGGAGGCTGTGGCAGAGCGAGTGTTGATCTCTCAAGTGACAGGTGATAGGACAAGGGGAAATGACCATAAGTTGCTCCAGGGGAGGTTCAGACTGGATATTAGGAAGAATTTCTTTACTGAAAGGGTGGTCAGGCACTGGAACAGCTGCCCAGGGAGGTGGTTGAGTCACCATCCCTGGAGGTGTTTAAAAAACAGGTAGATGAGTTTCTGAAGGACATGGTGTAGGAAAAGATGGATACGGTTGGACTCAATGATCTCAGAGGTCTTTTCCAACCGGAAGATTCTGTGATTCTATGAATATGTATTTGTCATTATTTCTTACAGTGTTTGAGTTTTTTAAGAGTTAATAAATTGGAGGGAATTGTGTAGTTTTCAAACTTCCAGTACAGTTTTTCCATAGGGAAAAACTCTCCAGCATGGGTTCTTCAGCTGTCATACACAACCTTCTACTGATAATGGCTTTCATCTACTGTACATAATTTGTACTTGAGCCTCTTGCCACATCGTGTTCTCCCTGTCTGACAGACAAGTCTCTATATGGTGAACGTCAAGAACTTTATGTTTGGGCAATAGAGGAACATGTAAAACTTAGTGGAGCATGGTAGCCTTCTGCTCAATTTCTAGAGTAGAAGTTCTGCTATTACATTATTAAGTATTTCCTGAATATACTCATTTAATAGCTCAAATTAGCATATTTAGGCTACTAAATATACAGTTAATTTGGTGAAGATACTGTATTTTTGGTATTTTTGTGTAAACCCAGGAAAATGTGCTGTATCTAGAACATCTGCTGAAGTTCCACTGGAGATGATGCAATCTAAGCTCACTGAATCAGGTCTGCAGACTGTAGATTAAGATATGAGGCTGCTATAAATTTGTAATTTAGCAAAGTTAATGCTGACTCCCTTTCCAACTACTTGCTCTGAGCTTAAAAAAATATCAGCTATGGTATATACACTGATGTTGTAATGTTTGACTAACGATCTCAGCTGGATGACGTAGATAGGGCACTGAGCTCCTGTTTATTTAAGATACTATATAAAACAGTGGCATGAGCAAGTATGCTTGTTTAAGCAGGTTATTATACATTAACCTACTGAAAACTGGATGCAGCTACAGAACCTGTGGTCACTTGTTTGTGAGGAAGATTCAACTCATAGCAGCTGCTGAATTGAAATGCTCTTGTGGGTGGATAAACATTTGATTTTTAAAGTCTTGGAAAACTATTCTTTAGGGAAGGATCATTCTGGTATATATGAAGGCGTGTGCTGAAATTCTGTATAGTTCTGTTCTGGTATCAAACTCTTCTGCATTTATTTCTTATGTTAGAATAAATTTTGAGTTTAATTCACTTTGAACAGTTTTCAAAGCAGTGTGAATTTAACTAGAAATAAGTTTTGCAGTGATTTTGCTTATGCGAAATATGTAAATAATATGACTGTAATGTGAATGGATATAAATGCAAATGTTTTCATTTAGGTTTCACAAGTAAATTGCTGTTAATACAAGTGGTGGCATAGGTTTTGGCACTGGCAGTCGAACAGGCCTCTAGATACTCTTGGGTTCAATAGGGTTGCTCATATTCATTGTCTACCACTACATCTTCACTGACTGCACTCTGAACCCATTAGCGGGACCAAAACTACTGTCTTTTATTTTATGCTGCAGCTACATATGTGTTTCTGTAGAGGCAACCATGTTCTGATAGTGTTGTTTGGGGCAGGGAGCAGTGGTGGTTTGGATTTCTTTTCTTTGGCTTAAGCTAGTCATAAACAAGTGCATGCTAAGGTGGAAAATACTCTGACCTTTATCCATAACAAGTAGGTCTGCACAGGGAGTGGTAACAACATTGTTTGCAAGATTTTTTTTCTTTTACATTTTCTTCTAGTCATCTCTAAAAAACTCTCCCACTGACGGCTGTGCAGACAGAATCTTGTGTTAGTTTGCTGTATTTCATAGTGATCCAAATACTGAAGTTAGTATTTCATTTGGTTCAGCACAGTTCTGAACAAATTCTTTAAGCGTTCTTTGCATGAAGTTAGTTTTGTTTGTGTGCTAAAGCATGAAGTCAACATATCGAATTTGAACTTGCTCAAGTATATTCCTTTTTACAGATTGACCACCTTTCGATAGAAAAACTCCTAATAGATAGTGTCCATGCAAGATCTCATCAAAAACTCCAGGAGCTGAAAGCCATTATTAAGAGCTACAACGTTAATGACAATTGTACGTGTTTTCTTCTGAATTTTTTCAAGTCAATTTCCATTTGTGCCAGGAATGGTTTCTCTTTTTTTCTTGGTGTTTCTTGTTTTCATTAATTTAAATAAAAATATGAAAGAATAAAGGGAGATATGTTCAAAATTAACAAGACAGGTTTAAACTATTCTACGTTGATGCCTGTAAAATAGTTGTATTTCTAAATGTAGTATAATAGATGAACCTGGCAGAACTTTATAGTATGACTTGATGGGTTAAAAATTGTTTACTGTAAAACTTGTGTGTGTGTGTGTTCAGAATTAAAAGCAAATCCTTCACTGTCTTGAGCTAACTTTGCTTAAACTGTTGAAACTATTTGGATTCAAACTGTGCCTATAATCGTGAAGTAGTTGAGTTAAAAGGTGTTCAAGGATTAATCATCTTCAAATTTGGTCTGACTTTTCTCATTGGTTTGTTACTAGCGCTGTTTTCACAGACACAGATTCTTATATTCAATTCCCTGTTTATTTTACTGGTGTAATAATGTACAAGTGTTTTTCTATAAAAACAAACAGGTTTTGTGATTGTAATGGGCTGAGTTTTAATATGATGAACTTGAATTTTGTGTCAAATTACTAACATCGATTTTTGTTCAGCGTTCATTGAGACTGCTCTTCCAACGCTTGTAATTCCGATTTTGGAACCATGTGGTCGATCAGAGTGCCTACATGTATTTGTTGATCTCCACTCTGGAATGTTTCAACTGATGCTGTATGGTGTTGGTAAGTAGGTGCACAGCAAGGCTGTATATGATATCTTGAAATACTGCATTATGAGGTAATATTGTATTAATAATTCTGTCAGATCTGCGAAGGTCTCTAAGTAGATGAACATGGCACTTGGGTCATCATCTAGGTATTTGTGTTTGAAAAACAGAGCATTAAGTCTTTGTGCTTAAGAGTCACAGTTCAGCTAGGTATGTTTTAAGAGGAAAACGGATTAAATATTGTTAGGCATCATTGCAATACATGTTCTCTATGACACATAATTCCTTGATTGTGCTGTTAATGGGTGCAATTGTTTTATATGAACCTGATTGAGAATTGCATTATGTAACCGTATTCATTCAGAGTTACTGTTCAAGTCTTAACTTCAAGTTTCAGATTACTTAAGAAATTGAGTTCTTTTAGTTTATTTGCCTAGGAACATACTGCTGTGGTTTTTACAAGCATTATGGATCATTTGTTGTGTATCTTAATCTCTCTTTGCAAAATAAGCCATGTGGAGGAGACAAGGGGCAACAATCACAAGTTGCACCAGGAGAAGTTACCTCTCAATACAAAAAGAAAATTTTTTGCGGTGAAAACAATCAATGAAGCAACCTCCCCAGGGATGTGGTGGAGTCCTTAGCACTGGAGGTTTTCAAGATCCCATTGGCCAGGATGTTAGATAATCTCATCTAGGTTCCCTTTCCTGTAAAATCTCTGACCAGATGATCTTTTGAGGTCCCTTCCAACCTGACCTGTCTGTGATTCTGTAATTAATTGTTTGTTAAAATCAATTAGACACTTTCAATGAAAGGTTAACATTTTGTTTGAAGAGCAGGTATTGAGACCATTCACTTATCTAATATTCTTGTAGATCAACTGACGCTCGATGACATAGAGAAGTCTGTTAATGATGATATGAAGCGTATCATTCCTTGGCTCCAGCAGCTCAAGTAAGAGACTTGAATGATTCACTTAGTTTGCATGGAATAGATCATCATGTTTGTGGCTTTGGATAATCACACTTGCATGGCTTTGTGTTTTACCACAGTAGGGAATATACTTCCCCCTGTTTGTCATGGTTTTAGCTCCAGCCAGTAGCTAGGAACACAAAGTCAATCTGTCTCTCCTTCTTCCCCTGTGGGATGGGGAGGAGAATCAAGAAAAAAGAACTTGTGGACTCAGATGAAGACAGTTTAATAGGACAACAAAGGAAGAGAGAATAAAGATAGTTTAATAGTAGTAAAATAATACACAAACCAACTGCTGCTCGATGTATTGCCGACCACCTGACAGCTGATACTCAGCCCAAGCCCATGCAATGAACCCTGGCTAACTTCATGTATATATTGAACATCACCTCATACAGTATCGAATAGCGATTTGGCCAGCTTGGATCAGCTGCCTTGCTAAACTCCCTCCCAGCTTCTTGTATATCTGCTCACTGGCAGTGCATGGGAACCTGAAAAAGTCCTTGATTTCTTAGGAGCAACTAGAAACGTCGGTGTAATATCAACATTTTTCTCATACTTTAAAACACAGCAGCTACTGGGAATAAAATTAATTCTATCACAGCTGAGCGTAAGCATTACCTGGCAACAACTGAAACAATATGTGTTATCAACATTATTCTCATACTAAATCCAAAACATGAAGCAGCTACTGGGAAGAACATTAACTCCAGCATGGCCAAAACCAGGACGCTGTTCTAAGCAACTTTGGGTATTTGCCATCTCCTATAAGTGGGTTGAGGAGACTCTGCTTTGGCTTGGAGTTGGTTCCATAGTCCTCCTATCGTCTACTTCCTTGCACATAGCCTCATGCATTGCTGTGCACACACTTTGTATGAAGTCTTTTCACTTTAGAGCAATTGCAGACCACTTTCTTCCTGAGATCTCAGTTTGTGTTCGTGTTAATTTTCTGTCTCCTTTATTCCACTCTTGTACAGCTGAACTCTGCTTATTTCTCATCAAGAATGACCTCCCTTTTCACAATAGAGGGAAAGCAGGAAGTGGCCTAGGATGATTTAAATAATATCTGTTTATCTTCTAATATTTCAGCCCTTGCTGTTTTAAACCTGTAATCTTCATTCCATAAAGCCTTGAGATTTAGGCTCCCATAAGAGGTTGTAGCAAAGAATACAAATAGAGTTTGTATCTGCACGAAAACCAAGTTCCACTGGCTCTGGCGTTTTGGAAATTCCCAGTTCTCTAAGCTAATTGCAGGGTGAAACCTCTATTTGAGGAATCTTGCTTCTAAAACAAGCATGGTGACGCATGAAGCACTGGCACCCTGGAGAAACTCATCAACCTCCCTTTGTTATAAACAATATACTCAAGATAATGGCTTGGGTAGTGCTGCGGTTTTTGAGGAAGCCAAGCAGTCCCATGAAATGTCGTTTAGGACAGCTCTATCTACAAGAATAAACGTGATGTCTCATGATGGGGAGATGCTGAGCACCCACACTTTCCTCTGCTGTTTTCAGTGGAAGCTTGAACCAAGCCACACTTCTCTGAACTCCTTTCGGGCCTAGCTGGGCTTTCTGGCCTTGCCACTATAGCCAAAATCCATTGGAATAGAATGAATTTATTTTTTAACATGAGAGTAAATTTTGTGTCTTGCATGTAGTTCTTTGTGTCCAAACATACTCAGGTGAATGAGTTTGTTTATAACATAATCCAGGGTGATGTTAATCCAGCTTTTTGGTGGCTTTTTTTGGTTGGTATTGCTTACCAACATATGGGAGCAAAGATTTTCTTTTGTGTACCAAAAAAATAATCAAATATTCCAAATTTCAAAATAACTGTAACCTGCCTGTTTTTTTTAATTTGTCCCTTCTTTTTTATATTGCAATTTTATGTTGTGGTGTATAAAAATTGATTTATGTATTCCTTCAGGAAATAATTTCAGGGCTTCTTAAATTAACAGCTGTCTGTTACTCCAGCTGAAGACAATAGGTAAAGGCAGTAGTAAGAGTATATAAACTCATGAAACTTTTTGTGTGATTTTTTTTTTTTTGTATATAACTCGTGCAACAGTGATAGGTGTTGACTTAGAATGTGACTGACTCAATTTGAAACGTACTCTAAACAGCATGCTGTAGTAATTTGAAACAATCTCAGGGTACTAATACTTTTATTTCAATGCAAGGTTCTGGCTTGGACAGCAACGTTGCAAACAGTCTATAAAACATCTGCCTACAGTGAGCAGTGAAACTCTTCAACTAGCTAATTATGCTAGCCATCCAGTGGGAAACCTTTCCAAACACAAGTTGTTTATCAAACTCACTCGCCTTCCACAATACTACATTGTAAGTAACTGAATGCTTCTGTCTTTTGCTCCCAGGCGTGGATATACCAGGCAGCTTGTACTAACTATAAGATTAGGATTGTTGTAATACTCCGCTCTCATCTCTTCCTCCCTTCTCTCAGTCAGTGCATTTGTTAAACATAGAGGGGAGAAGACCTAAAGGTTTATTACTCGACAGGCTTCCAATTACCTTTGTTTCTTGAAAGTTTAGCCTTCCTTCCCTTCTTGAATCCCTTTCCTAGCCACAGTATTAATATCTTAAAAAAAACTAATGCCTTTTCTTTGCGGGGGAGAGATAGGAACTGATATTCTTAGCTGGAGAGTCCTCTCAATTGTTTTTTTGTTTAAATTTAGGTTGTAGAGATGTTTGATGTTCCTGGCAACCCCACAGAACTAGAGTATAAGTACCATTTTCTCTCTGTGAGCTATGCTGAAGGAGATGACAGCCCTGCTACTGCACTTTTACTACAGCAGTTCAAACCAAACATTGAAGAGTTGGTACTAGACACAAAAAGTGGGAAACAAATGAAAAGTGGTGTCAAGCGCAAGGTACGTGTTTCAGAAGCCAGTGGACTAGTTATAGAGTGTGAAAGCTAAACATGTTCTGAGCAGCAATACCAGCTTTAGTAGTTTCGTTTTGGAATGTTTGTATAGCTGACATCTTACTTATATTGCATCTTGGTTCTCTGGACTGCTTTCCTAGGGAAGTATTGGGAAACTATTTTATAGTAGTTGTCTTTTAATTTGTGCCAGGCTGTCTCAGCTGTTCTAAAGAGCGCTGTGCTTAGGTAGCTAGAATAGATTGGATATGCAGAGCACTGCTATCTGCATGATATTATTTATGCCTTGTAGGTGTAATCTTTGAAAGACTTTTAGGGGCTGACAGTTACTTTTTGGGGTCAGGCTGACATGGCTTAGTGATATGTAAATGCCATTTTAAAGGTGGAAGTGATTATAAAATTGCTTTAACTGAATTGTTTCAGTCCTGAAGTGGACCAGATCCTTTCAGGAATCTCTACTCAGGGTGGGATTCATTTAAAAATTATATGAATTAGATTATTCTCTGACATCTTTTGAAAATGTTTATGCAAAGTGTACAAGTAAATTTGTCTTTATTTTAATTCTAGTTATCTGGTGATCCATCTTCCATAGAACATAAGAAACCAAAACGGTCAGGAGAAATGTGTGCCTTCAATAAAGTGCTAGCTCATGTTGTAGCCATGTGTGATACAAATATGCCATTTATAGGGCTTCGTATGGAGGTACGTATTAAGAAATATTTTATTTTCCTGTTCCCCTCCCCTATTCCTAATTCTGTCTAGATGCCACTATTCAGACTTGTCATCCTGTGTTCACTTCGTCATTCCTCTGCCGGCTGAGGACCGAGTGACTGATGTTCTGCACTGGGTTGCTCTAGTCTTGTAGCTGGGTCTCTGCAAAAGCTTGAAAAGTTGAGAGAAAAGGGAAAATGAGAAAATGAAAGACATGCTTGCAGGAGAGGGTGGGAGACAACTTTATACCAGATTTGCACAGACTGTTTTTTTGGCTTTCTAGTACTTGAGGTTGTGACACTTCTGTCGCTCTTGGGGGAGAAAAGGAATCATTGAAAAAGTTACAGTTATTTTGTTTGACTTTCTGCTTGGGATAACATTTTTCTTGTTCATTCCTAGTTATCTAATATGGACATTCCTCACCAAGGAGTACAAGTAGAAGGAGATGGCTTCAGCCATGCAATACGTTTATTAAAGTAAGAGGATATGCTTCTGTGTTTCAATGTGTTAATGTACATACATTTAAGCGGTAAAAAGGATTGTTTGGAAAGGAACACTAAAAATATCGGAGCAGGAAGGATTTGGGGGTTTGGGTTTTTTTTGTTGTGGGGTTTTTTTTTGGTTATTCTGCATCTTGCACTTTCATGTGAAGCAGCGCTGGAGAAAGAGGGAAATAAAGAGTAGACACAGAGACAGCTATGTTTCCTTCATTAGCGTGAACTGGGGAGCTCAGAAACAATCTGACAGTTCTCTGTCCTAAAATCCGGGTAGTGCTAAGGAAGATGTGATGATGACTCATGAACATGTAATTGCAGTTTTAGATCAGATCAGAGGCCTTTGTAATCCATGTGTATGTAACTATTGCCGTTATTGCAGAAGAAAATGCAAGGAATTGATAAGACAGTTGCATGGTAGAAGGACTTCTAGAGGAAATGTATGAGAATCGTACAGTAGTTGGAGAGCGGAAAGGACCTGTGAACATCCAGTCTTCCACTCAAGGCGTGGCTGATAAGCTGTATTTTCCAGTCTGCAAGAGTTTTTATGCCTTCCCTGGGCACAGCGATCTCAAATGCTGACTAGTAGTCATTTGATTGCCTGGGTAATACAGCCCAGGATACAGCAGTCTCTCAGTGCTTGCAAGGCATGCTACTGACTTCTTTTCAGTGTGTCTGCGAGACCCTCACGTTCAGTCAGTCCCCACCCTGTGCTGTTGCTTGATGGGTTATTTTGGTTCGAGTGTAGAACTTTGCATTTGTTTTCATTGAACTTAATGAGGTTTCTGTTAACTCATTGCTCCAGCCAGCTGAGGTGTCCCTGAATGTCAGTTTTGTGCTCCATCATAGTAAGTGCTCCTTTCAGTTTGGTGTCATCTGCAGACTTTTTATTCCTTTGCATCACGTAGGTTATTGAAATTGTTAAGTAGTATCGGCCTCTATATTAACCCCGAGGAAAGTCAGTCACAACCAGCCACTAATTGGAGCTGCAACTGTTGACCCCGGTGCTTTCTACCTGTCAGTCCCTCTAGTTCTTTGCACTTCTTGGACCTGCTTCAAGCCTCACCAGTTAAGCTTCGAATTATGGAGTAAAATGTCTTGCATCAGTTTAAAATATTAAAAAAAAAAAAACCCCAAAGACACCTTCTAGAGGAAAATCTTCTTAATTTCTTTTATGCTGCAGAAATATGCGGTGATATAAAGGCTCTAAATGCATCAGAACCTACATTTTTAACCTTTCTTATGAGCAGAAAAGTACCGAGAACTTATGAGCTGAAGGATAGTACATGAAATGACTGTCAGGGGATTTGAAAAAGTCTGGCATGTTTTTACTTAAGCTTGATTTAGTCTGTCCCTTGAGCTCAGTTCTCACATGGGATATGAATAAATTAGTCAGTGCTGTTGTGACTACCAGGTTGTTCATTGCCTTTAGAGTGAGCTTGTTCTAGACTGCAAACCAATTTAGGAATTCAGGTTACAACAGAACTTACTATTTTTTCTTTTTTTTTTTGGCTTGTTTCTCTCTATAAAAGCTTTGTATCAGTGTGCTCTTACCTTCACCAGGAGATTAGGGCAACTCAACAGATCCCTTAAATAAAGGTTTGTAATTTGCAAGTGTTGAATCCATATAAAAATTGGTCTTAACTCAGGAGCGCTTTGATGACATACTTACATTCCTTGAAGAGGAACAGGATATCTCACTGTGTAGTCCAGCTATCTTTGCTGCTGCTGTCTTCATTCTTTCATTTCCAGATTTGGAAGTCCTTCAAGAAATGTTAAAAGGTAGTATTTTAATTTTAGTACTGTACTGCATATAACTGAGATCCTTTTTTCTTCATGAATAGAATTCCTCCCTGTAAAGGTGTAAACGAGGAAACACAGAAGGCTCTGGACCGATCTCTTCTTGATTGCACTTTCCGATTACAAGGTAGAAATAATCGCACATGGGTGGCTGAGCTGGTGTTTGCAAACTGTCCACTTAATAGCACTTCATCCAGGGAGCAAGGTATGTCTTGTAGAGGAAGACGGATAAATTTTGTTTATCTGTGTTTTACGATGTCTGTTCCACTAGTTCTAATGTTTTGGTGTTACTGGACAACTGTCTGCTCTTAAGATTGCTAATAAACCACAGTGCACCTGAATCAAATTTTTGACTGCTGAGTTGATGCAATTTTATTATTTGCATATGCTTCCTGGTCACTTGCCACGGTTCACTCGTAGTCTTTAAACCACAGTTTATGAACCACTACTTTAACCAGTATTTACCATTTGCTGACACTGCAGGACCAACCCGTCATGTTTACCTGACATATGAAAACCAGTTATCTGAACCAGTTGGAGGTCGCAAAGTTGTTGAGATGTTCCTTAATGACTGGAGCAGTATTGCTCGGCTGTATGAATGTGTCCTGGAGTTTGCACGAACCTTACGAGGTACAGAAATCGTCTCCTTTTCATTAAAGTGATGAGTTTACAAATTACCATGTTTTTCTCATTCTCTTTCCCTCCTCTCTTCAAAGACATACCCAACCACTTAAACGTTTTTTCAGAAGTTCGTATCTACAATTACCGAAAACTTATCCTTTGCTATGGAACTACCAAGGGGAGCTCTGTAAGTAATTCCTAAGTGCGTTTAAAATGTATGTTTGAAAACAGAATGGGTAGACTTAAAAATCTCAGAACTGTGCTACAAAATATTTGCTTGTATTGCATTATTGTGGTGTTAATATTGATAAATGTAGAAAAGACTGAGACAGAGGGTGCCAGATTATTAATTAGCTAACTTACTAGATGTTCAGAATTTTTGAGAATTTGTATAAGATGCTTCAAACCATGGGAAAGGTAGTTGTGTGCTCCTGGTTGAAAGGTGATGTAGCAGCCTTTTGCTGACAAACTTTTGTAGGGTTTGCTACTGGTCACTGTTGCATACTGGGATACATACGTATATGTGAGTGGTGTGCTTAATGCTGCCTTGGAAGAGAGAACTCTAATAAAGCTTTAGAAGTTTTACTGTACTTTTAGATGAGTTGGCCTTGAATTATTTTGTGGCAGTGCTGTTCTCTTGTTCAGAACTCTAGCTTACTCCTTAGTATTTGAATTTGAAGCTTATTAATTACTCTGATAACTGTACTTGTTCACACCCTTGCATTAAATGCAAGGTAGGGGAGGAAGTAAGTACGCATTTATTACAGACTAAAGATGTATTTTTGTGTGCAACCAGTGCAAAGTAGCTGATGCACTTGGAGTTTGCATCTTGGAAGGTTTTTATGTTCATATTCTAAGCTGAATTCTTAAGAGTATTACTATGTGCGTTTTATTAGGACAAGCAATAAGTAGCAGTGTGGATTTTGCATGTCACTTCCTCATATACTAGCATGTCCACTTCTTGGGTTTGTGTGATATGATTGAGAAAACCACTCCACCTCCAGCAACTCTATTCTCTGCAGCATGAAGCCCTAAAGTTTAGTTTTTTCTGTCTTACCTTCGGCAGAAAAGGCTTTTGTTCTTTCTGATTGACTTGGTAAAGTAATTCTGCAGTTTTGTGGTTGCCAGCAATCCAGCTAGCTAAATGGATTCTAAAGCTAAGAGCACTTTTTTTCAGAACCTCAGGAAATTTTGAGGAAGATGATTTAGGAATCTGTTGAGATTTGATGAAAAATGACAGCAAATCAGCTTTCTTGTTATAAACGTCATAGTTGTTCTAGTTTCCAAGACTTGTTCTTGACGTTGCAGATCAGCATTCAGTGGAACTCCATACTCCACAAGTTCCACATTTCGCTGGGAACTGTTGGCCCAAACTCCGGTTGCAGTAATTGTCACAATACAATTCTGCACCAGCTCCAGGAGATGTTTAATAAGACACCAAATGTGGTGCAGTTGTTACAGGTAAGGTTTTAAAATCTGTTCAAAAAAAGTTCAAGGTAATTAAGAGCTCGATTCTGATTAAACTGGGTACGTTCTGATTGTTTATGGGTCTCATTGGCAGAAGGTGGCTTGGGGAAGATTGTATCCTCCCTATGCCCCATTTTCCCTAACCTTTACTTAAAGGTAAGCTACATGATCTCTTAATATCTGTTCTCTCTCAGGTTCTGTTTGACACTCAGGCTCCATTAAATGCCATCAACAAACTTCCAACTGTGCCCATGCTGGGTCTGACTCAGCGTACCAACACTGCCTATCAGTGTTTCTCAATCCTGCCGCAGTCACCCACGCATATCAGGCTGGCTTTTAGGAATATGTACTGCATTGACATCTACTGCCGGAGTCGCGGTGTTGTAGCGATACGTGATGGAGCCTACAGTCTCTTTGACAACAGCAAAATAGTTGAGGGTTTTTACCCTGCGCCTGGATTAAAGGTGATAGCTTCTGTGTTTTCTGGCATGTTGTAGATAAGTGAGCTTTTAAGTATGGGTCTGATGTGAAGAGGTTCGTGAAACTTTATAAAGCACTGCAATCCTTCTAAAATTCTGAGCACAAAAGAAATTTTTCAGTTTATGAGTAGATTTGTTAATTAGTTTGAGTTAGAACACTGCCTTTAAGCAAATTAGCATCAAGTATCAGGGTTTTTTTTCTTATCTATGTAATAAAGTAATGCAAAGGCTACTTCAAGCATCCTTTTGTTAAAACTTGCTGAAGCTTTGTAGCCAGGGTAGGTGTGTTATGCTGAATACCAACAACTGCACCTCACAAACTATGTTGTGTGGCAGGACAGTACTCATATGTTGCAGGTTAGGAAACACTCTATGTCAGATAATTATATTCAAAAAAGATTTCCATCGGTTTCTGGCAGGAGCCTTCTGCATAAATTGGGAAGGTAGAGGAGATCTAATTCAAGAGGGTTGACAAAATCCTATGGATACAAGAGAATGCTGTGGGGGAGTTGACTTATTACTCAAACAGGGAAGTTTTAGGTGTGGTACAACAGCCCAGTAGGTTCTGAAGATTGATGTTCCGAAACAGCTGTTTCCAAGTGTAGGCTTTTCCTTATTCTTGAGGGAAAAAGAAAAACATTGGTATTTCAATTAATTAGAGATACTTCATATTAACGAGCAAAATTTTCTGTTTGTGGTGATGGCAAGACTCCTTTTTTAAAAGCAAAAGGAAATTAAGCTGTTTATGAATTCATACATTTTGCAAACTGTTCATACTGTATATAATGAATGCCACTAACAGATCAAGAGACCTGCCTGTTTCTTATGTGCTGTAGATGATAAAGATAGTAGTAGAGCTCAGTAAATACTGTGGTGATCTATGTCATAAAATTTAAATGTGGAAACTGCTTACAAAACTGATTTTTCCGCAGACCTTCCTGAACATGTTTGTTGACAGCAATCAAGATGCACGAAGACGATCTGTAAATGAAGATGATAACCCACCTTCTCCTATTGGGGGAGATATGATGGATTCTTTAATATCACAGCTTCAACCCCAGCAGCCATCACAGCAGCCACAACAACAGGTACCGTCCAGGCAAAATAAGAAATGTTTATTGTCTTCCATGGCTGCAGGTTTTTAAGAATTCAGGTTCTAAAAGAATTAGCAGTAAAAAATGGAAAGGGAGACTATGAAACTGCTCTGCTGTGGAATTCCCCTTGGGGCAAAACGTATTAATTTATTTTGCCCTTTCTCATTCCAGTGTAAACAGCCCATAGCATAGGAACGGCAGCTTTGCAAGGTCACATGAGACTTACTGCCTTAGAAGCAAAGGACTGAGGGAGGAAAAGTGCCTGTTTAAGATAAAAGATGTGAGGGGGAGTCAGGAGGCAGATAAAAAAGAATGAGGTGCAGGAATGTTATGTCTTGAGAAAAAAACACAAAAAGTTCCTGAAAAATGATAGCAGTGAATCACTGAACAGAGCGATACAAAGAATCAAATAACTAAGTTGATGGACCGAATGGATTTCATAGGTGGGGGCTAAACTCATTAGTATTCTCCTGCACATACTTTTGCTTTAGTACAAAATGATTAAAGATTTGTGTTGTCTTGTGTTGATAATTTCAGGCATTTACAAAGCAGGCAGGAGCATCGGGAGCATATCCTCTTACTTCACCACCCACCTCTTATCACAACACAGTCACGCCATCTCCATCGATGATGCACACACAGTCACCAGGTGAGATGGCTGAGTTTGTGTGCTGATTGTGTGCTGGAAGTGCACACAGAGCTCTTCTTGTGCCTGCTTTTTGAGCTGTGTTTACCTCCAAGGTAGTCAAGAGAATGCATCTTATATTGCAGAGAAGTAGCAAAGCAAAGTCCTACCATGCATTTTAAAGCTAAAAAAACATTCAGTGGAACTGTCATCTTTAGCTATGTAGTATTTGAGACTGATTCATTTTTATGGCTTACAACTTGCTAAGATCAAAACCTATTAATTTTAAATATCTGCTTTTTTCAGAACAGTTTTTTGTCACCAAAGCTCTGCTTCCAGCCGTTATAGCGCAACAGCTGAAAAATACTTAGATTTGGGGAAGGGCTGGGCAGGGGGGAAATGCCGTTGTTCAAACCAAATATCTTGGAAAATTTCCTTTGTATGGAGAATCAATCTGGAAAACACAGTGCTCATGCAAGTACAAAATACAGCTTTTTGAGTGCAAAGTCTCATTAATCTTGTTTGCTCTGTCCTTAAAAAAGGAGATAGAGCTGTAATAGTTAGAAAAATAATTAACAGGAAAATGAGAAATGTCTGTATTGAGTGTCATGGTCTCTTTGATTAGGAAATCTGCATGCTGCCAGCTCACCTAGCGGAGCTCTAAGAGCACCATCACCAGCATCCTTTGGTCCAACTCCTTCACCTTCGTCTCTTGGAATCACAATGGGACAAACAGCAAACTTTGCCAGCCCTCATGGTGAGTCCTTTACTTGCAGGTGTGTACATAGTAATAGAGAGAATGCGATTTCTTCTTGAAATTAAGTCTTCCTGAGCAGACTTCAGTTAATTGAGAAAAAATTGTGGTGTGTAGTTGGCTTAAGTAGCTGTTTTCGTACCTTTGGTGTAACTTTTTAACAGTTGTCAAAAGTAGCTGCATGGCACATTGAGGTGTTCCTAACATTTTAAAAATGAACTATCAGTCACTCTTTCCTGCTTACTAATGTGGGGAAATTCTGTGTGGTCTTGTAGAAGAACAATGGCTGCAGCTTTTAGTGAGCGTTGTCTCTTGTTAGATGTGTTTCCGCTGCTTACGTTTCCTGGAAAAATATCTGGAGCAGGTTAGGAATTCAAATACTTGCAATCTGAAAACATTGTCAGGGTCTTGCTGGTGTGACATATACATATATATATATATATATGAGCAATGTGCCTTTTGATTGTTTTCTTTATTAGGTTTTTTTTTCAAAGCTGCCAAAACAATTATTTTCTTGTAATCACAGGGCACTGACAACATTTCCATAGATCACAATAAATGAACAGTTCATATTAGAATTTTAACACACTGGTTTAACTGTCAAGATGAACCAATTGAGATAGATACACAACAGACTGTTCAAGAAACTTGTTCTGATCAGTCTTTATAGTAGAGTACAAAACAAAAGATACTTTTGCAGAGGTAACTGCAAGGTACTGAATAGATAAATAACTGTCTAGCTGAGCATTTCATTTGTTAAGGAGCAATAAAAGTGCAAGTCTATAGGCAAGAGCTCCTTTTAGTTTGTACCCCATTATGTGTTGAATGTGCCAGTTTACCTTAATGCTCATTTTTATTTTACTTTTTAAAAAATACAACCAGACAACCCTTTAATCTGTGTCTTGACTTTACCCTCTCCCCTCCCTTATGTTTTTCTATGGTTGTAAAACATAGTCTAAAAGCTTGCACACACTATCATTCTTTACAGATTTCAGGTAAGCCTTTTTTTTTAGATCTCTAGATTAGAAAACCCTGTACATTAAAAAAAATAACAACAATCTTGTAACATCTGTAGGTACCATAGACCCAAGCTCACCATACACCATGATGTCACCCAGTCAGCGTGCAGGTAACTGGCCAGGATCTCCCCAGGTCTCTGGTCCATCACCAGCAGCACGAATGCCTGGAATGTCACCAGCCAACCCTTCCCTTCACTCACCTATCCCAGATGTCTCTCATTCCCCACGAGCTGGAACAAGTAGGTTTCTTTATCAGTGTTATGACTGTGAAACACTCATTTTTAACATTTAACATTTCTATTTCTGTTCTTCTTGGTAGTTCTGTCTGTCAGCCTACCAGTCTTTACTGCACTTGTGCAATAAAAGATCTCAGGAAATGAAGACTGTTCTGTCCTTGTTCAAGTCTTCTGTAGCAAATTGCAAAGCAGGTTAAATCAGACAGCATAAACCAGCAGGCTTGGCTCTCTTGTTACACTGCAGGTATTAGTCTTAAACTATAGAGCTCTATGGCTGAGAGAAAATTCTTCAGGATGAACGCAATGATAGGCATATTTGCCTACCCGAATACTAACTTTTCACATCATAGGGTTATAATGCTGCTCTTGCATGGCTGATTTAACCATCTTTACATCTTATCGAGTTTGTTTTACAAACCTGATGTCTGCTGGCATGCTGCAGAAAAAGGAAAAAGGAGTATGATTTTAATGTTACTGAGACACTTTGTATGGGTGGAGGGTCAAAATTCTAATTATTTTTCTTTGTTTACCTGTTGTCTTTCACTATACAGCCAAATTCTTAAATAAGAAAGGTTAAGCTTTGGTCCGGAGGACTCATTGCTTGTATAGTGACAGCAAATAAAGTGAACACATATCTTATGTTTCAGTTTAGATCCTTCCTTACTGCAAGTACTTTTTCCCCATCAATAGGTTCCCAAGCAATGCCGACTAGCATGCCTCCACCTCGTAAACTACCTCAGCGGTCTTGGGCTGCTTCCATACCTACAATCCTTACCCACAGTGCCTTGAATATTCTGCTGTTGCCCTCTCCGACCCCTGGGCTTGTGCCGGGATTAGCTGGCAGCTATCTTTGCTCTCCTCTTGAGCGATTCCTTGGATCTGTTATTATGAGGAGGCATCTTCAGAGGATCATACAACAGGAAACGGTATGGTTTAGGTTGGTTTTAATATTGACTTGCAAGAATGCCTTTAAAACCTTTCTTTTTCATGTTTCTGTGCTTCATGTCTTTTGAATTGGGCACAAAAAAATGTTTTAAATGTTTGCTGTTGAACTTGTACTATGCTTCTGAATCTTGCCTTTTAAAGTGTCAAAATTTAGAGAAAGTTAGTAATTCCACTTCTTTTCCACACAAATTACAAGTGGAAAACTTGTTTGGTCAGGTGAAATAAGATAACTGATCTCATAGCAAGACTATGACCATATTTTCTGATGCCATGGCTTCTGTGAGTTTAGCATGTTGGGAGTTAACTGGAACAGCTACAGGGTTACTGTGGATGCCACAGCTTGGCAGGGGTGCCCAGGAAATTAGTTACCAGTTGACAATAACTAAGCTATTCAGTCATGAATGTTGCTTTAAGGTTTGGGACAGAAAATGTCCACCTCTTCACTTCTTTGGCATCGATTCAGTGACAGAGAAAAAAGACAAATCTTACATATGCTTCATTCTCAAGGCAATTTTACCTGTATATAAATATCACATTGCTTTCTGGAAAGAGGACAGATTGGTCATTAGAGTCTTGAGAGTGAATGCATGCGTGCTATTTAATGAATGACTGATTGAATGTGATACTTTTTTTTTTATGCAGCTACAGTTAATAAACTCCAATGAACCGGGTGTAATTATGTTTAAGACGGAGGCACTGAAGTGCAGGGTTGCTCTCAATCCCAAAACCAACCAGACCTTGCAACTGAAAGTAACACCCGAAAATACAGGACAGTGGAAATCGGAGGAGTTACAAGTTTTGGAGAAGTTCTTTGAAACAAGAGTATGTACTCAGATTGTTAATGTTTAAATTTATGTGCATTGCTTTTAATCTCTGTTTGTGTTTTAAGTTGTTCTGCTGACTTTGACTGGCATGTGTAAGGGCTGCAAAATAAAAAGCTGTGCATGCTGGGATATTAAATTATAAAACTATTTTGTAAATAGGCACTACTAAATAGTGTCTGTCTTTAGGTTGCAGGACCACCTTTTAAAGCAAACACCCTCATAGCCTTCACAAAATTACTAGGGGCTCCAACACATATCCTCAGGGACTGTGTACACATCATGAAACTTGAGTTGGTAAGTTAACCCTTCTATGTAGTTCAGCCAACTTCAGTTACAATATTTTTCTTAAAATGTGTGTCACTGACATGAAACCTTTGCTATTTTCTCTCCATGCTTCTCTTTCTAAACAGTTCCCTGATCAGGCAAGTCAGCTGAAATGGAATGTGCAGTTTTGTTTAACAATTCCTCCTAGTGCACCGCCAATTGCGCCTCCAGGAACACCTGCTGTTGTGCTGAAATCCAAAATGTTGTTTTTCGTAAGTAAAGCTATCTGTTTTAAAATGTTGTGGGCTGCGTGTCTTTGAAATCATGGCCAGTTAGTAGCAAAACATAAGCATGCTGTATCTGACAACCATAATAGCTAAGTGTTCTGCTGTTTGGAAGCCTAGATTTGCACGCATCTCTCTTGTAATGAGTTCAGATACTATTTCTATTCTCACTCCTATAAAGATATAGCAACTCTTTGTATTCTTGGAGAGATATCGACAATGTATCCTAAATTTCAGTTCCCTCTGGGCTGTGTGTATCTTCTGGGGCTCTGTTCTTCTTTGAGGCACTAACTACTTAGATTAAGTGGTAGGTGGTGCTGGGAAAGGATAGCAGGAATTAGATGTTTAGAACAAATTTATACTGGTGTTGTCTCTGAAGCAATGCTCAGTGTAGGGTGCTTTGGAGAATAGCATAGTCTACACCTGATTGATGACTTCTTCGTTACAGGATTGCTGTCTGAAAACATGGCATGAAAGTGCATGCTGTCTGTAGTCTAGAGTGTTTAATGGTATCAGAAGTTGCACTGAAGATAGATGGTCATTCAATTTAACACACTCTGTTTTTCCTGTAGCTCCAGCTAACACAGAAAACGACAGTCCCACAGGAAGCTGTTAGTATTATTGTTCCAATTATTTATGATATGGCTTCGGGTACAACGCAACAGGCTGACATTCCCAGGCAGCAGAACTCTTCTGTTGCTGCTCCAATGATGGTTAGCAATATTCTAAAGAGGTTTGCTGAACTGAATTCACCACGACCAGGTACTGTACATGTCCAATAGATACATTCTCTTCACCCAGACTTCTGTGACAAATCTCCAGTGTAAAACTAAATCTCTCTTAATTCTGGTTTCTGTCATACTTTAGTGATTACAAACTCTTGGTGTGACAGCCAATGCATAAGTTAATAGCAAGTACTGGCAGCACAGCAGACATTTTTGCCAGAAGGTTACACTGATGATTCAGGCTGTGTTTGGCTCTTCTGCCCGAGTGATAGAATGCACCTTTTGTTGGCTCAACTCTTGCTGCACAGTAGGAGTCATATTTTCTAGTAAATGGGCCCAGAATGAGTCACAAGAAATAAGCTATGGTCAAGTGTTAGTTTCCATGGTTAATTATGAAGTTACGGAGTTTAACAGTAGCATATAAAGGGATGTTAAAATAGTTATCAGAACTTGTCCACGTGCTGTGAGTGATTAAAAAGTAATTGGAGTGATTGTATACTTCTTTGTTAGCGTGCACACTGACAAAGGAGAATACGATTCTTTCCACCAAACGTGCTGTGAAGTGCTTGAACTAAATAAATTGTTCTGAATGTTCATTGGCCTGTAGGTAGTGCACTGTGAGCAACATTGTGCTTTGCTTTCCCTTGTTTGTCATGCTTTTTCCTTATTTCTTTTTTTAATATCTGAAACATGAAAAACAGTAGCAAGTTCTTTGGGCAATGTGTTGTCTGTAAGCAATGGTTTGGGGTTCTAATAACACAGATGGCTCATAAGAACAATAACTTCCGGTTCTGCTGTAGTTACATACTGAAGAACAAAGACTTTTTCTGGTAACCTAGTAGATAGATTGAAGTTGTGAATCCAGAGGTGGAATTCTGCTTCTCTTATGTATAATTATTCATCTCATTGTGATGCGGTAATTTTAACTATGCTTGATGGTTTATTTCAATTGCTAGAACTTGAACAATGTTCATTTGAATTGGTGTGGATATGCATACATTTCTGAAGATTGTGATGAGATTAAATTTATATGCATTTTCTCTTTAACATATAGTAATAGTGGAGGTAAATAGGAGAGAGAATAGCCTTGAGGGCATGTGGGGTTACCTGTAAGGTTTCTGTATGTGGTACAGAACTGTTGTTTGTAGAACACTTATTTCAAGATACGTTCAGGTGTTCCTTTTGGAAGGTGCTTCCCCAATGTGTTCCCTTAGTGTAGGGAAGGGTAGATACTTGTTTTGCTGTTTGTTACTACACTAAATTGTGTTTTAAAGTAAGCCCTCCACAAAAGACTGCAGTGTAGAGAACAACTGTCAAAGCTGCTCTCGAGTATCCCAGGTGAGAATTCTTCTGATGATCATTAAATAGACCAGGATAGACAATTTTTGTTTCTCACGCAAGTTTTCAAGTAGTTTGGGAGTGAGATACAGGGAGCGGAGTATAGACAGGGGCAAAAAAACACATATAAAAAGAGCTTGTGGCCCTGGCAGGACATTATCCAGGCAAAGAAGAAACATAGCTAGCTGAACAGGGGACATTTCTAATAGTCTTTCCTTTGACTTCTGAAAGAAGGAGTGAGTCTGCATGGATATATTTATTGATTTCCACCACCACCCAGCAGAAGTCAAATCTTCCCTAAGAACACTTAAAATACGATTTCCTGTGTTCTTATTGTCAAAACTTACATTATTATATCTGGTAAAAGAGAACAAGATACCTTCTTTTCTTTGCCATTGAAAGGTTGTAGGAGATTCACCAGATCAAACTAGAATGGTAGTTGGGAAACTTCTTTTACCACAGTGGAATGTGGGAGTTCCCAGATGCATATCCTTTCTCTTGTGGTGCTGTTGTGCTGTGCCCAGGTTTTTCCTATCTTACTAACGCTTCTGCTGCACTAATTGCAATTTGCTTGGTTAAGTGACTTTTCACTGTTTCAGTCAGAACCAGGGCTTCCCGTCATGCACGTGTGGTACTACTGGCACTTTCATTGTAACCCATAACCAGTGTTGCCTCATTTTGGCTGTATCTTTTTTACCTTTCTCTCCTTATGAGAAAGTATTTTGTATTCAGCTTAATTTTTCTCTTAATAAAATGTTAGTGCCTGAAAAGTAAGTTCTTTTGGGAGAGTTTTATTTTCAGATCTGTGGGCAAGCACATCCTGCTGTGTTTAACAGTAAAACGTTGACTCATTGTGAGTACGCTGGCTCTCTGAGATCACCTTACCTATGCCTTCCATGGGAAAAGAAGTATTTTGTTTTTGGGAAATAATTACATGAACTGAGGTGGAATCAGTGCCCTGAATAATAGGGTTAAACTTGAGCTGTATTTCTACAACCTGCATTATGTAGTGGACATCAGTCTGGTAAGGAAAAAAAATGTCCCTACAGGTGCCGGAGGTGACCCTTAAAGGGAACTCGTGATATTTCTTAAAAGAACTTCACGACTGAGCATTTTTCAGTGTCTGGTTTTTAGTGATGCAGCGGATGGTATTTAGCCCAGATTTGTACTTTTGATATGATAATGATTTGCCCAAAATAATCATGGGAATCCCTAGTTTGGCAGTTAGAATTCATGAAATCAAACAGGCTCTGCTCTTACCTTCCCTGTTCACGCTATTGCTCCTTCAGCAGCAAAATTCAATGTCTTTCTAGTTAATGTTTCTTCAGGAAGAATTCTGCCTGCAGTGATGTGGGTACAATAGTGGTTATTAATTGTATTCTTTTACAAGGAAACAGTAGGTGAAAATCACAGCTGCCTAATATTTCACCTTTTCTTGTTCTAATGAAACCATCTTGATTGTATTGGTTTTAACTTTCTTAAGCTATTTCAGAATGTGTGTGTGTTTTTTCAAAAAATGCTGGTATTCAAAACTTGAGACAGCTGTGGCTAATTTTTCCTGTCTTAGATCTAAACTGTTTGAAACAGGAGTCCACTTATTCTGTATTTTATTTTACAGTTTAGATATCAAGGGTGGAGCCAGAGCAATTCAGTTGAAAGAAACAGATTTCTGACTTTTGCCAGTCTTGGAATTAAAAAATGTTTCCAAAACTGCACTTAGGACAAAAAAATTCTTCCAGCTGTTTCAGACTTGAATCTTTTGAAATGTTTCATTTCTGCTCATAATTAAATACAAGTCGAACTTGAAAACTGGGTTTTTTTCCTTTGTAAGATGTAGTGGGTTTAATTAATAATGTACAGAAAAAATCATATTGCCATGATAAATTCTAGTATAGATTCAATCTGACATTGAAAAGCAATTAAAAGTTAAGAGCTTCTTGCAATTTCATGCCCAACAAGAGCAGTCCTGGTGGGAAAACCTGAGCTTCTTCACTTAAAATCATTACAAATCCTGACATCCTCAGAGGTCACTGGGATTTGTGAGTCACAGTCACCGTGTGTTGTCCCCATACCCGGCAATAGCTGTGCCGGTGTGCTGGGAGTCGGCGTAGCGCGCTGCCTCGCGAGGTTGTTAGATGAAGGCCTGTCTGTGGCGTGATGCTAACCTGTCTCTTTTCCCTGTTCCAGGTGAATGCACAATATTTGCAGCCGTTCGTGATTTGATGGTTAATCTTACGCTGCCCCCTGGTGGGCGTCCATAGACACTTTTAAAAGAAGGCTGAAAGTGAGACAAAACAGCAAAAAAAATAGATATATAAAATAAAGCCTTCGGTTAAAAGAGGACATTTTAATTTTACCCTTTTTTTAAGAGCTAACTATAATAAACTGGCAAACTTTCAGGGATGCACTTTCATCAAATGAGTATCACCATGACTTTTGTATAGTGCTGTTGTATAGTGTGTTTTAATGGGAAACACTTCAGACTAGGTAATAGATTGAAGTATCAGCTTGCTGGTAATAGATTTAATATTCTGTTTTATACTATAAAGATTATGAAAATGCCAAACTTGTTTGTTTTTCTGTTTTTCTTATGTTTTGGTGTAATAGTCTTTTTTTAAGGCAGGTCTGTCATTTTTGAATACTGTAAAACTGTGACAAACTTTATATTGAAGCTGTATTTTAATATGACTGCTTTGAATCCTTAAACGATTTATTTGGGCTTGTTGTAAACATGTCCCCAAAAAGCAATATTTAATAAACTGGATTAAAAAAAAAATCTTAAACTGGATGTTGTATAATCTTAAACTTTATTCCTCTCCACTAGAGCTACTGTCTGGACCACAGAATCACATAATTGTTCAGGTGGGAAAAGACCTTTAAGGTACCAAGGGCAACCACAAACCTAACACTGCCAAGAGTACCGCTAAACCATATCCTTGGACACTTCACCTACCTGTCTTTTAAATACCTCCAGGGATGGTGACTCAACTATTCGCTGGGCAGCCTGTTCCAGTTCTTGACCTGGTGTATTCACTCTTACTTGGCTATTTCTGTATGCGATCTTGTTTACACACATGCAAGCTGATAACTTAAAAAACAAAAAACAAACAAAACCTTGTTTATTATGTGGGTTTGATTTGTCCCAAGTCATAGGAAAACAAACTTTGTTCATTTTCTTGATTGTGTAAATAATTGTTTAAAGCAATGTTTCCTTTCTTATAGACTTAAGGAACTACATCTTTCCTGTCCCAAAAGCAAAGTTTAGAGGGAGAAAGGACCTTTTTTTCATCTTTCATGGAGTTTGTAGTTACAGACACCTCCGTAGTAATAGACTCTTACTTGTCTTATTGCAAAAGCAAGTAAAGAAGCTTGAACTGTACCATGACATTGTAGAGGCTGATCCAGAAAAACATCTCACATTAAACTTTTTGAATAGGATGGATGTGGATAATTTGTTAGTGATGACTGAAGGCTCTTGTAATTGAATAAGATTTCTATCCTTAGGAATTAGTCTTTTAACTATTTGTTGTTATGGATCAGTATTCTCAAATTCTGTTCAACTTGGTTTCCTGACTTCCTGCAAGAGCAGCTTTCTGCTGCTCTGCCTCACTCTATTTACAGAGCTCTGTCAGATCCTTGCTCAGCTGAAGGATGTTTTAAACCAATTTTAAAAATCTTTTAGTGGATGTATTCTAGCCTACCTTGCAGGCTCTAAGGCTACCTGTTGCCCCTACAACTGTTGTAACACTACTTTCACCCTGAACGAATGAATCTCTTTCAAAGCTCTTTCTATTAGAAATAATCTTTTGGTGTCCACTTCAGGTTTCAGCCTTGAACATGTGGGTTTGAGTATTGGTACCGTATCGGCACTTGTATCTGACTTGTGTTTATCTAACAGATGGTTATGCAGTTTCTGCTTCTGAAAAACAAAACACCCTGGCAATCTTTAAATGTCTTTAAATTTCATTTTCCAGCTGCTGCTTAGTTGGGAAAAAAATTGTATTTATATCTTTTCACAACTTAGCTAATATTTTAAAATTGAGAGGTGATATGAGTACTTGTGGCACAAGACTGACTATTATGCTGGCTACTAGCCCGGATTCAATGTCTGAACATTCCTGTGCCTGAAAGCAGCTTTCTGATACAGAGAGAAGTATCTGGTGTTCATTGTGATAAGGGGCTTTTGTGATAAGACCCTCCTCCCTGAGAGCTTCGGTGCTTGAAAACCAAGTGGAAGGGGTAGGTCTTCCCACAGGGCAGAAAGAAACTAAAATTATACTACCACTACTAAAACTCGTGATATATGGTTATGAAATTACATTCCTAACCTGAGATTAAGGGGAGACTTGAGAGGTGGACCTGTGCAAACCTCAAAATTCAACAAGACCAGTCTAGTTTTCTGGTAACCAAATGCTACACCCACCTGCTGCATTGGGACTATTTTTAGGTTTTGATTGTGACCAGAGATCTGGTTGTCCACTTATTTCACTGAAAGTGCTGCAGTGAATCCATGCCCTGTGGTGCCTGTAGATCAAGGGTGTCAAACTCCTGGCTCCGGCTGTTCTGCTGCTGCTGCAGCGTACCGCGCGTCACACGCACACGTGACCAGTGCTGGCAGGAGCACAGGGGTAAGGAGCTCGGCGCTGCTGCCAGGTAGGAACAAGGTGGAAGGCTGGATTTGGCCTGTGGGACGTCAGTTTGACGCCCCTGCTGTAAATGGTTTCTGATAAAACAGTCTGTGCAACAAATGTGAGAGAAAGACAACAGTTCTGAATCACTCCAGAGATCTGGCCTAGCAATGTTAGCCACAGTCAAAAGGCAACGCGCAACATTTTTAACTATCCAAAATGCCATCTCAGATGACAGCAATAGACCTTGTGGCTTTCCAGATAACAAATATTGATCAAGTTGTGTTAAAGGTTTTCTTTATACAGATAAGAGGAGGCAGGATCTTTTGAGCCCTGCAGACACTCAAAGAAGGTGCTGAATCAAGGCGAGTTTGTTGGGTTGGGGTTTTTTTTGCTTGAAACTTAGTTTAAATTACTTGCTACCCTTATACATCTGAATGTCCTGCAGGTTGCCTTTGAGACTGCATATATTTTAACTGTATTTACAAAGACTGCAGGAAACAAGTTTTGATGGTAAGTAGCTGGGACAAAACAGAGCTTCATAAAACTGGAAGCTGCTATTCTTTCAAGTGCTATGGTTTGTCTCTAAGCATGTGCTCAGCTGTAGATAGCGGGCATTTTAAAGCAAAATCTTCAGTGTGAAAAATAGCAGATAGACTACTGAGACAATATTTGGGTTATTTTAGTCAGATTTATGGTTAAACTGTCAAAGGTGTAATTTCAGAAGTTGTAGTATACTGGCTATTATAGCTGAAGTGGTTACAGTTATTCACCTGTCCCAAATTTTCCATGTATCACAGAATTTTGAATGTTTTTAAGGGAAGAATTCAATGTATTATTTTAAGGTTTTTCAGTGTATTAATGTGTAATTGAAATGTATTAACCAGACATGGCATCCAGACTGTGGTTACAAAGCTACAACTGCTGTGTAACTCCATAATAACTATATCATATATATATATAACTATATATGTCAGTTTTGTATTTAGATTAGATCACGTTGTCTTCACATATTGTGGGGCTTTTCCCAAGACACTCCAGCAACCGCTGGTGGTTCAGCATTCAATGGGTAGATTGTAAGTTTTTGGGAATGTTTTTAAGACTTGGCTTTGCTGAGCTGTCCCTTTTGCTGCGTGACTCTTGCCCCACGTACATCTAGCCCCTTGTGTTCTTCAGAATAGTAATTAACTCTTCTGGGAAATGACCCTGCGTAATAGGTTTTACAGGAAATGTTCAGCTGCTGCTCTGAAAGATAAGATATTCTGGATGAGGAAGTGTTTTATGCATGTTGACTGGGGGCTGGGGAGAGCAGCATGGACACAGAAAGCTGTGGCAGCTTAAACCTGGACAGCCCGAATTCCTGTCCCTAGATACGGAGTTCGGACAGGTCCCTGGAGGGGGAGGAACCAGAGCTCCCCCAGAGCAGGACCATCTTCTCGCACTTCGCTGGAGAGCTGCTCAAAAAAGCCAGGAGTGACTGGCATAAGCAAGTGCTGTGGGGAAAGTGGTCACTGCTATGGGAAACAGGGTTTTCACAGGGCTTAAAAAGCATGATATTCAGGCTTGCAATGGACTAGGTTTATTCCTCCTGTGATCTCACCAGCACCACAGGTTTTTAAAAGGCCATTAATGAGGCTGGAAATACCAGAGCAGGGGAGTTTCAGCTGCACCTGAGGCTTTGTTTTGGAGAGCAGAGGCTAAAAGGGGACTTTGTCAGAAACTACGAAGAGGGGGTGTGCCAGTGGGCCTGTCTGAGGGGGAGGTGGGTTTTGCTGGCATCTGTGCTGTGTGTTAGGGCAGGCACCTCCCAGGGCAGAGTGGGTTCTGATGAAAAAGTGTCCCCTCCCTCTTCTCCGCTATGACTGGGGACATGCTTGCATCCCTCATGTTGATCACTCTTGGGGTCACTGCACCCAATCAAAACTAAATGAAGATTCCTGCCCTCTCCTGAGGAAGCCTGCCCAACATTACATGTGGCCTGAAGTTGTCACATCTCCGTGCTGCCATTTCTGTGCTGGGGAACCCAGCACCAAGCCACAGGCTCTTGCCCATGGCCCCCACCTGCTTGGTGGCCCTGCTAGCCCAGTGGCAGGGACTCCATGTGCCAGGACCAGCCTCCCAGCAGCCTGGCTGCACACAGCCTTCCCAGTCCTGCTGGCACTGCCTGCTGCCACAGGGGCAGCTCAGATCAGGTAACACGCTTCTTCCTCCATCCTTATTTTTTGAGGCTTACTTTGTGACGAATCCAGCCTTGAAAGCAGCAGGCAAACCATAAGTGCTGCATTTAAAAGAGACAGCGAAAAGTGCTCCCATCCTTTGAAGCTGATTTTGCAGCAGAGGGAGGGAGGGGAGGGCTAGGAGGCTGCAGGCCAGCCTGGGGCCTGCTGTGCTTTCAGCACGGATCTTTGTGCAGAGTCAATCGCACAAAGTGGGGATGGAGCCAGCCTGGCACAGGGCTGGGAGCTGCCAATGGTATCTGGTACTGCTCTGCATGGGAGCTCCCTCCCACTGTGCTATTCAAGGTTACATAGAATGGAATGGAATAGATTATTTCCGTTAGAAGGGACCTGCAATGATCATCTGGTCCAACTGCCTGACCACTTCAGGGCTGAGCAAGTTGAAGCATGTTATTAAGGGCATTGTCCAAATACCTGTTAAACAGTGACAGGCTTGGGCCATCGACCACCTCTCCAGAGAACCCATTCCAGTGTTGAACCATACTTCCAGTAAAGAAATGCTTCCTAATATCCAAGCTAAACCTCCCCTGGCACAGCTTTGAACTGTTCCCCTGCATCCTGTTAATGGATCTCGTGGAGGAGAGATCAGCACCTCCCTCTCCACTTGCCCTCCTCAGGAAGCTGTAGAGAGCCATGAGGTCAGCTTCCTTTTCTTGAAACTAGACAAGTCCAAAGTCCTTAGCCGCTCCTCACAGGACATGCCTTCCAGCCTTTTCACCAGGTTTGTTTCCCTCCTCTGGATGCATTCAAGGACCTTCACATTCTTCTTAAATTGTGGAGCCCAGAACTGTACACAGTACTCGAGGAGGGGCTGCACCAACGCTAAAAAGAGTGGGATAATCCCCTCTTTTGACCGGCCTGTTATGCTGTATTTGGTGGCCCCAGGATGCAGTTTGCCCCCTTGGCTGCCAGGGCACTGCTGACCCCTATTGAGCAGCTGACAACCATCAACCCAGGTCCCTTTCTGCAGGGCTAGTCTCCAGCCCTCTCCCTGTTTATAGTTGTTCTTAGGCCTCTGCTTGTGAAGTGCTGTAATTGTCGTAGAAACGTGTCACGGTTTTCACTGACAGCTGAGAAGCTGTGTTGTCTAACCTACACAGAAGCAGTTCCACATACTCAAAAATATTGCAATTGCCACACACTGGTGCTATTAAATAGGAGCTAACATTTTGTGTTGCTGATCTGTTAAAACTTCAGCTAGCAGGACAGACGATCTTGTTTGATGACATCTATCCTTTGTCCTTCTCCCATCGAAAGCTGCAAGGAAAAGTGTCTGTGTACATGTGCCATCAATGAGGCTGGGAAAAATAAAAGGGATGTGAAATGGATGTATGCCTGAACTATTTGGATAGCCCTCAAAGCTGACTGTTTCAAAGGATTTAGCTGTATTAAACTAGCTATTATATTTTAATAACATTACTGTGGGAGGACTGAAGTGTACCTTCAACTACTACTGAAATATCCACCTCCCAAAGCAGGCTGCTTGAGCCCATCATAGCCACAAGTGCTCCTTAGCTGCCACCTCAGTGCCCCGAGGACAGCTGCCAGTCACCGCTGAGACCTTACCTGTATTTGAACTTGGCTCTACCTTTTCCACCTACTCTGCACTCCTGGGTTCAAGTTTTCCAGCTTAGCTCTTGGTTAATGTGTCAGCACACCACATGAGAAGCCATCTGCTGAATGACTCTCCTGGCAGCCCCTTCTGGCAGCTGCTGCCATGGAAAAACACCTCTTGTGTTCCCCACCCTGTCAGCTGCACCAGCAAGGGATGCAGGAGTCGGCTGGTTTAAACCAAACTGCAGACCTCGGCTTTTGCCAGGTGCCTCTTGGGAACCCACAGTTGGTTGCTGTTGAATTCTCTGCTTAGCAGCAGTCTCCAAAGGATGGGTTCTATTTGAGAATGTTTTCCCCAGCTAAATAAAAGTGGGCCAGGTAGCAAACTCAGGTTTGTCCTGCAGGCTAGCAAGCTTCCTGGCGCTGTGCATGACCACTCCAGCTAGGTCTGACAAGCTGAATTTGCTCAGGGCACGTATGGATGTGTGTGAGTGTGAGTCAGTCACAGCCATCTGTCCCAACGGCCCAGGCTGGGTCCTTCCCCTCTCATGCGGCAACATAGGTGCAGTCCCTCACCCTCACAGAGTTCCATAGGCATAACATATGTGTTTTGTGTAGCTCTGGATGCTCAGAAGCATTTAATTCCTTTTGATTTCTGTGAGCTGAAATTTACCTTAGGAGCAACTTTAATACTGGGTAGTGCCTTTTTGTCATGTTATCTCACAAACGGGGAGCAGGGCAAGCTTTAGACGTAAATTCATCCTTTTCTATGCTACAGGGGCCCAGGTCTACACACAGTTGGTCATAGTGAACTTGAATTCATCTTAGATTTGAAAGCACACTCGCTGGTCCTGAAATCAGGTTCTGCATTTGTTTTTCCACATTTGTTTTGTTGCTTTTAAAAAAGTTTACCCACGCAGCCCCCACCTCTTGCTCTCTGCAGTTGGGTGCAGTAGGGTGCCATCCACATTCAGCTCTTACAGAAAAGGCAGCTGCTCAAACAGGGAAAAATTTAAGTCTAAAGGAATCGATCTGTCATTGAAACATGCTGTTGACTAGCAAAGAGCACATTCTGGGCATCCTGGAAGAGGATTTTTCAAGTCTGTTTCATTTACTTCAGATTATGTGACCTTGAAACATCAGTTGCGTTCACAGTTGGATAGTGATGCTGGGCAGCGTTTGCAGCCAAAGTCTGAGGTGACCCATCAGCAGAGTGGGTTTTGTTGTGCAGGTTTACCTCACTTGTGAGCAGATGAAAGTTTTTGGACCAGTTTTGTGGGGCATGGCAGTCAGTGCTCCTCCACCTTTTTAACTATCACAGCTGCCTCAGAGACAGACATCAGCAGAAAGTCACAGAGGTCATCCTGACCAGGGTATTTCCAGAGTCCTCTTTTCTTTCATAATATGTAGTTCTGAACAGCCCTGCATTGTGCAGGCTGTTTGTGGGCAGCAGCAAGTGCTGGGCACAGAGCAGCCGTGGCCCTGTGTTGGTCCTGCTGCTGCTCTTCGCCTTCTAGGAGGCCGTACGGAACTGATGCGTTCTGCAGAAATTAATTTCTTCTTCCCCCTGGCTGAAGGGGTTTGGGATGGAGACCCAAGATTCACTGTGCACATTGCAGAAGGTGCCAGAGGTTTGATAGCTCAGACAGGTATAAAAATAGGTAAAACAAGGGGTTCTGCTTTGTGTTTAGAGGGAAATACAGGGCTAGCAGTGGCCTCCTCTATGCTGATCCCTTGCAGGCAAACAGGCTATAAAGTGCTCTTTGTAAACTTGGCAGGCTCCATCTTGAAGTTACGTGCTTTTGCCTAAACTCACAAGCCTTCTCAGTGTCCCCTGGGGATGCTCTTGGAGATCTTCGTTACTCTGAGCTTTGTGGTGCACTACAGTGATTACATCAAGCTGTGAGCATGAGGTGATATTTGCAAGAATTCAATGAAAAAAAAATGTCCCTTTTTCATCTTGTTTCTGAGTTCCAGTCCCTTTGGGCAGGGTTAAGACCGCAGTCAGGCAGCAATTGTTATATTGTAATTTTAGAAGAATCTTGATTCATTCTCCTGCAGGAGCAACAACAAAATCCACCCACTCACAGCTCTCTTTTAAAGACCTAGTGTGAAGTCAGGGAGGAGTAGAGGAACCTGGAAGGAGGAGCGCAGCACAGGCTGACCCAGGGTGTTCAGCATCAATGGTCTGGGTGGAGGAACTGTGTCTGGCAGCTTCCAACAGCAGCTCTCCCAGCCCCAGCTGCTGGGGCTCCGTCTCCGCAACTGAAAGGGAGCAGCAACGTTTCTCTTGGGCTGATGTTGCCTGTTCTGTTCTCCTCTTCATTCCTTAGATAGGTCATTGAGTTGGGTTATCCTTAATCAGGAGAAGAGAAGGTCTGAGAAGGTACATCAGCCCTCCCCATTGACCTCAGTTTATCATTTTAGAGAGGTTAGTTTTAGGAAAACAGCAAGCAGATCGCTCTGTGGCATTCCTTGTTGAACCTTAAACAAAGTATTCGCTGATGAAGACCTGCACGAGCAGAGGCAGAATTTTAGGTTGCCTCGTGACAAACTTAGAATCATAGAATAGAACCATAGAATCATCAAGGCTGGAAAAGACCTCCAAGACCATCAAGTCCAACTCTCAGCCCAACACCACCATGCCTACTAAACCATGTTCGTGTTGGAGTCTGAGACAGACTGGGTTTTGGGGTTGGATTTTGTTGTTTGGGTTTTTTTTTTTCAATGTGAACATCATTGTGATTTTGCAAAGCTGGATGTTGTGCTAATCAACAGCAATGAACAGAAAGCAGGGCTCACCAGCCTTTCTCATTGTTTTACTTCAGTGCTTTCCATACCATAGTTTTTAAGGAAAGACATCAAAATGTTACTCTGATTCTCTTTGATTTTTGAAGATTTCCTCCCTGTTTGAAGTGCACAGGCATGTAAATAAATAAATAATAAAATTTAACCCTCAGATCTTTGCTAGGGTGCCCCATATGCTAAAACATGCAGGATTAGCCTGGTTCAGGCACTGGCAAAGCACAGGTTAAAGCTGACGAAATGAAGATCATACAAGCTGTGCTGGAGCAGGCCAGCCCTGGAGAATTAATTCACATTGGCCTCTTGAGCGAGAGGTGTCCTGAGGAGGCTGCTTCATTCTGGCACCCGTGGGAGAGCACCAGAAAACATCTTTCTCAGCAAGAGCAGGTCTGGTCCTGGATCTGCACTCAGCTTTTTTGAACTCCATAACATTTTGACTGTGGGAAAGATATCTTTTTAATTTTGGGTTTTTTTTTTAAAAAAATATGGCTTCAAACATTTGGGAAGATGTGTTTAACCCTTTAATTTCCAGCTGTAGAAGTATGCGCAATACACTCTCATACACACACACAAACACACACACTCTCTGTTTTTACTTTAGGTGAACTCATTTACTGAACCTCACAGCATTCTCCCAGATATTGCTGTGTTTGACTTTTTGATAATGTTTTGCATAGAGAAATTGGGTCATTTTTTCTTTTCCCCCTGTAACACCTCAATTTCCTTCTTGCCCCTTGAAGTCTTTGGGCAGAAACTGATGTGGGAGCTTTAGGAACAAAAATGAAATACTAGCTGGGGTTCAGTTGTGAACTGCTGCCCACGCTGGTAGTTTCTGATCTTTAATTTTGGATATGCACTTAACAAAAACTGTGCTGTCAGAACGCCGTTTTCCTGCTCTAAGTAAGACTCTGTTTTTGACAGTCTCTGCTATTGTCTGCCTAAGGGCTTCCTCCAGCCCTCCTCCCTGCACAGCTCTTGGTTGTTTTCCACCACAGATCAGGAGTTAAAGTAAAGCTTTTAGCAAATGTGGCGTTTCCTCCTCCTCCACTTTTGTATTGTTACAGATGATTTGATAGAACAAATACAATTTTACGTTTAACAAATGGCATTTTTTTGTTTTGGGTTTGGTTTTTTTTCTTGTTTTTGTTTCCAGCAATAGTTCTTACAATGACAGTGAAAATGTGCTTTTAAATGAAGTGCTGATTTTTCTGGGGAAAAATATCCTCCAGCCTCACTTTCTCTGCATTCCACGTATTTTCCTAAAATTTGCAGTAGATTTTCAATTTATATGAATACTTTTGACCTCATGGTTACTTGGAATACACCTGGATCCAAAAGAAAAAGAAAATAAATATTTTTCCCTTTAGCTATTTAATATATCACAGTTACTTGCTATCTGGCTCTGCTATATACTCAGTAGGGACACAGAAGTATCTCTTCAGAAGGAATATTTTCAGAACCAAGATTTTGTACTGGAGGGGTTTTCCACTTCGAGAAAGAGTGCCCACCCTGTGTGTGATCCTCTTCCTCCATCCCTCCCATCAGTGCACCCTTATCAAAATCTTGCATGTCATAGGCTTTAACGTGAGAAAATTTGTTTCCCTTCACAGATTATTTTCATAAATTTGTTTCCGATATGGAAACTTAGTTATTTTTCCTGTACTCTCAGGGAAAAAACCCTTCTGGTGTTTTAGTGTTGGACGTGGTAGGAATTTTATTGTCTCTCTGTTCATATTCTCATGGAGCATGGAGATGTGGTCCAGCTCTGGCTCCAGCATGTATGCATTGAGTAAGCTTGTCGCCGCTCCCAAGAATTACCCTGGCAGTGGGAGCTTCTCTGCAGGGGTTTGCCAGGTTCAAGCAGGCATTCCTCAGAGCTGATGTCCCTGGCAGCCTTGCTGCTTTCAAGGACAACTTGATTATAAGGCTGCAAACTGATTTTCTTTTTTGAACTCTGTAGTGTAAAAGAAAACTTTGCAATCTCAGGAAGCTGACCGTGAACGTCAGCTGGCAGTTTATTAAATATTAATTTACTACATTTCATTCTCACAAACATGGCAGAAGCAGTAAGTTCAGGCAATATCAGCAGCCTTGTGCCCACCTTGCCTGGCTGTGCAGGCAGGCGGGAGAGCTGCTGGGAAGGGCTCAGACTGAGCTGGGGCAGGTGCTGGGGGACACAGCTGAAAATGGGCAAGGGCAGCTGAAATTGCCCTCCTGATCTGGTAGCAGAGCTCCCCATGCAAGGGTACATTCAATTACAGATGTAAATTACGAAGTGAGATAATGAATGATCTGTGTCCTGGGCAGCTGGGTCAGTGTTGCAGCAAAGCAGAGCAGCTGTGCTGCTGGCCTAAGTTTGATGGGCTGGGAAACAACTGGATCTTCCACACTGCATCCTGCGTCTTACCCAGCTTCTGCTTTCACAACAGTATGAAATAAAATGCCAGCTTTTCAGATGGAAAAGCCCCAAAAGCTGAGCAGTCACAGAAGGAGTAGTTTTTAACTATGAGAGGTGTTAAACAACTGCCATCACCTTAACCTGTTTGTTTCAGGTGTTTCCTGTATCTCGGTCTTTTCTAAATCCCTACTTTGATTTGTAGCTTTTAAATTTAGCCACTATTATTTTTTTGCAGTTCATGGGAGAGTCCAAGATCAGAAGTGTTTATTTCTGGCTAGAGAAGACATAGTTCCGTATTAGACGTCAGGTATCAGGAAAATGAGGCACTTTTTATGTATAAATACTTCATTCCATCAAAATATTTCTCTCTATTCATGCTACTCCAATGCTTGCAAGAGATCCAGAACTTTTTGAAGGACAAAGTGCAGAGGCAACAATGCTTGGAAAAATAGAAATGTGACCGAATCCACATTTTAACAGACTAGAGAGGAAGACCTTGAGGAAGACAAAAAATTGTGGTAAAAAAGCAAGAGTGCTTATTTTCTAGCTAAGATTATGTTGCATGTTACAGGGAAATTCATAAAGTAATTAGGCAGGTGATAGGATTTAAGGACTTATGCTTTTTAGACTTGTTTTTCCTGTCTGCCAGATAGTTAATTTAGGGAACAGGAACCAATGACTCCTACACAGTACTGAAAATGATGGAAACGGGTACTTGTTTTACCACTGCCAACAATCTGAGTAACTCAGCAGCTGTGGAACTTGTTAAGAATCAGGTCTGTGGTGTGGAAGTGGCCAAACATGGGGATGGAAAGAAGAAAATAAGGTGATTCTTGTGTGGATGATCTGAAAACCTCTTGGAAAACAAAAAAAAAAAAGAGAGAGTAGAAGAGGAACTAAAATGCAGAATGGTTGGTTCTAATGTTTAAATCTAGAGTGTCCACTCAAGACAAGGAAGCTGGTCATGAGATGTCAGAGGCTGCTTTCCCAAGCAAAGTTCCTTGGATGGAGCGGTCTGTCTGACAGCTAGTTCCTTGGTGGGAGCACAGGAGACTCCAGATATGCCCTGATATGGCAGGGATGACAGTCTTCAAGGGAGTGCTGACCAGAAACAACTTTCTAAAGTACCAGGCTCTCCACAGCTCTTTGGACAAGTTGCTTCTTGACAGGGCGGTGGGGAAGCGTGAGGAAGGAGCAGTGTGCTGGGGGCTGCCTGTGCCCAGTAGTGCAGGACCTGCAGGACCACTGGCAGCTTGTGTCCCTGGCTTCCCTAAAAGCCAGGAAAGAAGACGGAGGGGGCTGCTGAACACAGGCTTGGCAGGTGTCCTGCAGCATAAGCAGATGCCTGTAGGAGATGTAGAATTTCTTTCAGTTTTGTGCCTGGCCCCTCTGACTCCCTCTGTATTATTTGCTTTAGTACTGACTCTTATTGCCCTGGATAAAAAAAAAAACAGTAGTTTGGGGGCAAAGGCAAAATTACAGTGACCACTGTGCTGCAGGTTGCTACTGAGGGTATTATGCTTTGATGCTGCTATTTGTGTCTTGGCATGCTTATTTTCCTGATTCACTTATACTTATTTTTGGTGTGCTTACTGTGTTTTCCTCCAAAAGTGACACACATCAAGGACAGTTTCCAGTAGTCAGCATCACCTTTGGGATGTCAGTTGTATGGGCAGTTTTCCTGTAGGTGTTATTTTTCTTTTTTTTTTTTAGGTGCATGCATTCCTACTAGCCTTCTGAGTCTGTAAACCCTCATTTTTACAAAATATTGAGCATACTTTTGAAAAAAATCTCCTTTCAAATATGGAGGAACGTAAAAATATATCTAATTTTTAAATAAAACTAATGCTTTAAATAGGGGAGGAATACTCTTCTACCAATGTTTCATTTGTAAAGACCAATATATCTCTGCAGGTGAACACACACGTGCATGTGCACAAAGGAGATCAAGACCAATTCATACATGGAGAGTGTTTATCTCAGTTTTTGCTTTTTCCTGTTATGCCTCCTCAACCCATCCACTCCTCCACATGCCTGACAGTTGATTGCCCTTCCTTTTTCTAGCACATTTTCCTCTCAGGTTATCCAGAGCTACTCTATCTGACTTCCCTTGGAAATGAGACCACATTCAGCCATGAAAACGGAGCCTCTGTGCTCCCAAATATATATATAATAACCGAAAGATTTCCAGAGGGCAGAGCTGTGCGTTCACCAATATGTGGCTTACATTCTACTAACTCACCCATTTGCAAAGCTGATGTGACTTTCTGGGGGTTGGCTGCCCCAGCTAGAGGTGCTGTGGAGGTAGCAGCTCACCTATGGTGAGCACTGGCACTGGCGTCTTGCTGCCTCCTCTTGGCTCTGGCAGCTAAATGAAACATTCGAGATGAAAGATCAATTGAAAATAATTGGTACAGCTGGTATTGTGGTGGGGTTTTTTCCCTCTTTTTTTTTTTTTTTGCTGCAGCAGAGACCAAGAGTGACAGAAGTAGATTCTTAGGAGCTGAGAGCTGTCTGAGCACTTAAACATTTTTTAATTTCCAAGCCAGTGCTGTACATTAGTCAAGATTTTGATTGATGACCTACTGTAGGATGTAGGTAGAGCTCCCGTTTAGCTTGGCTGTGCTCCAAATGCTGTAATTGATTGTAGGGGCACTGCAACACTTTTTTTTTTTTATCAATTCCTTGTGTACTTGGACTGTGGCAATTTAAGGAAGTACTTAAAATAAGGGTGTTGAGAAGGTCAGTGTGTAGGGAGCACTTCAGCCTTCCAAGTCAGTGACCTTACAGTGTTGGCACAAGCTAAGAGCTAAATTACTAAGAATTAATCCTAGCCAACCTGCTTCTATCCCTGCTGCCTAACGAAAAGCATATGCTCACTAGATTAAGGGCATGTAAATTTGTCATTGTAAACTCACACACTGGAGCATAATTGAAGTGGGATTTGACTGCCTTTATAAAAACATTCGGTGCAACCATGAATTTTGTTTCCCTATGAAGCATTCTACATATTTTATGATGTGTATTCATTCCAAGCACTTAGCTATGTAATTTTGGTGACATTGGGTGACATCGATGGCATTAGCAGGATTGATTGCCAGAGTCCTTTAATGTGAAGCTATTCTTCAGCAACAGAAGAAGCTCTAAACTCTGAAAACACACTGGAAAGGTAAGTATTTAAGGATGGGATTTATATTCTAAAAACTGCCCTCAACCACTCTTGAGCATAGACACAGTTTAGAATGTCTTTTTGACTTATGGTAGAAAAGAATTCTTGATAATCTTCTTGTAGACATCTATCAGAATCTCTATGGTTTCAGAGCACTGCCTATCCATTCCTGCTTTTAGACAGCTTTTCATCAGACCCATCTCCTGCCTGTCACCAACACCATCTGTAGTGTTTGATTTTCCAACAGTTCAGGTAGGAGAGTGCACTGGAGCAGGCTATTTGGATGCATGGCTTCATGCCATACATCAGTTTCTGCTCTGTTTATTTCAGACGAATGTGGTCACCTGAGCTTTCTGTACCCTGTACCTCATCATTGGTCAGGCAGGATACACATTACACAAGTCTGAGCACAAAGAACAGTGCAGTGATTTCACAGCAGCTGCATTGTGCCAGGGCACGAGTCTCTGAGAAGTATGGGAAGTGTTGTAGTACCTGCTAGCGCTCCACTAACTATAGGAGATGTTTACTCCCACCCCCCACCCCACCCCCCCCCCCAGTGCAGTCATTTACAGTGGTCCCAGTTCAGAGACCTGCTGTGGTTACAAGCAGTGCCAGTGTCTGTGCAAGCCCTGTACAGAAGAACTTGTTGGACTCTTTGCTCTCCAAGCCAGAGCCACACCACGTACCAACCCTGCTCCTCCAGGGATAAAGTTTCTGTTTACACTGGCTCAGCATCACTCGTTTCTCTTCCAACCTTCATATTGTGAACTGCAAAAGACCTTCATAGCAAGTTGGTGCAAAAATAGGTGCTGCTTTTGCCACTGCAAAATGTGATGCTTATTTTGGATTGAACTTTTATTTAACTGCGTTCATGCAGTACACCACTTGAAAGTGCAAAAGTTGCTCTGCTTATTTATGCTGAGAGTTTTGTTCTCACTGTTCATACTTTTTATATTACTTTGTCAAAGTAAAGATGGAAAAAAGCAAATTCAATCAGTTCTGTTGTATGAGTTCAAAAGGGGACAAAACTGCTAGAAATATCAACCAAGCATTTGGCCAGGGATGGTCAACGAATGTACAGCTCCACATTTGCTCCAAAAATTTAATAACAGAAACAAGAGTCTTGAAGATGAGGAGGGTCGTGAACAGCTTTCTGCGACAGACAACCAGTTGAAAGCCAGCATTGAAACAGACTCACACAAAACAGCTCAAGATCTTGCAGAACTAAACATTGATCACTAAGCAGTTGTTCAACATTTGCACCTAACTGGAAAATCAAAAAAGGTTGACAAATGGGTGCCGCACGAGCTGAATGAAAAAAAAAAAAAAAAAAAAGCCATTGCAAAGTGTGCTCTGTTCTTCTTCTGTGCAACAAAATCAATCCATTTCTTGATTGCATCACGACATGGGAGAGAAAACAGATTCTATATGACAACCAACAGCATTCTGCACAGAAGCTGGACCAAAGTGAGGCACCAAAACACTTCCCCAGACCCAAGCTGCATCAAAAGAAAGTTATGGTCGCTGTTTGGTGGTTGGTAGTGTAATCCTCCACTACAGCTTTCTGAATCCTGGTGAAGCCATCACAGCAGAGAGCATTGCCAGGAAAGTGTCAAAAGGCACTAAAATCTGCAATGCTTATGTGGAACATTGATCAGTCAAAAAGGACCAGATCTTCTCCATAACAACATCCAACCGCAGCAGCTCAAAATGCCTTCGAAGAATGAATCAGTTCCAGGACTCCAGAATTCTGCGCTACTGTAATAAACAGACTTGTTTCTTGCTGACAAAAATGTATAGATTCTTATGGTTCTTGTCTTGATTAATGTTTTATTTTGAGATATACTGCTTTAAAACTGATGGTTGAAAAGGGCAGTTATTTTTGCATCAACCTAGTAGTTTAGTGCCTTGCAAGTAATTGTAGTTCCTCCACATCTTGCATTATTGGCAGAACAGGGCAAGAAATAAACTTCTGGTTTCCCATTTATTCCAGTTTCTTTCATCTGTCGGATTTGAAATCCTATAGTTTCACTTCAGTCTTCCTTGCTCTGCCTCCTTTTCTGTCCTGTAATGCCAGTGTGGATCCCCTCTCCCCTCTCTACGAAGATGAAAATCCTTTAAGAATATAGGTTCAGGGACTGCAGAAGAGCAGAAGAGAAAGTTCAAAAGAGCAGGAGAGTCCCGAACCCTTGCCCAAGCAATCTTTTTTTTTTTCCTAGAGAATATTTGTGAATTTTAGCTCTAAACTAAAAGTCACCTCACCACTGCCAAAAAAACAGCAATAGCAATAAGATTCCAAAGACCATTGTTATTGTAGGGAGGTTATTTTGAGACAGATGCTTATCTCCTTATGCCAGACATGGACCTGTTGTCTCCATTAAGGCTGACCTCTAAATCCCAGCAATCACTTGCAAGGTTGCTCAACATTTGCATTTCAACACGGTTTCTTCACTTCCACTTCCTGCTTTAAGCTTCCCTTGCCTTCTGTTGCAACAGCAGTGCTTTAGGCTGGAAGAACTCTGAACACTGCCAAACCTGCCACAGAGAAGACCAGAAAGTTGAGGCATACACAAAGCTTAGATTACACCTCCCTTCTGCCAAGTTTAGATTCTGAGGAATTATGTAGGAAAAGCAACATACTGACTCTTAAAAGAACCCTTTAGTCTATGGGTCATTTTCTCTTTTCAATCTAAATATCAAAAGCAATGCTCAGGCTTCAATTCTGACTCAGGATTCTTTTTCAGAAATGTCAGTACTTCACGAGAACAGATATCCTGTCTCCAGGTACTCCCCAATCCAAATACTGGACTATATACGACTAAACTTTGAAGCAGACCCAGTCAAAAATACCTCCGCCCTTTTTGCCAGAGGGCACACTACCCAGGTAAAAACTTTGGTGATCAGATTACCACTCCCTGCAGCAGTTACATCCTAAATCCTACAGACAGCGCTATATTAAGCCCTTCCTGGTCTGGCTGAAAGTTGCTTGCTGCTTAATATTGCATAATGACTCTCCTGCCCTTCTCACCTTGAACAGAGAGTAGCCCAATACAGAGTATTTTTTCCTTGCAACCTTTTTGCCTCACATGAGTGCTTCAAAACAACAGTGATAAATTCCATTTGGAAAACAAAACTGTAGGCTACTGGTCTCACTGTTGTTTCCCTTCACAGAGCTTCACGTGAAAGCTTCATTGCTTTCCCGGCAGCACTACACGAAACCTACAATTTCTGCCATACCACATAATCTTTTTACAATTTATATTATTGGGATGATAAAATTGAAGGAGAATGATCAATAGCAGGTCTAATAGCGTCAAGAGCAATTTCATTCTAATTAACTGAATTCTAAGTAAAAAAAAGCTATTCTTGGCTCAGGGCTCAGTATTGTAATTGCCTGCTTGATTGGCAGTTAAGGATCAGTACCATTGTACAATGTAACGTGTCTTGCTTACCGAGCTCAACCTAAAACACAGTGGCTTTAGAGTGGTTCAAAAAGTAGCTTGTGCTGCACAGTCCAACTGATATTTAAGAAATAGTGCACATTAGAATGCCCAACGGGACCTTTAGGACCAGCTGGGGGCTTGCAGCCATGAGAATGAACAAGTGCAGTGCTAACAAAGAAGTGGGAATTCAAACATACCCTTCAAACAGATGATGGAAAGCAGCAGTAGTCTAAGACCAGCTTTAAAATGCAAAACTAGAGTCTGCAGCAGCAGCAAGCAGCTGGAACAGAGCTGAGAGGATGAGCATTTCAATGGCAGGTCCTGCATTTAAACAAACTCAATACTGCCAACTTCAAACTGATTACAATATAACTAACTAGGTATATCTGGCATGCAGGTGTTAAAGACTTACAATTAATTATACAGTCACTTTAAACAACAAACTTGTGCAGAGCTTTACAGAAGTGGACTATTAATCTGATTAAATAGTTAACTAAGTAAACTAGGTATGCATTAATTCAATATAGACCAGTGAGAAGATCAAGTTGATGTAAATCCTTACCAAAAAGTGTGTAGCACGACTAATTTTCAGGCAATCTACACTTCACTTTGTTTTTAAAATGAAGAACCCACAGCCCAGACAGCCTAATGTTGCAAAAGCATTGGGAGTCCTAGTAGTAGATACCAAATGTGCAACATCTACTATCCCTTTTAAGGAGGTAAAAAAAAAGAAAAACATAAAAGGCCTGCTGAAACACTCTCTACCAAGCTGTAATTTGAGTTACTTATTGCAGATAAAAGCAGGTGAGAGAGATCAAACTTCGTGATACTTAAGTGCCTGGCCTTTAAGATTCACAATGTAGCATATTTTGACCCCAGGGATACTGCTCTTCCATATACAAGAACCTCTCTGAGAGGTTCTTCAGAAAAAGTCTGTCACAATAATGCTTCCCATTTATTTTAAATGAATTACAGTAGCTTTATTCTTGTGGCAGAATCGACCTCCTCATTTCTAATAATGCTAAGGTGACCCTATGTACAGTTTGAGGTCGTTGTAAGCAAATACATTGCAATTGATCTAAAAGTTCTGCAACAAGTCTCAGAAATGGAGCTTGAGCATCTCCTTAAGGAATAACAGAATTAATATAAAAAAATCAGTTATTAGAAATTTCAAGGAGTGATTTGAAATATGGGGGAAGCCATTGTGGCATTGTTTTTAAAGAGTATTTTAACATTTTAAACCTCTTAGTATCATTTAGGACCTGCAGAATGCCATGAAGTGGCTTAGTCTACTTCAACTGCTTTATGTCCAAGACAGTTGAATACAGTGAAAGCCTCTAAATATTCCCAGAGCACTTACCTCTGCCTTACCTTTGTGTTTGTTAACCTTTCACTACAAATTGGTCCCTGAAATCTGACAGTAGTCATTATTCACAGTATCACAGTATCATAAGGTTGGAAAGGACTTCTGAGATCATCGAGTCCAATCTATAACCCAACACTAACACCATCATCTAAACCATGGCACTCAGTGCCTCATCAATCTCCCCTTAAACACCTCCAAGGTCGGCAACTCCACCACCTCCCTGGGCAGCACATTCCAATGGCGCATTCCTCCTGTTGTATAGGCAATTATTTTAAAGCACAGTACAGTTGGAAAGATTCTACTATTAAAGTACTACTCCCTTTCTCACCCTAGATCAGGGTGTCAAACTCATGTCCCACAGGCCAAATCCTGCCCTCCACCTTGTTTTATCCAGCCCTGCACCTTGATCCTACCAGGGCAGTGCCGAGCTCCTTGCCCCTGCGCTCCTGCCAGCGCTGGTCACGTGTGCAGCAGGAGCAGGAGAACAGCAGGAGTTGAGAGTTTGACACCTCTGCCCTATTCTCTGTTTCCTGATGAAGTTCTGGGCTATCACCTTCCATACCAACCGATCCCAAAACAGTTAACGAAATTTAAAACATCATCTATCACATAATAGTTTACTTAAAACATTAAACATTAGGGGTTACACCCAAACAAAATAATTGAGCTGTATTTTAATTGTTTTCATAATAAAGCTGTACAGCTTCATCAGATGGATTTGATTCTTATCAAAACACTGCAACTGCATTACACAGTTCAATAATTAGACCACTCATACTTGTCAGAGAATCTGGCAGTCCAGCTCTTCCTGTCTATCCACTGATCTTAATCACTCAGATTAACTTGAAGCACCATTGAAAGTAATTTCAAATCATTATAAAATATACAACACTTTTTTTTCTGGACTTGGGCAAAGCTGCAGCACGTTACTCAATTCAACACAAAGCATTGTCTGGGATCTCCAAGACATGAAAAACTTCAACTCCTTCAAATCTGACATTCCCAGTAAGCGAGATACATGAATGCAATGAACAAATCTTCTCTGCAAGGGGAACAAATCTCTCCTAACAATAAGGAATACTAGAAGGACAACAAGATGAAAGAAGTAGTTTCCATTCATTTTGCTATAGTCTGGAAACATTCCTTTTAGCACATGAGCAAACAAGTTTCTAAAAAGTAGGAAATTCTAAAAAAGATTCAAGCTGGAGTTTAACGTTGTTTTAACTATGCACTCTTTGGTTCAGGAAAATCAATCCATAAAAGTGATCTTCCAATATTTGTTTTTGAAAGATAGTTAAAACTGAACTGCTATAGACTTGGGGTCACTGCCACATAGAGAAGGCTGCCAGCACCTCCTCAGCTGAGGCAATACTAAATGGAAGTAGCCACGCCTATGGCGCCAAAAAGAATAAACACATCCCAGAACAACTGTTCTTTGTTTTATTGAATGGTTGAAGCAGGACTATTATAATTCAGGTATATTTAAATCACATGTTGGTCCACTCTTATCAAAAAGGAACTCATTTAGGGTTGTTTTATTTTTTTTTTTAACATCAACACAAATGGAAAGAACATGAAGCATCATAATAGGAACTTCCATCTGCAGGTGACAGACTGGTGCTGCTTCAGTATTTATAGACTCTCCATTGTACAGACCAGCCACACTACTGTTATTCAACTCCAAATAAGTTCTAGGTGAAAGATCCTTCTGTCTACAGGTTCCATCCGAGTCATCAACAAAAGACTAAAAGGCCATTTGTGGCACTAGAAGTGTAGTCTTGTAGAAATATTTCTATATTTAGTATTTTACTAAAGAATAATTACTAATCTCTCTGAAGTTACACATAGCCATTATAAATATTTACATCAAACATTTACAACTGGTTCATAATATACAACACAACAATTTAGCTATAATTTCTAATCTTCCAGTGTAAAAGTTTCAAAAACATGTTTCTATCATAACTTCAATTGATCTGTTTTGTACACAGTCACAGGCAGTACAGGGCATTTCAAAAACTCATGTTACATGACAAAAATAATGGAATGATGTTACTTTAATAACAATTAGTTTGGGGATTGATTTGTTTGGTTTTTTTCCATAAACAAGCAGATTTCAATTTCTAAATCCCATCTGGTGCTACTACTAACATTTAACATCAGCTTGTGAGGGAAAAATAACGTTAGAAATAAATATGCCTTTTAAAAACTTCCACAATTGACCATGTCAGAATACTTGTTTTGCACACAGTTTACACAAGACCTTACTCCTCATCAATTCCTTGTACTGAAATACCATGTAGTTCAATCCATTCTTATCTTCTGATTTGTCATCCTATAAATAATGCTGTCATACCCAGGATCCATATTCCAGAGGTTGTAGGAGATAACTATCACAGCTAAAGCAAGACCTATCATCATCCACAGAATAATGTTGAAGATCACAGAGTAGTTGTAGTTATATGGATAGGCAAGGTTATAAGGAGTTTCTGTTTCGCTCTGTAATAGAGAAAATAAGTGTATTACTTTAAAGTCACGCTTGCAAACAAAAACACATTGAGACTACACTGAAAATCTGAGCAATCTGAACAGGAGAGAAGCATTTTTGTCCATAGAATTCTGACACTAGGGCTCAAAAAGGAGAAGTGATTATGTGACTGACATCAAGGGAATCCAAAGCAATGGGCTGACAGGAGCCTTACTGAATTCAATGAGGGCGAACACAAAGCCCTGCACCTGGGACAGAATAGCCCCACATGAAAGCATGGGCCTACTGGCAGGGGAGCAGCTCTGCAGAGGGAGCCTGGAGATCCTGGTGCTCAAGGGGAAGAGGATACAGCAGTGCCCCTGCAAAAGGCAACTGCACTCTAGGCTGCATCTGGAATGCAGGCAGCAACCCAAGGAAAACAACTTTTTCCCCCACCATGAGGCAGGACTTGCACGCGCTACCGTACTGGGGAGAAAACAGCAGAAATGCACGTTCTAATAAGACATAAAGGAAAAAGTTTTTCCAGTGAAAGTGGTTAAGGCACTGGAACCAGCTGTCCAGAGAGGCCCTGGGATTCCCAGCAACAGTCTTTTCAAGAACTTGGCTGGACAAGCGCCTGAGCAGCCTGATCCAACTCCTAAATTAATCCCGCTTTGAACAGTAGCCTGGACCTCTAGAGGCCCTCTTCAACCTAAATCATTATATGATTAAGTGATGATCAAGACAGGTAACCTGACCTCTTCACAACCATGCCTAAATCACAATCAGTATTCTAGTCCTTAAAAAAAAAAGTAATGATGCAGTTTGGATCAATTCTAATAGCAAGATACAGAAAAAAGCAAATCTACTACCTGTGAAGACTGGAGAATGGAGCGAGATTTCCTTGTGAGGGGAGAATTAAAGGCCTTTACAGCCACCACCTCTACTACCGCATTCCCACCATACAAATTAAACATCTCATCTGCAAACTGGAAAAGGAAAATTGATTTAATTTAAAAACTACACAGTAGCCAAGAATTGAGGAGAATTTTGTTAGCAAAATGTATTAAACCACAAGATGTTAGCTTCAGGAATAAGAAGCTTATGGAAGCTGTAAAAAACTACACTATTTTAGAAAACCACTAAGAAAGCATCAACTTACACCTCGTGTACAACATCCCTTTAAAATCCCTCAATCACTGTTCTATGACTGTTTTCTGGGAAAAAACTCCTTCTTCTACCCCTTTTACAAAAGGTTCATCACCATACAGTTTCCTAATTATATCTCTGTCAGTTTCAACAAAATATTTAGTTCATCAGCCTTCCACTGGGGAAATTATGAACTTGAATGTTTCAATCTGGTCCGAAGACTTAAATTTTAAGTCTAATACTTAAATACATTTGCCTGACCACAAAGAGGCCAAAGAGTAATGTTTAGAGAAAATAATTATGTGGCTTAGCAAATTCATGCTTCTACACGTCCATCATGTTTTTGAAGCTCTCAAAAGCGACGGGTCTTAGTACAGATCTTCTCTAATGATTACATAAGACCCGCTAAAGAATTACTTTCTTGAGCACAATGGTAGATGAACAGCTTGGAAATTTAGATTCATGCAGCTTAGTGGGCAATGGGAAACAAAACACTGTACTTTGGCATAAAGATATTTCTACATTTCTGACAACCAGTCTTTGTGAGGACTATTGGTGGTTTAAAATGCAAGATATTTGCTAAGGAATCAACAAACGTATTGAGTCATGTTGATCTATGATTTCAATATACTCCTACTCCTCTAGGCAAAATATCTAATACATTGTAGAATTACATCAACACATTCCACAAAGTGACAAATTGGAACATTTGACTTTATAACTGAACAACTGCATTTTAAAAACCAAACAACAAAAATAAGCATCAGCCAAGCCATCACTAATGAAGCGACAATTCAAAGCACAAGACAGTCAAGAAACTAACTTCCTTGTAGTTAACAAAACAGTTTTTCCTTAGTATGCCTGTGATTTCTGTTCATTAGGTAGAAACTATACCTTTTGCAAAGAGTCCACAAGAATTTGAGAAGCATCCTTGAACTGCTGAGAGTCTTCCCCATATCGTTTTCCAATCTCTTCCAAACCAGCCAGTTCCAGAGAATACAGGTCTGGAGAGCGATCTTTGGCTAAGTGCTTGTGTCGAGACAGCTTTGGCACACCATTGAGGGCAGAAAGAATTTAAATTCATACACAGGTTACTTTAAAAAACACATTCCACAAAATCAGTTTGCTAAGAATCCAGCCTCATGTTCCACAGTCACATTCCATATTGATTAGGAAGTGCAATTTCGTGCCAACTTAACAAGAAGATATCCACAATTGTTTCTTTTCTTATTCTAGAGAAGAATACAGATGATTGTCATGTACCATCTATTTCTAACACGACGTTATATACGTGTAATATAGAACTTTACTAAAAAGAAACATTGTACTTATTCACATCAAAATACTTGTTCTGCAACTGGAGAAAAAAATACATGTAACTACAATATTTGGATACTACTATTCCTTCCACTGAAGCTGACCCTTGCAAAACTGAGTAGGTTGCAACTTCTCTACATACAAAGTACTTTACTTAAGGAGTACCATCCCATTCTTATAAAAGCCAATTACTGTAATCCAAATTATCTCACAGGAGAGTAGTGTTATTCTCGCACTTCCACAGGTGTGAATCTGCAGCACTGAGGTTTGCCTGCACAACAGAAGAGTTTCTGAAAGCAATTAATTTAATCTGTTCCTAATCCTCTCCTTTACTTCAACTACAGCCTTTCTAGTCTACAAGACAAAAACAAGTTGTTCTACCTGATTTTCTCAAGAGCCCTACTTCTCTCCACCAGCCCTTCACCTAATGTGAATTTTTAAGTTTTCCATAACTGTTTCTTTCACTTTAAGTACCTCAGGGCTGCAGCTTAAAGGGAAAAAACCAAAAAGTCCAAAATAATTCAAAACCACAACAGCCCCCAAAATGAACCCTAAACCTCAGCAACAAGGCAGCAGCTTCTAAGTAAAAAAAAAAAAAAAAAGAGAAAACTTTTGGTTAAAAAGATCAGAATTAAAAGCTCACTCCTCCATCACAACATTTCTATCACCACCGCTATTCACACTACAAAAGTCCCTCCAACTCTTTTCAGATAAAATGTTAGGGTGATATTTTGAAGTAAAATGGTGGACAGGGCAAAGAACACATCTTTAACTACCACAAGAAAACACGGAAAGTGCCGGCAAATTCTTCATTGAGTACTTGTTGTGTCTTTGGATATGAAGAAACAGCAGTTCAGAATTCTCTCTTCTCACCAAACACAATACAAAATAAGCTACGGATGATTAAGGTTCTATTTTTCTTCTGCCAGTGACAGGGCCGATACAAATAGCTTGAGAATGCATTATTTAAACTGATGGAAGCAACTGATGACATACTTGAAGAGGTATTACTGGTTAAGTATCCTGGCTACAGCTGCTTCACTTTTAAATGAGATCTCTTAAGTCTGTGACATAAGATGGGGCAAGTGTTTAAAAAAAGTCTTACCAGGCTTGCAATATCATGCAGGACTTGCAGTTCTGACAGAAAAAGTAAGTCGACCTGGGGGAAGACACAGGAAGAGAGAGGTAAGTGTTTCCTTTGATGAAAGCAAAGTCAGGGAAGTCACAATGTCACAAGTCCTGGTATTTAATACCACGTTATGTTTGTTACAGCATCAGAACACAGGACAGATGAAAGAGATTCCTTCTAATAAAGTTACCTACAAAAGAATTTAAAACTTAGTTCTTACAATTCAGTTACAAAATTTAGAGTGGGCTCTTCTATGCAGAGCAAGGGGGAAAAAAAGAGAAAAACAAGGAAAAGTATAATTTAAGTAAATATTAGAAACTGATTAAGGTTTTTTACCTCATTGTTTCTGCTAAGGGAGTTGAGAGGAAGGGAGCTGAGAATGGAGTTGTCCTGGAATAAGCGGTTTCGCAGCTGGCGCAGAGTTACAGAAAGATCTTCAAATACGGAGTTTGCCTTGCCCACCATATATACTCTCTGCAGGAACAGCCAGTGTTTAATAAAAAACAGAGGTTATTTTTCAGTTTTTCCAGTCACACATTACTAATCAATTGTACTTGCAATCTCTCTCCAACGCAAAATACTTCATATAATCAATTGGTTCTGCTCCAACCACACAAGTGCAAAGAGGTTTACTGTTTAGAACTTCTGGAACCCAAAGTGAAGTAATACTCACTTCCTCACTGGGGGCCAGCTGCAAGACCACAGGAGTTTCCTCAGAGAACAAAGTATGAATAGCATTCGCAACATTGTCAAGACTGAAAGGAACAGCCTGGAAGATAAAGCCTAGTTAGATTTTTGGGTAAAACAAGGTCTGATGATATAAAAGGAGATAATTTGCTTAACTACAGAAGTCTGGAAAAAATAGGACAACCATTTTTTAAGCAAAGAGTATGAATGTTTCTGAAGTGGTAATAACAAATAATACGAGCCAATGTGCAAAACAAAATATCAACTGTGCATCTATGAACAAACAATTTATTTCTATATGACAGACACAATATGTATTATGAACTCCAAGGGGTCATGATTATGCAATTCCGAGGCTTATTTAACCTAAGAGTTCAGCCTCGTTTATCAGTAAAGAAAAACCAACCGATATAGAATCGATACAAAAGAGGAAACTAATCTTAGTGCAAATGGGAAGTTATGAACCACAGAAAACTGATGAATGAAAATATACCCACTGCTGAAACACCAAAGAGAAGAGCCATATGAAAAATTACTAAGCTTATAAGAAGCACTAGCACAGTACAGTGCTATTACTGGCAAGCTACTAGAACTGCTAGCTTTTCTAAATAGTTACTTCCAGGTTTCATCTGAAAAAGCAGCAGAACAGCACACTACTTAATGAGCATAAAAAGATTTTTTCTAATGTATTTTAGTAAGCCTATAAGCTGGATAATTTGTACCCAGCAGTCCTGAACATGGGCTCAGTGGCAACCATTTGAAACTATTGTTAAATATCAGAAAACCAACACTTTGCCAACATGCATTTGGGAAGCTCATCTGAAGGTATGGCAGCAGTTCACTGAAACAATTAGCACTTAGCAATATTAATTCCTATTAATGGGAAATAAAGAAAATTTGCATTATGTACCTATCAGAACTTTGATAAAGTCACAAGTGCAAATACAACTGAAGGTTTCAAGTATATTTATAGCTTCTGCAAGTTGGCAATGCCTACACAGTTATGTGCAAGCGATCCTAAATCAGTTTTGGTACAGATACCGTTTTCAGCACTGCCAATATGTAATTGTGCCTGAACGAGTGAGCTGCGCTTGGAAGTTGATGTGAAAGTAGATCTGTGCTAAGCTGAATTTGACCCAAGTTCAACATAAAGCCACATAACATCTCAATTAAATGCCAATATTTTAAAATAGATTAAAAGACTGCTTGACAGCTACAAAAGTAATTTCCAAGAGAAATCACCACCTCATCTTCAATGCCAATACTCAACAAAACACTACTCAGCATTGCCATTGATTATTCCACAGTCTGATGAAATAATGATAAATGATTTTTAACAGCATAACGGTCACACAAGGCCAAAATGCATGGTAAACTACCGCAAAACAAAGTTTTCCAACATAGGCAGAAACATAATTAACTAGAAATAACTTGAAAAACAACTTATTTGAAAAGGGATTGTAGGTTCACGTTGGACTAACATCAGCTTAAAGTGAAAAAATGGTGCAATATTGCAGCAACATGGATTAAAGCAGACAACGTATTTATTAAGGAGTAGACACTGTACCTTTGCCAATATTTTTTAAGTTACCATGCTCCTGTTAAGATGTGTGTGGACAAAAATCACATGACAGGAGAGACATAAATTTAAACCAGGAAATTCTATCTGAACACAAGAAAACATATCTTTACTGTAAGGGTGGTCTAACACCAGCACAGCTTGCCCAGAGAGGTTGTGGAATTTCCACCTCTGTCTGGACACAGCTCTGGACAGCCTGCTCTAGCCATCCCTGCTTGATCAGGGGTCGGACTAGATGATTTTAAGAGGTCCCTTCCAACTTAAATGAATCCATGATGCTGTGACAAGTGTGAAACTGAGTCTCAAAGACAGACAGTGACAAGTTAAATGTAATGTTGTTTATTTTTCTGGTTTTGGTACAGTATAATTGAATTGTATCTCAAAATGCTGTATTTCATAATCAAGAACTTGAGAAAAACTGAAAAACTGCTTAGGTGGCAATACAGGACATCAAAGATCCAACATCATATAAAATGCTATTGCACGCACTCAGCTGAAGCAAAAGAAGTAAGAGTTCATAATCCTGACTAGGAACGATTAAGTTCACACTGAAAGCAGTGGATTCTCTGCCTCTTGACATGAACATATTAGATCTAGATGCCTTTCAAAAACATGCTTTGGTCAAAAAAGTTACTGAACTCAACACAGGAGGCCCCGGGTGATCTTAAAGGCCTCTCACTTTGTACAAGTTTCCAACTGGATTATTTATTTCACCTTATCCATCATTCTAGGGGGAGTACATGAACTTCAAGTGAAGTAAGAAACAAGTAAACATCAAAGACAGTAGTAGAGAGTCATGCGCTGCTCATTAGATCATAAGAGTCACAGAAATCCCATGGCAGTTTCAAAGGTGGATACTCACGTTCTCAATAGGGTAAGAAATCCCTTTCACAGGCAACGCCAGCTTGTCTACTCCTTTCACTGTTACCAGAACAGTAGCTCGTGGTCTGTGAAACAGATCACCCACTCCAAGGCCAGGCCAGGAAAGGTCCTATTACAAAAACAGCAAAAAAACTTGTATTTCACAGGAAGAAAGAGAGGAGACCTCACTCACCATTACAGCAAAATAACTTTCTACCTTGCTAATATCTCTGTGCAGGACAGCCTATTGGAAATTCCATGGGGAAGTAAGTTAACGATTGAATGCTTTTGTCTTGAACAATGCTGTCTCAAGTTAACCATGAGGAAACTATAGTTTAAAAACTGCCAGTAACTTCATAGCAAAGTCTACACTGAGAAAGCATTATACATACTGGATATATCAAGAGTTATTTCCCATAATTAAATCAGTAATATCATAGCCTGTATTCAATAAGTGAAGCCTGAATTAAAAAAAGAAACAAGCCACAAAAAAAAAAATTAAAAAACAAACACATCCACAAGACACCATAAAAAAAGGCTTAGGCACATTAAAACACTAACATCTTGATAATTCTAGTACCAGGAAGAAACAGGTGGGAAAAAAAGGGAGTGGACTGTCAATCATACAAACAGCCTACTAATCTAAAACTTACCTATTTGCATAGAAACAGAAAAGATTCCTTAGTAGCTTACTACAGTTACGTATCAGTAAGAGCACAGTGAACACTACCTGGTTGGTTTACTCAGGCATAAAACACAAATTCATTTATTTGGAACAAATTCAAACAAACAGATTTATCCATCTGTGCAAAAGACACAACTACTTGTTTAACCAATTTATTTGGATTTTAGAATTAAATGTCATTGATGTTAAGATCTGTATCACCTCAAAGAAACAAACAAAACTTTTAAAGCATCGTAAGTAACAAAAAAAAGGATTCCATTTTATCTTGCTTTAAAAGGGGAGAAACACTGAATAACTGTTTTTGCAAATCCCAAATATAATGTATTAAGAATTCTAAATTCTCTACAGTGCATCTACTGCACTGTCAGTTTCTGTCCCTGAACTACACCTTTGATATAAACTGCAAATGACAGTCTGGGCCCTGCAGTTTTCTCCATACCAGGGTTGGAAGATGACTAGATGGCAGCCTTGCCTTATGACAATGGTGATAACTTTCAGTTTCAGGGCTTAACTGCAGAGAGAAATGTAAACACTTCCCGCCCTGCCTGCTTCAAACATTTGAAATACTTGTAGAGAACTAATTCCAAAGGATGCTATGGACACACCACAGCAAATGAGTCCATACCTCCTGATGACTAGGTATGCCAAAAGTCAATTGTTTAAAATGGGTCAAACCCACTGCTTTGCTGTGTCCATTGTATGTAAAGACACCCATCTGTATTGATTCTTCTTGATAAAATAATCAAAATATACTTAAGAACACTACTCATAAGAGTTTGTTACTAGCTTAATGACAAAAAGAGCATAATTAATTGACAGCAAGGTATTTTCAGACAAATTTCAAACACAGGCCAAACAGATCTGCATTCAAACCAGCTGTATCGGATGCTTGTCTAGCTGCAGTACGGAAGAAACGGGAACTGGTCTCCCTCACCAGCATTATGATAACATCCCAGCTTTGGGTATCTGGCTGCACACAGACACTGCTAAAGATGCTTGGCTGCTACATCTTCATGTACTGCTCCAAGAATCACTCAGCCCTGCTGAAGCACAGCAAAACATTCAGCAGGCAAGATGGAATCAATTCAAGCGCTTCTAATCACGTGTCCCACTTTAAACAACACTACAGTTATATTAAAAAAAAAACTTGAGAAAACACTACTACAAATCAGGGTTTCAAGTCTTTGAATTACTTCCTAAGTATACAGTCTACCTTGTGGATACTAACTGTGTTCAGCAGACAAGCTTGCAGGCCTTACAAGACGGCTGCCTAGCCAAGCCATTTCCCACAATCTTCAGAGCACCCAAGAGCAGAGCCTCACAGAGAGTTTGAAATGACAGTGGTTTCCACAGATTCTCAGTACATGACCACAGATGGGGGATACAGCATGTAGTTGGGTCTCAGAGGAACTGAAGAACAGCACCATAAAAAACTCTGCAGGCTTGCTTCCTCCTAGAGGAGATGATTCAAATTAGCCGGCTAGCACAGCCTATTGCTGCTCATGTGACTGATACAGCTCTACGCTTGGAAAGCACCCTGTACAACTCACACATGCCTCAAGACAAACAGGATGATAACTCTGTATCTTCCAGCATGCAGAGCTTCCTGTGTCATGTGCTAAGTGAGCAGGTCTGTAGTTATAGAGGCATTTCAAAAATCAAGACCTGAAACTTACATCTTCAACAGAAAAGCCCATGGTTAATGCAGCCACATCTGGGATCCGCTCGCCAGGAATGGGCCAACTTCCATCTCGAAAAACAACTGACTGAGGCGATCGTAAGACACTAAATTCATCAGCACATACACCTATAAAACAAACACAAAAAGCTATCAGTTCTTGCAATCTTTCCCTTACACAACACATTTAAAAAAAGCATATTGCAGCTTTCATTCCTTCATCCTCTCTCTCATGCCTATCAGTTTATGTAATGCAAGTAATGAGAACTTACGATTTTAATGCTCTGGAATACAAAACAAGGTTTCAATACAGCAATGACTAAGGATGGACAAATCCACATTAACAAGAGCAGGACAATTGTAAAGAGCAGGACAATAGCACAGTACACTTCTGCTTATTCACAGCAGGATGTGAGCAGCATTACAGTTCAGAGTTGGTAAAGCTAACTCTCAATAGAGCCAGGCAGACACCAAAATCCTGTCAGCTCACCAGCAGCTATGCCTCAACATGGCTCTGTCTGCTTCCAGGACTGTTTGGTGTAACACCTCTTTTCATGCAGACAACGTCCCCAGTCACTGAATCCAGAGCCAGGAAGATCAGCAGAGTCAGTACTGGCTTACAACTGAGCACTGCCAAGAACAATCTGGCTTCTGCAGAACTGCTCCGGTGTCTCAGCTCTGCTTTCTGAAGCACATGATATTATGAGATGTTTTTCTTCCTCAGATGCAATACAGGACCTAAGCTGATTGTGCAAAGCCACAATCTGCAATGCTCCTCATGTTGTGTTTCACTTATTTGGGATCTCACTTCACTCTGTACCCCACTACCTTGAATAGAAAAGCTGACTAAAAGCATTACTTCTGATCTGTACTATGATGACAGTACTTTATTGTGTAATGAAGTCAGAGAGGACTCCATGAAATAACAGATGAGCTCATTTCAGTTCAGCTTCCTATTTTAAAGTCACTTAAGCATAGCTGCAGTAGTGTGTACACAAACGTTCATATAAAGAAATTGTAAAACATATTTGGGTATACAAGCAATAACACGCACAAAGCAAAAGTTCAGACATAACCCCCAGTGAGCAATCTGCGTATGTTTCTACCAGAAAACTAATCTGATACAAAATTCTAGAAAATCAAGTAAAAGAACAATAAATATTTTCAGGCCATCTAAGTTTAAGTTCGAATTATACTTATTAGACAGAATTATGTCTGACTACATACTCCAAAATTACATAAGATAACCTTCTGAAAAAATAAAAGTATTTATGCATGTGATCACTGAAAATTAGTTACCTATCCAAGCTGCTATACAAAACAGTTCTTCAGAGCATCTGCAAATCTAAAGGCTCTTTACAAAAATAATGCAGTAGAGAAATGAGGTGTTATGCAGCTATAATCTTCACTAATATCAATTTAACCAATCTGACCTTGAAGATGCTGTTTTAAAGCCTGGATCATGATGATGCATACAAATGTTGACAGTAAATCTGAGCTGTATTATGATAAACATACTAAAGGAACAAAGTACTGCGATGCAGGTTGTGGAAGGGTGGCAAAAGGAAAGGAACAGGTCAACCCAACAGATGTATATGGAGCAGATTCAAATATTTGTTTTAAATTGATATGTGTTCATTGGGGACAGCCTGCTACCAATTTTAAAGGCGCATCCACCCTCATTCAGAACAACAGAAATGTTTCCAGAACAATTTGCTTAGGAAGAAATTCAGAAAATTGCTATAAACATTTTTGCTTAGTCCGTAGGACTTACATGTTGCTTTACTTTTCTACAAGGCTATAAGACAGTCACACACACTATTTAGGCCAGGCTGGCTTATTTGGGGCAAGGTTGCTTAGGTGGATAAAGTTAGAGCACTACCTTTTCAAATCAAATTTCCTTTGCTAGGCTTGTTCAAGATCTCAGTGAGCTAAACCGGATATGAACTTGGGAACACAAGCATTTTTTCTTGACACACTATAATTGCTTGATGACTAGACCCCACTGGGCCACATATCCAATCATGTCTACCCAGTAAATTCTGAAATGCAATTCATCCTGTGAATTGTTATCCACACACCCACAGAAAACTTAATCAAAACGTACGGAATTTGTACACGAGGAGAGCTTTGGCTCTCAAAAGTCTTTGAGCGCCTGGACTGAAGAGCTAAGGTACACTGAGTGAAAACTATTTAGAGGGCCTGGAAGCCTTAAATGCAGATCACAAGCCTGACCCCCAACAACAGACAGAAAGCCTTCAGTGATCACAGAAGCAGCTCAGCAAAACATGAAAATTTGTACAAAGTAATAAAACAATGCGTATGTATAAAATGCTCCACATAGCCCTTTGCTAGAAAGGAAAAGGAAAGTCTTCTAGCACAGCCTCTGGAGGAGCTGGGGTGGAGAGAAGGGGGGCAGTGAGCTGTAGCAGCCCTCCACACACACCTCCCCCGTACCCCCCCCCGCAATACCCCACACACTCCCCCACCCCATACCCCCATAAGGCCCACTCACCCCCCATAGCTCCATAAGGCCCACATATACCCCCATACCCCTCATCCTCATACCTCCAAACACACATACCGTAATACCCCCACAAACAACCCTCAAACCCCACTCCATATCCCCCTGCACACCCCACCCCATCCTCCCTGCGACATCCCATACCTCGCACGTACATCCCATACCTCGCACACCTCCATAACCCCTAAAAACACCCTCTTTTACCCCCCACCCCATAACCCATACCTCAGTAATACCCTCCCCACCCCACAACCTACACACACACACCGTTACCCCCCATATCCTCCACACACACTCCCAGCATGACCCACACACATATATCACATCCCCCACCATCCCCAACACCCATATTGTCCCCCACTCTATACCCCCTCCACCACTACCAGCACCACCACCCCACATGCTCACCCCCCCGCCCCAAAATCCCCCCCACATCCCCCCCCCCCCCGCTCCATATGGGTGGGAGAAGCCCCGGGGCTGCCTGGGGAGGGGCACCAGGCCCGTGTCTTCCGGCCTCCCCAGGCTCGCGCCCCTTCCCCACCACTGCGGCCGGGTTTGCCGAGCCCCACGTCCCGCCCGCTCACCGGCGAGACACGCCGCTGCCAGCAGCGCCGCCACCTCGAGGGCGCGGGAAGTCCCGCCACTCCGCCCCATGCCCACCGCGCTGTGCGACCCCACCGTGAAAGCGCCGGCCCGCACCGCGCTGAGACGCCCAGCGCCCCGCCCACACGGTTGACGGACAGGCGCCGCAGCCAGTCCGCAGGCGCGATTGGCGGCGGCTGGGCGGGACTCTGTAGGAGTGACGGGCGGAACTGATCATTCATTAGCGACGCCCCTCCCATCCCGTCACGGGGCCGAGCGGTCACCTGAGACGCTGCCCCTCCCGCGGACTGGGAGTGGTCTCATCTTGAGTGGCGTCTCAACTCACCCAATCAGATCGCGGGAGTTCTCTGCACCATTTTCCTCTCCGCAGCGCAAATTCAGGGCGGGGCGGGGAGGGGGCGGAGCCTCGCCGGAATAATTGACGGCTGATGCAGCCAATCGAAACGCGAAGAATCGGAGCTTTGACCCTACCACTGCTCATCACTGTGAGCGCGAGAGCCCTTAAAGCCCAGAAAGCCAAGCTGGTACGAACGGAAGTAGTGTGGGCAGCAGGGTTCTGCCTCTCTGTAGTGAGACCGCCCGTCTGGGGTGCTGCATTCAGTTCTGGAGCCCTCAGCAGAGGAGGGACATGGATCTGTTAGAGTGAATCCAGAGGAGGGCTACCAAGATGCTCAGAGGGCTGGAGCACCTCCCGCATGAGGAAAGGCTGGGGACTTGGAGTTAAGCCTAGAGGAGAGAAGTTTCCAAGGAGACCTTACATCAGTCTTCCAGTACTTAAAGGAAGACCGAGGAGGGCCTCTTTATCAGAGAGTGCACGGATAGGATGAGGGGTAAGGGGTAACAGTTTTAAACTTGAAGGTGTTAGGTTTAGATTAGACATTGAGAAGAAATTTTTTACTGTGGAGGGCGGTGAGGCACAGGCGTAGGTTGCCCAGAGAAGTCGTGGATGTCCCGTCCCTGGAGGTGTTCAAGGCTAGGCTGGATGAGACTTCAAGCAACCTGATCCAGTGGGAGTTGTCCCTGCCCATGGGTGATCTTTAAGGTCCCTTCCAACACACAGACATGAGAAGACAGTCATCCGTATAAACCAGAAGCAAACAGTATTTGTTTCTATGCAAAATGAGTCATGCTGATATTTTCTACACAGGGAGAGAAACCTTATTGCAGTCTTTCAATACGTAAAGGGGGCTGATGAGAAAGATGGGGGAAAACTTTTATTAGGACCTGTAGCAATAGGACAAGGAGTAATGGTCTTAAACTAAAAGAGGATAAGTTTAGATTTGATATTTGGAATTAATTTGTTTTGCTGGGGGTGGTGAAACAGTGGCACAGGTTGCTCGGAGAAGCAGTAGATGCCCTATCCCTAGAAACAATCAAGGTCAGGTTGGATGGGTCTCTGAGCAACCTGATCTAGTTGAATATGTCCCTGCTAACTGCAGGGGCAATTGGAGTAGATGATCTTCATGCTCCTTTCCAATCCAAACCATTTTATGATTCTTTGATTCATATGAATTCTATGATTATATGAATCATAGAACCATAAAACGTGAGTTGGAAGGGTCCCGCAAAGATCGAGCCCTACTCCTGTTCCAGTGCTCTACCACCCACTAAATGAAGGACTAAGTCTTCCTAATATCAAACTGAAACTTCTCCTGGCACATTTTCCTGCTGTTCCCTTGGATCCTGTTATTGGTTATCAGATAGAAGAGATCAATGCCTGCTCCTCCTCCTTCCCTTGCTAGGAAGCAGTAAAACTGCAATGAAGTCTTTCCTCAGTCTCCTCTTCTCCAGGCTGAACAGATCAAGTGTCGTTAGCTGCTCCTCATACAGCTTTCCCTCTAAACCCTTCACCAATTTTGTGGCCCAACTCTGGACACTCTCCAGTAGCTTTATATCCTTATTATACTGTGGCACCCAAAACTGCACACAGTACTCAAGGTGGGGCCTCACTAGTGCAGAACAGAGTGAGAAAATGACCTCCCTTGACTGGCTGGCAATTCTGTGCTTGATGCACCCCAGGATACAGTTGTCCCTCCTGGCTACCAGGGCACACTGTTGTCTCACGTTCAACTTGCCATCGACCAGAACTCCCAGGTCCCTTTATGCAGGGCTGCTCTCCAGCCTCTCGCTCCACAGTTTGTGTGTATATCCAGAGTTGCCATTTCCCAAGTGCAAAATCCGGCATTTGCCCTTGTTAAACTTCATGTTGTTGGCAGTTTCCCAGCTCTCCAATTTGTCTAGATCCCTATGCAGGGCCTCTCTGCCCTCAAGCATGTCAACAGCTCGCCCTAGTTTTCCGTTATCCACAGACTTAGTCAGTAAACCAAGTCCTGCATCCAAATACTTTATGAAGACATTAAAGAGTCCTGGCCCTGTACTGGGTTGGGCAGCCTTGGTGTGGGGGAAGGAAGAAAGCTCTGATTGACAGATAAATGCACCATTCAGCAAGCAAGGGTCCTTGCTGCTTCCTCTCCGCACCTGTGTAACGTGGGACACTCTGGCTGTGAGACCTTGGCTGTGAGGTTAGACCCAGGCTCTTGCCCAGGCTCTCACCTTCACCCAGGCCCTCAACCTCATCCTCAGCAGGTTGAGCAGTGGCTGTGTTGTTTATCCCGGTGTTTCCCCTGTGCCCCTGCAATGGTGCACCTGGTGTACCTGAGGAAGCACAGAGGGGAAGACAAGCATCCATGCCAAAGGAGTATCGTCCCTCTACTGAGAGGACTTGTTTCCAGGGGGAGAGGTGGCTGTTGTTGGTTTTATTTTTTTGTTTCTCTCTTCAGGATGTTGAAATAATAGAAAAATATTTTTTTAGGTTTGCCTGTTTATGCCTTTCACCTCCTTCAGCACATCACGATGGAAAAGCAAGCAAAGGGGCTGAATCAGTGAGTTGGACTCTACCTCTACATAGTTTGTGGTTTGAATATTTAGGGGGGAAGCAGCCTTCAAGGCCTTGATTGCATTCATTAAGCTGGTGAAGGTTCATTAAGCTAGTGAGGGAGAAGGGCCAAGATGAAGTGTTTGTTTGGAAAATCCCGGCCCACTTCCTTGAAGGATTGTTGTTGAGAACAGTTATGGTAATGTATGCACTCACTGCCCCAGCTGTGCTCATCTCATTTCAGCTGTCCCTGCTTGTAATAGAAACAGGCAGCTGGGTGCATCGTGTTCCATGTATGTGTAATGTTCCCATAATACACTGTGACCAATCAAGTTGTATTTCTTGGGGTGTTTGTACATTAGTAGACCTGGGGGACTTAATGAGACTCTCTGCAAATTGAGGCAGAGAAAACGGCTTTGAGGGTGAACTGTCATGTAGTATACAAGGTTAAGACCTCCATTTCATTGTGGAGAGTGTCCTATAAGTAAGACTGTTCCTATTTTTGTCCTGGATTCCTCAGAAAGCAATGCGTGTAAGTTCATGGGAAACCCAGCAGTGCTAGGGAGTGTTTTGCTGGAACACAGCACACATGTCACATCCACATGGTAAGACTGTGCTTCTGTGTTGAACATGCCAGAGATTACTGGCCATACAGCTATCTGGCCAGGGCTATTCTGCAATGTTTTTAGAAATTCCAGCCAACTATAGAAGTACTTGGAAAATCTGCCTGAGCAACATTTCTGTACCAAAAAATGGACTGTGTCTAGGAAACTCAGTGAATTAATTGGAGAACGGCAAGTAGTAAAATGAAAGTGTACAACAATTAAATGGTATTTAAAAAAGTAAATTTATATCCCTGCATCTGCCCCATAATAGTGCGTGATGATGGGCAAATTAGTTAAACTCAGCTTTTCATAGGTTTTCCTTGTCTATGAGATGATATGCATAAATGAAGACCTACTGCTACCCCTGTTGTCGGGTGGAAACTGTACTTTGAGTATGTAAACCATGCCAAATACATAGAGTACTCTAAAATTCAGCAGCCAGGCAAGTTATAAGCTCTACAAATTAATACTCACTTATTCCTTACTCTGTATTTTGCATCACAAAACCAACACTGCATTAACAGCTTGTGTAAAAGAAATACAAATAAATGTTTGTTAGATTACATGTATACTGTAGCAAAGAGTATGATCAAAATAGCTGTTTGCTTGTGGGCATTTCTGCCTCAGAACAGAATTAGAAGAGCATACTGGAGGCAAGGTCTGGATCGCTGAACAACAAGGATATGGAATAATTGCCTTTTCAATGAGCCCAGCCTGTTTTGTGCACTGAGCAAGGGAGGACAATATTAAATAAAATATTATCCTATCTTGTAAGCTGACAATGGTACTGCAATGTGTATGCCCATGGGTTCTGGGTTAAGGTTATGTGGATTAACTTATTTTTGGCATTTACTGGCTCTTGAGTGCTTGATCTTGTAATATACACCTTGCTATTCATGGTGTGTATTTTAGTGTCATTTCACAAAGTTGTACCTATCTCGGAAAATATGTTTCCTGCATCAGGATGCTTGTAGTCTGCAGTGAGTGATCAACTCATCAAATATGGGTGTGCACTAGGCTGCCTTGGGACAGCAGCAGCTGCAGAGTTGTATTGTCCTCCATATCCTCCCTGCACCTTCACATTTGGCCTATACCCAAAATGTGCATAGGAATAAGGCAAGAAAGGTGGCTCAAAGCAGTAAGGTTGCGAAGCTACGAGAGGACTTTTGGTGAATGTGGTGGTGTTTTAGATGGGAATGTTGTGCAAGATGCAGGGCAGGGAACGCACGTGTGAGGGAGCAAGTTTCTCCCTTCAGGTGCTGGCAATACTGTTACTATAATTTAATTCAAAAAGTCAGAGAGGAGTCAGAATTCTGCATTCCTATATTCCTTCTCTTCTGCTTGAATTACCTTTCTTCTTGAAATCACAATGGAAACATGGTTTGTGAAGAAATCTCTCTTCTATCTTATGTTTTCCTGTTCTCGTATGTGTTTCTTCTTTAGCAAAATAATAAATAGAAGCAATACATTTTATTATTAAACAGTCAAGTCTCACTAACTTTGTACACTGGTTTTCAGCACCCACTGGGTCCATCAGTGTGTCAATGAAGTCCAGTATAAGAGAATAATGACATCATTTTATAGGCTGGCAGAGTTCTAGCTTTTTCCTCTATGCTTAATTTAGATCCCAGCTGTGCTTTGAAGAGAGTAAGTTTTGTAATCCTGTAAGCAACACTTGTGACAAAATCTACTTGCAGTAAAATTGTTCTATTAAACTGATTTCATTCTGAGCTTCTACTCAGGGCAAGTAAAGCGATGAGACGACATGTACATTAGGTGAGAAATAATTTTCATCAAGCCATATACTGTTAGTAGCAGTCACAAAATCAAAGTGCCAGCTGTAGGCAAAATACCAATATCCACTGGTACTTTTGGTAGTGTGCTGTGAAGAAATGTCTTCAGCAGGAATTGCTCATGTGGTGCTTGGATGCTGCCTTTGGCTGGAGTCCTGTGTGTTTTCTGTGGTGCTTTCTGACCTTGACACACTAAGGGACCATGTGCTTAATGTAGTACAGTTAGATGGACAGCTGGTGTGGTAGGGGAATGGGACAAGTTTGAATGACTCTTTTGGACAGTTAGATTTGGGGCTGCTGTCATACTGGGAGGTGAGAGATGAGATGATTGTGGCTATCTTGGCGTTTTATACTGGTTGCAAGTGATAAGCAAGTTTCACTTGAAAAATAAATAAACCAAAGGCAGTTCAAATTATTTGAATCCCCCACTTCCAAAAACATTTGAAAAAACCCCGGACCTTTGTTACTGAGCCAGATCTTAGGCTGAGTCAGAGCTGATTCTGTGAAAACTCACATCATAAGCAAAATTTAAGTGCTGCCATCTCTAAAAGGTGGTGGTGTCTTCTGTACTTCTTTGTGAAAGGAAGGAACAGTGACTTTCTCTTTTACTGCTGTCAGTCAGTAGCTGAATTTGTGGTCTTAACGAGGATTGCTAGTTTTTTCACCTGTGGGACTGAGCTACAGTGAAAGCCTCAAAAAATTCATGAGAAATCCATTTTGGGGTTCTTTTTGCTATCATATAACGAGATCATATAACAAGAACTATACATCTTTTGTGAGTATCAGTACAAATGTCACTGTCAGAATTGTGATCTTGTGATGCAGGTCATGTAGACTCTTGACATTTGCTATCAACTTTCTCCATGGTCTTTGTGACTTTGCCAGCAACTATGGGCTCACTGACGATGAGAGTGACACCATGCACATGTTTTTTTGAAGGAATTCTTCATTCTGCTGAGTTTGCAGCCTGAGTAGTGGTAGTGGCTAAAACAGAGTATTGTTGAGGTGACTGACTCGCGCAAGTGTCTACAGCAGATCACTGGGAAGACAAGGACCTTGTCTCTCTTGCCTGCACTTCAGACTTTGCTGCCCTCTCAACCCCTTACGGATCTCTCTGGCTTCAGTGATCATGGCTGATTTTCAGAAAGGTATCTTATAAACATTTTCACTCTGTACACAGCATTGCAATCTGGTAAGAACATCATTTTGATGTAATAATTCTGGGAAAGATGGTCATCTGTAATCTACTTAATTTTAGTAGTTTTAAAATCACAATAGTCATTGGCTCTTAATTAAGTGAACTTAATCAAAACACATTCTTAATCCAATATTTTAATGGCATGGGAGATAGGGTGAGAGTATAGTTTTGAGTATATTTGATACGATTGAAGATACACGGCTTCTCTACATTGAGGTTGTAGCACTAATGAGGAAGGAAACCCAAGAGGAAGAAACTCAAGTCTTTGCCTGGAATTGTGGAGAGAAATTAAGATATGTGTGAGGGATGAATACAAATTATAGTTGATTTGTTCGTAACACTTTCATTCACCTTTTCTTAATAATTTTAGCGGAAAGGACTTAGGAAAAGCAAGGATTTGCCGGCAGCCTTTGGTAGATGCGTTGAGTTAGCATCACTGGACCATGAACGCTTTTGGCACCATCTAGTGGTCGAAAGTATGGCTGCAGCCTCTGGGGATTTGTATTCTCGTAAGCAAACCAAAAGCTAGATGAAACCGCAGTCTCTCGGGAGCGTTTCGTTTGGTGTTCCCTCTATAGGTTCCCGTTTTGTCCCACTACTCAGCCTTTCTAGTAAACAGTGGCTAAGAGCACCACTTAAGTGGATGACAGAAATTGACTCAGAACAAAGAAACACAAGCATTTGGAAGGAACTGGGATGAAATTGATGTTCACTGTTTCCTTCCAGGTCAGTGGAGAATTTAAGTTATTCTGTCCCTGTTGTTTGAGCTTACATGGTTTCGTAAGAGGTAAGAAGGTCATTCACAACAATTTATTAGCTTATTAGGGGGGACTTGCCTTCAGTAATGCCTGGCTGAATTTTACAGACAATCTGCAAAATCTCATAAGCTGCACCATAGGGAGCTTAGCACATTTTAGCTGACAGCACTTAAAGAATTTCTCTTCCTAATTTGTGTTAAACACCGAAGCTGGTATTTTAGTCATCCAAAAGCTAAAAGAATAAGTTCGACTCTGTTTTCATTTGACATACAGCCATTATTAGACATTCTGAGCACCTTATAGAAGTGCCTTAATTCCTTCCTACATCCTTTCAATCATGACTTTGAGCTCTCAAAAGGAAAAACTGCAAAAAAGAAGAGAGGCTTTGGTCATATGGAATAGGGAAGCATTGCTAATCCTAATTTCCCCAAAAGCCTCTGTCCTACTCCAGTTCTGTCTCTACCAGGTCTCCCACCTGCAACTTTGATGTTCTTTTTTTCTGCTATTTCCCCCAATTTCCAAGAAATCCTAGCGGTTAGATAGCTAGAGAGGAGACATTGGGGTGCTGGGCAACTATTTTAGATACTGTGAAAAGGCATTCCTCCATCCTATCCTAGATGCAAAATATACACAATGTACCAAGAGCATTATCCCTTCTCTGGCACAACTGCCTAATATTAACATTGAAACGCAACCTGAGCTTGTAGGCGTAGGTACGTCAGCCGCTCATCGCACAGTAAGCTGAGGGGTGACTCTCCAGCAGGTCAGCAGCTCATCAGTAACTGCCTGCATGCATACTTGTACACAGCTGTGACAGCAGGGCAGGGAGATTTAGCTTCCTTTTGGCAAAGGGTAAAGCTTATTTACGCTTTCTCTGTATGCTTTCTCCATAGCTAGACGGTTTAAGAGCTGACTGCTTAAATGTGCCCTTATCACTTCTCCAACTGAGAAGTACAAATGTGGTCTCTTATACTTCTGGTTAATGAGGCCTCTCTGCTTTGATCTCTTGTGTTTTGCAGCCCCATGAACTAATATCTTGTGACTACTTAGCCTTTCTGGAAGTACACCTTTTGTTTCCAGCTTGAGAATATTTAGGATGTAGCAGGAGAGAGAGTAAAATTTGACATTCTCCCCCCCATGCCTGAAGAGATTTAATTGCAGTACACCGAGGGGAGAAGTCACTAGCAGCAGATAAATATCTTACCTTGCTGTTTCTGCTAAAATGGTTAACAAAGGAGTAGTTCAAATTTAAAATATAATTTGTTGTCATTAAGCTTTTATGTTATCTTCATCTTGAGCTGAATAGAAGCTCCTGTTGAAGAGTCCAGGTGCTTTAGATATGTCCTATCTTTTGAAGGTAATCATTGCAACCGTTAGTGAGAAGATTGCTGAGCTAAGCTTATAGCTTCTTGCTTTTGAAAGAGGTGATCATGTTTCTGTTCTCCCCCAGGACTGATTATTCTCTGCTCTCTGTATTGTGTTGACTGTGGGTCTCCTCTCACTTTACTGACACAGCTCTGGTGTGGAGTTGATTTTCTTAAATAGTAGGAAGCTGAACTGACTTGTTGAGAGGCGAGATGAGTATCAAAGTTAGTGCAAGGGAAGAGGGAAGAGTGCATGGATTGGAGTGGGAAAAGTGGGGTCATCCCTATTTTGATGCCCTGATAGCATCTGATTAGTGGCATTCCCAGGGTTCAGTGCTGGGTCCAGTCCTGTTCAATAATGACCTGGATGAAAGGATCGAGTGAACCCTTAGCAAGTTTGCCGATGACACTAAGCTGGGTGGCAGTGTTGATCTGCTTGAAGGGAGGGAGGCTCTGCAAAGAGATCTGAACTGTCTACGGCTGCCTGAGAGGAGGCTGTAGCAGAGCAAGTGTTGATCTCTTCTCTCAAGTGACAGGTGATAGGACAAGGGGAAATGGCCATAAGTTGCGCCAGGGGAGGTTCAGACTGGATATTAGGAAGAATTCCTTTACTGAAAGGGTGGTCAGGCAGTGGAACAGCTGCCCAGGGAGGTGGTTGAGTCACCATCCCTGGAGGCGTTTAAAAACCGGGCAGATGAGTTTCTGAAGGACATGGTTTAGCGGATGATGGATGCAGTTGGACTCGATGATCTCAGAGGTCTTTTCCAACTGGAAGATTCTATGATTGTATGATTAGCGCAGGCTGTATTGCACCTTTTGGCCCGACATCTAAGGTGAGGGGCCGTGATTGAACAGTCATTTTAATCCAGCTGCTGCTGTTGCCAGAAGAATTCTCAACTCACTCCCCTTGTTTGTGCTGTCTCCATCATGCTAAAGCTCAGTTCGAGGGAGATTTTCTTCCTTTGGGGCAAGTCACTCCTTGGTGAGATCTGCTCCATGAACTAGATTCTGTATGGCCATAAGAACATCAATGTTGCTGCAAGTAGTGAGGCAGGAGCCACTGGATGAAGGTGGGACTATCTCAGCACCACAGTGGATTCATGCCTAAATTAAGTGACCATTTCCATGGCTTTAAGCCAGATTTTTCTTTTCTGTGCCATTCAAATCAGGCTTCGAAATGAGATACCTAAATACAAACATGCTGACCATTCTCTTGTTTCTTTAATAGTTACTTAATATTTGGGAAAACCAGGTCAGTTCTACTCATACACAGTTGCACTGCATCCTGGGTCTCATTTGTTACTGATACTTGTTGTGGGAGGAGACAGCATACCTGAGAGCTGAAGGGATGGCAGTATAATAGTCAACATCTGTAAGGCCAAACAGTGAACTTAGGGAAGATAATTAGAATGTTTTTGGTAATATACTGTATGAGAAAAGGACCCTTCTCCCATTGCATTTTACATCATGGAATTTGAAACCACAGTGTAGCTACATACACTTTTGGGATGGTAGAGAAGGAATCAGCATTTCAACTGTAAGTCACAGGAAGTCTTTTCTCAAGCTTGCAATATCTTTGTCTCATTTGACAGTTGCTATAAGTAAGTTTTGGTGCTTGCTTTGAGTACTTTCCCTAGTGGTCTCCCAACCTGATTATAGACAAGTTCAGCTAATTTCCATCTCATGGGTTTCTGTCTGTTATTGGGCTATTGGAGAGCTGTTGTCAGAATTAAAATAACCATTTTGGGGGTCCCCTGTGTTTAAAGAAGGAAAAAAAATATCTGCTCATAAAGTGAAAGAGAGAAACTGGTCGAAAGGGCTCTGAGCTGTGGGTAAGCAAGCAATCTCAGCAATGCAAAATTAAGAGCTTTGCCTGATCAGTTTGTGTTTAAGAAATCTCCTAGACAGTATGGACTTCGGATATGACAGATAACCTCAAGGGGGTTGAATGAAGTTTGCCTTTTAGTGGCTTGAAATGGAATACAAAGGTGATGTATGAGGTGTATTATTCTCATAAGCCTCTATGAAATATCAGACAAAAATGTCTTTCATATAATGAAAAATGCAACAGAAGTTGAGGATCATGCAGGAAGAAATAGAGCCTTGAAGGAAACAATTCAGTTACTGGAACTTTTGGAATAGAAAAGAAAAAATTGTAACCTAGAATAGTGGGGGAAGGGATTTAAAAAACATAACAAAACAAATAAATCCTACCAAAGCCTCATACAGCCAACTTTGGCAGTGTGTAAAAGATGCTTTAGGCTGGCTTCTCCAATTACATTTTGTTTATTCTATTTCTTTAATAAAATAACACAGAAAGACCTATAAAAACAAGGACTGGTAGAAAGTAACTTTTGGGGGGACCCTACTACACAGGCAGAGGGTAATATTTTTATGTAACTGAGAATTTTTATTAAACACCTGCAGAATTCAGTGTCTTTTTTCTTGACTCTCTATACTGTCTGTTGTAGCAGCACATTAAAAATGTTTACCTCCTTATAAACCATTCAAAACATAAATGAAGCCCAAAGAACTGCTTCATCACAGTATCACAGTATCACAGTATCACAAGGTTGGAAAGGACCTCTGAGATCAAGTCCAACCTATAACCCAACACTAACACCAACACTAACACCAACCATCATCTAAACCATGGCACTCAGTGCCTCATCCAGTCTCCCTTTAAACACCTCCAGGGTCGGTGACTCCACCACCTCCCTGGGCAGCCCATTCCAATGGCCAATCACCCTTTCAGTGAAGAACTTTTTCCTAACATCAAGCCTAAACTTTCCCTGACGAAGCTTAAGTCCATGCCCTCTAGTTCTGTCATGGTCACCTGAGAGAAGAGACCAATCCCTGCCCAACTACAACCTCCTTTTTGGTAGTTGTAGAGAGCAATGAGGTCTACCCTGAGCCTCCTCTTCTCTAGACTAAACAGCCCCAACTTCCTCAGTCGCTCCTTATAGGGCTTGTGCTCCAGCCCCTTCACCATCTTTGTTGCCCTCCAGTATCCTGACATCTTTCCCAAACTGGGGGGCCCAGAACTGGACACAGTATTCAAGGTGAGGCCTGACCAGTGCCGAGTACAGGGGGACGATAACTTCTCTGGTGCTGCTTACTACACTATTCCTGATGCAGGCCAGAATGCCATTGGCCTTCTTGGCCACCTGGGCACACTGCTGGCTCATGTTGAGCTTCCTGTCAACCAGCACTCCCAGGTCCTTTTCTGCCTGACTACTCTCCAGCCACTCTGTCCCCAGTCTATAGCTCTGCATGGGATTGTTGTGTCCAAAATGAAGTACCCGACATTTGGACTTATTAAACATCATCCCATTAGAATCAGCCCATCTCTCCAATCTGTCCAGGTCCCTCTGTAGGGCCATCCTACCCTCTAACAGATCAACCCTTCCTCCCAGCTTGGTATCATCTGCAAACTTGCTGATGATGGACTCAATCCCCTCATCCAGATCATCAATAAAGATATTAAACAGGATGGGACCCAACACCGATCCCTGGGGAACACCACTGGTGACCGGCCGCCAACTGGATGAAACACCATTGACCACCACTCTCTGGGCTCGGCCATCCAGCCAATTCCTAACCCAGCACAGAGTGCTCCCATCTAGGCCACGGGCTGCCAGCTTCCCTAGGAGTCTACTGTGGGAGACAGTGTCAAAGGCCTTGCTGAAGTCCAGGTATACCACAGCCACAGCCTTCCTCTCATCCACCAGGCGAGTCACATAGTCATAAAAGGAGATCAGGTTGGTCAGACAGGACCTACCCCTCCTAAACCCATGCTGGCTGGGTCTGATCTCTTGACCGTTCTGCAAGTGCCGCATGATTTCATCCAGGATTATCTGCTCCATGATTTTACCTGGGACTGAGGTCAGGCTGACAGGTCTGTAATTACCTGGATCATCCTTACGACATCCATTAGGAACAGGGTAAAAATGTCAGCAGCAGTGTTAAGTCAGGGCTGACAGTCTATGATGCCATAGACACCTGCAGAAAGGAATAAGTGAGGTCAGAACAACAGGTCTGAAGCACATCACAGCAATTCTGATACCAAAGAGGTTTTATAATTACCTGCTGAAGTTGAAGAACTACTAAAGTAACAAGAAATTGTGAGCTGAAGTTAATGTGTAGGTAGTGGTGGTGGTGTGCAGGGTAGCTGGGGGACTGCAGGCTGAGTATATAGAGTGAAACGAAGTACCTCTGCTATGTTTCTATGCCACCATGCCAGAATTCTGAATTTTCAACCTATTCCCATGTCTTTCTCCCATGTAATGTTGCACGGCCTCGCTCTTACCTCTAGTAACAGAGGGCTGTATTCTTTGGCAATTCTGTTGCTGAGATCTCAGTGTAATCCCGCTGGTGCCCCACTAGCAGGTCAGTAGCAGTCACAAGTGAGCTTTGCAGTATTGCCCTGAAGCAGCTCAGTTTGCCTCTGCTCTTTGCTACAGCCTGTGTTTTTACTGTCAACAGTCTGTTAAGAATCAGAAAAGTCACTTTCTCTTGACATTGAACAAGGGACTTTCTTTAAGTAAAGGTTACCCCCAAAGCTACTTTGTCTTTTTCATTGGAAAACTTATGCCTAGAACATTCTCGTGTCAATAAACATGTCATTCCAGCCTAGTTTTGCTTCGGTGACACTGCATTGCACTATACTGTGTTTGGCTGTTTAATAGGGACATTGTAGTGTGGATAAATCACAGTACTTGTCCCACACACGAGAGCTCATAAAATTCTTGCTACGATGTCTTGGACCAATGCTCTGGAACAGTGCAGTGATTTTTAAAAGCTGTTGTGGTATTAGTTAATCTATAAATTACTTGTTCTGAGACGGCATTTTTGTAAAAGTTATGTAATAAAAATTAAATAATGATAATGTTTTTTAAAAGAGGTATTAAAAATGCCCTATTTTGCAGACCAAAGCAATAATATGTTGGGCAGCATCAATGGATTAAACAAGGTGGTTTGCATCATTAACAGTAAATTAAACGGCTTAACAAGCCAATAAATGATGAGAATGTTAAAACAAAGTTGTCACACAGTACCGTTTTTGAAAGTGCCAGAAACAAATTTTCTGAAGCAAATAATTTTCCAATAAAATTAGATGAAATTTAAAGGAACATGTTTTTCTAATTACTGAATGCAGATTATCACAGTTAAATACTATTTTGCATATTCAGTGTAGTGTATATATGGTCTTCATTGCAACCTAGTGAAGTAGAAAGGAAGAGTAAGCATTATTTTTCTTAATTTATGAGTCAGGCAAATAAAGGAATTACACCAGGAGGATCGGAAAAATTCTTGCCTTATTTTGAAATCTGTCTGGTATTATAGTTACATCTTTAATCATGCTTTTTCTTTTTTTTTGTCCTGAGTCTACAAAAAGCCTTTGCACATTGCATTCCATAAACAAGGATATGAATGGAAAATAACTTTAAAAGTGTGGGCCATTTCAGAAACTTTAGGGTTCCACTATGGAAATTGCAATTTTTACACTGTGGTATTTATGTACATTAGGCTTTACAGCTGCAGACAAGAAGATAAGGTTTGCGATCCACAAAGCTTCATCTAGGGCAGGGATGGGAAATATTGGTTGTTGGCTGGTTGTGATCTGTGACTTAATTTCATGTTTTGGGATTCTTTTCATTTTTAGATAAGGTGAGAGCTAATGTTGCTAGACAGGTCTCTTTGACCCTCAACAAACAAAAGGTTTCCCTCCCTTGGCCTAATATGAAGTTGATCAGATTAACGTGCCTCTCAGTTCTACTTCTGCATGCATAGCTGCTGTCCTGGGAGCTAAATGTTTTTCAGATCCAAAATTTGTTTCTCTTGCTGTGGAAGATATTTTTCCCTGTGCCTCTAAAGAGTACAAGAAGGCAATGAACTTGGGAAATTTTATCAAACTCATTACTGCAGAACCCGTTCACAGCATACTGAGACAAAAATATATCTAAGTATACTAATTCTTTCCTTTTGACATTCTATAATCTTGTGCTTTTAAAACAAATCCTTGACATATGTGCATGCCCAATCAAATTCAGCCATGGTAGTGCCAGGCCTTCTTCAGTGTCTTCAGTAGGTTATAATTAGTATTCTACAGCTATACACTGTTTTCTCCTCCAAACTCTGCTTCAGAAAAACACTTGTAATTATGAGCATCTGTTGAAGTCCGTGGTATAGCCCCACAACATCGTCTCCATAAGCAGGAGGATGGGGAATATTTCTTTTTTTTTACCACAGTAATTTTCTGGGGAATTAAAAAAAATTTGATTTTGTATCATTACCGGAAGAGAAAAATGGGAATAGATTTTGAATGATTTTTTGGGGGTCAAGTAAGCAATAAATCCATGCACAGAAGTAGCGGAAAAGACTCGTGGGAAGTCTGTGGATCACGCTTGTCTTAATTTAATTTTACTTTGTATTTAACTTTACATTAAGTACCCACTGAATGTTTTGCTGAACTGGTGTTTCCATCAGATATTATTTCTCTCTCAACGTATTGCATTGAAAGAAATTTTGAGACAAACTCCACATAATTCCCCAAACTCCTCCAAACACTGCTCTTAACATGATTTGACTGATTTTGATTGCTCATCACTTCATTTTCACAGCAAACCCCACCTTCCTTTACTTATAGCCCAGAGAATGCTTCAGAGCCCTGTCCCTTGCCAGATACAGAACTTAGAAAATAAGGGTGAAAATTCCTCTCTGCCTCTAGCTGGTGTTGTGTGGGGCAATGCACTGCTCCATTTCTTCACTGGGAGATGACTTTAACTGAAGTGCAATCTCAATGAGTTCTTTCTCTTACTGTAGGGGAAATCCCCGTGTTGGTGGTAGCTTTCCTCACAGAGAAGTCCCAGTAGAAACTACCTGTTCCCTAAGGATGGGTTCAGGCAGCAATTTCTGTTTTCTTCCTTGTATCTTGCTATGAACTGCCACCATGATGTTAAGAACTGTTTTCCTCTTTACTTATGAGCGTGAGGCTGCAGTCTTTCTCTGAGGGGCCTAAGAAACATAGAATTGCATTTTGGCAAGGCTGGGGGCTTGTCCGTGATGGATGTTCCTTGCAATTGAGAGTAATGATACTCCATTCTGTAAGGTCTAGGAGGTGGATACAAGCAACAGAATTTTTAACTAACAGAAAACGCTACAAGGAAAAATACAACATATGAAAAAATAAAGCTTTAGAGAACAGTTTTCCACATGATATTTGACAATTTATTGTGATTTGTAATCTTTTAATTGATCATAGATTTATAGAATCATTTAGGTTGGAAAACATCTTTAAGATCATCAAGTCTGTGATATTTTCTGAAATACACATCACAGACCTACACCACCAACCCCTACAGCAATGGCATTTTCTTTCTGATTACCAGGGGACTTTGAGTCAGACCCTAAATGCTTTGGACTTGTTCTTGCCGGTTTTTGAAATTAAATGATGGATTGGTTCTCAAAATGAAGAACAAAACAACTGGGACTTTTGGAGGTCTTTTCCCACCATTTCTCCCTAGTTGTCTAGAGGTGCTCAGCTTATGCTGGTGCCTGCCCATTGTGGTCATTGTTTTCATTGCAATGCCCTCACTCTTGTCATATTTCTCTGCTGATGAGTGCAGTTAAACTTGATTTTGTAAATGCTTTTAAGATCTTGGAGCACTGTTGGACAGCCTTCAATGGTATGTATGTGACAGCATGAACATCTGGAGGGTTTGTGTGCAGATAAAGCATCTGCAATGTTGGGAAATCATGGCAGTGTTTTTGCCAGACTGAAGCTGAAATGTCCCTATCTAATTGAATGGCAGATTTTGAATCACAAGCTGGAATTTTCCATGCTACAAACACACACATGGATCTTATGGCAGAAAGAATAGTTTCCAAATACACACAGGGAAATTACGCAGCTAACTCCCTAGTATGATTAGAGAGTACTAAAGGCATGTGAAAACAAAAGTCATTTTTAAAGCTAACAAAATAATCATGGTTTGAGGTTTTCCACAGCTTTATAAAATGAAGCCAAGGATCATTTCAGTGCCAGGTAAAAGTTTCAGTTTGTAAAAAGCAGCTGTGTTGTGCTACTTTACAGGGAACAAATGAGCCACTGAAGGTTTACAGGACATGGGTATACTAGACTCAACATGCCTAACAAAAAGGCCCTACTAAATAAGAGAATATTTTTATACCTGAAAGAACTGTGTGTTTCCGTGCTTTAGAGAAGATGATTTAAGGGCTGATGTCTTCTTGGTTATGCCGGAAGTTCAATGCTCTGAGAGACAATCTAACTGGAGAGACTGCATGTCAGCTGATGGATGAAGCTGATGTAATTAAATTCAGGTCATCATAGTGTAGAAACAGTTTTATAGAGATAAATAGTGTCTGCATACCTCAGCCTTGCTGATTGTTGATTATACATCCTCAAAGTGCTAATCCCAGCCTTTGTTCTATTTGGAGCTGTGTGGAGTGACTGAAAAGGCAATCATACTTAAAAATTGGACAGCCTTTGTGGATTAGCAATGGTTTGCCCACAAATCATCCATAGGAGCTTTCTGCAAAGTTCCTGGCCCTTTCCAACTTAACTTTGAACATGTTTTGTAGAAATGTATGTGGGAAGAATTGCAGGGGCTGCAGTTAGAGTGAGTTTACCTTAAAATCAGTGTTTGCAGTACTCCTGCATTTAAGATGGAAAAAATGGGAAACTCCACTATCATCTGTCTAACTGTTGTGAGTGCTAAACAACGATCAGGGCTCAGCCTCAAACTCCTCATTGCTTTTGGACTGGTCAGTCTGGCAATGGGGAATTCTCAACACACCAAGGGAAGTGAAGCTGGAGAGTGGGAGAAACTCCACTCTCTTGGTGCTTATCTGCTTCCAGCCCTGCAGGGACCCTGTCCAGTTCCCACAAGTTCAAGCACCCCGTGATGAGAGAGCCTGGGTGAGGGCCAGCATTGTCTGAGAAACAGCATGGGCTCCCTAGCATCCCATCCCTTCTCCTGGGCTCCCCATATCTTGGCAATCTGGCCCCCTTCTCAGAAAGCTCATGTCGCTTCTTCCATGTCCTGGGTTGGCTGAGTCCCTCCCCAGTGAGCAGGCGGGTCAGCTTTGCACAGTGCAAGCTATTTGCACTTGGTATCTCAGAGAGAGACTGTGTTTCAGCTGAATTCAAAGCAGCTGGATAGTCAGGAAAAAACATTTCTTCTTGTCCCTTGTGTCTGTCTAGCTCTGGCAGTCAGTGTTTTAGCACATTATTATCTTTTAATTCCCGTAGTTATTGGGCATTGTCCAATTTATAAAATGCAGGCCTGTTTGGATCTGGGGTAAGTGTGATGAAAACATGAAGAAAGACAGCAGAGGGGAAAGTTCTCATTTTTGCTAAACTGTAGGTAATTGTTTCAGGTCTCGAATAATGCTTTCAGTTGATTCCTTTGTTGTCTGAGTGTCATGGACAAAAAAGCAGTCTTGAGTTGGAGAATGTACTTTATTAACAGAATTTACTTTATTGAAATTACTTTTAATACTTGGTTCCAGTATTGAGAAATAAAGAAAACAAATATTTGGGAAAAGAGCACTTCCCTCTGAAGAGCCCTTCCTCCCATTCCCCATCCCTGTCACTGCACGTCAGACTTTGCCCCTTTGATGAGCCAATGAATATCACAGGAAAAGGTCATCAGTGCATGATTTTTTTCTTTTCTTTCACTTCTCCTTGTTTCTTACTCAAATGCTCTGGTGGACCTCTACCAAAAGAGTGGTCAAGCATTGGAACAGGCTGCCGAGGAATGTCCTGAAGTCTCCAGCCATGGAGGTGTCCAAAAAGCATGTAGATGTGGCACTTTGGGACATGGCTTAGTAGGCATGGTGGTGTTGGGCTGATGGTTGGAATGGGTGATTTTAGAAGTCTTTCCAACCTTAACGATTGTATGATTCTAAGGCTCCTCCAGAGGCCGCAATCCCCTCAGGAGACTCCTTACCCCTCCTTGACCCTTTTCTCTTGTTCTGCCCCTATTTTGCTCTGGATTTGCTCTCTTGCCACGGCTTGGCCATCTCCTCTTGTGCTGTGCCTGCTCTGACATCCCTCCTTCTCTAGCATCTCCTCTTGTTTAGTGGTTACTGCCTTTCTTAAATGTGTTTTTGCAGAGACACCATATGTTCCTCTCATTGGTTCAGTCTTGGTGCACAAGTGGGTCACTGGTGACTGTTGTGGAGCCAGCTGGAAATGGCTGTACCAGCACAGGGCAGCCCCTCTCTCCTCCTACACAGGTCACCCCTGCAACCCCTGCTCCCACAAAAACCTTGAAATTATGCCCAGTATAGCAAGTCATTCCATTTATCTGTCTTTAAGGTACATTACATTGCTCATTCATTGTCTTGACTTCAAGTGCATCTGGCTATGGTGCTCAGCACCTTTCAGAGATGAGCCCTGAGTGAAAATTATAATGATTCTATCAATTTGGTCTAATAATTTATACACTTCATTTTGCTAGCAAAGAATCCTGTAACTATCCATAAATAAAAGCAAATAAATTAAAATATATGAAGCAGTTTAATAGAACTGTATTTTTTGAGATTTGGGGAAATGTGGCTCATTTTCAACATTAATTTTTCACAGTCCTCTATTTTTTGCATCTGTTCATGGATTTAAAAGGCAATGAACATCACTGTGACATTTCTAATTTAAACAACAGTGAGAAACATATCACAGTATCACAGTATCACAGTATCATAAGGTTGGAAAGGACCTCTGAGATGATCAAGTCCAACCTATAACCCAACACTAACACCAACACCAACACTAACACCAACCATCATCTAAACCATGGCACTCAGTGCCTCATCCAGTCTCCCCTTAAACACCTCCAGGGTCGGTGACTCTACCACCTCCCTGGGCAGCCCATTCCAATGGCCAATCACCCTTTCAGTGAAGAACTTTTTCCTCACATCAAGCCTGAACTTTCCCTGACGAAGCTTGAGTCCATGCCCTCTAGTTCTGTCACTGGTCACCTGAGAATCATGTGGATATTTGTGTTAATACACACATATAAATGACGAGTTTATAAGGTGAAGCTCTGGGATATTTGATCAAATCATACTTGAATCTCTATGTTGAACACAAGCCAAATTTATAGGTCCATATCTAAATAAATGCCTAAACTACTTTTCTGGATGATGCGGTACCTGAGTGCCAGACGTACATTCAGCAGCCCTTGTGATCTGCTCTCATCTGCGGTGGCCGAAAGTCTGTTTACAAGTTCATGTGATCCTCTCCGGTGTCCTTTTTTCTCTCTGCTACTTGGATTATGGCATAGTGTGGGACATGGCTCTACCTGACAAGGAAAACTGAGTTTGTGCAGACCTTAATTATGGCAAAGAGCCGTAAGCTATGTATGTGCCCCACATGCTCTTTATTTTATAGCATTATATTTCAAAGCTTTTATCTTTTATTGTTTAGAGGTAGGAATAAAAAGTTAGACCTGCAGGAGGATATAAGCCACCACTGGGCACATTAGGTGATTAAGTCTGGTATTTAGAACCCAGAAGCTTACTGAAATGAGACAGCATTATCACCATCGCTGCTTCTTCACCGCACCACTCTGGTCCTGCGCATGGCACTGGTGTTTACCTCACTCTCCCTGTCTGTCTGGGCAGACAGCATACACTGGGCACCCTAGGCAGTCTCCAAACTGTCCCTGTCCCTGGACATCACCCTTATCACTACCAACTGGTAATGTGGTAACTCTTGAGCTACCTGACACTAGCTCACAGCTTTATCTATTCCACTTAAAAGTGGAGTTCAGTAGCTGCCAGTGGCATTTCTGAATGCTATCACCTGAGCAGTCTAAAACTCAAAACTGTTTACCTTAGTAATGCAGCATACAGGAGCATGTGTATGTTTATATATATATTTTTTAAAACTCCTTTATATTTATTTTCTGTTGTGATGGAAGCAGTTGCATGCAAAGCTAGCACAGCTCTATTGTCCCAAAATAGCCCTATCCATGCTGTTGTTTATTTTAGGAACACATATGGCCCCTCTTTCTTTAGCATCTGAATATCTCACAGTCCCTGTGGGACTTCTTTGCTATTGTCTCCCATTTTACATATGAGATACAGAGGCGGGGTGACATAAAATGGTGCAAGGCACTTCACATTCCCAATGAAGAGTTCTGCAGAAAATACTAGTACTGCTCTTGTGCCTCTGTTTGGATAAGGAATGGACCCTCAGCTTTCTGAGTCTGAATTTGCTGCTTAACACCCAACCATGCTTTTTCCTGACAAACCATTCTTTCATTTTAAAGAAACATCATGACTAGCCAGTATTTGCCTTCCAGTTAATTTTCTCCAATAATGTGTAGGAGTAAAACCAACTTTAACAGATGTATTGCAGGAAAAGCAACCTAGTTGTCCTGGTTACTTTCAGTTTAGAGAGTAATAGACCCTTCCTAACTAAGAAGTAATAGGCCAATAATTCTTGTTCCTTTCCTACCCTGCACATTTGTAGCTGAATATATACAAACAATTTAACCTTGGTCTCATATTTGGCTTCCAATCTTCAGCCTTGCAATGGAATGTCAGCTCCAAAAATCATGTTCTTCCTTAAGCAATCTGATTTGCGGAGCTGTAGTCCTAATGAAGCATGAGACTGGCCAGAGTGTTTGACCTCCGCTTCCCCTTCCTCCAAGATACAAGGGGCCCCTGAGCTTTTGTACAATTCACTGCCCCTGTGTCACGTTCTTTTCCTAGCAGGACAGCTGCAGAGCTCTTAGTTAAGCAAGACCCGTTGGCGTGCACAAGCATTTTCCCATTAGCTTTCTATGAGAAAAACGCAGCTTTGGTTGGCAAGTGATGGCCAGAGGCCTGATGCTCCAGTTCCCTCTCTCTGTGCACGAGAGGCCTGGCTTGCAGCCACATTCTCACATTCCCCAGGCAAGGGAGGACTACTGACCTGGGAGAAAACACTGGCTGTAGACCTGGCTCTCAATGCCTTTTCCATGAGAGAAGATCGCTCGAGGCCAGGTCATTCCTATTCTGTTTTAAAAATAAGATCTAGAAAGCAGAGCTTTATTTATTTACAAATGGTCTAAAATAGAATCCTTTGGATGTGTGTAGGGCTCCCATCTCTGGTTCAGAAAGCACTTCATAAATCATTGAATTAATTAATCTTAAGAAACACTCAAGGGATACAGAAGTATTATTACCCATGTTTTAAAGATCAGGAAATGGAGACAGAAAAAGGATAAGGGGCTGGTGCAAGTAGACAGGCCGAGTCACTTGTAAACTCAGAAATGAAATTTAAATTCAAGACTTTATATCCTTTCCTGCTTGCAATTAGGATTGGCTAGCAAATGATGGATTTCTTCTGTGAAAACACATGCCCCTTTCTATCGTAAATAGATAATAAACGTTTTTAATCAGAACACTTTCTAGGCTGGATTATACCTAAAGTTTACTATAACGGTCCTCATAAACATGATTCAGTTCTTTGGTATCCATAAATCTAAAGCATGTGCTCTTGGCTAGGTTCTGAGAGGAGAGCTGGAGGTACAACTTCCCCTGGTTCTAAATAACAGGACTACATCCCTGGTAATAGAACCAAACCAGACTGAAGTTTATGAGGTCCAGAAAATGCAATTAAGACCTGTCAGTGGTGAATATGAGAACAGCGAATGCTTACTTTCTCTTCTACCCTTGAATTCTAACTTTCTTACTTCCCAAGAGGTACCTTCTAATAACTTTCCTTCTTTGCTCATGCTGGTTTCGAGAATTAAACAAAGCTCTTTTTGGCTTGCTTATCATTGCTCATAGTAAAAATCCCGAGGGATATATAAATTAAAGCTAGAAATTAGAAGTAGGTTTCCAGTCTTCCCAATAGTGAGGTTCTGGAAAAGTGTTTCAGGAACAGTGGTGGTGGAAAACAACTTAGCTTATTATTAGACTGTGCTTGATAATTTTATAAAAGAGATTTTGTCATGTAGTTTCTATGAGAAAGGACCTCAAATTCAAAGACCTGTGAGATCTTTTCTGCTCCAATGTTATTGACAGAAAATGTTATTGGTAAAGAAGGACTCAGGATAGAAGTTAACTCATTTTCTCAGATTGGCGTTTTATCAAATGGGTTTGGGGTGCAATGGTGAGCAGCTGTTCTTTATAAAGTGAATAGATCCAGGCTATATCTAAACCATGGGATCCAAGTTTGGCTCTGAATGAGCACCCTAGTGATACCTTGACTACACATGGAGGGGAGATATGGAAGCTCACCACCCTCACGTAGCCCTCTGTGAGCCCCAGCTTCCAAGGGCAATGGGACAGGGATACATTCATGGTGCTCTCCAAGAGGTCCCTTGGGAGCTGCTGAGGAATCACAGTGTGCGCTTCAGTCATGAAGCTCCCTTGTCCTGCTGATTTGGTGCATGAGGAATGACAAAGTACCGTTTTGCACAGTCTCTTTTCTATACTTTTTTTTTAGTTGAATTGCTCTTACTTTTTTTGAAATCCATATAGAACAGCTGTTAGATCAGCATCAGGGCACCCTTAGCAATACATGCATTGGACAATCTATGTTCAGTTTCCAAGATCAAAAATTAAGATTAAAGAGAACAACGTAAGGAACAATGGTGTTTGCATTTTAAAATATTAATATTGCCTTAGAGGTATTTTTTCATTTTGCTCAATTGATGTCCTGCCACTAATGTGTTTATGGAAATAAAGCACATATCTAAATAAAGATTAGGAGATCATTACCTGTTTTACTATACAGTGCTGAAAGTATTTAATTCAGATAGAAACACTGCTACTCTTCTCACCTTCATTAGCTTTGTTCGTTTGACTGAGCCTAATGTTGTAATGACGCTAGTTCATGCAAATGACATCATTCTATAATCAGACTTCTACTGCTTTAAAATTAATTTCAATTAACTGTTGGAAAAATGTTTTTTCAGGTTTTCCTTAACTGTGGAAGTATTTCATTCATGCTGAACTATAGACACCAATTAGAAGAAAAAGTGTTGCCAGATGAGATGAATAGTGGGCTAAAACCAACCTGTAAAATATGAATTTGGATCCAGATTTTGAATGCTAGAAACTGTCACATTTCTTTCTTTCTTCATGCAAATTCTCTTAGTTTGGGGCTCTTGAAGGTAGAAAATGCTACTCATTGTAAATGGTATCAGAATCTGACCCAAGGGGTCAGACTTCAGAATTTGATCCAATGCATTAGAAAAATAGGTACAAATGCAGTGCTAGGTTTAAATATGCCAAAGATTTGAGAGTTTTAGCTTAATGTTTGGGATTTTAATCCAACTGTATGGGTCCATTAGTAAATGGTTTTAGTTTTCAATTTCAGGACCATCTGTGTTGTAGTGAAGGGTAGGTGAATGTAAAAAATGACCTGTATTAAACTAAAGTTCAAAGCCCAAAATCCAAAAGTAGAGGAAAGCAAAGATGCCGTTTTCTCCGTGGTAACATGCATGTGTACGCACCTTTTCATCTGTGAAACTGAGAATGGCTTTAAATGCTTTGGAGAATCCTCCCTACTTTGGGAACATTAGGACTTTCTTTTTTGGAACAGTGGGCACAGATCAGTTGATTGAAACGATCTTCCACCATTCCTCATGGTTAAGCCTTCATAACTACAATTCATGTTGGGTGTGTAGAAGCATTTCCCTCTGAGTTACTTAACACTTTGTTCCCAGCTGGTGGATTATATAGCTGAATGCTCCAAAGTAAATATAATTTCTCTAGCTAGCTGATCTTTCCCTGTGTGACATCACAGGAGGGACCATGCTGTTACTCTGCATCCTGAAGCTCAGAGAAATATCCTTTTATTGTATTGTGAGGACACAGTCATCTTATTTTTCACATTATTCCACCTCTTATGTGCAATTCTGTCTGAAACTAAAGCAATTGTTGATGTGCATCTTGGCAATCAGGTTGATTGAAAGCAATAAAGACTTTTTGCCAAATCTGTATGCAAAGTTTGTGTTACATATCCTGAGTAGTGGAACAAACATCCAGTGCATTAAGTGCTCTGTTTTCATTTGTTCTGTAGAGTCTCGAGCCACAGCACTCTAAAGAACCCCAAAACTTTGTGTGCGAGATGTGGTTGTTAAAAGTTTGTTTATACTGAGTAAAGTTATACTTGGTGGTGGTTTTGCAGTTACTTGTAATTACTTCTTTTTTTTTCTATAGAGCAAGGCATCTGTAAATATGGCAGCTCACCTACATCGGGCAGACTGGCAAGAGCAAGACAATCTTCCATGCAGGGTGGCTGATGGCTTTTTTGCTCAAATACCCCTGCAGTGTACGGGAATGTAAGCTTGGCTGGTATTGATGCTCATTCCCAGCAGAGGAGATTCTATTGCAAAAGCTTTGTTTCTAGCAGCATTAGTTGGCAGTACTGCCTTGTAATCTCTTCCCTGAGGATCAGACTCCCTTTCATTATGCCCTACTATGTACCTTTTTTAAATCCTGGTTGTGCTACTGTCAATTCCTTATTCTGAATGAGACCTAGTGAAACCACTGGCCAAGAGCAAGCCTATGTTGCTGGAGTCAGGAGTCCTGAGACTAAACACCCCAGCAGTGCCATTGGCTAATGACAACAGGCCTGGCATGGATGCTGCCTTGGATTATTGCTCATTTATGCCAACTCTGTTCCAAGAGATAGCTGGCTCCCCCACCACACTCTGGGAGCAAGCCACTTCTTGGGGAGTCATTTCAATAAATGCCACCACCGTCTCTTTCGAGCGGAATATTCCACTCATTGGCTTTTTGATTCGAGGATTCAGATGTTATTTCTGGATTCTCTGTCTTCAAAGAGCTATGGCAGAAGGGCTGGTACATCATATATAGAGACTAAAAGGGGGCATTCATATTCTTCAGCTGTAAACCTTTTAGTAAACTGCTATCATGTGCTTTCACATTACTTTGCTGGTTTTGTCCTATTTTCTGCTTCTTATGTATGTAGCTAAGTGCCAAAGCCCCAGAAAAAATAGTTCACTTTTATCAAATCTGAACCTCCCATGTGCTGAGCGCTTATTAGCTTACAGGCATTTTTCCAGTATCGCCTGAAGAGATTAATGTAGGAATTAGTGCAAGGTGATTTAGTAGCAGCTATCACCGTAATATCCAAGGCCCCAATAATAAAGACATTACAGGTGAAGCAGGTAGTAACTCTTTCCACTGAAGCTCACCTATCACTTCCCACTATAAATGTTTTTCAGACCCTTTACAAAACTTTAACTGTTGGAGTTGCAATTATCCGTTCTACGTACCCTAAGCTGATTATAATTTTTTGTGGGCAGGAGACAGGGATGATGAGGTTTCATATAAGACAATCTATCCATTTTTCAAAAACAGACTGGCTTTAAAGCTTTTTCCATGTCAAACACCTTATGTTCAGTTAATAGAAAAATTCAGTGCATTCATGCATCCACAGCAAGGATACTGTTTTAAATAGGGGAGCTGCTTCCTGTGGCAAAGTGCACTTTCTATTCTGCTGTAACAAAGAGTCATGTTTGGTCAACTTATGAGCTCCTAAATATTTTGTATTTCCGATCTGTGGTGCTCTGGAGTGTGAAAGGAGATACAAAACTGTTTTTTTCATGTAAAGTATTCTGTGAAATTACTTTCCTTTTTCTGTGGTTGGGAGAAGTAAAGTATTCTTTCCTCCTGCTGGAAACTCTGGGCTTCCGATGTCCAGGAGGTGAGAATTAGAAGAGAATACAGAATACGGAGGTGTTGAATTTTTAGCTTAAATCAAGATCAATACTTGTAATCAGTGTTCGAATGTGTAAGTGATGTAATATTTGACAGTAAGTTGTCATTTAATATTTATTGATTAAAAATACAAAAGATTTTACTGTTTTTCAAGGATGGAATATACCCTTCTGAATTAGTGGTAGATCTGGAAAAATAAAACTACAGATGGTGTATGATGGATTACAGTTTATCAAATACCTGAGAAGAAATTATTTAGGAGTCCCAGCATTGACTGATCAAGTAGGAAGATGACTGCAGCTGGATGTATTTAGGGCTATCTGGGAAGAAAGGAAAAGGGAAGAGCAGAGAACATTAAAAGTCCTCTTTGCACCATAGTTTCTTCATCTGTATATATGAGCAAAACCCTAGGTTATGTCAGGCTTACCATTGTCCCATCTGCCCCCTCACCAAAAAGGAATTCATTGCATTACACAGAGGTACTCCATAGCCAAAAAAAAGATTTCTGTCTGGATATATCACCTCTTCTACCACTTTCTGTCTCCACTGGCAATCATATTTCCAAAAGAAGGCTCAGTGCCTTTTAGCCTCCACAGGTAGGACTGCTTCTTCATTGAGAGATGGGTTCCTGTCAAAGGCCAGGAGCTGCTTCTTCAGTTGTTGCTTGCCATCATCCATGTGCAAAATGCCAGAGATCATGCGTGACCATCCAGCTGAAATCTGCTTAATGACTCGATCTGTGTGTGAATGTTTCTGGTGTAGCTGTAAAAGACTTCTTTGCAAACATTCTGTATGTGTTTGTTTTCTTGGCACAACACAAGGCCACACAGAGACACCCAACGTGGTTTCCAGTGGGATTAATGGGGCCAGGTGGAGCTTTGCAGTAATGTAACAATGCTGCTCCTACTGCCATGCTACCTCTCTTCAAACTACGTAGGTTGCTCTGTGGGGCACCCTGTCGTGCAGCACACTCAGGCCCCCAGCATCCACAGAGTGGCTGGATTAGCAAGAAAAGGACCTTTAACAGGACCTCCTCATCTCCTTCTGCCATAAAAGTTCGGTTCTCTCCTGACAGGCTTTACTTTGAGGGGGAAGAGTGAAACTGCAGCCTGCCAAAGTCCTGTGCAGAAAGAAACAGCTTTTGTTTATGCTCAGCACTCAAGAAGTGGTCTGGTAAAAGTCACTGAGACAGGGAGAGGGTGTGTTCCTTAGGGAGATGTGTAGGCTCTCAGTGTATCTGCTTGGCCACCTTCAGCATGCCTTCCTCCTCCTTGGCTAGTATGGCTTTGCAGGTAGTTGCGTGTTGATTCATTGTTAGACTCCGGGGTGGCTGCTAGAATGGGACTTACGCTGATGGAGAGCGACCTAAGTGGGATTTCAGCACATTCTGTGCAAAGCCACTCGTTAACATGGGCAGATGTTGCAGTAAGGAGGGCTGAAAGATAATCTGCCTATTAATCTCCTCCACATTCTCACTGTGCTCTCTCAGGTCGGAGACAACTAGTAGACAAGATCCCCATTTTGCATGGGGATTACTCTCTTTTATTATGGGAAACAGTTTTCTGGCAATCAAATGTAGTCGGACATTTTCACTTCCTCTTTTACTGCTTTGTTTGCAAGAAGAGATCATTCTGGCTTTCAGAGCTGAAGGCTACAACATCAAAGAAAATGAGTTGCATTCTCCTCTGTTTTGCAGCCTAACAGTTAAAAGTGAGTTATAGTTTTTTTAAATAAAACAGATGCTGCTATAAGGTGGAAAACAGAAGCTCATTTAGATGCATGATTCCTAAGATAATAAACTGCTCCTCCGTACATGTCTGTCTCTGGTACCACAAGCTGGGACTCTCAGAAATCATGTGCATTGGAAACCTGATGAAGTAAAAGTAATGCTTCTACTGGACTCTAAATTGACAAATGGTACTTTCAGCACATTGTAACTTTTTCATTTCAATGTTCTTAAAACTGATTTGTTCATAATATTTTGTGCGTCCTTAGCTATTAGTCGTCCCTTTAATTCCACATTCATTGCTCCCCTGAAAATAAGAAAATCTAAAAGTCAATGCTGTTCTATATAGAGAAGTGTTAACTGTGTGGTAACGAGCTGCCACATCAGCTCCAAGCCCCCTCTGTAAGCCAGCACAGTAAAACACAATTTAAAGGCTATCAAGTCCATTTAATGGCAGCAAGTCCTGTCCATGTTTTGCAGCAAAGTACAGGTGCCAGTTAAATGCTGCCAGCTTAATGCGTGCATGGGAGAAGTTGCTTTTCTGTGTCTGGAGTGATGGTTTTAGTGTATATGCTTCAGCTGGGCATTGGTCCTCATCTGGACTACATCTGCAAACAGAAGAATAGTAAAAACTTCTGGCTCCAGAGGAGATAACAGCAAGTGCAGGCACCACTGGGTGCTTGACATGAAAGAAGCTACAGAATACAAGGAGAGAATGGCTGGCATGTGCTGGTGACTAACAGCCTTCAAACACATCTAAAAAGCTCTTCTAGCTCAGTGTGGCAGAAATATCTCTTCAACTAAAAGTGAACCATGCAAATTCCGGAAACAAAGATAGTGAAATTAGAAATAAGCCCCATTTACAAGTATTTTACACTATGCTACTGACTGCCATGTTCACAACGCAACCATTCCACAAAGCACTATCGAAAGCAATGTCTATATCCTTGTGAATATCTTTTCACTGACTAAAAAAAGGAGGTAGTAGTAACTTCACCAGATAGTAGGAAAATAATGCAAGGAAAGGAAGTAAAAGAAAGGAGGGCCAACCAACTGTTCCTGGAAGCAGGAATTAGGTACATTGAACAGGATGGTAGTAATTGCCCTTAGACCTCTTTGCAATATCTCCTCTCCCTCTTTCTGGACAGTGCTCAGCTAACATAGTGATAAGCATGTATGAAGAACCTATGTAGGATAAAATTCTCTCTCTTTCACTGCATGAGTTAGAAAACGATGAAGTCTTCTCTTTGAACTCTTCTTTTTGGGGAAGACTAATCAAAAAACAGACACTTGGTGAATTTGATGTACAGACCTGTCAAATCTCAGTTTTGTTGTGGCATCACATAGGCATCACTTGTAACTGCATCATTGTATTGAGCAGGTACATGATGTCACAGATGTACTCAGCCTACTTCCACTCATAACCATTCTAGCAGAGGAAGATCAGGTGAAGATGCATGAATCGGCCGTATCTGTCCCAGCGTGTATCCAGAAACTGTACTATCTTGCTGAGAAGTGAAGAATATTTGCTTGGACTCAGTGCCATGAAATCACAAATCTATCGGTTCCGTGTGTTAGGATAGAGCACGTCATATGCACCTCATAACATCCCAAGTTTTCAGCATCTTGGAAACTGCTGTCCTATGATCTGTTGCACTGTGTGAATATGACTATTCAAATACCAGGGGGAGCTGAAGGAATTTGTATTTGGACAATAAATTGGATATATGAGGAACTGAGCTGTTTCACATGTGAGCTGACTTCTCCAACCCACTCTGAGTAAGCACACGTGGGATGACTGCCTAGGCTTCATGACTCCGTAAATAGATTCTCTGGCTCCATGTTTAATTTAGTTGGCAAATTTTATGCTGGAGGTAGTGTTTTTTTCTAAGTTCACTTTAGGTAGCCAGAAGAAAACTTGCCATTTAATACACCTTTGATGCTACATTGCTAGAGATAATACTGCTGTACAGTTTTACCTCTCTTCCATGAAGTAGTTAAGAACATGCATAGTTAACACTGAATATATAAACTTAGATATGCAGTGGAGTACTTACTCAGACCTTGTTATAAAGCTTGTTTTTTCCTCAGCTTCTTGCTGCCTATCCAGCAAGAAAATAATCCAGTTTCAATCACTTTAAGTACACTACCATGGAAGGGAGCTTTGAAGGAAGAGTTGTGAAATATGAGACGTAAAATTCTAGATAAATACAGTTGCTGAAATTCATCTCCATTGGGAATTGATAGGGTGCTTTACCAGTCTTGATTGAGAAAACAATATTCCATTATGAAGTTTTCCCAGAAAATGAAGAGTTCATTTTCTTTCTCCTTCTAAGGAAAAAATAATTCCAGCCTTAAGAACCAGTTTTTAATTCTGTGTCAATCAGAGATTTCCTGCAGAAAACAATGATTGAAGATTTCTTGTGCGCACACTGGAGAAACTGGTATTATCTGACAGTAAATGAAATATATTTATCTGCTTTTCAACCCTTTGGGCTGTGATTTCGCCTTGCCATCGAATTATAGTTCTCAAATAGTTTAATATAAAATAGTTAAGAGCGTCAATCAGAAAAATATTAACGTGCCTGTATGTGTCTTATTGAAACAGCTGATTTCAAGGATATGCTTTTCTGCATAGGGATAGTTTTATACCTGTACTTGGACACGGTTTTGAACTAGGGCCTCAAGCTCATTTGCATAGGATATTCGACTTAATTAGTCCAAATTCACTTAGAGTATAAATTGAAAATGGATTAAGCTTTATACAAAGCTGAATTAAGTCTACTTTAATTTTGAAATGTCTTTACAGGGTTAAATGCACTTTAACTAATCTACTTTAAATTAAGCCTTTAGTTAATTTGGATTAATTTTCCTGAATATTTTTGTGAAGCCTAGCTCAGAGTGAAGATCCAGTCCTGCAAATACTTACTGAAATACTTCATATTAAAGGAATTATTCCCATGTTTCAAGTTAAGAATGTGTGTAATGTTAGGTATGTGAGAAGATCCACACATGCTTTAAGAGCCATGCACATCTCTGCAGCATGCAGTGACTTCCGACCAACTCCAAAGTCTGATTATGAATGTGTTTTTGCCATGATGGATCAGTCTGTCTAGTATCAGTGAAGAACATATAGTTAGATTGCTTGCTTCCTTTACCATTTGAACACATGTACAAATACTTGGTGGACACAACCCATTTGGTATCGTGTCCAACCTCATTTAAATTGGATCTGGAAAGCTATACTAGAATATTTCCTGAACATTAATTTTTCACTTCCTTCTGATGTCCTGATGTTTGTGATAATGGAACATTTCTTTTCTGCATTTTAAATAATGTGAAAAATCTCAGCATTGTGCCCATGCTCTTGATGTGATTAATATATTCTTGGCCTGTTTAATTAGTTGGCTGCGAAGAATGAGGTCTACTTCCATTCAAGTCAAACAGTGAAATACGAGATATTTGTATTGAAAGCGTCCTAACAGAAGGAATTCTGTGAATAATTCTTGGTCCACAGTTTGTCGATGAGGAGCTGACATCAAAGGATTTGCTGCTGGTTAGTTTTGCTTGGAACATTAACAAGACATTTTCATGCTTAGGCTTAAAAGGGATATAAGTTCTACAGTCAAGTGTCCTAGGCAAATAATTTTTTCCTAATTCCAACAGGTGACATAAGAGTCCAGTAAATTAATTTGTTTGCTGGAGAAGGGGGGAAACATGCTTTTCCCTCCTTCAGGAACAGCAGAGAGGATTTGGACTCATCCTCTGCACCCATCTGAAGAGTCCTATGCCTTGAAAAGGGAGAATGTGTACCTGTCTCGGCAATGCATATCCCTGACTTTCAGGGATGGCCTTGCCAATGTTCTTCACATGTTCCTCACATATACTGGGAGGGTGGGAAGCTCATAGCCATCTTTAGGAAATCATGTCCCCTGTTCTTCAAGTGACAGAGAGTTGCTGCACTAACCTCAAGGCAAGAAAGTTTGCCATCCTGTGCTTTTGTCTTCTCATGATCTTTGTGGCAAAGTGTACTCCAGCTCTCTTGCTTCAGGCCACACAGCCTTGCAGAGCACATGCTGCAAAGCAGTTAGTGCCTGGAAACAGAGGTGGAGAGGGAGCTCGAGAAAGAACCTAGCAGGGCAGAGAAAGCGAGAACCCCAGTGCCTCACAGCAGTGAGCTCTGGCAAAGGTGACAAGCTCTGTGCCAAACCAGGAAAGGCGCACACTGCATGGCTCTGAACTCTCTGGGTATATCTTCTCTGCCTCTTGAAAGGGACCCTGTGTAGGTTTACACGGTTAGGTTTACCTGTTAGCACTAAGTGCGAAGCTGGAAGTATAAACCTTCAGTGAGAGGGAAGGATGTCCTGTAGTTCTTTATCTCCAGGTACTGGAGGCCTGGTACCCTGGTGCACACACCCAAACAGGCTGCCCTTGGGCCGGGAGCTGCACTTGAAGGCAGACAGCAACAACTACAGTCCTACAGCCCTCAAGGAGTGGAGCAGGGCATGTCAGGCCTTGCAGACTGATGGTTGTTGGTTTTCTGCAGGTTCTAGCAGTGATCCTGTCTCAGTTTGCATTCAGCTTATGGGGTTTAGGTTGTCCTCACAATAAAAGGGCTAGAAGCACAATTAAAAGCCAAATGGAAATGGCAGAGTACAGTTGCATAAGAGTAATTTTTACAGCTATGGACTGAAGAATAGTGAAATTGTAGCTAGCTGTAGTCTGAGTTAAGCTGTCTGGAGTATCTAAAGTCCTGTTCTGGCTGACAAACACAGTGCAATGCTGGCTCTCCAGCCCTTGATGCACTTGATGTGCTTTATGGGAGGGACTCTCACTGGAGGCCGTCATCTCTTTTGCTTGGTTGGGTAGTTCTTTGCTTTTCTGCCTGCAGTTTTAGTGAGCTCAACTCAGCGTGGACAATACAGAGGTCATATGCAGAGAAACCCATGCAGAGCAGCCAGGAACAAAGGGGAAGAGGGAAAAGGAAAAGTCATTACCATCTCTTTGAGACAAAAGAGAGGAGGATCTGTGGTACCTCACTGTCTAGTGAGAAACAAGGATTGGCTCTGATTGATCTTCATTGTGTGGCTGCTATCACTGTACCAACTGTAACGGGAAAGATCTCGCTTTCACTCCTGCAACGAAGAGGCAGGCCTGCTTCTGATTCAGTGAAACTCAATATTTTCTCTCTGGGGTGAGGAGGGAATGAGGAGAGCAAAAGGCCATTTACTGCAGCAGGTCTTATATATGGTCTTACTATTGAGCACCAGCATCCTCAGCATCTCCTTTTGTATCTGTTCACTGCTGCAGAGGCAAACTGCGCAAACTTACTTCTAATACCTGACAGATCACAGGCTTAGCCAAATTTGCAGAATGTTTAAAATAATTTTGTAGGCAGGTATTGGCAGGAAAGGTATCTAGGGATGTTTCCGTTTATACTTTCTTGACAAAAACATATATATATGTATATATAGTTATGGTGCTGAGTGATAAAAAGCACACATTGTTTCAAAGTGAAGATTTTCAGGATATTTAACAAAATCTGAAGCTCTTTGAGAGTCTGGATTGATAAGCCGCTTGGTGCTGGAAAAATATGGAGTAAAATCCCGTTTATAGGTGATAGTAAAGCGTTTATAATGTTTCTGAATTTCTGGAGTCTACCAAATTCCCAAGTCTCATCCTTATGTATTTAACTTGGCTTACTTAAATGGAATTACACAAGGCTACAATTTGCTACGTTACTTCCTTTAAAAGGCCTGAAATGCTGGCACACTTTTTTTTTATTCACTCTAAGTGAGAAACAGTTTTACTCTTGTGGATTTTGAAGGCCTTTTATGAAATTGATGATATAGGAGGAAAGATTATTTTTATAAAGCCAGGGTCCCTTGTGTTGCTCTGGTTTTGATTACTCTGTGTGTTTGGAGACAGACTTCATGGTGAATGACTCGTTTAAATGCTACTTAGTTTTTAATATTTCATTTGTTGCCTTTAGAGAAAGTGAGACGTCCATAAGAACTACTATTAACATCCTTTACTGTGTTCCCGAAGGTTGCCTTCTATAAGACAGATTATTGATTGTGACTCTTTGTAGGAGAATTGGCCAAAAATAATCCTTCTTGACAGGATTTCTTCTTGGGATAGGACCTGAGAGGGAGAAGGTTAACAAAAATAGCAGACACAGTTATAAATGAAACAGAATTTATTTCAATCTCATGAAGGAATTTTGTGGATTTCACTGGTTATAATAATACATCATCTTGCTATGCAAAGTCTGCTTCCCACTACAAGACACTAAAGGAAAAGCGGCTTTTTTCATACCAGCAACATTTTACAGCAGCAAATGGACAACATTACATTCATTAAGAATTAGTGTTTTGACAGGTTGATGCAGTAAAGAGGGGAATTAGAGTTCTGTGTCTGAGGACAAGGTAAATTTTCATCAATCACATTGTGGTAAGTTTTCAGAATTGGCCTATGAAGCAGAGGCACGATGTTCAGAGCATTGCATTAATTTTCGTACGTCACTATGTGTCTAGATTGGAGGCTGTCTTCACTGAGTTGTTCAGTGTAGACGGAGTTCTTCCTTCAAAAACACACATTAAAAATAGTGACAGGTGTGAGAGGATTTTTTTCTTCAAAGGACACAGAGGACTGCCAGAATGGTGAACAAAGCCAAATCCCTTGAGACAAAAGGAGACAAAGCTCCCTAATTTCTTGAAACAGTGCACATTTCTGAAATAGTAAAATCAGGAGACACTAGGAATTAAAACTCTGACCTCTGGGTGCAAGAGTATAGTTTCCTCAAGTTAAATTTATTCCGTAGCTTCTATGAGAATTAAACACTGCTGTGAAGACAAGAATGGTCAACTCATAGTACCAGTCCTGAGTCCTGGACAGGGTTCGCTCTCTGTATTTGACTCCATGGTCCTGTATGTAGATGAACTTGGGCACCACTGGAGCAGTGCTGCAGGAACCACAGTTTCCTGAGAGCAAATCACAAAAAGGTTATTGATCATAGGCTCTGAGTTTGCAGGGTTTATCCCTCTGAATGAAAAGACTCTGAATGAAAAAGCTGTGCCATATGGGTTCCTCACATTGTCCTTCCCATGCAAGGAACAGTTTCCAGGATTTCCCTGGGTAGTACAGAGAAATCCGTAATTCAGAGAGCTTAAGAGATAAACTATGTGGCATCTTCTTCATAAGCAAGCAATTATTACTGGGCCTGTATGCCATTAATTTAGTTTATTGCAATCCCACCCATTGCAGGCTCTGCTGAAGCAGGTTTTTTGATTTAAAAGCATTTATTTAAGCATATGCTCAGGGACATAGTTTAGTGGTGGACTTGGCAGTATTAGATTTACAGTTGGACTCAATGATCTTAAAGGTCTTTTCCAATCTAAACTATTCTGTGATTTTTCTGGGCAAGTGTGTTTTGGATAAGAAACTGTCCAGTGAACATCATTGAGTAGCTACAATAGAAATGAGTCATTCCCACATATCTAGGAAGTGCAGAAATTTTCAAATCCCAGCCTACGGACAGAGGGTTTTTAAGGTAAATATTTGCCTCTCATTTGCATCGCGTTTAGTTACTGTTTAGTCTCCCTTTGCATCTGAGCACAATGCAAGAAAGCAGAGTCTGTGTACGTATCCAAGGTCTTTTTATTCTAGGCACACTAAAGAGAACAACCATTACTGTTCTAAAGGACAGCTCTCTTCCAACAAAGGCTTCAGCACACCGCCATGTGTCTGTTCTTGCTCAGGAGGTACTTCCTTCACCTGCGCTCACATAATCCATTTTTAAGTTGTTTCATGAAATCTTGGATCTTATTTCTTTCTGATTCTTTGCATTTATCTCCATTCATTCCTTCAGTAACTCACAGTGCTTTTCCTCCAAGGTCAGTTTGTTTATTTCAGCTAAATAACACTCAGGTATTCTGTTCCCAAAGTTCTGTCCCATTTAACCTTTTTTTCTCTCCATGATAACTTCCTTCTTTTCAGCTTTAAATTACTCCCTGGGTCCTGTGGAAAAGCCTGTTGCAAAGAGAAAAAGGAGTAGTTTGTTCACTAAATTTGAGCTGAGATGGAGAGGTTGTAAGAGTTTATAATAGTAGCAGCAGACTTTCTCCCAGCCTCATGGTAACAGTGGTGAGAGGTCAGAATAGCAAACATTACAGTAGATTATTAGGGAGGCAGGTCTTAGAGAAAAAGCAAACATGGGTGAGGCTTTGAGCAACAACCTGATCCAGTGGGAGGTGTCCCTGCTCATGGCGAGGGGGTTGGAACCGAATGATCTTTAAGTTCCCTTCCAACACAAGCTATTCTGTGATTCTATAATTCTATGTCATGTCAGCAAAGTTTGTAATTTTGCTTCCTGATCCAAGTAAAAATCTCTTGTGGTCTTTTCCTCAGTGCTATTTTTTGTAAATCCATTATTCATCCAGAAATTCTTCTCAGCTTCTTCTCATCTGCTTGTAACTGATTTTTTCATAGCTTTTCCCCAATACCTTGTTGACTGTTCAGTATATGTTTGTGTCATGGTGACTATATATAGATAGTCATATGGATTTATTATTAAAAATTCTTGTATAGCATTAATGCTTGCATTATAAAGCATTTATATCTGTGAGTAGTAGATCTTTGATTGGTGAAGACAATGTCAAGATATGTTACAGAAGAAAGTCTTTCTTTTGGTGAAGATATTTCCTTTTTTTTTTATAAAATATTTGAGAATTTCCATGACTGGCAATAAATTCTATTCTACTTGTCTGTGAAGAAAGCATTTTAAAAATACCAAATTAACAAAATCCTTTTTTACTTTTCGCTGGCAGAACCAATCCCTTTACATATACATTTCTTGAAATGGCTTCAACATTTCCCATATTCTGGAGGCTTCCCCTAGAACTACTTCAGAGTGTTAATGATTAAAATGATACTAGAATTATACTGAAGTATCAGAGGAGCAAATAGTGAATATCCTATATTTGCATATGTGCAGTTTTTAAATTCTTATGCATACATTGTATGACAGTTGTATGCCTATGTCAAAGTATTATATTGTATAACAACTGTTAAATGCATTATATTTTGCTATGTTATTTTATTACATTTACAGAAGATTTGTGTAAATATGATAATACCTATTTGATCCTTGGATTTTCATCCTCTTTGTGCATGACATATTATGCAAACCCTGCTTGTCCCTGTTGTCATTTATGCTTGCTATAAATATAATCCTTACTTCACTAAAAATGAGAATTTTGCTCAGTTTTATTCAGATGCTTAGAATCTGTTTTCACTTGGACTCAGGATGAAAACTGAACTGAAAAGAATTTATCAGTGGGATGGAATGTCCTAAAATATTTCAGTTTGAAGTGTTTAATTTCCAAAAGTCCTCTCAAAAAGTTTGGATGTTCCTGGTCTGAAATGCTTGGTTTGCACTTGGTGAAGGAAGAGAACCTGTTGCTACTTAGTTCATTATGACGTTATCCTCCTCAGTCTGGCAAACTGTGGCACCCCATGCTATCAGGTATCAGATGTTCAGATTCTTTGTTGACGTCTTGGCTCTTGACGGGACAGCCCATTCCCCCTTCCAGTGCCTCGGTTTGTGATGCAGTGCAAAATCAACATCACATCTCACATTTCCGTGTGGAAGGTGTGGCCTGGCTAACCTGTAACAGTTTGATATGTGGTCACCCAGCAGAGTCAGGGAACCATTCTTGGTTAAAAAATGCTCTTTTTTTGTTGGATATGTTATTTTTAACTCATACCAGTTCTTCAGTCTGGTTCACAGCATGGCCCAGCACAATCATAGAACCATGGACTCATAGAATGGTTTGGGTCAAAAGGGACCTTAAAGATCACCTAGTTCCAACCCTCCTGCCAGGGACACCTTCCACTGGATCAGGTTGCTCAAAGCCTCATCCAACCTGGCCTTGGACACCTCCAGGGATGGGGCTTCCACAGCTTGTCTGGGAAACCAGTGTCAGTGAGAATCAATCACGAAGTAACGTGGTGTAAAAGCAAGCGACAAGGTGTGGGTGCTACCCTCGTTCAAACTGAGGCTGAAGGAAACGTTCACCAAACTGTGATAAGGGTTTCCTTTTCTCCCTGACTTTGCTGCCAGCCATGAGGGAACTGGGTCGAACGGTGAGTTCATGGGCAGTCTGCTGCTAAGCTTGTGCCTAAAGCCATGTCCAGGTGCCAAATTGTACTAGCAGGTGGAATTCCCCAGCGGGTCTTTTGTATAATATTTAGGGAGATGAAGGAAGGTTGAACTGATGACCAAGCTGACACGTTAGAAAGGCTCTAAAAGATGATGACAAATAAATAAATGACTCCTTCTGTGCCATGCCTAATCTGAACCTAGGAGCTAAGAGAAGTGGTGGTTGTGATGGTCTTTGTTTAGTCATTTTTTTACATTCTTGACACTTTGCAAGACACATTCTGTCTCACCAAGTGAGAAGCTGCGCAAGGCAACTCATCTTTAAACCACTTGCAGAGAATGATATTTCTCTCATGTTGCTTTCCTTTTGCTTTTCAGTGTTGTCTGGCATGTGGAGCTGTGGCGATCATCCCACAGGAGCAGAGAGAACTGAAGATAGAAGCAGTGCTCCTAGTTCTTGCTTATGGTCTTCTTGAAGACTGGGATGCAAAGAAAGGGAAGAGCCTCCCAGAGAAGAAACAATAAGGAATTGCCTTAGAAAAGCCAGCTCTCTGAAGTCTGGAATTTTAGCAAATATTTGGGTTTGCACCTTGAGGCCAGCAATGCTTAAAATGTTTTTTTCTTACCCTGAGGCCAAAGAAGTTTGTGCTTTGATTTAAGCATTCATTCTGGTCTGTATTTGAGCCACTATAGAGCAAACCATCATACAAGTAGGGGTCTTGAAAATGCTCATCTGTATCCACCCTCCACCTTCTATTTTATCAAAATTGATGAAGGATTGAAATTTAATAACAGATAGGCTGTAGAGCTGGGCCAGAGGGTTAGCACTATCACCTGGCCTCTGGGAGTTTGGTAAAGGACTTTTGCCGCAGCAGTCAAGAAGCAGCATAGATAAGCTCCATAGGGAGCCTCCTCCAGACCTTCACAGATGAGAAGGATTGCTGTAAAGAGAAGCCTTTGAGAAAGAAAATCTTTTCCAGCCAAATGGATCACATCAAAGAGTGTTTGGCCATTCCACCGAGTTGTCCTGCAAATCTGAAAAGTGAGAAGGCCCATTTCTCATGCACAGTCCATCTTCCTTTCTGAGGAGCTCTGGAGCAATGAATATGGGCTGCAGACTGTGAGATGCTCTGGAGTTTACTGACCTTAAAGAAATCCCATTGACTTTAAGTGCAAAGTCAAGTGAGTGCAGTATTTTCAAAACCCTTTGCAAACGTACCTCTGCATTCCCTAAGATGGTAGCCTTGTCAAATGGTTATGATAATACCCATGTGTCAAAACTGAAGTGTTTTATAGGTCATCTAGCACCAGTAACTCTGTGACTGAGTCCCCTCCTGTATCACAGCATGCCTATTTGTAAAATGGATAATATTTAGTTGCATCAGGGAATGGTTTTCTGGGACTGATAAAACGTCTGCAAGCAGAGCAGAATCTTAAAAAAAAATAAAGACTCTTTTCTTGATTAAGCTGTGTATCAACAATTATTCCAGTTCTTTATACAAAAAGAAAAAAGCTATCACTTTTGTACCACAGCTGTCAAAGCTTCCATAGAAATGCAAGGCTGAAAGAGGTTATCTCTCCTTCCATGGTGAATGGAGTAATACGAATGTTACTGTGGTGCCACAGTCAGATTGCCATCTCATTTTGAGAAAAGCAGATTTAGTTTTCTTAAGACTGAGTGCTCCCTGGCAGATATCGTATTCCCTAACTGTTATTGGCTGCTTGCTCACAAAATGCACCTCAAACATCATGCTAGTGTAGTATTTGACTGGATGTGGTCTTTCTTTGCCCTCAGCAGAACTGAGAAGTAGCACACAAGTAACTGTATCACTTGTGAGGGTGACTTTTCACCAGTGTTGTCATAGCTGTAAAAAATACCATTGTAGATGTAGCTATGTGTAAATAGTAAGTGGCATAGTTTTTCCCCATCCCCTAAGGAAAAATTTCTACCGGAACAAATGACATCTGGATGCCAACACAACTGTATCCCCAGTAAGTAGAATATACTGCTTCATAAGTCTCTTACATTAACTGGAAGAAACTGGGAAGCAAGTGAAACATTGCACGATGGTGAAACCTTTTGCCGTGACAAGAATGAGATTAATCACTACAGCAGGTAGCATTGATGTTGTACCCAGTTTAAACTCATGCAACTAGTAAATCACAGCTGGTCTTATACCACTTGAAAGTAAGTGCAGATCAATCCTTATACTGGTTTTAAAATGATTCATAGTAATACATTTTTTTAAAAACTAGGTGATTGCTGGCTTAGGTTAAATGGATACCTACTATTCTTGAATTGGATCTAAAGATGCCTGTACTGGATAGAAAAGCCAACGTTTGGGTTTTTTAGACCATTGACTAAGATTTGTTTGGGAACCACAGTAAGACCTGATGCTTTTAAAAAGAAACAAATACAGATGTAGGATGTAGCACCAACCATCCAAAGCATTCAGGTTAAGCACTCAAGTAACTGGATAGACTGAGGAGCTATTTCTGAGCATATGCACTATATGTAGGCATGTTACTGTCTGAGTGGATCTGGACACCACTGACACGGCCAAGAGAGAATAAAATACTTTTCTTTGGAGTCAGCTCATTGGGAACTGAAGAAAATGGGAAGGCACAGATGACAACACCTTACTTTACTAGCGCAGGTTTTCAGTCTTTATATATATACTCTATGAACGATCATTTTGCAGGATTCTCTAGCTGTCTGTGCCTACAGCCATACTTTTATTTTTATGGTGTGTGGTTCTGTTTCTCTTCTTTTCTTTTTGCTGTCCCGCAGCAATTCTAATGTATGCTGGTCCCATGATTTGGAGGTTACATCTTCTGCCTATGAAAATTCGGGGTCACAGGTTCTGTCCTATATTGAAAGATGAATTTAGAAGGTAATTGCCCAGCAGATTGATTGTTAAAATGTGTTCAAAAGCTATACACACAATTTTAGGTTTATGTTAAAATAGGCAAGTATCAATTGTTGTGGCTTTCCTTAGCCTCAGTCAGTTATTTTAGCACAATTCAGAGATATTACCAAGTCTTCTAATGCTGATAACTTGGAGATTCTGGATATAATGACATCACTGCCGTCCCAGATGCCAGCAAATATTACTTTTATAGCATGTGGCTCAGCAAAGCTTTCTTTCTTCCCTACCTTTATTTGAAGGCTGTAAGCCAACTCCAACATTGGCAGTGAACTGATTTAAATCTTGATCACCAAGGAGGAAATCTTGCTATAAATAATAGACTTTTACCTCTTTTTGCAGTAGTAAATTATAATAGGTTTTGGGGTTTTTTTTGAAAAAAGGCTAGATTTGTTAACCATTAGAACACTTTGATTTATAGAAAGAGATAGAAAGAGATAGGACTCTGTAGGATCTTTCTTCTTGCTAACCAAAATTATTTATCTATACACATTTGTTAAGATGATAAAGTAAGATTCACTTTAGCAGATTCTTAATTTTGTCATATTTTTAGTTAGAAAATGAAGGGTGATTCATATATTTACAAGTTTTTTTCTTGTTTTTATGAATCTGTGTTGGATTAAGACTAGAAATCAATCAAAATTTCCTGATACTTCAAAATAGCCTAATACTCTCTTTGTTACTTAAACAAACAATCATAAGTGATATCTCATAAGAAAATAAAAAAAAAAAACGGACATCCTTTTCTCAGTTTAAAAGTAACTAACTGGTTTGTTACTATCAATAATTAAGTTATCAGTCACTGAAGTAAGTCATAGCCAAGAAACTGCAGAACTCATGGCACTCAATTTTATTCATAGATTGGAGAAGGAAAAACAAGTCCTCCCTTTTTTTAAAATTCTGTGTGGTTTCTCAACTTGAAGCAAACTTGTTGAATGGAACTGACTAAATAAAATTAAGTGATTAAATACTTAATGTGCAAAGAGGTTACTGCTTCTGAATCAGAAGTTACACTTCAACAAGCGCTTCTACCAGGGAGCCTACCTAGTTCACCCGATTAGAAGTTCAGCAGTAGCAATATGTTGCTGTTATTTTAATAAATGGTATAATTTTAGGCCTTGATATGATTCTTTTAATTGAAGCATTTATTTCATGTCACGTTGTTTAATTTTTCAGTGGTTAGGTTTTTGCCTGCTACGTCGACTACCAGGGAGAGTAGAAAAGACAGTGGCTTGTGTTGTGTATAGACCCACTAATTTAACCTAAGTTATACAACTTGTGAATTGACACAAAGATTGTGCTCTGAAAAACAGTATACTGCATTAAAATGGATCTAGAAACATTATTCTTCAGATAGAGGAGGGTATTTTGAGCTCCATCACTTACAGGGCAGGGAACCAGTCACAGATGTTCTGAGAGATTCTCGACCTAAGGATTTTGCTGTTCAGGGTGGTGTATCAGGAGGAGGATCAGAGGCTTAAAGGGGAGGGCAGAAAATTCTCTGCTCTGAGTGAACACTACATGCAGCAGGCTATCATGTGATTCACAGCATCACATGCTCTATAGGCGCAGTTGTCTTCCAGCTGGTATTACCAAGAGTGGCTCCTATTCTGTATCATGCAACAGGGAAGATGCTATGCGTCTCTTCTATTACCATGGCTGCTGCATTTGGCTTTGGAGAGGGAAGATGCCCTCATCTCCTTGCTCTTCTTTAGACTCCAAATATGGGACACATACACAGCACCTCCAAAAAAAAGGAGAAATAAGAACTAATTCTAAGGGCTTTCATCTGGAAAGCTTGTTGTTGCACTTCTGAGGTGGGGTTCTGTGGTCCTTGCCCTGCTCTTAGAGCACTGACCATTGCACTCCTTGCAGCTCACACGCTTGTGTTTCAAAACAGAAGGATTTACTCCATTGCTACTTGTGTATTTTGGACAAACAATCACTTTTTCAGCAAAGATCTAGAGAAATATTTCTCGACTGACACCTGCAGCACATGACCACAACTGAGCACAACGTGCTGCTGGTGTCTCCTGGCCTGGCCAGGAATTCCCCAGGCTGAGAAATATCCACCTCTGGCAGAAGCAGAATCTAGCATTGCCCCTGCTCAAGATCTCTCTTTTCCTCTGTATAATAGCAAAAAGAAGGGGATGGAGGTCATAGCAGCAGCTAACAGTTGAGGCATAGGGCATTTCCCAGGGAATTAATTGCTGGATGGGGTTAATGGCCCTGCAAATTGCTTTAGGCCATCAACTCTCCCAGATACTCATTAATCCCTAGGAAAAGCCCTGTGACTCAGTTGTTAGTGCTTAAGTGGGTAGCGTGACTCAACAGTATTCTGCATCTGCTCTAGGTATTTTAGACAAGAATGGAAGATATTAAATGTTGTTTTATTATGAAAATCTGCTGTATTTGCATCTAGAAACCTTTAGTTCTCCCTCTTCACTTTATCAAATGCACTGAAAAAGGATTCCTCCTGAGTAAAGTGATGTCAGAGGCTGGCAGGATACAGGTTCACCCTTCACTCCAAGGTCTTTTCACTTTAGCTTTTCCATCCTCAGCAGGCCATTTGCAGGTTGTTTTCTACCTCCTCCTGAGTGGATTTCAGAGCATGGACAGTTCTTCATGTTGGCTGGTAGGAAGTCACTTAGCAGGTAGCTGAAAGTTCTAGACAGAGTTGCTGAGCAAGATTCCCACTTGCACCATCTCTCTGCTTTGCTGTTAGACAGGCCCAAAAGTATTACAACATTAGCAGAAAACTCCTTTGAGACAAGTCAAAAGAAAGATGAGGAGTGATGTGGCTCTCTTGCCTTTTGGTGCAAGAGAGGAAATTTTCTGAATAGGTATAATCAAGACTCTGAGTTGTTTGTAGAGCAGATCATACGTAGTTAGAAGAAAAGGACATGATACTTCTTCATTGAGAAAAACACTTTATATTTTAGCTCTTCACTTGTCATTTATTTATCACAATTTTGAGTTACGCATTGCAGCTGATAGACACAAAAGACCCTGAGCTCCACTCTAAAATGCAGTCTGCATTTTGCTTGCCTCTGCCTGAGGTAAGTCTCTTCTGCCTGAATTCAAAACCTTATATGTGCACATTCTAGTTTTGGCATGCACAGATTCTATGCATAACTTACCGTGATATGAAATTCCATAATGTTGCTATGGAAGAGCTCTGATTTTGTACCAGCACACAGTGCAAAAATCAAATTTTCTCCCCTATCTCTCTTGTTTATAAGGAGGTAGGTTCAAGCTGGATCTATACTCATCCTTGTGTGGATGGATCCTTGTAAGTCCAATTTTCAGGCTTGGTTTAGAAAACCTTAAATGAAAATTACGCCAAAGCCAAGGGCTGTTGCAAGCAGAAGTCCATGTTCGTTTATATTACCTTACTATTTGGTTTTGGTTAAATGAGAACACAAGTGTGTTAAAAGGGTAAAGAGGAAAACAGTACAGCAGCCTGAAGACACATGCGGCCTTTCGAGATGTTTTGCCTGTTTCATGCTTGTTGGCTGGATGTACTTTGTGAGGTTAAAAACACCCTGATGATGCCCTGAGTATTTTCTCAGTCCCTGGCCGTGAATGATATCTTAGACACTGTCAGCAATATGAGGTTACCTAGAGCAAAATATTTGGGCTACCCAGATCTTGTAGGATGCCCCTGACATTCATCTAAAGGATGTGCAAGCCAAGTGTGGGCTGCCATGTGGCCCATGTTCTCATTCCCCAACCCGAAGTGCACCTTTCCAACTGCTCCACAGTGGACACAAGGGCCTCTGGCTGTCCCATGCTATCAGCAGACTCTATTGTCCCACCAGCTACCAGGATGTAGAAACAAAGAGGAATCCCACAGATTCCCACTGGTGGGAAACCACAACTGGCCTCCTATGGAGACAGGGTTTGCCCCAGATCCGTGAGGGTGAAGGGTATAGAGAACAAGTTCTACAAGGAACAGCTGAAGGAACTGGGGTTGTTTAGTCTAGAGAAGAGAAGGCTGAGGGGAGACCTCATCATTGTCTACAACTCCCTGAAAGGAGGCCTTGTTGGTCTCTTCTCCCAAGTCACAAGTGATCGGATGAGAGGAAATGGCCACAAGTTGTGTCAAGGGAGGTTCAGACTGGACATCAAGAAAAATTTCTTCACTGAAAGGTTGGTCAGGCATTGGAGTTGCTGCTCAGGGAGGTGATTGAGTCACCATCCCTGGAGGTGTTTAAAAGACGGGTAGACAAGTTTCTCAGAGATCTGGTTTGGTAGTGGACAGGTACAGTTGGACTCAATGATCTCAAAGATCTTTTCCAACCAGGTGATTCTATAATTCTATGATTCTATGATCCTCAAAGAGAGAATGGATCTAACTGTAACACCTGCACCAGTGCTTGGTTGTTTGGTGTTCACAGTCAGTGTGTCCTCCGTTCACCAGGAAGCCCTGCTCTACTGTTTACTGGCAAACTTTGCAACTGGGACCACTGGGCAACTAAAATGTGCTCAGCAAACACCCACCTCTAAACTCAGGACCAATCATAACATACCTGCAGAAACAACTCCATGTAGATATAATTGAAATGACAATACGTCTCCAGCAGCCATGATAACAGGCTGTAACTGGTTCTGGTACCCTCCTCTTCCTCACCAATCAGCAGAACACAGTTCAGTCTGTTAAGCCGTTTCTGATGATGTCTATAACTAACATCTATGAACACAGTCATAAAGGTAAGAAAAACTAAATAGAATTAGTGTTTGCATACATGGAATTCTGTGGGTTGAACAGGGAATGTTTATCTCATCTTACGCATGGCACCTGAGGGCATCATCCTTGTCCCTGAACTGAAGAGTGTTATGCCTCAAAGGAACAAAACAACAGAGCTGACTCACTCTCAAACCAGAGACTTGGTCTAAAAGATCTCAAAAAGAATTCAGAGGAGGCTAGTTATGCACAGATGGGGGCTGGGAAAAGTGGTCACAGACATGCTCTGAACCAAAGTCCAATGCTAGGGCAGAAGATTGAGTAATGCAGATACCTTATAAGTAAGAGTGAAAATCAGACATCAGGTCTACCCTCTTTTGAAAAGGATTTGGAAATTTTGTTCTTTCTTGTTCCCAGCATACTAGGAATGGTTGCCCAGTGTGGTTCTCTCCAGGCCAATTGCTTGTCCATCTGAGCAGACAATCTTCAGATCAAATAGGTTTTTTTCAGTTTGTAGGCTGATCTAGGAGAACAACACGGCTGTTTCTTCTTTTGGCAGAGGTTCCAAACCACACTCTGACAGCCTGGGTCTGGCTCACTGTTAGGTGCTGTATAGTGCAGGGAGATCCAAAGGTAAAATGGACGCTGTCCAGTGCCTTGTGTCACTTCTGTGCAGGGGCTACAGCCTGTCAGGACTCTTGGAAATGCTACTGTTCAGGAGCCAGCTGTGAATTGTTGCCTGCATTATGATGCAGTCTCCCACCTCCACCAGCCCAATGCATTTAAAAATGCTATTGTGAGTTTCAAAAGCCTTATATGACTTCTCTGATACTGCTACAGCCTACAGCAGCAGAGAGAGCTGGGAAAGAAGGAAAGCAAAGCCAGAGAAGTTAGGAAGATGCAGTAAGGAAGCTGAATTCTCGTGAAAGAGATATTGGACATGTATCTTAGGAGAATTTGTCTCAGATGCCAACAGCTTTGATGTAAGTCCATGGTCCACATTCCTGTTACCACTTTTTTACACAGGGCGTTCATACAAAGCAATGTCTGATGAACTCTGAGAAAAGCAGAAATTTGATACTGGTCTGTAGTCAAAATTTTCTGCAAGCACACTATCCATCACCCTGTTGGGAGTCCAGTAATACCTTGTCTAATTCTTTGATTTCACACTTTCCCAGTGCGCCCATACGCAGAAGAGATCATCTTATAGTAAAGGAAACCTTCATTCTAAAACCAAAGAAAGAAAACAGCCAGCACTGACATTCCCAATGGTTTCCACGTACTCAGTGGTGGACTTACCTTGAGTTTTGTGAAATTAACTGTTGTGCTGGCAACACGGGCAATGATCCTCTGAAGAACCTCCTTATGATTGCCTTTAGCTCTCATGTAGATTCAATAGTAAAACCTGCATCAACAGAGAAATGGTTTCTTCTTCTGTATTTCACTATGCATTTTATTAACTGTCTTAGAAGTAACAACTCCTCTTTACCTTTTCCTTTTGAGTTTTGCACCTCTTTCTCTGTTGCTGTCATCTTCTACTTTTAAATGCACCAGGGTCTTGCAAATCTCTGTGGTTTTGGAAAGGAAGAATAATCTTTTCATGCTACCCTAATAAGTCCAGGTGAGCTCCTTGCCTTACCTATACCAGAGGAGAATCCATAAGGAAAAATGTATTACTGTGATACAGCCCAGAACCTGACTTGTAAATAGAAAAGGAGCTGGAGCACTTGATGGCCACTGAAGTAACAACTCAAAGTTGTTTCCTTGAGCCTGGTCTCTTGCAAGGCAGCACAGATGCCTTGGGGAACCAGGACATCCGGGAAGAAGATGCCATCCGTAGGTGCCTCCTGCTGGGCCTTTGGCAAGGTCGCCTACTGGCTCCTTGGGATAGCCAATAATAAGCAATGGTGCTGGCTCCCTTTGTTTCAAAACCATCATTTCTTCCTGAAGCGCAAATAAAAGCAGAGTAGCATTGTTTTCCCAAGCCTATGGCTCCGGAGAGGCACACCTTCTTGCTCCAAATCCTCTGTCCATGTGTAGAGGATCTCACAATGACATATGCTGTCTGAAGTAAATATCAAATACACAACTTGTCTGCCAGAACGGTGTGCTCTTCCAGTCCACCTTATATTTTTATGCAATAATATGGCTTCCGTAGTTAAAAATGGTGGTGTATGTGTTTTGAGGAGGCGATTTCAGGATTAATCATAGAAGAAAGGCACTGACTGTTAGCAGTTCACTGAGTTTGCCTGTTTTCACCTCTGCTCCCTCATATAAACAGTAAAGCTTTAACCTCTCTTTCGTATCAGAAGAGTACTTCCATTTTTAAAAAATAAATTATTTAAAATTTCTCTGCTGTCAGCGTTTTCACTAACTTAATAAAATATAATTTTCTCTCTGCAAGCCTCAAATCAAAAGCTGTTCCTTTGCCCTGTATTCCTGAGCTCTAAGTATTAAATAAAAATGAATGTATTGAATTTGAGGGATCGTGGAGCTGAATTTTACTACAAAACTTAGACAAACACAAACATGATTTTAATATCTGGAAATGTGTGGGTTTATTTTATCAGTTACGTAACAGTGTGTTATTAACTATTCCATTTCTGTGCTAGACTGGGATACATTTACGAAATCCCTTAAGGTGATCTGGAAAAATCAAATTATCACAAACTAAAATGTAATGGTTGGTGCCATAAACATCAAATTAGTACAGAGATCTGAATTGGAAAGTTTAAAACAAAAACACTCTACTTAGAGTTACATTGAGTGAATATTGATGTTATGCTAAAAACGTGTGCACGTTTCCCTGACTTTGCTGTTGGGTTCAAAACATCCTCCAAATATGTGCTCTTAGATTGCAGCTGGACCTACATTTTCAGCAGATAGTCTTTCACATGGAAAAATAAAATCAAGGAGATAGATTTGGGGTTCTTTTTATTTTTAAAAAGCTACAAAAATATGTTTCTATAGAAGCCATATGAATTTTGTTCTTACACGGTCCCCTCCCATGCATCGCCTGAGCTATAGACAAAGTGCTGCGTTGCTTAGCAACCCCCTAAAACTCATCAACACAGTCTCAGTATTAATATTTATCCCCCCCTTAAAAAAAAGCCTTACTCTGAAATTTGAAATGGGATCTGTCCTCCCTCTCCTTTTTGCAATTAAAGTAATACTGCTCACTTTTTCAAATTAATGTTACTGGCTAAACCAAAAAAATTCTGCCAGGCAGGCTAAATCCAGCTCTTGGGTAACCATCTGAAATAGAAGTTACATCAGGGATGAAATTATGTAACCCAACATGTCTTCTGCTATTAGAATTTCATAATTTCTCTTTCCTTTTGGTAACCTAAATCCATATTTTCCATCTTCCTAGCCTTTTTTGGGGGAGAGTCCTCTCTCTCTATGCCCGTGTTGAGGGGCTCCCTCCTACATGTTCCTTGCTGCCTCCAGCAGCTATGGTTTTCTCAGTGGGATACTGCAGGAGCTCCCCTACGAGGGAAACCAACAAGGGCACCCAGACACCTGGGCAGGTGCTGAACAAACCAGGATGAAAAAAAAAAAGTAAACAAGATTGAAATCTTAGCTATCTATGCTGGGACTAAACAAGACCCGACAGTTACTTGGTAAATTACTTCTCTACACCAGCAAGAGCCTTTTGAATAAGTCCCCTTTATAGTCCATTTTGTGAATTTTGGTGAATGTAATTAGCACATAAGCCAAAACCAGAAGTGAATGTAAACATCTCTGCATGGAGCACAGCAGATTATTCAATGCCACAGAAATATTCTGGTTCATCTCTGACTTTATGTTTGTGTTAAATGGCCATGAGATCCAGGGATATTACCTTTTATGCCCTTCACCCTTTCTACAAAAACCCACCACAGGATGCAGAAATACAGATCTGAGTCTACCAGGCAGCGTGTACTCCTGTCATTGTATCAAAACACTATGGTTATATTGGGAGTTGGTGTGAAAAAAAGGAGAAGTATGAAAAGAAGTCAGCTGGAGCTACTATGCCCTACACATTGCTGAAAAAAAGGCCATTTACACAAGTGTCTGAGTAGGGGCTTGGTGCTTGAAGTTTCGGTCCTGTTTACGTTCTCCAAAATCTTGGCCAGAAAACGTGATGCTCAGCAAAGCACGAGTTCTTTCTGGAGTGAGCTGGGATGTATGAGGCTGCCTGCCACAACCACTGAAGGATGAGAAAAGAACTGTGGTTCTGGAAGAAATTTCTTTACAAAATCATTTTCCTTTGGAGGTGGAGAGGAAATTATTTTAAGGTCAGGAGCAGATGTGTATGGAAAGCTAACTGCAAATGTGATAAAGGAAAGGAGGCACTGGGTCCTTCAAAAAAAAGCAGCAACTCTGCAAAAAGCAGGCAATATTGACTTCAGGCTCCAGCAGTGTCTTAATACTATATATATATTGTTTTTCGCCTTAACTTCTCCTCCTTCTCTCATGCTGAGCAATAGTAAGAACTATTTGCTAAAGTCAGTGAGACAGGAGTCCACAGACACTTGTCTCTGTTAGGCTTAACCGGAATGGGGAGATCATCATGCAGATGCCTCACAGTCAGTTCTCTTCTGCCTTTCCTATCTGTGAATACAGAGCACATCTCAGGCCCACAGCACATCTCAGGCCCACGCTTCCCCTGGAAGGTTACACCAAGGCTTGTCACATAGATTTTTCTCTGCTTGTAAACACATGCATGGCTGTTCTTCAGAGCGGTGTTAATTCCACCTGGCCAGACCCTCAGCTAGAGCCAGTCAATATGTCCATTGCTTTCATTATCTACACTTCCTGTGATAGTTGGGAATGATTGGCTCTTTACATCTAAAAGCCTTCTTTCTTAGAAGTCCTGAAATCTGAAAGCGTCTTACTTTTGATTGGCTTAGCCTCCATTCTAAAGAAAATCAGCTTTCAACCTCTATAAATTGAACCTCCTTTTGATTCTACTGATTTTTCACTAGTTTTTTCCCTGTGAATCTCCTTTAGGATTATTCCTGACTTGTAGCGATATAAACACAGGAAGATACAGGACCACAAAGTGCATTTAAAGCCAAAATATGTGTAGCAATTTCAATGTGAATACATCTTGGCACAGTGGGTACAAATATGGGAAAGGAGAGATGGGGGATGGTGCAGATGTGAGCAAGCTGTGGCAGCTATGCAAGGGATTATGCAGTTTAGAAAACAGTAGAAGCACTGCAGCACCTGCATCTCCTCTTTTGCCAGTTGTTGATGACATATCATCACCTTTACTGGCTCTTGCATCACTCAGGCTATAAGCAGACACCGTTGTCTGGATTCAGTTGGGTCAGTGAGCAAGTACCCTTTTGCACCTCCCTGACTGACTTTAAATTCCTTCTTGACAGGTCTGGCAGGAAACAGCTTGTGTAAACTTCCTCTGCTTTACTTTAGGTAAAATAAGTAGGCAGATCAGCCTACTTATGCCTGACCTTTCCTACTGTGGGATAGAAAGTGTACACATGGGCTACTCCTTCAGCACATCTGGCAAGACCACACTGATGCAGAGGCAAACCTGTGAAAGAGACTGGTTGGTTGTCACTGTAGACACCCTGTTAATGCTGCCTTTATGCCCAAACAGCTTAGCATCTTGCAAAGCTGCAGAACAGCTCTTCCAAGGGTAACTAGTGTAGTAAAAGCTAACTTTACCTCTTTAAATGACACCTTAAGAGAAATGTGTTTTCTCATTTACTTCCTGCTTTCTTTTTTCTTTTTGTTAGGAGACAGTGCTGTTGCTCTTCATAATCTCCTGAGCAGATCCTCATCTCCTCTGTGACAGGAGCTCCTTTTGTGTCCTGGGAATTTACTTTTGAATTCTTTTAATTTAATTTAATGCTAGTGAAAAGCAGGAGGATGGCCGTATGATCCTGACTTTAATCCCAGGATTTAACCTAGGCAGGGAAAGTACATTGGTCTCTCTCAGAAGCACACCTGAAGCAGCACTGAACTCACTTGCTCTTCTGGAAGGCCCACTGAGATATTTTGTTTTCCAGTAAGGTCCATGCTATGTCTGCTGCCAGACTGGCTGTATTCAGAGGGCACCAGACGGTCAGGTAGCTGGTCACAAACTCCACTTGGCTTGAGCCAGGAACCAAGGAAGAGATCCTAGTGCCCAATACATGCTGCTCATTTTCACTTCATTTGGCTTCCAAAGGGCTTAGAGGTTTTGAGTTTGCAAACCTTCCCATGTTATGGTAATCTCCCTTCCTCGATGTTCCCACATCCTGCTGGCTTTGAGTTAGGCAGTACCCTCACAGCTTCCTTTTCGTTGGTTTCAAGCTTTTAAAATCACTTTGTAAAGTGGAGGGAGGTTTTTTTGGTCCCAAATAAATAACAGTACTTAACATGTGTAAAATGTTTTTCACCTTTCGAGCAAACTCAGTTAACTAATTAATCCTTACAAAATCCCTGGGAGGAAAGTAGGCGTTATCTCACTTTTACACACGGGGAAACTAAGGCAGAAAGGTGAAGTGAATTGCTCAAGGCCAGTGAAAGATTTAGTGCTACAGTCAAGTATAGAGTGTATAAACATAGGAGTTTTCTGGTCCTGGTTCTGCATGTGGGCAAGTAGACCAAATCTCCAACACATAAAACGGGCTAAAGGCGTGTTCTTCCCCTCAAAGCAATGGCATTGCTCTGGGGTCTGCAATAAGGCTAAGGCTCAGAGCTAGGGAGAGGTGAGATAAAGGCAAGTGCTGCCAGGCAAGTCCTTTTTCATTCCTGGTTTGAGACCCTGTCCCTCTCTGACTGTCCTCCAAGGCCATCCCAAAGCTAAAATGAGCTGCATAATATGTGCAGCAAGAGAAGATGCAGAAAGTAACAAGAGTTGAAAGGAGTTTTGTGGCAGCTGTGGCAAATCAGGACGTGTAATTTGGAAGCAGTGTGCAAGATGTGAGTGCTGCATCTGCAAATGAGTCTCCATACGACAGAAATATGATATGCTATACCCGTCATCCAGAGGAATAATTGTGAATATTCCTCTGCCTACCTTGAATTTTTTCCATCTCAGGAGAGTGTGTGAGAAACTTTTCTGATAAATATTTTGTGCTGGTACTGTGCTCATTCTGCTTAAAACAGTTCCACTTCTTACGACGTTACACTGAGCAGGCAAGGAGCCTCATCATGGCACGAGACAAGGAGCCAGATTCTGACAGCAGTGACAGTGGTGCAAGCAGAAAAGCAGCTTCAAGAGACGCTTCCTGAGCTTGCTGCTGCTCTATCTGAGCATTGGGCTGGCCCAACATACTGGTCTCTAGACCAAGCTGAGAGAGGAAAATTAGAACATCTGCACAGCACAGAGCAGGAAAATTTTTCTGTCTCATCAGCCAGCACTTCCAAAGGCATGGCTCTAGGGAAGCTTGCACCAGCACTTCAGTCTTGCTATTAACAATGTGCTTTTTCCAAGAAGGAGGGGTGGTGACTGAGGAATTGACACTGCACCTCCAAATTTGTCAAACATTTCTTCTAGTTAGGGGGCCCATGCTTTAAAACAAAACAAGAAGAACACCAAAAATATAGCAAATGGGGGCCAATAATTTTTATTTCTCCACTGAAGCACATCGTGACAAACATTTTGTGAGAGAAGGACAAGAGAGGACAATCCATCAGTGCAGAGTACATCAATGTATTAAAAAAATGCAAGTAGTGGAGAAAGCTTTTAATTTGAATGATATCAGTGCCCACAAGCACGATAATAATTAAAGGTCTGCCAGCATGGCTATTACACATTCTGGTTTAGTGCATTTAATATCTCAGCTGCTTCAAATCACATCAGCCTGATGGCTGGCAAGCATGTTTCCACTCTGGATGCAAATCAAGCGTTCTGACACAACGTTCTGAAATCTCACTTTGGAGGTAGGACTTTTTTGCATCAGGACAGGACGAGCTGTCCTTTGTCCTTGCAGCCCTGTGATGCTGGTATACTTCTGCGGCCCAAGAAAGAGGAGAGTAAATTATTCCTTTTCAGGTTAGATGGAAGTGATATTGTAGCCTACTTCAGAGCGTTTTTACCAGTTCTCAGAACTTGCTCCCCAGGCAGGTGTGTGTTCTGTGAACCACTTGGGATGCTCCCTCTCTTTTGGGTTGTAATGAGGGTAAGTGAAGGGATGTAGTCCCTCCCTCCTCTCCAGCCCTAGGCCGGTGGATGACAGGATTATTGGGTTAGATTGCTGTCAACTTGCTGTTGGTGAGCTCATTGCTAGGCTTCAGCCAGCTACGATGGGGTGGGTGGGTGACCAAGCATTTTTCCTTCATCTTCTGATGCTTCCATGTTGTGCTGTTTTCTGCAAAGCCACAGGCACTCCTCAGCTCAGAGCAGCACTGGCACAGAACCAAGGTGGACAGAAACAGATGATCACTTTTGCAAACAAACATTTACAACACTTCCAACATCAAGCCACCAACTTATTTTATTTTCATTTCAGAGAGAGAGAAAAAAAATAGAGAGACTAACAAGCAGTGTGACTAACATCACTGTGAATATTCAGCTTCATGTGTCTCCCACTCACCTTCACTCTGTCTGCTTTCCCTTTCAGTCGTAACCTCAGGAGGGCAGGAGTTGTCTCTCACTGTGTGTTTATGCAGATCAGAACACAATGGGGCCTTGATCCTCCCTGGGTCCTTCTGATGCTGCTGCAGTGCAGCTGAGGAGGAGGTTGTAAACGGGGGTGGCTGCTAGCTTCAAGTCATAAGAGATTGAAAGTGCCCTGGAGGTCAGCGGGGATGTGACACGTCCTGCGACCTTGGGAACATTAAGGAGTGGAACAATTAGCTGGTTGGAGGTTGGCAGGGCGAGTGCTGCATCTGAAGCCACCAAGCAAAAGTGCAACCTTATTTGGATTAAAAAGTGGAGAGTTCAAGGGAGTACAGGAGAGAGAGTGGGAGGTCAAATGAAGGATATAGATAGACAGATACAAAGGTTAAAAAAAGTCCAATGGCAATTTTCTGTGCCATTTTCCGCTGTTGTACCAACTCGATCTCTTAGAAATCATGTTTCAGCAGTTTTTCCTTTTAAGAGACATGGTAAACAATGGTGCGCATACTTCTAGACATTGCAAATATAAGATAAAGCATAAAAGCATTCCAAGCAAATGCTTCACTGTGTGCAGTGGACCAAGAGAGGATTCATCACAGGTTTGTATCACATCACGTGAGAAGAAGGAACCTCCTCTTTCAGATATTGAATATTTCTTGAGCTGTGCTGATTTGATCACTCAGATCAGCTTGGTTTTCAAGTTCCTGTCAAGTGTGGATTCACTTCTCCCAGAGGAGGTGCAAACTCATACTGCAGCCTTTCCTTCAGTGGAAACATTAATATAGCTGTGTCTGCCTGCCCATTTGCATACGCATTTTGGAGGCTGATTAACTTTAAAGCCTTTCATTCCTTGTGAAAGTGTTCAGAAGTTATTAGGAACAGGTATCTGCCTTAGTAATTTAGTGTGCAGGAGGTGTTGGTGTATATTCTCCATGTGTCCTTACTCGGAGTCTTGCAATTGCACTCAAGTACCCATCTGGTCACAGCAGTGACCAGGAAAGAGCCACTTACACCCTGTTAGCCCCAAGGTTGGAGTCATGCACTGACGTGCCACCCAGAGTACTCCACTTGCAGAGTAGACAGGAGGTCTGCCAGCTGTTGGTACTCTGAATTTGTGTGGTTCATTGCCCCAAAGACTACAATGACACAGACTTCATGACTGATAAAGATGTGATGTGGACATATGGGCTTGGAACCATAACGGGTGGCAACAAAATGAACTGGAGTCCTTTCCGCTGAGCACGACTCCCATTGTTTATGTCAATGTGTCCACAGAGCATCTGAAATCAGGTAAGCCTTGTCTCCAGAAGACACAAAACTAAAAATGACACCAGCCCCAGTGAAGTGCTGTTGGCTGGATTCGGTTGTAAGCTATAATTAATAGCTTGAAACAGCATCAGAATTAGTGACTATGGTGTTAATTTTAACAAGAGTTTTGTTTTATGCTGATCCCCATAATGATTAGTTTAAATATTACTGTCTGCTATTAATTGGTGACTGTGCCGTCTGCCTGGCTACATCCTGCCAATGCAGAGTGCGTGACGCGGCGCTGGGTCCCCACAGGACACTGTGCCAAATGCAGCCCAGGTGTAGGCAGGCTTTTACAAAGAGCTGCAGTCTGAAAGGAAGCCAGATCAAGCATGTTTTCATTTGCATTGTGCTCCTTACCCACAGGATTCTGCTGTCAAACCTGGGAAGCTGTTGCAGTTACCACTCTTCTCCAGTGTTGTATTGTACTGGCCCAGGCTTATGCTTCCTACTCCTTTCTATTCCTTACTTGCATCCAGCTTGCTGGGAGCTACTTGCTGGCTTTTATACATTGGAGATGCCCTAAGACTGCTTTCCATGGAGTCTTCTCCTTTTCCTCTGCATCCAGCTCTCATCATGTAGTCTCTGACAGAGCTCCTTTTCCCCTGCACTACACATTGGCTGTGGGACCACACCAGATTGCTCCTTAATATCTGGGGAGAGCAAGTGTGGAACTCGATGTGGGGAAAAGCATCCAAAGTCAGTGTCTGGACTGAAGCACCTGGAAAAGGCTATCTAGTAAAAAAAACTTCAAGAACGGGCAATAAGCTGGACACTGACTTGGCCTTAACACCAGCTAGATGATGCTGATTAGAAATGCAGCAAATCCTACTCTATCTACCCTCCCGTAAGGGTTTGGACAAGATACTCCCCCATAACCATGGTTGCTTCGGCTGTGGGAGCATCCAAATGCTTTTGGAGACCATGTTCTTTCATCCTGCCAAACATGCCACTGCTCTGCAGCTGCTGTCTGTAATGAACCATTTTTCTGCCAGTCCTCCGAGGTCAGAGTGGTCTCGTTAGCTCACTGGTGGGCAATGTCTCCAAAAACAACAGGGGGCAAACTCAGGCTATGGTGTGAAGAAAAGCCCAGGACCTGTCATTGCCTGATGCCCTCCTGATGCATCTCATGCCAGTGTTCATGAGCGCGCTGTCCTGGTCAGGGCAAGCTCTGCATGGGGGAGAGGAAATGCTCCGTGTGCTCTTACATTTGGCAAAACCTGAACACACACGGTTGACGTGGACACGCTCCATCGGTGTCTCTTGCTACCTCAGCCACATCTCTTAGGTGCTCTGGACCAACAGAAGTGTCCTCCAAAGCCTCCCTCAGCACAGAGCTTATCACTGTGGGCTTGGGCAGGGTGCTATGGAACCTCTGATTCAGGCTGTGTGGGAAGCAGGGTAGGGAGGGCTGAGGAGGAACAGCAGCATAAGACAGATGGCATGGGAGGGGATTTATCCCAAAAGAAGGGACATATTAGAGCAGCCTAAGAGTGGATCAGAGCAGCAAGAGCAATAATGCAGCTTTTTTTGCTACAGAATAAAAAGAGGGAGTTAGATTGACATGCAGATATCACTGCTGGCAGACATGGTTCCCAGGGAGGCTCCAGCAGTGTTATTAATAAGTAACACTTTTTATTATATTCTTTGCAGTTTGGAACGATTCCTATTCTCACTGCATGCTGCTTTATTTTTGAAGGAACACTGCCACTAGAATGACAGCTCGGCACTTGGGCATCCACGTTTTTAAGATATAAATTTACCCATGTCTTCATGCATCTGCAGGTTACTATTTGAGAGTCAACAGTACACTTTGGGGGTAACTTCCATATATTTCAGCATTTGGACATTGCATTTGCTTACACCCACAATCACAGACAGGCCATTAGTGGAAATACTAGGGGCTGAGTAAACTGGAAGAAAGCAGATCCTGCTGGTTCACAGGTGATATTGACGTTTTTATACTCACTTTAGGCATAAAACAGAACAACCCACAGTCTATGCTAGGCCAGTCCTATCCTTGTCTGGTCTACATCTCCCCACAGAACATCAAAACTCCTCAACAGCTTCTCCTTCTCCAGGATAAAAGAGCTGACAGAGGTATGTGAACATTTTTTTTTAAATAGTATACCTATATTTTGGTTTGGTTTTACTCCTGGGGTTGCTGACACCCAAATTTGATCTTTGACAGCAACTGGACACGAAGGGAGCAATGTAGCCAGAGGTTAACTTCTGAGAAACATTTGGGAATCTGCAGAAAAGCAAATATAAACCTCAGTAAATCTTACCTGCATACTGGCATCAAAATCACATCAGGACAACACATTTGTAAATTACGTGCTTGTGATCACAGAGTAACTTCCATTTTCTTAAATGTAATAGTGAAGCCAAAGAGCAGCAAAGCAGATGAGTGGGAAATTGATCGTCTCTTCTGGGCAGATCCTGCTATTTCCAAAAACCTATGTGCACAGCCAAGATACTACAGTGATAAATGCTTTGGAGACATTTATGCATCAAATGAGACTCATGTTGTTTAGGACAGAGTGGTTCAATTCTGGAGTTATGTCTTTGGAGTTTATGACTTGTACTGAGTTCTTTGACCAGCACACTTTATTTCATTTTTTTTTTAGGGATTTTGCTCCAACAAGTAGCTCTAAAAGCATTTAATCCTAAAAATTCACAGGTTTAGATTTTGTTCCACAAATTGCTTTTGTTTCTTAAATCTTTTTTTAATTCTTATTTTTAGGGGTCACTAAATAAAAGTTCAGATTGTCTAAGATCACTTTCCTTTTGAACAGGCATATTCAAATGTTTGACAAGGTAAAATACACAAGCACTCTCTTTAGATCAGCCCCTTCATGCCTAAATCTATGTAATCTACATCTCTGTTTCATAGCAATATTTGAAAAAAACACTCCAGATTTGTTTTTTCATAGATTAGCAGCAAGTTTATCCTGAAGTCCAGACCTTTGAAACATGTTCTCCAGGTCACCTTTCCTCGAAATGTACCCAGGATTAAAATGGTGCTTTCTACCTCCCTGTGGGCACATTGCACCTTTTCTCCCACAGAGCTGAAAAGCCTTCCAGCCAGTGATGCAGCAGGCTTAGTGAAGGCAAAACAAAGTCCTGTGCAATCAACAACCAGGCTTCACTATTTATTAGAAGTTCTGCTATCTAAGATGCCCCTATGCAAGGCTACCAAAAGAGGGAAGAGAAGCCAAGTGAGCACTTTTCTTCTGATGAGTGGATCTGCTGCAGCTGTAGTTTTCCCTGAGTGAAGCATTCACGCACCACAGACTGGCTTTGCTGTCTTGTAGAGCGAATGAGCTCTGCTAATAGGAATTGGGTCTGGATTTTGAGGCTTTATTTCTGGGTCAACCTGCATCCTAACTTAGGCTTCATCTTTACCAGGAAGTATCTTCCTTTTACATTAGACCCTCCCCTTGGAAGTCGGCTCCCCAGGTTTTATAGCATCTTCCTTGACAATGAAAATTTATCAGGTGGGTATTCCTGCTCTCAATGTGCAGCACAGCGTGGGGGCTGCCGTGCTCTAGGTTCACAGAGCACACTGTCAAAGTCATGCAGGGCTGCACAGTCATGTGAACTGCACAGCAATTTCCAAGGAATCACAGGTACTCTGGACAGTAGTAAGGGAGAATCCCCTGCACAAGACTGTAATTCAAAAAAACAGCAAGCAAGATGCCTTTTCTTCAAAAACAAAAAGGGAGAAATAGCTGCCTGGGGAGCCTTGGACCAGAAACCAAAATCATTTAGACAAATTCATCTGGTCTTTAAAGAAGGGTGCTTCGGTTCAGGAGAGTGGCTGTCTTATCTGGTTCATGAGAGAGATAAACCATTTTGAGACCCATCACCCGGCTAGAGAGCTAGATGAACTGTCAAGACCCTTGGGGAAATACTGTGCTAAAGCAATATAAAAGTTTGATCCTCAAATTTCTGACATTTTGTTGGATTATGGTACCATTTCGATATAGATTAAAAAGCATTTGTTACCCTTGTTGTTTATTTTATAGGCTAGATTAATGTCATTATGTCAGTTATTTGGCCAAATCGAACCATCAGTTTAAAACTCCAGAACAGGCATTTGAAAAATGTCCAGCACAATATTTTCGATCTAAGATTAACTTCTAGGCTATTATCCAGGGTTAACTTAGGACCATTAATTATGTATGGGTTGGACATAAGTTTTCAGGCATGTATTATTTTATTATCTGATCACATAATTAAAATGTCACTTATCAAAGGACAAATTTTAATGAAGTTAAAAGCACCTTGATGACATAGTATTATTTGACCTGTTATGTAAGAGGATTATTTCTTGCTTGTTACTGATTGAGTTTCTTTGACAGCATGAAAACTATTTTTCAATTAGCTTTTTCTTCAGAGAGGGGGCAGAGCGATACACTACATCCTTCTTATTACCTCCAAGGCCTCCTCTCGCTGAGGTACACTGAGAAGACCCTCTGTTTTTACACTTCGAGCTCATGAGCTTGTTCAGCTTCTAAAGAAAGGGTAAATGGCATTAGTCTGAAATAAAATGTGTGAGAGAGGGTCAGGAGGAGAAGGTTATAATTATAATGGTATCTGCTGAAGGTCATTCAAATTCAGCTCAATTCAGTGGGGGCTGGAGGAACTGACTTAGGAGACAATAGAAAAATGTAAAGTTCAACAAAGTGACAGCTAGGAGTGTGACAAAATAACCAAGGACAGGCTTCTGAAGTATGTAAATATCACTGGAAAGAGGTGAATCTGGCATAGTAGAAGATGCTGCAGTGAAGGGTAGTGGAGAGGAAATAGACAAGCACCAGTTTACTATCAGGTGCCTCCTACTGGTGCCCCTGAAGTGGCTGATGTGTGGGACTGGCTGGGAAGGGGTTTGCTGCCGCTCAGGTAGTCACAAACTGGATGAATCATTGCCGTTCCAGCTTCTGAAGCCTGACAGTCAGTTTTATTGAGGTACGTGCTCAAAACATTCATTCTGAGTTTACTTAAAAGAGAACCTGACGTAATACACCAAGATTTCACGAGCATTGTTAATGTTCAGCCAGCTTGCTTGCTTACGGCAGTGCCATGCTGCGCTGGATGCTTTCTGACGGGCAAGAAGGGATGGGGCAGATACTTATAGTAATGCACATTCTTACTCTCCCTCCTTAGACTCATCCTGGCTGAGGTCATTCTCTGCTTCTTCAGAAGATGCTAATAAGAATTCATTGGGTTTTGCGAAAGGAACCAAGGTCAAAATATGGTCTTTTTTAGGCTGAAACAGGCACTGAGGAGTTGATGCTAAGGAGTTAAAATGTAAGACTAACTAGCAACAATGAAAAAACCTCCCTCTGGAGACTCCTGCTAAGTCTCAAGATAGTCTCTGAAGACTAGAAGTTCTGTCATTTTGGACCCTTAGAGCACATACAACAAAGCACTAGTGGGACTTGAGAGGGAAAGATGCTGCGAGGGACAGAAGATGGAGCAGATTATTTAATGCTCTCTTTTATCTCCGTTTATGATCTTGAAGCTAGGCAAACAGTATTACATTTACATAGCTTCCAAATCATGAGGAGTCTGGTCCACTTCAGAAAGGAATGAATATAGCAACTTTAGCCAGCCTTAGGTGAAACAAGGCATTAAATGCTTCTATTGCTGCTTTCAGTCTCATAGCAGTGGTGCGTTCTTTTTGGTGCCACCATCCTACACCAGATGGATGTACATTCTGTTTAAGAGGTGCAGGGATAACTCTGGCATTTGCCCCATGACCAAGGGCTCACAGTTTTGTTTCTTTCAGTAGAGGACTGCAATGGGGATTCCTGTTAAAAAAGTAATTTGCAGTGCAGTGAATACTTCTGTGTGTATCTGACAAAGCAGCAACAGCATAAATTCAGAAAATTGCTCTGATTGTTCTAGATCAGAGTGCAGCCTCAGGATGAGCACTACCTGTGTGAGATGTGCCGCAACTTACAGGAAAAGCCCTGACCAACAGACACCCCAGCCCCCAGGACAATTCATCTCCCCGGGCCTTTGAGAAGTGGCTGTCAGTCTGTATGTCTCCCACTCCTTCTGCCCCCTGCAAGAGCACAGAGTCCCCTAAGCCTCAGTGGTGTGGCACCCGTGAAGCAAGCCCTGCAATGGTTTCTCACTGCCAGACAAAATCTGCTTGGAGTGACGGAGGAGCAGTGAGGAGCAGGAACACACTGCTGCAGGATGCTCTGAGCTCTTGTAACTCCAGGGTTGCAGGCTGCGTTCGGCTTGAAACGGTGCATTGCTCCAGCCCTAGAGTGCCAGGACACTCATCCCAGCGTAGCCCCGCTGCTGCCAGGCAGAGTCACCACAGCCTACCAGATCAGCTGGCTTTTGGTCACAAATCTGAAACACTTCTGCCTGGCTGCACACAAAGGTTCGGTGGGCTGCAGCAGGCCACAGGCCAGGCTTCATCTCTGCTTACCAGCTCTGCTTTGACCTTATCTAAGCCGAACTCAAGCTATTTTGCTTCTACACATCTCCTCTGCTCATATATTCCGGCAAAATTTGGATTCTATGTTATCCACAGCAATACAAAGTTTGATAAAAGACCTCACCCTGCGTTCCAGTTCCTTTCAGAACCCTGGGATCTATATTACACAAAAAAAGAGCAAGGGCAGGGAACCACCTACAGCCACTTATTACACATTACGGATTTCTTTCCATTGTGAAAAACACTCCTTTTTTCAAAAAGCCACCTTCCACCCCCTCCCTCACAGCTATTGATGCCATAGACCAAAACAATAATGTGCACCTTGCTGCAGTGAACTTACGAATGCCTAATTTTGAATGGGAAAATGTCACAGACCTCCACTCACAGACAGGACTTTGAACTGAAATGTATATCCTGTCTCTTCATCTGTGGTTTCCTGCAGGGGTACATTTACTCCCTCCAAAATTCGCTATTAATTTAGGCATTGTTAATGATACCTTGCCTCTTGCTGGCAGAGAGAGGAGGATGCGATTGTCCATTTTGATTCCCAGGAGGTCCTTGAATGGCTGTGACAAGCACCAATAATAGGACTTAGATAAAAAGACAAGTTGCTAACTTTGTGCCAGTGAATCACAGTTATAATTTCCTTGAAAGATGAAAGGATTGTTAAACTGACTGGGAATACAAAGCAACTCTCCTCAGACTGAACTGAATCATCTTCACCCATTTCAGCTGTATTGTTCTTTTCTTATCTGTGTATGGTAGAGTCTTAACTTTCCTTGCAAGTAGATTACTCTCAAACCCCTGCCGTAAGTGACACAGATAGCAGTTTGTATGAGCTTTGGGTGCAGAATCTGATCCTGGAAGGTATTTAGACGCATAAAGATGTAGAGGTGCCTAGCAATATTTTTTTCAAATGCCCAAGGTTACAAATCCTCCTGCACTGTCGTTTCCAATATACAAAAATCAAACTGTCAGTAAGATTCTGACCAGAGTTGCTCTCATAGAGGGCTGTAATATTTTGTGAGGAAGTATTTATGATATTATATTCTCATTACACATTGCCAGATAAGTCTGGATTTTGACCTATTTAAAATCCCAAGATTCCTATCAGGAAACAAACTCCCCCACACTACAGGACTTTACAAGAGGACCACTATGTTTCTTTTAGAATATTACCATAAAGGTAAATTCAGCTGGATATGAAGAAACTATGTGTGTGAACAGGGACAAATTGTCATTTGACAACTTCAGCAATTCTTATTTAATAATGATTAGCAGTTTTAACGGAGCCTTTTAAACAACTAAGAGAGATTTTGGATTAAATGCTACTTTCTATCTATTTTCAGACAAAAGCGTTCTTGGCATGGTAACTTTCAGCCACGCAGGACGCAGCACCAAAGGACGCTGACAGGAGAAACTGCCAGTGTAGGAAATTATCTTTCCCATGAAGAGGCAGCCAAGAAAAGACATTTGTGTTGTGGGTCTTTGCAAGATTCGCACAGGGACAGAGAAATTAAATGAGATCTTAAAAGAAATAGGCTAAGGGCTGTTCTTCTTGGGGTGCTGAGAAAATTTACAGCCTCTGTGTATCAGAATCAAGGATCTAAGTAATTGTCAGAGGAGGGCTTTTGTCAAGAAAACGGGATTGGAGGATGTCGGTGCAAGAGAGTGGTTTGTTTTAACTGTTGGGGAGGTAAAATGGGGGAAGTATTCTTGGGGTAAGAAACACTTGGTGTCGGAGAAATTCACTATAGTGCGAGGTGGAAGCCTGTAACAGCTTTTGTGTTCCTATGAAAGACACATGATGAGAGCAAACATTTGTAGCCTCTTTGACTTCATGGATAATTTCTTTGTAGTTAATTGCTTATTTCCCTAAGACATATTTTCTTTCACTGTTATTTGTATGGGATTTTCACAGTGTTAAAAAGTTGTATGGATTTCCAAGAAAAGGCTGCAGATGTATGTGCACACTGTATTTATGGGCAAGTACACTTATCTGGATTAATTTTGTTATCATGAAGACTTAATTCAAAAAACATTGGAGGAAGACATTATTCAACAACTAATAGATGTTATACCATCAACATATTCTAATGGGCTGATTAGCAATTTTATTGTATTCAATTTGCACCATGGCAATTCCGTGTCAGGTGGAAGAGCTATCAAAATGAAAAACTGCATTAAAATTAAAAACCAACAGTCCAAGTTTCAGTCTGAATGAGCTTCCTGGTGGAATGATGAAGTGCAGTTGTCCATGAGTCTGCCCTGGATACCTGGTAAAAATAGGCTAAGGAAATCTTTGTATAAAGGTGGAGAAATCAGCTTCTCCTGCTATTTTATACACAAGTCATTGGGTTTTAGGGTTTCTTCTTTTTTTTTTTAAATCTCTCTCTTGCTTCATGAGATATCACTGAAAAGTCATGACCTTGTGCATTTCTGTTCAGAGAGCCTTTTGTCCCGCATTCAAAACCCACCTGGTTTGTCAACTGTTTTCTAAAATATAGGAATAGAAGCAATAGTTTATTGTCTTTTACCTCTCATTTTCACAGCTACAAACCAGCCACCTCTTCACTCACTGGCAAAAAAAAAGAAATATATATACACTGAAAATACAGCCAAACTGTCCTTCCTTTTAGACCATTAGTTCTTCTGTCACTGGGAAAAATGTTAAGATTTTTCATTTATGCTGCTTAATCCGTCACAGAGTATAGGCAAAGGCAAAGTTCCTGCCTGAAAGCCAGCGTGAGTCTTGAAAGGAATGGGTAAAAACACATTTGTACATCCAAATGTGAGAGGAAAGCCTCTTCCCTTCTGAATCTCTAAAGAGACCCCACGTTGTCAGTGGTACTCATGGTGTGGTGAGGCAGGCCTAAGGGATTCCCCTGACCTCACGTCCTTGCAGTTTGTGTGCACTGATGCAACTGTCTGTGAAGCTGTACTTTGACATCTCGGGTTATCGAGTTGACCCTTTTGAAAATAACCCTCCTAAAGAAAGAAGCGATGAGATGGATTTTTGGCAGGTGCAGATACTGCTGCCATCCTCTGCCCTTCTCTCTCTCTACCGGAGTGTCTCGCCCCCTAGCAGAGGCTCTGGCAAGTCTCTGTGGCTGCGGCACTGCCAGCTCTGGGTGTTAAGGCAAACCAAAAATTGAGAGCAGCTTAATTTAGTGCTGTAAACTTAAAATGCAACTTTGCTGTCAGCTTAGCTAAACTAACAACTAATGAACTAACAAATGAGAGAGTGCCCACTTCTCTCAGCCATGTGCTTCTGCCACCTCACCACAGGGTAGGACAGGGTGAAAAAGGATCTTTTTCTCCTTTTACTGGGTGAGTTTTCATCTCCATTAATGTGCAGCTCCCATTCCCTGTGTGGCTGCAGGGTCAGCAGCACCGGTGGACGGGGTGGCACTGGGAATATGCAACCTTTTGGTGAAAATGTGACCTTGGGTCCAGTTGCAGGGCTGTGCTTTGAGAAAGTTGTGGAGAGGATACCCAACCCACTCAGTGAGTTTCCCTGAGTGACAGTGACTGCCAGCCAAAGGCAACACCAGGCATCTGCAACAAGCACTGCCTCAGTCCTGGTCGTTAAACCCACCAGGGCAATAAGGCAGGGTCCCAGGCACACATATAAGGACCACAAGGCTGGAGGAGGGGGGTGTTTTTTCACCATATGTCTTTGCAAATGCATACACTTTTGGCACTATAACTTGTAAAGGCATCCTGTCTGACACAGCCATGACTTCTAGGAATGAAAAGCTTTTGGAACAAATGCCTGAATGAGCCCTGCTGAGCCAGGCTCCTTGCAGCCTGCTGCAGACAGGGTGAAATGCTGCCCAGCACGAGCGGTGCTGCTTTACACCACCGCAGGCAATCGCAGTAGAGGGTACAGTGCAGTGAAGCATCAGGCCCTCTGCGCTTGGGGAAAGCCTCAGATGCAAAGGGAGGTGGCACGTCTGAACACACACACACAGTCTTGTTACAATCCCATTTCTGCAAAAGAGATGAACTGACTAAAGCAGAAGCTTCAATAAACAGCAGGACAAATTCTGGAGCCAAAGTACACTGAACATCATGTGACAACGTTTTAAATATTATTTGGATCTGAAATATCCTCTCTTCTTTTCTCCCAATGAAAAACATGTTCTATTGTTACTTAAATAGCATATATTTCTGTAATAGCTTTTTAATGCAGAGTTGTTTTTCTTTAGGCCCTTGAATATATGCAAATGAAAATGAAGAAAAGAACTCAAGTATAAAGGAAAAACAGGAGTCTGGAAAAAAAACAGAGGGGCAAGTGACTGTAAAGATCAACTGACAAAGCAAGCTTATTAAGCTTTTAGGGGAGGAAGTGGGGGGTTATTACGTGCCTGGTGTCTCATCCTATGTGAATATAACTATCTTATTACAGTGGCTCTGCAGAAGTCAGAATATGTGAAGGAAGCAACCTCCAATGAGACAAGAGATACAAATCAGAGCATTTCCATTCCCTCAGCTGTGATGCCATCCGCTTCCAAAAGCATTGTTTAAATATGAATGTCATCCTGTTTATGTGCGTATTAACAATATGTATACCCATAAAGGCTTGCAAATATTGCTCTGCACACAAGTCTTCCCCACCAAGGCTGCCTAGAAAAACAACATCGGGACACAAATTGCTAACAATAAGTACAGCTGAAGCCAGTAATGAGGTGAAATACATATACATGTGCGAGGTGTGTAAAACCTTGGCTCTAAATCACGTGCTTCTTAGTGTCTGGTGACAACAACTCCCCAGTGCCTCTACCCCTCTGTCCTCAATTTCACATGTGAAGGGGGATCCCTCTTTCTGCTTCCAGCACCTCGGCTGAGCATCCATTTTACGTGACAGAGGCTGCTAGAGCAGATGGGCTAGGAATGGCTTTGTTGCTCACGCGCAGGTTTAGGCAAATACAGTGATTATGCTGAAATTTGCTTAAAATGAGAAAGCAACTGAAATGTAGGAAAGGGTAGGCAAATGGAAAGCCCTGATACATCCTGTCTGATCAATGAGTGCATTGGCACTGTCTAGTTCCTAGCAATATCCTACACACATGCTTTTAAGGAAAAGCTCAAGAATTCCCAGTACCAAAGTGTATGTGCTTGGTTATTTCTGCTGTGTTATCACTGGGAGGGTCACAGAAAGTCCCCGTGACATTTCTTTATGTAGGGTGTGTTTTTTCCAGCTCGTCTGCTCTTTTAGTCTAGTGTCCCTAGCTGTGCTGGAAATTCTGACTAAATAGATTTTGTTCCAGCCAAAAGGTCTCCAAAACATCATTTGTGAACATTCATTCAGAGAAAACCCTAAGATTTGCCTATAGTTGTTTTTCACCAGCATTTGCACAAGTGGTAGCACTGTGTTTGCCAGAACATTGGTGAAAAACACAAGCCTTGCAAGAGCTCGTGTGAAAGTGTCTGCATGTAAGTTCACAGCAGAGGGTTTTTTCCTTCCCCATATCGGCTTTACTGGTTTTGTCATAGAAAGGGTAGAAAGAGATTCTCAGCGAACCTACTCACAGGGGATTTCTTCCTGTTGCATAGCATTGAATTCTCACCACCTCCCAAACTGCAGCATATGAGTAGTCCTACGCCTTTGAGCCAATTTTCTGCTAAAGTTCGCCCAGCCGTCAGAAACCAGGTTGGAAACAGGCCATTAGACCACTTCTGTAATGGTGAGAAAAGTGTCATGTTTTCTGGTTCATCTGGAGAAGAGTTAAACAGGAGGAAGTCATCTGAATGACATTTCTCTGGAGAACTCCCTAAAATCACTTATCTTCTGAGCATGGGTAATCTCAGCCAGAAAGCTGAACCTCTGAAAAGTCAGGAGCATTTTGTTCAAAAAGAGAAATTAAACTCTTTGCAATCTAAACTCCGACAGTTACAAGCCAAAGTAGTAATGGAGGACAAAAAGAGGTACAACACTTTTTTTATTGGTCTTTGTCTGGGTCAGTTTGTGTTTGGTCTCTGTACAACAGGACCTCATCTCACCCGCAACAAGGAATATTTTGGTCTTTGCAGCGATGTGAATATTTTTGTTGTAAACTTTACTGTTTACCTCCGAAATTTCAGGAGACACCCACCTCTCATACTGCCACTATCATTGCCATCCTGCCTGAAACCTCTCTAAATTCCCAACAGCCTGGCTGCATCCTTGGCCAGGAGCACAGCAGGTAACAACTGCAATGAATCTGCCTCCAAACATGTAGGGACTTGACCAGTGCATCCATTTATAGCAAAACACTGCTCTGAGGCTTAGCTCTTTTTTCTTTCTTTTTTAATTTCCATAATGCAGTATCTGATCAGTTTGAGTTTGCTGATTTCCTGCCATTGTGGAGTGCTTTTTTTTTCAATTAAAATGGGTTTAGGTTCTTCAGGGCACTTGGCAAGAAAGATTTCCGGATTCCTTCATAGAACGAAACTTTTCTAAACTCTTTTCTCAAGTTTTGGTCACAGGTGGGATTGAGCTTCTATTTCATTAACCAGCAGGTGTGGCTGGTGGGACACCGCAGTAGTGTTGTGATTGCCTACATTCCATGTTACTGTGGTTGTGTATAAGGTGCTGTTGGATCCACACCAGCCGAGCCAGCATGGCACACTATGCCTTATGTCCTGCTTTATTCTTTAATTCTCTGAAAGAAAGCAAGCTCTCTTCCTGCTGCAACTAGTTATTTCTATTGACTGCTTTCCTGTCATTTTATCTCATCCCTTTAACTGCAAATTTTTATCCCAACTTGGGGTATGGCTAAAATTCTGAAAGCTGCAGGGATTTAATTACAACTGTACAGACAATAAATGAGAGCATGTTCTTGGACACAGTCCCTGCTGTTGAGTTGATAAAAGAATTTCCATTGCCTCCTTCTTTTCCATCTCAGGAAAGTCTGAATAAAATATTTCACTGTCTTTGAATAGTTGTAATTAAACAACAACAGCTTTCAGGATTTTAGCCATACCTCAAGTTGGGAGGCAGTACCTGCAGATAGCATTCTTACCTCTAAAAGCTACTGTCATCACACTAAGAAACAGCTTCTAAAAATCAAAATTATCAATATACAATATACACTAGCATAATTTCAATCTTTATGGAACAGCCATATGAAATACTGAATCTAATTGGCCCCTTGAAAACCGGCATTATACATTCATGTCTAGGCTATAATCAAGCCACATCTTCAGGTAACATGTTGTGACTTTAAAGATTCAATCCAGTTGTCAAACGTCTGATGAACGCGCTATGATTAAGAAGTAAAAAGTATTTGTTTACTTTCATCTGAACACCTCTACTTCCTCCACTGCCTGTGTTATGTGCAGAAAAAATTCCAACTCAGCTATCAGCTAATATCCACAAATTTTACGTTTAAAAGCTATTTTCTGGTGGCTACGAATTTCTGTAAAAGTCTTTAAGCAGCCTTTGCCTTTCCAGTGTGGTAAAAGTTAAGGATGCAGGAACAGCCCCCTGCAGGCAAAGGCACCTCCTGGTGACCCAGCACCCCTCAGGCCAGCTCAGGAGGTCTTCAGGACTGGGCTCTACCTTGTTCGCATGTTTGTTTTATCCTAAATGTGGAGAAGCTGGCAAAACTCATCCATTGCTGAGGGCTGTTGAGTGGCTGCTGGTTCTGCCATGCCATGGAAGCACCTCACCTGCCCCTGCCAAGATTCATTCATTATCCCAACAGAGGATATTCTTACTTGGACTGAAATATAGACACGCTAACTTTTTTTTTTTTTCTCGTTGATGTAAACGAGTGAAACTCAAAAGACTCATTAGGATACAAAAGGGTCATTACCCTTTTTCGGGTAATTTTCTTATCACTGCCATAAAAGTATGAGGAGATGAATTACATAGGACTAGAGTTTAAAACTGTGCCAGCAATAGAATTCATACTTCACACAAAATTAAAAAAATTCCAAGGTGTTGTTTCTCCCAAAGGTTTGCTGATGTAGTTTTACTTGCTTTTCCAGCATGCCTAGGTAGCACCATCTATAAACTACCGGCAAGGAAACTCTTGAAATATTGTAGCTCTTATTAAACTTAGAGACAATTACTAAAGCATGATTAACACATGTAGCAAGCAGGGTGAGGGTATAGTGCACTTCTATTGCACAGCCAGGAGCTGGTTCTTATTTTTCCCATGTTACAAGAACTATGCAAACATGTCATGAACACTTTCATTCCCAGGACCCTGCCAGCTACCCTGTGTGGGGTCTCTCATGTGTGCCCAGGTATCTACAGGCTGCAGTATGTAATAGTCCAACAGAGGGAAAACACCATTTGCCTCAGGTGCACTGGCAGGTGAAGACACCAGGCAGAAGAGGAGCAGAACTATGCACCAGGGTGTGTGTGCCAAGGCAGATGTCCCCTCAGCTCAACAGTAGGAGAGCTGGAGTGGTGAAAGCTGTGCTTGTTCCCTAAGCGAGCACAGCAGGCAGTTGGACACTTCATCTCATTAACAACACAATTATTAATGCCCACTTGAACTAAGGCAATGTGGAAAATGCAAACTGCATGTGGGCACCAGGCTGCCAAATGTGCAGAAGAAAGGGGTGTTCCTGCCCTCCCTGCTTGCAACCAGCCACGCAGCTGATGAAGAGGAGTTTCAGGCATGCCCAGTTACCTCCTGATATTTGCTGCCAATATTGTCTGCTGGGGTGATGTTCACTGTGCAGTATTCAAACATCTAGGTACTATTTTACCTCACCAGCTGTGCACGGGAAGCCTCCATGTGCGGCCATGGGTGCTGCAGCCTGCCTGGGAGGGCACTGGTGGCCCCATCGAGAGCAAAAACCAAGCCATGAAGCACCAACCTTAGTTGAAGAAAGGAGTAAAGGGAGGGGATATAAACACCTTTGATAAATCATCCTTACATGTGAGGAAACAGATGATGAGCATTCTGATGTTACTTGTGCTGTTCACAGCTCTATTTTAAAGTTTTCAGTTAAAAAGGTTGAGCAGTTACTCCCATTCCAAACAAAGGGAAAAAAAAGGTTATTCTCAAACTTCTTTTCAGCTCCAGCCTTGAAATGTTTTCTTGTGTCAGCATGTGAATGACCAAAGCATTACTTCTTGTTATAATACTGGAAGAGAAGAAGGATGGTAAATTGAAGTTCAGCTTCTAATTGCCAAAATGTTTTTCCCTCTACTTGCCCTATTTTGACAATGGGTGCTTTATGTCTGCTGGAAAGAGTCTGAAGATACGTCAGCATCTTACTTTTTTTCTGTCCAACCAACTGTGTAGGCAAGTCAGTTTATGAAGGCTAAATTATAAGCAGTAGAGCAGAGATGGAAAAGTCTTTATTAGATAAAATAAGTAATGCAGGGTACAGGTCTCTGCCTGAAAACTTATCTGATGCCAGGCTGACAGTATTCTTGCCTGGCGGAAATTATTAGTCTTTGAAAAGGGTATGTAGAGAAACACATTAAAAATGGCAGTGCAAAAGACGTCTGTCTGCTCATCAGTTATCACAGGTAGCTACATCGAACTGTGTGACAACTGTGGAGGAAACCCGCCCGGTGCTGGAGATGTGCCAGCCTTTAGGACAAATCACAGAGCATATCAGATGACAGTGCCACGTTTACTATAGGTGGATGTGACGAATGGCAGAAATAGGTATGCAGGTTGACACCAGTATAATTAGTTTTCAAAACTCTCAGAGGTCACTCAGTGTGCATACACAATTTTACCCAATTAACTAAAGTTAGTTTTGTACATTGTGTGCGGGAGGTGTTTGTGAGGCTCTGGGGGTAAAGGCAGGAATGATCACCCTGGTTCAGCAGGCTATTAGGATTTGAAGCCCTGATTCAGCAAGGTACTTCAACATATGCATAAATTTAGGCCTTTGAGAAGTCCTGTTGCTGACAGTGGGAGTACTTACGTTCTTCAAGCTGAATAACTGCTTAAATGTTTTGCGGAATATGACAAGGTTGAATAAATGTGATACAGGTCTGGAGCTTTTAAATGTCATGTCAGGCAGAGCAAACACCGTTAACGAACACCAGGTTCCTGTCAAAAGGGTACCGTGCTTCTCCAGGGCGAGGGAAATTTTGAAGTGGTGCTGTGGTGTGGGAGCAAAGTCAAAACTGACTGCAATTCACTGCACACTTACCTTTCCTTGTTGCAGAGACTGTCTCTCATCTCTTCTGTGGTAGCAGCTTTATATTACTTCTCCTTGTTAGAAACAAAATCCAAAAATGTGGAGCACAATCTAAGCTCAAATTCTTGCAATTCTTGTGCAATTTCATTCAAATTAGGAGACATCACCGTGTCCCAAATGTATTGATCTGCTGAGGAACCTCAAAGGCTGCAAAATCCAATGACAATTCATTTTTTTGTTTCAACAGATTGAGTTAGAAGCCGAGGAGGGGGCAGGGATGGAACATTTCCATGGTTGATATTGTATTCATGAATCCAGCCCTTTGTTCAGCTGGGGGCTGCGTGCTGACAAATGTGCTGTTTCCTGAAAGCCATAACATCTTTGTCCCGTGTCCAGGTGCAGGAAGTAGGGCACAGACCGGGGCAGTCTGTTTCTAAAAAGGAATTTTTTTAAATCATTTTAAGATTAAGAAAACTAACTCAAAATCTCAAGACATGCTTAAGATCAAAAGGTCTCCAGCTCAAGAAAATATCAGAGCCTCTTTTCATTCCATGGTAAGCCATCTTTCTCCACTAATGAACCCCAGTTGAATCAGCTATTATCTTTTTTCATAGACATTGCCTTGTTTTTTCTCCCTGAAATCTTCTTTATGGTCATTAAGTCTACTGCAAGCTACAGATTAGGTAGTTGTGCGTGAATTGAGATACCTTCTCCTTGGCTGTGATCGACAGTTTCATGGCACTGGCAATTAGTCAAGAATGGTAATACTCTGAATGCTGAGTTCTCATATATTGTCACATTAGATCATTTTACCCTTGAATTGCCTCAAGACCTAGGCTAACACTCAATTTCATACAGCAGTTCCCAGGTTCAAAATCAATAGAAGGTAAGCAGGTAGGGCCCATGGAATTTGACAGTTTAGTATTGAGGCACTGTGCACATCTTTTAGCAGGAAAATGTGGGACTCATCTTGCAGCAAAGACGCTTTTTCAGTGCAGGGCTAGAGCTCAAAAATTCAAGGAAAAATACTTGAGATTGACCTTGTCACTTTTTTAGAGAACAGAAAATTTTTTGAGTGTTTTAAATAAGAGCAGAAGAGATTAGAAACAAAAGACTAGATCACAAATCTCAGTCATAAGGTAAGACATTGTCTGTAAAAATATGGAGGAAAAGCTGTCCTTCTCTCTTCACCTCAGTCTGATTATCTGCACTGCAGAAAACCGTTTGACTGTCTTCTGATTCAAACCCCATGAGCACTATCCACAGTAGCCTACAGAGTACTAAGTTGATGTAGAAGCTCTCCAGCACTTGGACCAACAAGTGAGAGTCTTATCTACTGACCTAGAAAGTCCTTTACTTTCTCTAGTTCAATGATTATTCAAGTATCTCTTTCTACTGAGTGCAACAGCTCTACTAGAACATGGAGAGCAAATGCTTCTGGACCACTTGGTGGCTAAAGGCTGCTCCTGGCAGGGACGTGAGCTTGGTTATAACTGTTATTCCAAAATAAGCGGATGAGACTTGTTTAACTAAATGTCCCACACCCTGCAATGGTACTTCATCCCTTGGGTCACTATGGACCAATGGCCACGCCCCAAAAAATAGCAAAATTGCTTGGATATGCCAGAATTTCAATATTTCCTCTTCTTTTTTTCTAATTAGGTCGTAACAGTTTCCCAAAATCAACTTGAAATGGAGAATGTTTTTCTTTGATCTGAAACTCTGTTCTTTTGCAAATGCAGTTTTCATTTTTACGGAAAAAGCAGGCCTACAAAGAAGTAGCTAATATGTTTTTATAGCTGTACTTATTACAGGACCAATTCACAGCCCCAGTAGGATCCAGCACTCAATGAAGTTGACAGGAAGCCACAGAATTAAATGGGCCTTGGAAAATTGAAGGAACTCCACTGACAAGCCATGGAGCTCCCTGCAGATAGCATCTAAGTGGATACCAGAAATAAAATGTAAACAAACATGAGTCATTATAAATTATATCATCTAAACCAAGTATGTTCTTATGTTTTGCGGAATCACAAAATGGTAGGGGTTGGAAGGGACCCCTGGAGATCATCTAGTCCCAGCCCTCTGCTAAAACAGTTTCACCTAGTGTAAGCAGGTTTCATCATGCTACTGTTTTACCACTTGGATTCTGAGCAACCCTGGAGGAGCACCCTCTGTGTTAGGTGTCAGGAAGAGCTGGGTTTTAACTGCCCTGCTAATGCAAATGTACTGGGCAGTAATTATTTTCCTGTCATGGCTACCTATGGCAATCACAACTCTCTTAAGTATCTTCTCTGAAGGAAACCATGCATTCAGTCCTTATGTTCTCAGCAAGCAAGGACACCACAACTAGACACGCAGGGAGCGGAAGGATAGTGCCTCACAGCAGTCAGAGGAGCACCCCTGGTGAGGAAGGGCTGAGGGTAACCTTCCACCAAGCAGAGTGGCAGGCACCCCTCCAGCTCTGCTTCCTGGGACCCCCCTTAGCCACCCTTTGCAAGGTGGAAGGCATGGCTGGATTATGGTGGCCCTAGTTGTAGTTTAGAAACTTCAGGGTTTGGAGTGGTTTGTGGATTGTTTTGCCCGCTCTACAGCTGCTCCTGGACTTTGCTTCTGCACTTTTCAGCTGCATATTATATAGTACCTTAGGACATGAATTACTCAGGAGGCTGACAGGCAGTCCTCAGTGACTCCTGCTGCAGTGGTTTACAAAGTAACCGCTCACAGCTTTCCACTGTGGCAGTTAGTTTGTCTTTGGCTAGTTCATGGAGGGAGTTGGGTTGTCTCTGAGATGAGAGCAGCCCTGGGAGGGGGAGGGACAGACAGGAGTAATTTCGAGTGCTGAGTGAGATTCTCCACGGCTCATCAGTCAGTGGCTGCGGCGAGACTCACAGCAGCCCTGGGGACTGCATGAGGTATCGCTGTTCTGGTCTCAAGAATGGGAATGTCACAGCAAAAGGGGCCTGTGTCACCACCAGGCCCAGACTCTGCAGCACCCCATCCCAGCTCCTGTTGCACCTCTGTTAGCAAAGGGCCATCTCCAGAGAAGAGCTGAGCACTTGCAGCATGCCTGGAAATACCCAGGCATTTCACATCTTCACCGTGCATCAGGACTTAGGTCTATACAAATAAGAGGATTCCTTTGTAAAAGGTGAGGGCCTTCAGTACCACAGAGTCACATCCCTGTTTTGTTTCTGCTTATTTATCTAGTCTGTTTTGAAGTTGCTTGGGGTGGGGAGTTGTTGAAGAAAAATGAGGCTTCTGGACATATATATTGTGCCAGTATATAAGTCACTGGTTTTGCTAAGCAAAAGCTCTCCTCTAAATCCCATGCTCAATCTCCCATGCTGCCTGAGTCACCAATTGAACCATCCCTGAGGGATTCTCCCAGGCAAGGCAGTAAACCACCCAGCTGCTGAGCACCTCCTTGAGAGTGTACTTGTTATAGTGCATTTTACCTGAATTACTCAACATCGTCTATTTCCCTTCATTCATCAAAGACAGTTGGGAAATAGTATATCTTCTGAGTGTACACTCAGGAATTTGCAGTTTTCATGTCAGGGCCTTGTTTCACTCAGGGTACAGGGCACCCTTTAAGGCAGAACAAAGGGCATTTTTCCATTCAAAGTAGTCTATTTTTCCCTTCCTTAATCTCCAGGGATTTGTTCTTTTATTCATTTTTATTATTATTAATTTATTGTTTTATTTGTTCTCTTCCATGGAAGACAATATGGTTTTTTTTCAGTGTGGTGTTTTCCCAGTGTGAGGATATCATCAAGAATAGTGTAGTAACTCATTCATGCTGCACTCACCTCTCCTGTCTTAAATCCTCCTTCCACCTTTCAAGGAAGAGGAGAACAGAGCAAAGATGTCCCAGCAACATGTAGGTACCTGAACAAATTTTGCATGTGTTCACTGACTACTGTCCATTTTCTGCCCCAGAGTCGTCTGCATCACTTACTTTTCCATCTAATAGGATGATATGATGTCATACGCCCACACAGCTGTTGTCCTATCACTGGTCTTGCGCATGTATGCTTCTGAGGTATTGTAAGGGTTAAATATTGGAAGCCTATCTTACAAGACAGCCCGCGACAATGGGAGAAGACGCTCTGCTATGCGTACAATTGCCATTAGATGTCTCTAGCCCCTTGGTCTTGGAAACGGAGGCATTCAAGCATGGCAGACGGTGGTTGGTTGCAGAAGATGGAATTGGAAAGTGCTCATTAATCCTCCTGGTTAGCAAACAAGGGCTGACGTAAGGGGTCCAACTGTTTGGGAAGGAACTTGGAGCTCTTGGACTTCAAACTAAACTTCTTATAAACGAAGGTCCTCTCCAATCTGTGGTGGACCTGGACTTTCTGAAGAAAGTGGTTTAGTGTTCTGGTGGACGCAGAGGCAGTGGTGGAAAGCATGCTGAGATCAGGATGCTCTGCATGTTATAAACATGGGCCTACAGAATCTGCTTCAATTGTTGAGGAGGCTGCAGCTATTTTCCCCTGTTTAGTTTGCTTACTTAAACAACACAATAGCTTTTCCCTTTGTGATTAATAGAGATTTTTTAAAACAATGAGGCTTACATTTCCAAAAAGACTTACCGAGCCAAGCAAAGCTAAGCAAAGCCAAGTTTCTACTATCTTAACTTGGGGTTGGAGTAGACCTTTAATATGGATCAGTGTGCTATTTCCATTTTCTATATGAATAAAACAGCCCAGAGCAAAGCGAAATGACTTGCCATGGCCACCATGCAAGTTAATGACAGAACTGGGATAGGACTAAAGGCTCAGTCTGGCCAGTTCATCTCTTTCTCATATTTTCATGCCGCTGATCACAGAAGAGAATGGCATATCTGTTCTTCGCTATGGGCTCACTGAAAGTAATTAAGAATAGCTATAGATGTTAAGATGAATGAAGATCTCGAAGGTAAAGAAATGTGGATAGGAAAACTGCAAAGTACTAATTACATTAATTGTGATCATAGAAAACTCTCCCCTCCCCCTCCTGTCTGACCGAAAGAGTTTTGGAGAACTTCACTCTTGAACCATGTCTGGTGCTCAGCAAAACCTCATGGGTCCAAACTAACTGGAAGAGTCAAAGCAGCAAAATTAGACCAGCAGCAGCTGTAAAAATGGTTCCACTACTTCAAAGCAGAAGTCCATTTCCCACAGAGTGCCCAAAAAGGGAGGCCACGGAGTGGGTCTAAGTCCATGGCAAAGGTCTGCTGCTTCCCAGAAGGCTCTCCTCCTTCTCTGCCTACCACTGGCTCCTGTCTGTATCCAGGCAAAGGGAACACTCACACCATTGCTTTCCCTGGGTGTTGATATTGCTCATGCCTGTACCATTCACCTGGGCACACCAATGCTTACTCAGACGACTGCTGCAGGCACCGGCAACCCTGCTAACAACAAATCCCTCACGGGCAGGCTCAGGGCAGTCACGCTGTGTTTGGTTGCATCAAACTTTAAATCACTAACCATGAACAGCTACAAGGCCACATAAATAATCATTTCAAAATTTTCTGATAGTTGCTGAACTTCTTGTAAAAAAGAGTTAACGAAGACGAATGAAGCAAATTCTAAGCGTTTGAGATTTATGGTCTATGTGATGACCTTCCTTTGAAACAGTATCTGTGTCATTCCCCTCACTGGCTGAGCATGCACACACTGTCTATGCAGCTCTCCCAGCCCATTTCTTCTAGTTTTGTTTTTTTCTCCACCCTGATTTATAAGGATGTGCCCTATCTTCATGTCTCAGGGAACAGATTGGACTTTCAGTAAACATACACACTGCGGTTCCTTTTTTCCCAAAAGTCAAAAGGAAAGCACTCCTCCCCACAACATAAACAACCCACCCACCTATTTCATCAAGCAAATATATAGTGGAAGCGATGCTTACTTTTGTGACGTGTCTGTACATCTTCAGGCAGTCGCTTTCTGCAGTGGAGAGCTCAATCAGTAAGGACTCTCTCTTGACACTGCCTTCCCATGAGTCACCCCAGGTGAGGTTTGGGGCTCTAAGACCCAGCAGTACCTGGTGCCTGGCTTCTCCCTTATCCCATTACCAGACAGACAGGCATTTTCCACCAGGGTGATACAATGCCCAAGGAGCCAGACGTTACAGACTGCACTCTGTGGTCTGCAGAGCTGATCCAGTCCCTGTTGAACTGGTACCAAGTGATTTCTACAGCTGATGGCTGAAATGTCTTTTAAACTAACAGTGTGGCAGGGCTTTGATTTTTTTAAAAAATCCATTGACCTAGGGACCTTGAAACTTGGCCAGTTTGCATTACAACTTGACCGAAGGACCGTTAAAGTCAGTTTAAAGTCCCCCTTTGATTTCATCGAACAGTAGATTGGCCCTGGGCAAATGTTTCCATTAATCTTTGCCAGGTTCCATGTTCGTAATGAAATCTAAATTCATGTTAGTTTTGTGTGATTCCCTTTTTTATAACAAATGTTTTTCACCGCCTTGTTTCCAATAAAGAGATGTGCTCAGGTCCTACAGACCAAGTAGAGCCTTAGACAGAAGGTAAATCAGTAGTCACACAGGACCTATTTTAAAAGGATGCCATATTGATGGCAAAATCATGGCAGTTAGTTATCAGAAGGTCTACATGTCAATTTTTGCTGCAGGACAGTCTGCTTATCCCTTTACCCTCTGTACAGGAACATTGGGGAGTAGCACTGCACTCACTGACTTGGTTATCTAAGGAGGGAGGAAAGAATTGCATCACAGTAAGAAAAGCTTATATGGCCAAAATACAGGTAATGACACAGGGTAGCCACAGAAACAAGAAACCACAGGAGAAGAAATTGCCAGGAGTCAACTGGTGGAAGACAACTGCCTACATGATTGCTTTTGGGCTGTGAGGTCATTCATATTAACATAGACCTCTCGTCTTCCACAGAAGATGCAGAGATCTCAAATTATCCCACATAAACCAAGGTGCGAATCAGCAGGGACAGTTGCCATGGATCAGCAGACACCTGATAATTTGTTACCCAGCAGTAAGCTCTTCATGTGTTAAACTTGCAATCTCCCTTTGGACTAAAATGTGCTCTGCAATGTTTTGGAGTGTGCCAGGCTTTCTACCTAGCACTCAAGATGTTGTTTACCTATATTTAATGTCCTTTCATTGGTTTTTATATTTAAGAATATGGCCAGGATTGCAGTTCCTTCTGTTTCTTATTAACAGACATTGCTTGATGTTCACCTGCTGACTGAAGTGATTATTTCAGAGTATCCTTAGTGCTTGAAGCTCTCTTCACTCCAGATTGAGGACTATCTTTTCTGGGGCTGCTCATTTCTGGAACAGCTCTGTGTGTGGAGGTATCTCCAAGCGGGGATAAATCACTTCCAAATGGACTACGAAAACTCTTCCTTCAAAACACCAATATTAATCTAGGCTCCAGTTCTTTTCCTCTATATCGCAGCTGCTTGTCTCCCCCATCTCACCAGAAACATTTAAAACTTAGCCAGAACCAAGAGAGCTTAAATTAGCTTTCAAGGACACAGGGTCTACATCATATTAACTTCCATTCAAATTTGTTTACATTCTTAACAATGTTGGCTCAACAATATTGCTGTATTCCCATCCTCTGCTTACCCAAGATCAATTTGCAAAGCACATCTTCAGATGACAACTTGGGTTTCCTACTAGTAGTCCACAAAGGGCCACTATGTGAAGGTAACCAGCTTCTAGAACAAAGCTTTGCACAGGCAGACGCCACGGGACATGTCAGCCTCTCAGCATATCTGAGCAGAAAGGCAGGCTGGATAGCACAGAGCATATGGGAGACCTGGAGAAGCTGATTTAGTGCAAGCCTAGCTTCCACGGCAACCAGCAGCAGTGTCACATCCTTTGGGTACGTTCTGCCAACAATCTTCTACTGACGTGATGCTCAGACCTCACTATCACACAGGAGCCTCTGAGTGATAAAGCAGTGTGGGACTCCAGTTGACATCATCACCCTTCTGCTTTTGTGTGCCATTTCAGTCCCGTGTGTTGTGTCTAGTCTGGATTTGCACAGAATTAACAGTACATGCTCATAATTGAAGGGCGATGGTCTGCATGTTCTGCAGAAGGATGACTGAATACATGGGAGTCCCTTGCTGAGCTGCGGTTTGAATATCTTTATCTAGTAGTCAACTGCATATCCTGAATTAACACAGATAAGCTCAGCTGAACAAAAATTACTTTTGCTGTGGGTTTAAGGTCCCATTTCTTGAGGAACTAGACAGGAGTACTCTAAAAAGCCAAGTCTTACACATATCTTGGCTAGTAATATACTGCAGAAGATGAGTTTAAGAAAAATAGGATATTCTTTACAAACTCTAAAATATTGTGTTGTGTTGTGCATGTTGTGTTGTATTATGTTGTGTTACAGAATTTCCTCCAAGAAAAGAATGGGCTTGATATAAGTCAGATGCTTATGTCTGACTCAGGGTGGTTAAAACAACAACAAAAAAACCTCTATAAAGCAATAATTAGAAGGACAAGCAGGAGCAGAGAGAAAAAGCAAATGCAAAGCATACAGAACCTTGGAAAATAAAAGAAAGCAGAAAAAGCCTATAAATACTTATGTCAATAAAGCAAGCCACCGGCCCTTATTTAATTAGAGATTTTTATTAACAGTGGTTTGTTGACTAGTGTAGTGTTTACCTACAGCCTGCATGAAAAACATTACAATCGAGAGATAGTGGCATTTTTAACCTCCTTATTCCCAGCGTGGAAATCAAAGTGCTAAACCTGACATTTGTGTCCACCAATAGACCACAGGCAGAAAGACCACCAATCTTTGTACTCTCTTTGGGGAACAGGATGCAGCAGGGTGAATCCATGGGCTCAGCTGAGCTGCACCTTGCAGAGAGGCAGGAGGTAAAATTACTTTGGCTGATGTAATTTCATCTGTTGCACATGGATTCATAAAAGCACAACCAGCAAAGCAACTGCTGGTTCCCCAATCCATTTCTTCCTGCTGGTGGCATAGCAGGATGTAAGCCCAAGGTCATATATCTTATTTTCAATAGTTAAACTCAAAGCCCATTAATTAGAAGTCTAAAGTTGAGCCTACATCTAAAATGTAGACTTTCATCCCAGAAAGGTAAGTCCACTGGAGATTTGAGTTGGAGACAGGGGTCCAGGACTCACCTCACCCATTTATTTACTGCAACACTGAGTACTGGAGTTATCTTCCTCACTCTCCCTGTTGACAAAATAGGAAACGAGTTGGTCCGTGGGTTTGGGTTGTTTTTTTTTTCAGAAATAGGATCCTCTCTAAAATTCAGAAGACTTTGCGCTGCGACCCTTTTTTGCTTCCCTTAATCTGAGGTCAGGCAGAGGCTGAGTCAGATCCAGAAATGGCTCAAAAAGGTCAAAATGAAGTATTAGAAGAGGCTGTTTAGACTGATTCCAAGGGATCAGTGCATCGCTGAAGTTCCTTGTCCTTCTCTACACTTTCTTAGTGCTCTGTGCCTGCCCGGAAAGGCCTGCACTACCAGGCTCAGGGGGCTGGTGCCAGGGAGCGGGTAACACTGGCCCTGGAGACAGGGAGGGCTTCCCCTCCATCCCCTCAGCCACAGGCAGGTAGTGTAGTGGTGTGGCCAGCTGGTGTAGGTAGGGGCCTGGATATTGTCTGCAGTCCTGGCTTAGACTCAGCAGTGGGTTGACCCCATCACTGCTGGACCTTCAGCCTGCTGTGTGGACTCAAGGTATATGTGTGGGGAAGACTGGGGTGGCAGGAATGCAACCTATCTGGGTTACATTACCTTCAATCCGTAATTACAGTCAGAGATTTCCAAGTCAGATGCCAGTGATTAAATGGGTGTGGACCGAAATCCTTTGCCCGGTGAGTTGGCTGGGTTCTGAGGTGACGGATGTAGGGCTAGGATGGGGTAAGGAAGCTGGTGCCCTGCCAGGCAGTGAGCAGCTGACTGACATATCTAGAGGGATTTCTTGTGCCTGCTCTATCTTGGATCTCCTCCTGTTACTCCACAACACACAGAGGTCAGGCTTCCAGCCAAGTTCAGCAAGGACCCCACCGGAGTGTCTGCTGGGCTGAGGCAAATGCAGAGGCAGAGTGGCTCCTGGCTTCGCGCTGGGCTGGGTGCTGTTAGGCAGTGCAGCTTTGGTTTCTGTGGCTCCATGCCCACTGGCACAGCCTTACCATGCCTTTAACCCAACCCAGAGCAGCGGGCACCCTGCCTCTCTCTGCAGGGTCACCTTCTGGTTGATGCAGACACCTTTCCACTTCCCCAAACAGCAAAATTAACAACTATCCCACCTAAGCCTGCTGCAGTGGACAGTGAAAAAGATGAGCTTTTTTCTCCAGCTTACAATTTCCTCAAAAATGAAAAAGACTGAACTGCTCTGCGCTGCCAAAGCCGGCGTCAGGTCTCCAGCCTGCTGCCTCCATGACTCTGCTGGGCTTGAAGCATAACTGATGTCTGATGGCATTAACGACCTTTATCTCCAGTAGCAAAAGAGAGGAGGAATAACTCACAAATGGTTTTAATGGGTGAACATAAATATAACGGGAGACCCACAATCATATAATTATGTCTAATCAGTCCATCTGTCGTACGCACACTTTATGGATCACACAGGCACACACACACACACATAACGTATATCTGCAATATGTATGTACATTTGCAAAATGCTTAACAAATCATCCACGCACCGAAGATTTATCTTACTTGTCACACCTGTTCAGACTGCCATTTCCATTACAGCTATTCTTTTCCAGTGTGCCTAACTGGAAAAGAGTGGCATTTTTATACTGGGGTTTAAACATTGCTTTTCAGCAAAGTTTGAAAGGAAAAATATGAAGAGATATTGTTCAACTACTTCTAGGTTCAGTAAAAATGAAAAATTACTTTCCCCACATTTTTGTGTTAATAAGAAACTCCTGTGCTCAGCCTGACTGGTGATGAGACAATTTACCTGGGAGGCATTGCAATTCTCTGAGCAAAACAAAGGTAGAAACTTCTGCAACTCTCCCTGGTACTCACTGCCTCAGGGGAGGGGAAGGGGAAAGAAAGCAAATAAGACTATTTCCTTCCCAGAGAAGGGGGAAAATGTATGCAGAAGATAAAAAAAAATCCTTTATGTGTAGGTCTGTCAGCACTATTTGTAAATATCCTCTGAGCTTGAAGTTTTTCCTTCCTTTTAATAAGAAAAAATATGGGGAGGGGTTTTGTCTTGTTCCACAAGAAGGACTGAGCTGCTCCATTGCAAATTAGGATGTCATTGTCTTGTTAACCCAATGCCCTTGAGAGGTGTTTCCAGACAAACAGGAGCGCTGTGAGGGGTGTCAGGGGACTATGACACTTTCCCCAGCCACTCCTTGCCAGGTAGGACCCACATGGCAGCATTCAGCCGCTCTCACAATAACCCTTCTCAATAAATAAAGAGGATTTTTGCCCCTGTTTTTTCTCCCTCTGGCACAAAAAAAAAAAAAAAAAGTAAAAAAATAAAGGTCCTAAACTGAAATTTTGAGATGGCACAGTTTTAAAAGTTTAGATTACATATAAAAAGAAAGAAACATTAATTCGGGTGTTTTATTTCTTTTCTATTACTGATATCAACTGAATTGTGTGCAAGTACAGATGTTTTCAAGGCAAACAGCACCTGCAGGGTGCTGTTTTCTGCCCTGCCTAGTGCAGGAGCTCAGAGGGATGCTCAGGCAGTCTGGCTAGTCTGAAGATCTTCAGATCCAAAAGATGTTAATGGGAAAGCACTACAGATGTGCCCATGGGCAAGACAACATTGTTCTGCAGTCTTAACTCTTGCATTTCTTGGCTTAAAGTTTGTGAGTTAACTGTGTGGGTCTAATGACTGTTAACATAGTGTTTGGCAGGAAAGGGTAAAGGGAGAAGAGAAATGAGAGGAGAAAGGAAAAGGGAGAAGGAGGGAAGAGGAAAGAAGGAATGGTGAGAGCAACAAGGTTTCATTACAAAAGGGTATGACAGCATATGGAGCCAAAGCGTGGAGTGCTTCTGAAACCAATCTTGGCCTAGAAGTCCCAAAACTGTGGGTGTCACAGCACATCCAGGAAAACAGGACTCTGATGAGTAACCACCACCCACTGGGCTCTGGCAGCTCCATGAGGCTGGCATCCTTAGCAGTGGCCTCTGTGGTGAAGTTGACTATCATTGGGCTACTAAGTTTAAGACAAGTCTGACCTTTTCATTCTGTAACAGTCCTTGACCCTCATCCTGAATTTGCAAGGACACTCCTACTTTGTGGAGCTGAAAATCAGACACGCCAAGAGAACACCTGTAGAGTAGGAGATTTTGAGTCAAAGTTTGCTGAGGCTGAGAGGATATTTCTGACAGTGGAATCACTATGTGTGTGTTCTGTGTTTGCAGTCCTCCCTGAGCAGGTGTGGGCAGCTGCTATTGGAGCAAAAATGGTGGGTTAGATGGATCTTTAATCTGACATGGCACAGAGGGTCTTATTCTCTAGTATATTACCGGTAAAATCTAGTCCCTCTCTATTTAGGCATATTATGGCACACCAGGTGCCTGCCCAGTGCTCATAAAATGCATTGGAAAGGTGTGAAATTTCCCAAGTTCCTACTTGGGAAAACCACATTGACAGTACTGCTGCATCTGTGTGTGCCAGGAGGTTCCTGTGTGGCAGTGCTGGTGGAGATCAGTGTCCAGGGTGACAGGGAGGTTGGGCTTCATGCCAGGCTGCAGATGCTGGAAGCAAGACTAGGGAAGAGGAGGTCTCGGGCTTTGAAGGCAGTGTGATATCTGTGTAGAAGGTAACTGAGAGCTGAAGGTAGATCGATAGTGAATTTGGGCTTTGCTGGTGATTGCTAGATTTTGAAGGATTGCCCTGATAAGAAAGGTGTTTCTGTAAGCAGAAACAGATTGGATTTTTTTTTCAAATGATTGGGCTTTCCTGACTTAAACATATATGTCAATCTTTCTGTAGTGTAAATTAGTCTCAGCTGATGATGTAGACCCACGGATGGTCTGTTCACATATCCTTTTGCTCCTTACTAACTTGTTTATGGCTTGAGTTATACTTCCCCCAGGGCTGTGTTGAGCCTGCAGCGAGGCCCAGCAGGCTGTGGGATTTGCTGGAATACAGCCATTTCTCATGCAGCCACAGCCGGAGGCCAAAGGCCCCGTGCTAAAACACTGCAAGCGAGCTTTGGCCATTCTGCAGTTCGGTATGAGTGAGTGGGATGGAGCACCTCCCTGCCTGGTCCTGAGGCTGTGCTGGAAGAAGGGTCAGCACTGGTTGAATCAGAGCTTCAGCCCCACTTGAGACACTGCATGCTGCAGCACAAAAGCCCTGAAGTGAGAGGCAGCCACCCAAAACGCTGGCGTCTCCTGGTTGTCTCTGGTGCAAGAGCAGCATTGTCAAAGAGGGTGCAAGTCCTTTCACGCCACTTGGCTACGAAACTGCGGCCCTCTTCCAAAGAAGCACTCCCTCCCCACCTGGGCTGGGGCAGGGGGGGCAGTGAGCCTTGCCAGCCCAGGCAGCATGCAGGGATGGAGCAGAGAGCTAAGGGCCATGCAGATGGAGCAATACCTCCTAGGTCCTGGGGCTCCCTGCTGCCCAGAGCGAGGCTGCATACACAGCAGGTCCCTAGACGTGCAAGAGCCCAGTGCCATTGGCCTGTCTCCCTGGCTGTGGGATTTGGGGCTGCCCAGCACACGCCCCAGTGCTGGCCACATGCATAATCCCAGAGAGAGAGCTGTGCTTGAACTGCACATGAACCGTAAATCCCCACTGCGAAGGCTGAGGGCAGTTCCTGCTGGCACGCCTGCTGCCGCGGCTCAGCCTGGTCCCGAGCACTGCCGCCCAGAGCAGCCGTCTCATTTAAATTGCTTTATAAATGGGCCAAGGAACTCTGGCTCCAGCCTTCATCTGAGTAATAAATACACAATAGAGCAGTCTCAGAGGCTGGGAGAGGCCCAACGTGCAACACTTCCAAAGCAGGGAGGATGTTCTTCCTGAAAAAAGGTTGGCTTTTGTAATGTTTTAGCCCTTTTCTGCCCCTTCCAAGGATCCCTCCTGGAGGAGATGCCAGTAGAAGCTATGTTTATCCAGCTGTATGCCCAGATGGTCACAACACTTATGCACGACATCCCTTAGGAATAATTGTATTAAGTCTTCTTCAGATTTTATACTCTTGGGGTTTAAAAGCAAACAAACAACAACAAAAAAAACCCAACAACAAACAATTCTACAATTCTCTCTAGAATTAATGGTTTAGCAATTCTGTGTTTGATTACTGTATTAAGAAAACAGCCAGCGCCCAACAGGTTCTTGTAGTCACCTCCAAACACAAGATGTCACACAGAACTGTGAGTTCTTAATGAAAAGCTGCAAAGTATGTAATTGAGGCTGAGGTAGGACGTGCTGACATGCCAGAAAGGACATCTGAATCCTGTTACACCAGTATGCCCACATGGGTTAAACTCCATACTCACCAGCTGGGTGAGGAGCTCTTCTTGCACAGACAAGAGAAGCTAGGAGTTTCCAGTCTCCTGTTAAGCATTGCACATGAGAATGACTGTATGCTCTCTTTGGCTTGCAAATTTTACATCATCTATTGCATTTCCACTCACTTCTTTCTTTGTGGAGAAAGAAAAGGAAGCAAGCAAAGAAAAGAAAGCCACCAACAAGAGAGAGCAATGAACCATGGCAGAGCACTCTGCTGCACACGCATTCCACACTCGCCCTGGGAGAAGGCAGGGAAGGGCAGGGGAATGAGTGGGTGAATGAAGGCAATACCACACAGATCAGTTAAGGAATGTGCTGAGAGATGAGGCTGATGACAGTAACATAAAAACTTCTGAAGGAGACCATTTGGAAGGGGATGTAAGTTTTAAAAGTTAATGCTTCCTTTCCTGGTACATCCCAGTGGAGGATTGTGAAGTGCTTGAAAAGAAATGTAATCCCACAGCACAGCCCTCCTGCTACCAAACTCCTGCCTGATGACATACTCGCTTTATGAGTAGAGATGCTGAGGCACAGAGAGGTTATCCAGTTTCCACAAGGAGAAATCAGCTTACATTAGGGAAAGATAGATGACACCTGTGATTGCAGAAATCTGCTCCTGATGATCTAGAGGTTCTTGCCCAAAGACTTACATATCTAGTTATTTGCTATATTGGAAAAGCCAAGAGTTAGAGCCATATGAATCATCTGCAAAACATCCACTCTGCGTTACCAGCGTCACCAACATTTCTCTGCAATCCATTGCAAACCGTAGGAAATGACCAGTGACAGAACAAGAGGACATGGTCTCAGGCTTCGTCGGGGGAGGTTTAGGCTTGATATTAGGAAAAAATTTTTCGCTGAAAGGGTGATTTGCCAATGGAATGCACTGCCCAGGGAGGTGGTGGAGTCACCGACCCTGGAGGTGTTTAAAAGCAGATTGGATGAGGCACTTAGTGCCATGGTTTAGACAATGAGTAGGTGTTGGGTCATAGGTTGGACTCGATGACCTCAAAGGTCTTTTTCAACCTTGTGATTCTGTGATACAGGTGTTATATTCCATAAAAAGGAGCTGGAAAGGGCATGAATGGCTGGTGGTCTTGGTCCTTGTACAAGGAATACACAAAATGGCTGGAACAGAAATGAAGACTGCTACTACCCTAATAACCCTGTTCCAGCGAAGTCTGAATGACACAAGTAAAGCTTTCTGAAGGTGGCCTTCATGAAGAGCATGAGGAATTAGATCCATGCTTCCCTGAAGCCACAGCAGCCCATACAACATCACGCTGAAGGCAATTACCACTGTTACCCAACAGATCCCAGCTGAAACCATCTGTCTGATGCCAGGAGGAAGAGAGCATTGTTGTCCACCTCATGTTTGGACTTCTGAAAAGTGGCTGCCACAGGACTGCTCAGGCTTGGGTGAGACTGTTCCTTGGCCCCAAAATGCTACTCTAGCAGTTGGAAATAACAAGGCTGCAGCAACCTCCAGGCCATGGCCTGTTATTTTCCTCCATAGCCCTTGTCCAGACACCATGAGTATAGGAGCACATGATTGCTGCTCAACTGCCCCATTCCACAAGACCCCAGTGAATTGGCTTTGCTGCCCCTCTCCACCCCTGCAGCTTTGCAGGGAGCCACAGCAAAGCAAATAATTGAGGCCCTTGGCATTACCCTCCTACCACACACAGGATTCCTGTCTCTAAAATGAAGCAGGAATGAGATTAGTATCTTCTCCATCTCTTGCTACGCCAGCTTTTGACAGACAAGGAGATGAGGGAGTAGAAAATGTTGTATGGCTAGAGCCGTGAGTTTTGATAGAAATTGCCATCAGCCTGATAGCAGAAGCATCACTTGCAGACAAGGTGCCTCTGACCTGCTGTGAGCCACTGGCTGGAGGAGAGGGTGGCAGAGGAGCATATATTGCAGTGTGAAGGGGCTTTACCTCAGCATAGCCCACAGAGCAAATAGGGATAACAAACCTTTGCCTCTGCCTGCACCCTAACCTTGTAATGCAAAAAACCCTACAAACTCAAGTCACACAATTCATCCTGCTGAATTCACTACCGCAGCCTGCAGGATCAGACAAGTACTCGAACCTCTTTAAGGTATCAGTCAGTAATAAAGCAGGTCATTTTTACCTGTCTTTTCGAAGACATATTTTTTCATTATATATGCACCAAGTAGAGACTAAAGATCCAGAAACTATGGCTATGGAGTTTTGGCGTTCCCCCTCATCAGTTTGGTTAATTGCTCGTTTCATTTACTAGCTGGGTTTTAACATTCCTATGGATCACTTGGCTCTTGAAATTCCGTTAGTATTGAAAGTCAGCAAATTTTGGAAAGTGTTCTCTGGAGGAAAGTCCTGGAACTCGTACAACAGGCATAATTTTCATTTGTACAGGTTTAGTGCTCTCACAGAATAAATAAGCATTAACTATCCCACAATTGTGCCAAAATGCAGTGGGTTTGTAGCTGGTCGTGTGCTGTGCTAGAAGACTAAGCATTTTACCTCGCAGACTAAATGCCTCTGTGAACAGAAATTGCAATCATTACTCAGCAGATACCTTCCAGCTGAAACCTCACTCAAGAATAGCTATGTCTGGATTTAATGCATGTAATACCAAGACAGTGGTGTCTGCATTTAAATGCTATCTGTTGTGCAAGGGGAATCACGAGGGGCAAAGATAATTTTTTATTATCCGTTCTAGAACAGCAGCAATCTTGCAACTTTACAGAAGAAATCCACACGTAAACCATTGCAATAAACTGTTAATACATAGTTTATTTAAAACGTATCCATCCTTGCCAAGCACTTCACGATCCTACGCTGGGATGTACCAGGAAAGGAAGCATCCTGCATGTCTTTGATTTTCCTCTATTCCAGTTCTCCAAGACTGTATTTCAGTGTCTTGGGATCTTTTAAGGTTCTGATTTAGAGGCTGCGAATCCAGCTCTTATAAAGCCTGATGAAGCAAGCAAAGCACTCAGACTCACGCTTACCTTTGAGACAACTGAGTAGCACCTTTACAATCAGTGAAACTACTCATGTGCTTACAACTTATCGTATATCTGACTGCTTTGCTGGATTAGTGCATAAAGTGACTGGAACTGCAAATGTGGTCAGCAAAGAAGCCCTCTGCACTGCTGTCTTTGCTTCTGTCCCAAATTCATTCTTTGCAATGCTGATTCAATTCCATACCCACACACAAGATACATATAACTATTGCTATTAATAAGGGGACAGGATCAGACACTTTGGTTTTAGTAGTCTGCTTTTCATCTCTATAATCCCCATTCCATCCTGCTTTTCACTTCAAAATACCCTTGCCTGCCTTCCCCACCTCCATCCTTATTGTTCTGATGTTTCCTACCACGATTTCTCCAAAGGCAGGATGTTAAGGCAGTTCAGTTAGAACAGTCCATTTCCACAAATAAGCACATACAGGTTGAAGTACGTATACAAGTTTATGCCACACCTGCAAACAGACAGAACAAAACAGACACTGGGATCTACTTGAACAGTCTATCTACAGAGAGGTCTCCACTGTTTTTTTATCTGATTTAAATTAAAGTGATACGAATTCTGTGTAAAGACAAGTCTTAAATAGCCAATATTTTGCAAGTGAACATTAAAGCCCTATAAGTCAAGTTCAAATCAAAGCTGGGCCCTCGAATAAGAACTCCAACAGAGGAACAGGTTGCTGGGGGGAAGTAGTGAGCTACCACACATCAGCTCTGATGGAGCAGTTTGCCTGGTTGCAAATGCCTTCAGCTGGTGGTGCCTGCAAGTGAATGCAATGCATTCCGTGTCTCTGCCAGCCCAGCTTAGCACATCTCCAGGGTGAGAGCAGGCACACGAACATTGTACTGGTCTGACTGATGTGCTGTAAATCCACACACTGGTACATCTCATGATAAAATTGCCCACAGACTCCAATTCACCACCTTCTTCCTTTCCTCCAGCACCAAACATATTCAGAGCTACCAATGGCTCCACTCACCCTTCCTGCAGCTCTCCCTCCCCTTTCTGCTGCTGCTCCAGCCACAGGGGCTGGCTGCTCCCACGCTCCCATTTGTATGTCACTCACGCATCTCTCCCCACTTAGAGCTGTCTTCTGTTTCCTGCTGCCAAGAACTGTCTCTATTTGAGACTCCCTTTCAAACCCATGATTACCAGAAGCCTTCCTCTCATCTCTTCTCTCTTCAGCTCTTCCTTACTATTCACTTCTTGGTCTGCATTTTATTTTTGTCTGTGAGTGAGTGCTCTGGGGCAGGGAAGCCCCACGTGTATGCGCTGCACTGTGAAAATGATGTGATGGCATGCTCCTTGCCACACAGAAGTGGTCTGGAGAAAAGGGTACCTCATTGTCTGAAGGCAGACAGGACAGCACTGTGATGAATTTTTAACTATTATCGCTGATTCTGCAGTTGGGAATATTCCGATTTCTTCCTGCCAGCGAGGCAGCCTCTTGCATCAAGAGTAAGGGAGAACAAGAGCAGAAGTGCCACAAGGCTGCGTGCAAATCAGAGCTAATCTGCTCTCCTCTGGGCCACCTTCTAGCGTGGGTTGGAGACAGGGCTCAGAGCAGTTTGGTGTGGCAGGCTACAGAGGAGCATAGTGACGGGAAGCTGTGGGTGCAGAGAGACTGTACGACCAAGCCCAAAATCTTAAACCAGAGTTTCGTTTTCAAGTAGCTGTACTGGGTAAGCAGAGCAAGGGTGCAGATGGGTGGCACACATTGCTAATGCCAAGTTCACAGGCTATGTTCAACTGCTCATACTCAGTAGGACTCCCATTTTAATTAAGTAAGGATATTCTCCTTCAGACATTTTAAAAATGGCTCAAAGAGTTCCTCTCAGCTACAGGTTTCACATAAGAGAAGAGCTGCAAGAAATCACTATTTAATTAAATAAATATCCCTTTGGCCGATGACCCTTCTCCAAACTTGGAACCTCCTTGTCATCATTACAGCCCCACATAAACCATAGCAGTTAGCAATCTGCTTTGGGATTACAGTGTTCCTAGCAAGAGAAATTGCTCCTGAGATCATTTAACCTCCCCAGGGAGATGACAGGAAGGAATTAATCTTCCGCCGCTAATCTGCCCTGTGCTGCTGGATCAAAAAATTGGCATCAATGGGGGTGCCTGTGTAGGGAAGCCTGCAGTGGCATTTGCCATCCGTATATACTCCCTCCCACCTCCTCCCCAGCGTGGCGGAGGAATCAAGGGGCATCTATTTCAGGAAGTCTGCGTAACATACTATTAAACGGTTTGTTCTGGCTGAGAAAGAGGTTTAGTTTCTAGCATTACTCTCCAGTCCTATCTATGTCAGCAAGGTGAGTGCTACAGAAAAGCTTTCACTTCAGTCCACGAATGAGCCTTTTCCTTATTTTTGCTTCTATATACTATCTCTTTTAATTTTTAATTATTTGGGCCTTATTATTATTATATTTATTAATAATTTTAATATATTATTCACCAGTGCCCAGGTACATCAATTTTCTATTCCCGGAGTGTTTGTAGGAAACAAAATGCTCTGACATGGCCCTATGCCCAGGAGAGCCTTTGTATCAGAAGTAGCTCTGCTGCTGCTTTGGAAGTCTCCCTTCTTTTTTTTTTTTTTTTCTGGTGAGTACAATGGATCCACAGAACAATTCAATACATTCGAGGACAATCTGTGAGCAAAGAGAGGATTCTGGTTTACAGATTGATGAATCCAGCCCTGGAACAGGGACAATACCTTGGGATCATCAACGATAACATAGTGTGAATAGCAAGTAATAAATGACCTTAGCGCCTGGTCTGTGGAAAAAAAAAATTAATTTGCTAAAAAGCATTGGTACTAAGTCAACTTGAAGAGTTGTAAATTACAAGCTTGCAGAAAGGAAAAACTGCTTCTGCGTAGTCTGTAGGCAGGGATGGACTGTTGAGATGGATCTGACTACTCCTATCTAGGCTGAACTTAATAGAAGGAGCTCAGAAAACAGTAGGCACATCCAAATCAAAGGCCAAGCTCCCACTAGTGTTGGCAGAGGCAATGTGGGACCCAATGGGAAGATTTTTCACAGCTGAGGACAGTTGCCTGTTTCCCTGTCTGCAGCACTGGGATTTTCAGCCCTGGTCCAGTTGCCTCTGCTGACACCTTGACCTCCCACCTCATCAGGCAGCAGGACTGAGGGTGGGAGAAGGGTGCATAGTCCAGGCCCTTTCCCTGGCACAGAAGGTGCTGTGGACAGGAAAGCTAAGCCCAGAGCAGGACACAGCAGAAGAGAGGATTCTCAGGAAGGCTCCCACTGGCTGGAGAAGGGGGTTAATCACTGTGGGAACTAAGTTAGCCCCTTCTGTCACTAATAACAACCCAGACAAAGGCACTTTTCTCCCCTGCAAAGGGCAGGTTTTCTTTTCACTAGCCCACCACCAAATAGGATTTGCAACAAGGAGGTGTGAGGGATAACAGCCCATCCCTCATACCCAACGGAGCCTGCAGGCTTCTCTTGCTACTTTCACATTTCCCCTGCATTAATCCACCACAATAACACATGATCACCAGGAGAATCTTAGGAAATAGGGCGCAGCAGTATAATGTACACTCTTCAGAGAGGAAGTTATAAAAGGAATCAAAGAACATCACAGTGGAAAAACATAGATCGTTTGTTCTTCCATTTTTTTTGTCAAATGGAGATTGGAAGAGAAAATGGTCCTTCTGTACCTGTCAGAAAGGGAAGAAACGTGTTTCATTTCTCTTAAAAAAGAAATTCAGTGAAATAAGAGCAATGTTATTTCTCTAACCTAGAGAAGCAAGTTAATCCTCAGCAGTCTGTGAAGGTTTGAGAAGGTGTCCTTGCAATTATTGTCCTAAACACTGAAGAAATCTTGTTTCCCAAATATGCAGGGTGGCACAGATGACTCCTTCAAGATGCTTGCGAGTTCCTGGCTTGCCAATGCCCAAGTACCTTTACCTGTCTCCAGTGTCTCCCACCTGCAGTTTCAGACAGATTTCGGTATGTGTCCTGCTGATTGTGCAGCTCTCTGAAACATGCCTCTCAAGATGCCATTGAGCCTCCCAGTGCTGGTGCTGATGTGGCTTGCTCTTGCTATACCCTCCAGATGCTGACACTGGAGTAAATCAGGGTTCTTTTGTCTTCTCTGCTCCAACATAGGAAGGACAGGTAGCAGCTAGGATACACAGAATATACCTGTGGCCTGGGATCGTGGGTTATTGTATTCTAAAACAAATGATAGCTCATGTGACAAGTTTCCGGTCACAAGTTTCAGGTCACCTTGCAAGCGTGTTTCTAGTTCGTCTCTTTTCCTGAGATTTTCTGCATTGGGATGCTTGTATTTTGTACACTGAGCATTTTCTCTTGGGCCAAAAATAATGTTTGGATGTGTTTAGGGTGACCTTATTCTGCATTTTGTTTCAAGGAGAGCACATCTAGATATGCAGAGACAAATCCAAATAGCCTACTAATGCACTGCTTGTAGGGAACGAGCACAATGAAACTTGAGCACTGAACTCGTACGGCAGGCAGGGGCTGGCCTGGAGCTCCCTGGTCAATGCACAGCAACAAATGTGTCGGGACTCCTGAATGACCATGTCTCACACCTGCAGTCTCTGGCACCACACCTCAGCAAGTCCCGGTGCCTGGCCCCGGCACTGTTTTGTAGGCCGGGAAGACATGCACCAAGTACAATATCGTCTGATCTAATACAATTCCACACAAGGAGTCGTGCTGAAAAAGACCTATATACCACATTGACAGTCAATTCATGTTGACACAATGCAGTTAAAAACAAACAACCAGCTTGGTACAAAACATAAGTAGCTGCAGCAGAATATATATTTCATTTTTACATTAAAAAATACTTACGATGATAGATGACTGCACGGTACAATCCAGAATCCAGCTGCCTATATTATGTGCTATATCAATATTTATTTTAATTCCAAAGACTGTAGTTTGGGGACTTTTACTAAAATAGACACTGTAAATGGTATCCTGATGGATTACATTTTTCTCAAAAGTAACTTTACTTGGACACCACTGAATTCTGTTTGTCTCTTATTCTTCTCTGAGGTTTTCAGCATGCTGAAAAAGGAAATGAGAGAATACAAATAGAGCTAGTTGTGTGTCTGTGGTGAGAATCATCTTCCCTGGCAATAGCAGGCAGTTGGTCTCCAATCACAACTACCACCTTTTTAGTCTCTGACAATAGATCTGAAGTTGTGTTTCCAGGATATGGGACTTTCCTTTATGGAGCAATTGCTGTTTGAGCTTCTGCGTTAGGAGGCAGTGCTTTTCCTTGCCCATCCTTAAACCTTTCCCAATACTAGTAACACACCACCTAAGCAAATACCAGACACATATAGCATAGTCCTATATACAGAGCACATCACCTATGCACATAACTCAAGGCACTTCCAACACTGCTGATGGTGTTAACTCCATTGTGAGCAAAGGGAGCCAAGGCAGTGCTGAGCACAGCCAGCAGCACCCAGAGCCCTGAGGCCCTGGAGTTCATGCTGGCTCAGTGATCCAGCGGCAGCAGTGCCCTGAGACCAGTTCTCTAGAATAGACAGGGTTTTGGCATTTGCAAACCTGGCCCTCGAAGACCATAAATAAGGGGATTTGTTATATTGGTAACGTGCAAGATTTTTTCCACTGTTCTTTTCTCGCAGAGCTAGGAGCAAGATGTCATAGAAAACACAATTTAGGAGTTATCAAAAAGGAACATGGACAGTTTCCATTCTCTGAAAATGTGTTTATATTTTTTTCATCTTTTTCAACACATAGTTGCCTTTTTTGATGAGCAGCATGGCTAAAACGCAGCATTCATCTCTATTAGAACTTGGAAACAGTGAGTTATTTTTTTGGTGCAGCCCTGTTAATTTGCAAATGCTTCATTCCTAGAATGCAGAGGAGAGAATTTCTTTGCCTACAGCTTCAACTTTTTCAATTTAACCTTGGAGCACATTTTCTGGGCATTTTTTTAGTCCTGTTACAAGTGGTGCTATGCTTACTGCTGGCTGGCTGACTTTCCAGAAGCTGTCCATTTAATTTCTCTCACCTATCATACATACTCTTGTACATACATCCTCTTGTACATAGTTAAGTATTTCAGTTTAATCAATCTCTTAAATGAAAGACAGTGGGTACATACTTCATTTTCCCTATAACTGTATCAGCCAGGTTAATAAAAATATTCAAGACCCAGTGTTGTCTTGGGGATACTCAGATCAATGATCATTGCCTTGTTATTGCTGTTACCACAACGATCTGGCATTGTTCAACCCAAATCCTTTTGGAAGACCATTTCAGAGGGAAGCAGCAACTGCCATATGCTTTACCAACATCCTCTCTGCTCCTTGATGAGGTCTGAGTTGTTAGGCTGCTTCTTAAAGAGGAGTTCTGGCAAGATGAGGATATCATCTGCAGCCCCAACACTGGAGGAAGTAGGACCCGCCATGACAACAGCTGCGTTGCCAGCAGATCCTGATGTCCCTGTTGCAGGGAGTGAGTCTGAAGCAGATGCCTGTGGTGGGAAACAATTTGACTTTTGTTTGTCTTAGCTAGTGTGCAGCAGGCCCAGAACAATCTCTGCCCTAGTATGAAAGCCTTCACCATCCTCAGGCTGCTGACTCCAGCAACGAGCATTTCTAAAACTCTCAAAGTTGAAAAGATGTCTAATCTCCCATCAATCTCACCTCAGAAACGTTTACTAAAATGTTATGATGCTTTTAGTATTAACATTAAACTGCAGCCAGATTTTACTGAGAGGTGCTCAATAGTGATGAGGCTTTTTCTGCACTTGTATTATTTAAAGGTTAACGGTAGCAGGGCATATTACTTAAGATATAGGACAGCGTATATACGTAAGGTTAATGACTCTTCAAATAGCAAGCCCTGAAAAAGACTGTGCAGGTGTAGCCTAAGGAACCACATAAACATCAACCAATTATTTTTATGGTTTTTTTTCTTTCTTCATGTAAGCTCCAGCAGCTGGGTCCCATATGAATATGTCATGACAGATGACAGTGATATAAGCAGATGAAGCCCAAGGCAACCCACTATCCTGTCAAGGAGAGGGCAAAGCTGGGTCCCCTAAATATGCATAGGCTGTGTCACTGACAGCAATTTACTGTTGTGGTTAGGTGCCTGGAGCCTGTGTACTTCCCCAAGAAGCAGGTTTTAAAGTATTTTTAGACATGAATATCACTAAACATTTACTTCAATAAGAATCACTGACAAAGGAGAGCCCAATCTTCCACAACCTGGTAAAACTTAAAGTTTTTTTAATCTGGTATTGAAAATAATACTTAACTAAAACCTGCTAGTTTTCTTACCTGGCCCTAACAGGCAAAGGTTTATAGCAGCATTAAGCTGTCGAGAGAGAAAAAAAAAAGGGTACTGGAATGATTTGTCATAAATGTTTACATTCTTGCAATTCATTTTACACCTGTGTTTTGTCTGACTGTAACCACGTGGTTCAAAACTGTGAAGATGGAGATAAATACACAGTTTATCCCTTTAAGGTGAGGCCAGAAACATTTTTCGTGTCAGTACGGTGCAAAAAGCAGGGCTAATCCATCACCTCCATTAGGAATTGTATAAACAAACCAGCCACCTTGTGATGCTGATAACACGCAGCCTGTTGCTTGAAAGCTTGGATCAGTTCCTCTTCTGGCTTGCACCACAAAAAAAGGCACGGTGACTATTGCAGAGCTGCATATGGCAGTTCAAAACAAGGGCCAAAAATCATTCCCTGCGCCTCTGAATGGGGAGAATCCAGAATCTGCTTTTCCAAGTCTCATTCTCAGTCATGTTCTCTGTTTGGAATACCTTCTCTGCTCTCAAGTGGTGACCAAACACTTTCCGTGGCATTTTGAAGGGATATCAGTGATTTCTTATGGCAGGGATTAATATCTGGGGATGCTGGTGTGCATACTAGCCAAAGTAAATTGTGCTCAATCTAATAAATGGGAGGATATCAGTACTGAGGCAGTAGATTTAGCTGGTTCAGAATTTGCAGCCAAAACAGGAATCAAATCCCTCTCTATCAATTATTCATGATTTAACTTAACCTCCACAATTTAGAGACTAGCTCTTGCACAAGACAGGGAGGGGTTAATACATTGTTTTCTGGCATATGTACTGATTTCTAAATGTTGCCCATTTTCTTTCACATTTATTTCCAAATAAATGTAAATACTGAGCTTTACAGATGGAAAATCTGATAGTACCTCAAGTTCTCTGTTGCTTTGTTCACTGGAAATTTCAGGCACGGCAAAACATTTCTCCTGCTCCCGGTGGCAGATCTGAGTTATGCTGAGTTTAGCCAACAGGACTGGTTGAGTTTGCCAGCAATGTGGGGTTAAAAGCCTTCCACCTCTTGCATTGCTTACTGAAAATAGAAATTATGGAAGTGGATTTTCAAAGTAACAAGACAGTGAAATAACTGGGATACATGTGTGTGCACGCACACGATGTGACAAGCAAGTGACTGAGCACTGGATTTGTGTAAGTGGTGAAGCTATCCTAAGCCCCCAGTGATCCAGCATCTCTGCTGCAGAGAAGGAAAGGACGAAGCCTGGCCCTGGGCCCTGAGGTACTGCACCAAATAAGCTGCGCTTGAGCAGCTCTCCTTGCGGATGCCTCACCCGTGTCACCTTCCACTCTTCTGCGCTCAGATCGTGCCAAAGGAGCTCTGCGCCGCAGAGCTGAGGCAAGAACAAGTGGTTCCCTCTGAGGGCTGCCCCCGCAGGAATGCAGAGTCCTGGGCTTCCACCTCCCCGGGAACCCAGCTCTGTTTCTGCTCTCTCAGCCTCTCCCAACAGCATACTGGTTAGCTGCATCGCAGTCAGCTCAGCTGGCAGGGGCAGAGGGGATGCAGTGCAGTTGCAGCAGTGGGGTTGTGTAGGGCAGCATGAAAAGGAAGAGAGAGCTGAAATGAGAGTAGTTCAGGTGAGAGAGGCTGCCCAGGCTATTTCAGTACCCAGTTCCTCTGGTTCTCCCTCCTCACATCCAGACTGGCTACAGAGCCAGTTTTCTCACATCTCACTCTCCCTTGGAGATTGTCAGTCCTGCAAACCATCAGAGCACATTACCGATAAACCCCTAACCATATTTCAATACCTTTACCACCCCTCCTTGTGCTGCTCCTCCTTATTAACCCATACATATCCCCTTTCTCTTTCCCTGTTCCCTTGCCATCTTTGTTTTTCTCTCGGTGCCCAAATATATCAACTTATATGGCTGTTTCCAGTGATTCTGTGTAAAAAAAGCAGTAAAAAAGCTGACCAAAGAGTCAGAAAACTGAAGAAACTGGTTAACTCTAGGAACAACAGAATATGGAATTAATCCACGCCATGGTGTGGCAAAGGAGGCAGAGAGGGGGAGTGAAGTAAAGAGGTCATTCAGAAACAGAGGTGGTATGTGAAGATTCAGGGATTTGCCAGACACTACAGGCAGAACAGAGATGAAAATACATGAGCTATCCATGCCATGCCATCTGTCAATGTTTGCACAGAAACCATACCAAACAAAAAATATTGTTAAAGATTCGTTGAAGTTACTCATGGCACATCCCACCAATGAAAACATTAGAAAGCCATGAAGTCCCTACTTAAGCCCTTGCTCAGGTTTTGAAGTCCTTAGCCGCAGTTTCACCTTTGGCACGTCACCCCACCAACTTCTAGAACCCACAGGTTTCCTCCCTTCCCACTCGAAACATTTAACCTTAACCCTGTGTGCAAACCTCTCCTGCTGAGAAAACAAAATACGACACCACACTTCCTCAGCCCTCATAATTCCTACTGCCTAACTCACACACTACTGGTGCAGGGAGCAGGTGAGAAATTCTCAAAATCATGAACTCTCCTACAATTGCTTCCTGCTTACAAGCAAATAAAATATTTGCACCATCCAACATCCTCTTACGTAGTGCTCTTCCATTAGCTGCTAAGGCCATATACTCTGAACCCCTGCTGCTTCACAGGACGTTGCTGGTCCACGTAATTGCTCCTCTTGCAAACGTGCCACACTCTGAGCTTATGGTTATGCAGCTTGTGTAGTTATGGAGGGAGGAGGCATGTGGGTTGTGGGTGGTAGATGTGGCTGACGTAGTGTGAAGAAGGTGAAATCATGCTCGCAGATAGTGAGATCTGGATAAGCATAGTATCTTCAATGATTATTTATATGGCTCTGGTAGTACCTGGTATAGGTAAGACACTTCTTTTTGATCTTTTCAGTAAATTTTGAGAGAAGGCAAGAGTGGCAGTAAGGAGTGGCCATGAAAATAGCAAAATAATATTGTTGTCACTCTTTCCAAATTGTTTTGTTGGCACATTTAGGTCACAACTATTGGTTTGAGTAAGTTTTTCCCCGTCCCACTTCTCTCCTCATGTTGATGCAAATACATAAGAGTGCTTTTTTGCCATTACGCTGTGCTTTGACTAGGACATGGCCCTAGCACCTCATGAAGCTCTGGGCTGCTGCAGGATTTGGTAGGAGGAGTAGATGGCCTGAGAGAGTACAGTCATTGGTTAAATAACAGAAATTGACTGTACTTAGCAAAGATAGCAAAGTAAATTATTCTAAAATAGCTAAACTCATGATGCAGAAGCAGTAGCAAATATCTTAAAGTCCACTCTCTTCTTACAGTTTTCACCATCCTCCAACAGTACTGCACCTAGCCTGTATGTCTTAGCATTTTTATCCATTTTGCCCAGAATTAAGTTAGGATAATTCTTTTTAATAGTTGCTGATTGCAAGTGCACCCGCTTTTGCATATGGGGTGTAGCTGAGTGCCTAGAAATTAAGGCTTTCATAATCAGTGGCTGTTTCTAAAAGCATCTCCCATAAGATATCTACCCAGTGCACTGAAGTCTGTCTTCAGAGCTCTTACAACACGGGGAAGAAGGAATAGCGCCATTTTTCTCCTGATGTCAGTATCTGTAATGAGCATTGCTATCCCAGTGATATCACAGTTCAAAATGTGCACAACCCCTGCTGATTAGGTGCCAGCTGGTGTGACACAGGCATGAGTGATACCCATATTATGCCCACCGGGAGCTGCCCTGTGACCTCACCTTACTCTGCAATGCCCAGCCTTGTTGCACCTCCACCTCCCCTCTGCCTTCCCCAAACTCCCACACCACAATTCCACTGTTTTCCTTGGAACTGCAGGATATCTTCTCCATCTGAGTAGCACTGCACCCTCCATACAACTTTCCTTCCTGCAGTGGCACGCCAAAGCAGAAGGAATTCCTGAGTCTTTGGCTCCCAGGAAGCAAATGAGTGAAAGAAGGTGAGGAGATTGTTGGGGTAAGCAGTCCTATACCTTGGGGAAATGCAGGGTAGGAAGTCAGGGCCTATTTTGCAATATACCTTGGGGTTAATGTAGCCCAGTTAACAAGCTTTCTCCCACTGGTGAGATCACATCAGCTAGGAGAGAGTAAAATGGGTAAGTACCTCCTCTTCCACCCATAGCCTTCTGTAGCTGGGGAGATCATGATCCTCTTTACGCTACTATAGAAGAATCAAATATCATATATCACATATATCAAAATTCCCTGCTTGAAATCCAGCAGCCCTGCTCTTTGCAAGGCAGACTGGCCAGGCACTCTCCTCCGGCAGCAAGATCAATGCAGACACTATGTTCAGAGGAGTGCTTCCCAGCAAATCATGAGGCTCCAAGAGAATCTCTTTACTCATCAAATACTTGGCTTTTTCTGCCAAGATTTCCACAAAAGATACTAGTTATGATTATACTGGCTATGCAATTCAGCTTAGCTCATTTAACAGAAAACATGAGTTAAAAAAACCTTTAAGGTAATCCTGGACATGAACTTGGAAGTGCACAGGTTAGAAATTACCCTACCTAAAAGCTGATTTGATAGTCTCTGAAGAGCAAACAGAAATCCTTCCAGTGATCAGGATGGTCATTTGTGCAGATGGTGGGAGACTTTGGATCGCTAAGAAATTCTGCATCTGCTAAAGGTCACTTACAAAGTGCTAAGGACTGTTGGTGTTACCAGGGCTGGGTCCCTATACAAGGCACAGGAATGATCCACCAGTTTAGGGTCAGTATTTGACCCAGCTACATCGGTGGCCACACATGGTGGTGATAGAGAAATAGACCACAGGAGAGCCTTTGAACCAGGTGCCTGGCATGGCTGCTGGTGCAGGGAGCACCAACAGAAAAAAAAGTGAAATAAAATACAGTAAAATAAAAACTAGCAGAATCATAGAATCGTAGAATCACTTGATTGGAAAAAACCTTTGAGATCACCGTACGAGTCCACTACTAAACCATATCCCTGAAAAACTTCTCTACCCTTCTTTTAAATACCTTCAAGGATGATGACTCAATTACCTCCCTGGGCAGCTGTTCCAGTCCCTGACCACCCTTCCAGTGAAGAAATTTTTCCTAATGTCTTACCTGACCCTCAATATAACATAAAGCTACATAACACAAAATAAAATTATAAAATGAAAACGCTTGCGTTCTGCGGGGGGGGTTCCAGCCGGCAAGAAAACATTTTTCCAACAGGAGGAGCTCTTTGCTTTGCTGAGACGATGTCAAAGGCGTGGCCACAGTTTTAATCCAAACCCCCTCCTCCTCCTTCCCCTCCCGCCCCCGTTTCATACGAGAGAGGTAGCTTAATTGATTTGATAACAAAATAAACACCAACCGAGGGCTGCCCAAGGGAGATGGTGGAGGAGGGTGAAGGATGTCCGTCTTGCAGCCCATTAGGCTTTCTCCGGTCGCCACCCTCCGGCCCGGGGGGAGCGTGGTGCGAAATGCATCCCTACGCATCCCGATACCCGGGGGTGCAACTCGTTCCCGGCTCCTCCGCTCTCGAGAGGGCTGCGAAACCGTGCAGAGCCGCGAGGGAGGCTTTCCCTGCCCTTCCCCCAGAGCGAGAGCCGCGGAATGCCGTGCAAAGGAGATGGCAGAAAGCACAAGCGCGATCAAAGTCAAGTCCCAGGGGCTCCTGAGCGAAGCGGAGGGTCAGAGCCTGGGATTTCCCCTGGCGCTGCGTGCGGGTGACGAGCTTGGCTGCTTGGAGTCTTCGGGGGTGGGACCGGGGGGGTGGAATAACAGGCACGTCTTTATCAGTCCGGGGCGTGGGAGTGGTGTCTCCCCGACAATGCCTTCAGACACATGTTGTGAATGTCGGGGTTGACCTGTGCAGGAACAGGAGTTGGACTAGATACTCCTTGCGGGTCCCTACCATGCCGTGATTCTATGACTTTGCAGGGTAACTCTTGCCTTCAGGGCGGTCGGTACCGCCGCTTTAAGAGTGCCCCAAACTCATCGCCGGGGGTGGAGGATGCCTCCTGCCCCCGAGTCGCCCGCTGAGCCCCTGATCCCTTTAAACATGGGCTCCGTGGAGTTTCGCATCTCCCACCCGTGCAGCCCTTCCCCTCCGCGACCTCTGGAGTAACTTCGTAGCTCAAACTAAACTCATTGCGATTAATGAGTTTCTCTATACTTCTGGGAACTGACGCGCCAAGCGCATTAAGGAAAGAGGTTGCGGCAAAGGGAACACACCGTGGGTGCTGCGCTTTCCCGCTGGGAATGTTGCGACGAGGAAAAGTGGATCACGAGGAGGCCCAGCAGCCGCAGTGGCAGAAGGAAAATCTGCCGAAATAACCGCACTAAGTGGCAGTCGGTGACATACATCCCGTCCCGTGGGGATTGGCCGCGTCTCTCGCCTCCCGCTGGCACCGTAGGATGCGCTTTCCCTCCCGGGACAGTCCCTGTCCACGGGAGGGTCATACCGTACGTCCCCCCTACACACGCTGCGGTGCCTCTTGGTCAACCACAGAGCCTAGTGGCCCCGGACGGGGGCTGGCGGAGACCCCCGGGGCTGCCCACCCTTGTGGAGTGGGAGGGCAGGGCAGCGGGCGAGGCGTTTATTTATTCCTTCTCGCCTGCAGGGTTCGGTGCAGCCACGAGCGTGAAGTTTCCAGTGCCTTGTCCGCAGTTTCAGCTTGTTTTTCTTCCTAATTATTTTTTAAAGACTCGATGACTTCTCTGCGGGAGTTTTTTTTTTTTGTTGTTGTTGTTGTTTGGGGTTTTTTTTTTTTTTTTGTGGTTTTGTTTTTGTCTGCTCTGCGCTGCAATGGGGATTTTGAGCTGTAGAACCCGAAACCGGGAACCGTGACTAATTTAGGGGTGTATTTCTTCAGTGCACTCATTTTAAGACTGTAAAACTTAAAAGATGGACTGGAGGGGCTGTGAATAGGAGAGAGGTGGGAGCAGACAGCTACGGCTCTGCATGAAGACACGTAAAGTTTTCGGTCAGTGCGTGGGGTAGGTGGTGGGAGGGGATGGAGGGACGCACAGGCAGCAGCAAGTAAGGAGCAGACTGCCGTACGATTTAGAGCAATGATGAGGTTTATCATCTGAACACTGATGAATTCAGGGAACATGAGAGCTGCAATTGACGTTCCTAAAAACAATTAAATCGGTGGGGAGTAGTGCTGGAAAATCGATACGGCCCGATGTAATACTGTTTGACTATAAACAGATTCCTCCTGTAGTAATAAACCACGAAGTGAGTGTGAAGTACTGCGATTCCCCGGTTGAAAAGAGGTCTTTTTTTTCCCTTCAGCGCCCCAAAACACACCCCCCCCACCCTCGCCCTTAACAATGTTCCCTGGTTTCGGCTCCGTGTCCTGGAGAACAGAGGCGACAGTACCGAAGAGCCTTGCGAAATTCTCCAGCAGCAAACATCCATAACCTCGAGTGGAGGTGGGGGGAGGCATTTAAATAGCTTCCCGAATAAGTAGCGAGGGCCTTTGGTCCAGGGACGAAAATAAACTGCGAGTTAATCTTTAAATATCCAGGCTTGATTTAAGAGCAAGATGCGCTCGGCTGAGTCCCCTCTCGGGATGGCCCCGGGGGCCGAGGGAGGGTGCCGAGGAAGGGAAGGGGAAGTGCGAAGGGATGGAAAAGGGGAAGGAAGAGGAAGGGAAGGACACCCGGGCCCCACTCGGGCTGTGCCGTCCCCGCTGAGCGCGGCGGGGACGTTTCCTGCCCCCGGAGGCTGTGGCAAGGTTGGATGGGTGGGTGGAGGGTTGGAGAACCCACACACACACCTCAACGACCCCGCACTGCGCTGCCGTTTCCAACAGAGGGCGAGGGAAGTCTGGCGGGAGCGGGGAGAAATAGGGGACCGGGTGAGGGGGGTGGTCAGGAAGCCCCAGGGGAGTGGGGTCGGTCAGGGGATCCCGGGGGGAGCGGAGTGGTCAAGGGTGTCGGTCAGGGGTTCGGGTCAGTCAGGGAGCCCCAGGGCGGGGAGGGTCAGTCAACGGAGAGAACATGAGGCCCTGGGGATTCAGTCGGGGGATCCCGGGGGAAGTGGGGTCGATCAAGTGGCCCCGGGAGAGATCGCCTACATCCCCCAGCGCCGCCTGGGGAGAGATACCCGCTGTTCTTTCCCGGTTGCTGCGGGTTGGAAAAGAAGAAAGCGGCGCATCCCGGGGGCGATCGTGGAGCTTGGCTTCCATCCGGGCTGCGGCGGGCGAGCGGAGCGCTGCCGAGCCCCGCTGTGCCGGCGGCTCTTGGCACGGGGAAGTAGCGCCGGTGCCAGCGCTGCAATCGTGCGGTTTGCAAAGCAGCGGCTGCACCGCTGGGGGCCCTCGCCGCCGGGGGCCGAGACGCGGCCAATCCCGCCAGGAGCGCCTGCCTGGCAGAAGTGGGAAGCGCCCGCTTTTCCCGCGGAGCTGCCGGCTGCGAAGGAAAAAGGATCCCTCTGCCGCGCGCTGCTCCTGGCAGCCGCCGGCTTCCCGGTGCCTTCAGGGAAGAGGATACAAGTTGAATATTGTTTGCACGGCCGGAATAAAATATCCAGGGCTGGCGGAGAGGGAGGGGAGTGGGGGAAGGGATTGTGTTCGGCCGCCCGTGATGGATAATCCGGGCCGGCCTACCGTGCTGTGGCGGCCAAATCTCTGTGAGAGCTGCCAAGGCACTACCCCTGCCCGCTCCTCGGGCGCTGCTGGCCTTGCCCCCGGCTCAGGGCACATCGAGCAGCTGAGCACCCGCCCGCGACTGGGAGCGTCAGCCTGGGGCGGGCAGGCACTAAAGAAATTCTTCACGATGAGGGTGAACAGGCTGCCCAGGGAAGCTGTGGATGCCCCCTCCCTGGAAGTGTTCAAGGCCAGGTTGGATGGGGCCTTGAGCAGCCTGGTATGGTGAGAGGTGGTTGGTATAGCAGGGGGTTGTATCTGGGGCTTTAAAGTCCCTTCCAGCCCAAACTATTCTAAGTCTATGAAAACAGGAGGGGTCTGCCGCAAGAAAGACTGAGACTCCTTCCTGGTGGAGGCATGGATGTCCCCGAGGAGACAGGTGGGTATGATGAATAAATCCAATCTGAATAAAATCCTCCAAGATGTCTTTGGTTCATGAAAGGACAGAGGCATCACCCCCAGCCCGGCTCTTCCTCTGAATATTACCTACATGAGCAGCCCGGTCTCGTGGGAGATGTCCCTGTCCATGGCGAGGGGGTGGAACTGGATGGGCTTTAAGGTCCCTTTTTACCCAAGCCATTCTATGAGGGCAAATAAAGCGTGGAATGTGGGGCTGAATAAAGCGTGGCAGCGAAGGGAGAAAGGGATGGGGGTGTTCCCGGGTCGGAGATGGCCGGCGGCAGGTGGAGTCCCCGCCGCTGCTCCGCGGTACCCCCTGCCCCGGGCTGCTCAGCGCAGAGCCGGCTGTCCCTTCCTTTCCTCCCCGCCCGGGAACCGTCTGCTGGGAACAAACACAAGCTGTTCAAGCGCGGGGCCGCGCAGCTGGCCGGGCGGTGGCGGCGGAGCGCGGCCAAGGGGAAGCTCCTCGGGTTTCACCGCAAGCGCGCACACGCGGGCGGCTGCCCGGGCACGGCGTGGGGCTGGGAGCGGTGGAGGCGCCGCGTCGGTGGTGGGGGGCGGGGTGGTGAGCGTGCGGAGGAGTTAGCGTGGGTGCGATGGAGGGGTTTGTGCATGTGCGTGCGTGTGTGTGCGGGGTGGCGTGTGGAGGGGAGCGTATGGGTGGGGGGTGTAGGGGGTGTGTGTGTGTCCATGGGCATGTGTGCGTGAGTGTGCGTGTCTGGGGGCGGAGGGCATGTGGGTGTGAGTGAGTGTGCAGGCGTGTATGTGTGCAGGTGTGCGTGCGTGTGTGCGCGTGCATGTGTGTTTGTGCATATGGGGATGTGTAGGGGGTGTGAGCGCGTGTGTGCCTCTGCACGCCTCTGTGCGTGTGGGTATGGGGGTCGGGGAAGGCATGTTGGTGTGGCTGTGTGGGGGCGTGTGAGGGTGTTTGTGTGCGTGCGGGGGGTGTTCCTCTGTGGATTAGCTTCTGTGCGTGTCTATGCGTGTGCAAGTGTGTGCGCACGTGGGGTTGTGTGTGCGGCGGGAGTGTGTGTGGATGCGGGTGGCGATGTGCCCAGGGAGCAGCCGGGGACAGCTTACGACTCCGTGTGTAAGCCTGCGGCGGCGAGTACTTGCGAGACGATGCGCGTGGGGGGTCGGGATCGCGGTGCTGCCAGGGAGGCGGGCGTGCCTGCGTGGGAATCCCCGAGCGTATGCAGTCGCGTGTGCGAGGCACCGTGAGTGCTGTGTGGCAGAGGCCGGGTGCAAGAGGAATGTGCTGCGTGGTGCGAGCCCGCGAGTGAGCGATATCCTGGGCGTGTGACCCGGCTGGGAGCGGCAGCGAGTGAGCACGCGTGGGAATGGTTGTGCGTGTGGCACAGCGCGCGCGGGGAGCATGCCGCCCGTGCCGCACGGAGTGCGTGACACGTTGTAGGTGACACGATGTGCGTGACACGGCACGCCCGTGTGACTCAGCCTGCGTACGTGTGAGTGCACGCGGGGACGACAGTTCCCGAGTGGCACGGGTAGGGGCACGCCGTGGAGACGAGGATGCCGAGCAGAAACTGCCGTGCTGCTGTGCCAGCCCCTGCTCCCGGGACCGCCCGCGGAGAGCGCTTCCCCCTGGCGGTCCCAACCCTTTTCCCCACGGAGGGGGCTCCATTTGCCGCCTGGGGAGGGAGCTCCCGCGGCAGGAAACCCGGCTAGGCGGGCAGCGGGCCAAGGAGGAGGGACCCCACGCCCTTCCCCCCTCGCGCAGCGCCGAGGGCCCGTCCGCCTGTCCCCACCTTGTTTATGCGCGACAGGAACTGGGATTTTCCATCCGCCTGCTCCGCTGGCTTGAGCTCCGCGCAGGGCTTGCAGGCACCGGCGCTCCGGAGCAGGGCCGATATGCGGGGGCAGCGGGAGCATCCCCGGGCGAGGTGGCAGGATGCTCCCTGGACGGGCTGCCGGTGTAACGAGGGGACGATGGCAACGGCAGGGTTGAAGGGATGGAACTGGCGCTGGGAGGCCCTAGGAGACCTGCCCTTTCCGGGGCACCCTGCCAGTGTTGTCCTGCCTCTGCACGTCGAACTGCTTCGACACAAGTTTGCTCTTTCCCTGGTCCAACCTGATCCCTCCTGCCGGGAACAGCATCAGCCCTTAAAGGGGTTGGGGGGGGGGGGGGGGGGGGGGGGAGTAGTGGTGGTATCCATATCTTTCCTGCTTCGCAGGGAGTAGATGACCTCCCTGTGGCAGCTGGAGCGCTGCCAGGAGGAAGGCCCACAGCACGACGCAGGGGTGCCGCTCCTGCTCTGCTGGATCCCAGAAACACCGACAACTTCATGGGAAAGATGCTGCGCGGGTGCTGATTCTCAATTGCGGCTGTGTGGGCCTCGCCCCGGGAGGGCGGCAGGAAGGAGGAGGGGCAGGGGGGAAGAGGGACACGGACACAGGTTCAACTTGCTCTAGTAGGGACGGGGGCTGCCTGGGGTGGGGGCAAATGCGACGTGTGGGATGCAGGTTGTGGCATCCCGCTAGGCTCAGTTCTGGAGGGACTGGGGTGTCTTCAGGAAGCGGCCAGGCCGGGAGGTAGGGACCCGGCGGGTTTCGCCTTGAGGCAGCACGGAAACAGCGCTGCGAGGGAGCAATGGCTCTCCTTCTCCGGCGCTGGAAAGCAGAGGCTGGCTCTGTCTGAGCAGCTGGCGGTGATAAGAGTTGATTTACAGGTAGGGGTGAAACGTGCTCTGAAAACCTCGTGACACTTTCCTCCGGTGGATTCAAATAATATATAAAGACCGTGAGGTGGCGATCTCCTGGGTAGCTCCTAAGATGCGTGGCGTTGTTGTTAACACATGTTTCAATTTTGGATTGAGACTGTCAATTACCCGCTGAGCTGCGAGTCTTAGCCTCAGGCGGGCTGGGGAGAGAGGACGGGTGTATTTATTAACCTCTCAAGCCTGGCGGAGCAGTGGTTCCAGCCTCTCACTCGGGCTTCCTCGCACCTTCCCTATATCCCAGCTTGTGCCACCAGAGCTGCTCCGCCGGCTCCCGCTGCCTCTGGCAGCCGTGCTGTGTCTCCTCCGGCCGCTGCGGAGGAGGTTTCAGTCCTCAAGCCAGCAGAGCACCGCGTTATGTCGAGCCGGGAGCGGCTTTCTTGGCTAAAACAGCCCCGGATGGAGCGGGACAATGCACAGACAGCGTTTTCCCGCTTCCTAAACGCGTTTTCTCAGTCGGAAAACAGGCCAGCTCTGCTTGGCGTAGCCGATTCGGTTTAATATTTTTTTTTCCCCAAGCGGGAAAGACCCCTGGCTCCCCCCGGAGCAGAGGCAAACAGCTCCGAAAGCCCGCTCCAGAGGCAGCAGCGGAAGGGCTGGTAATTAACATTTCATCTGGTGGCGGAGATCCGCAGGCACATCGCTCGGGAAGCGCATCCCGCCCCCCCTCCCCGCTCCACTCCTGCTGCTCACGGCGGCCGCAGAGCACTCGGCGCCAGTTGCCGAGGGGGTTTCTTTCTGGAGAAGCCGGACCCTTGCCTTGCACAGCCCTGGGGATGCTCCGCCAGAGCAGCCCCAGGAGGCCCCCAGCCTCACGGTTTGCCCTGTTTCATAGAATCATGGAATCATAGAATCCTAGAATCATAGAATGATTTGGGTCGGAAGGGACCTTAACGATCATCCAGTTCCGCCCCTTTCCCTAAAATCCAAAGTGGTGTAGATTTTGGTTCCACTACATCCTGGCAAAACTGGAAATCTCTGTGGTTTGCGCCTCCTTCGCTTCCCTTCCAGTCACCTGAAAACCAGCCACCCCAACTCGCTAAACGTAGCGCTTCTGCCTCTTGCTTTCGTTCCCCATTCACTCCCCACCCTTCGCCGGCCCCAGCTCCCAAACTTGGCTGGCCTGGGCCGAACAGCGCCCGCCCCCCGCCCCCCCACCCGCCTCTTTCTGTGTTGGGAGCGGCGAGCGCGCCTCTCCGCACCAAGGCTCCGTGACGAGAAAGGCATCGTAGGCAGCCTATAAATAATTTCCATTATGTTCAGCTGACAGCGCGAGGCGATTAATTTTAATAGCTGTATATTTGCCTGTTTCTCCTAATGCTCTGTAATGAGATGAGAAGCCATCCAACCCCAGATGGCTCCAGCCGCCTCGTTATTTATTTATTTTGTGCGTGCGTTGTATGTGTGTGTGCAAAATTGGGGGGGGGGGGCAGCGGTTCCTACGGGGCTGGAAGCTTCCCCCCCTTTTACCGCTAAGCTGTCCCCGTTCCCGCCGCCCCCGGTGCGGCCCCAGTGCTGCCCGTGGGAGCCATCGTGACACTGCACATTCGGCCTCCGGAGAGCGGCCACCCGTGCGCACCTCCACGGCCGTGGGGCTGGGGCGGGGGGCAGAGCAGGGGGGGCCACGTATTTCGGGGATATGTGTTTATTCTCACAGAGCGTGGCTGCGGGAGATCGGCGCGGGAGTAAATGCAGCGGGATCGATGTCGTTCGGGGTGAGGGGAGGGCGAAGGGGACCACGGATCAAAGCCCATCCTATTAACCTAAATTTCGGCTGTGCGGTCCGGGGGCCGGCGGGAGGGGAGCAGAGCGCTTTTGTGGGAGCCGGGGGAAAGCAAAACACGCCGGCGGCACCAGGCAGCGACGTGGTGGTGGTGTGTGTGGCGGTGTGACAAAGCCTCGCCGCGCTGAGCAAGCTGTCCCTCAGCTCAGGCGGCGGGCGGGGGAAGGGGAGGATGAAGGGAGATTTCGAAACGTAGGAACGGCAGAGCGAGTCCCAGATTTGGGCATTGCAAAGGTGGCGGGGTGGGGGGGGGGGGGAGGGGAGGTGTCATTCCTTGGTAGGACGAGGCTGCTTAACCAGGTGGAACAGCACTGAGGCGAGCACCTGTGTCTTTTCTAAAACGCGTGCACTGATAATTATGCGAGTTAATTGCGTTGCTTTGAAGGTCATTTGAAGTTACGGGGCTGTGTTTTCTTTTCAGACGAGCAGACAATGCCCGTGCGCTGTTTTAAATGTAAATCAGAGGGTATCCGCATAAACCTGTATTGTAGGATCGAGGCGTAATGGATTCACTCCGGCTGTGCCTCAGCTCGCCACAATACAGCTGAGCCGCCGGGCTGGGAGCGCGCCGGGGCTCCTCTGCGGAAACGCAGTTGCCGAAGAACATGAAAAGCATTAAATCGTGACGGGAAGGGGGCGGCGGGGAGCTGGGGGAAGGATGATTTTACCCTCGAGGAGAGAGGGGAATGCTCGGGACCGAAGGATACGTTGCGGCTGCGCAGCCACCCGTCGCCAGCAGCCGGGAAGTTTCACACCACGAAGAGGCACCGCGGGGCTGGCGTCTCACGCACCGGGGCACTGGCGGGGACAGCCCAGGCCTCGCTCCTCCCGCGGGCGGGCGGGGGAGCAGCGTCTCTTGTGCCCCGCCGCCCTCCCAAAAGATGCTGGCTCACGGCGGGGAGGAGAGGAGCTGTTCCCCCGCCTGGCCAGAAGACATCCCCATCGGCCCCCATCTCGGGCATCGTTCCCAAAGGCTGCTGCGTCCCGGGGAGACAAACGGGGCTGCTCCCTCCCTTGGCTGAGGGACCTTGTCCCCGCCGCCCCCCATCGCTCCCAAAGATGCCGGGGGTTGAAGGAGAAAAGCTGCTCCGCCCCCTGTCCAGGAGACATTGTCCCCTACCGTCTCGGGGACGGGCGAGTCCCAGCCCGATCCAGAGGAATGTGTCACAGGGGGAACCGGCCCGCAGCCCGTCTCCGCTGCCTCCAAGCTGTCATTAACCGCATGGCCCGGGGTCCGAGCGCCCCGCCAAGCTCAGCGATTATTCCGGGGTACGGCTGCCCCCGGCGGCGCTGCCAGCCAGCCCGGCCCCCCACTGCCCCCGCTCAGGCACCTGCAGGCGGCACCGCCGGAGGCGAGGACGTGCAGCACTGAGCCCGCAGAGAGCCTTTCTTCCCTCCCCCTTCCCCCACTAATAACAGGGCATCGCTCTGAAGACGGTCGCGCCGCACGGAACAAACGCTCATTGATTCCCACCGCGGGATGCGGAGGGAAAAGGGGCGCCCGGGGAGACGGGAGTAACCAAGCCACGCTCCCAGCTCCACACCGGGGGGGGCTGAAGAGGGAAGAGCACAAACCAGGGAGGTACCCGATGGGGGTCTGTGCTCCCTCGGGCCCACAGCCCGCAGCACCAGGGGCAGCCTGTGGGGAGGAGGGTCTGCTCCCCAGAGATGTGAATGGCTTTAGATTGGAAGGGGGAAGATTTAGATTAGATATTAGGAAGAAATTCTTCACGGTGAGGGTGGTGAGGCGCTGGCACAGGCTGCCCAGGGAAGTTGTGGATGCCCCCTTCCTGGAAGTATTCAAGGCCTGGTTGGATGGGGCCTTGAGCAGCCTGGTCTGGTGGGAGGTGTCCCCATAGCAGGGGGTTGGATCTGGGGCTTTAAAGTCCCTTCCAACCAAACCATTCTATGATTCAATGTACTGGTGGCGCGGGGTCATTTCCCGGCCGCGGAACCGGGTCGAGTGGTGGTCATGGGAGGAGCGGGCAAGGGACCTCCGCGCTGTGTCCCTTGCCGCGACGCCAGGCCACCCTTGTGCAGATCGTGCCGTGTCACCTCCCTGATGACAACCACCACCCGCCTCTCCAGAAAAGTCGTCAGCCCGGTACCGCCGCTTCCCCCGTCGTCCACGGCAACTGGCATATCTGATTGAACCTCGTTGTAGGCAGTGACACCCGCGTAATGGATCATCCTGTCAGTGCTTTTTTATCACAGGCATTTGTTTTGGTCACGGATGGTGATAACTTTGGTGTTTATCCCTTGTGGCGTTACAGTACCGGCTGCGATTTCCTTTCCTCTCCCCCCGCCCCCCACCGGGGTGGTGGGGACAGTAGCTCCCTCTCCCCCCCCCCCCCCCCACCCCCGTCCCCGTCCCTGTCCTCCAAAAGCCACTGGGTTCCAGTGCGAGAGGCACCTCTCGACCCTCACCCCCGTCCTCCGCGGCCCCGGCTGGGGCCGGATCGATGTGTTTGGTTTGGTTTAAGAGCCGTCCCCCGCTCGTCCCGGCCTCCGTGGGTTATCTTGGGTCATGCGGAGCTGGCGAGGAGCGCCGGGTGCGGCGAGCGGAGCCCCTGGTGCGGAAGGGGAGCGGGGGGGGGGGGGGGGAGGCGGGGGAAGGAAAGTGCCGTCCGCAGCTCTCCATCAATCCAGACACTTCAAAAGTAAATAAAGCAGGGCAGGGCAGGGGCCTCCAGGGAGGGGAGAGAAGAGGCCTCTGACAGGCGATTGTCCAGGGCGGAGCCAGGGCTATTTCCAGTCTGGGAATAACAACACTTGGGCTGCGGTTGCTCCGACCCGCGTGTCCAGGAAAGACCGGATCGGGGTGTTTGTTTTGTTTTTAATTATTATTTTGACGGTGCAACGCAGGCCAACAATGACCCCGAGGCGTCCCGGGGGGGGGCGGGGGGGGGGCGGGGAGGCACAGAGCCGCCCCAGCCGGGATGGAGCGGGGAGATCCCAGCGGGGCGAGGGAGGGGGAGTGGAGCCAGGTTTGCCGGGGGTCGGGAGGAACCCGCTGGGGTTGCAGGACCCTGAGGGGGGTATGGGGGGGCGAGGGGAGGCAGCGGGGCGGGCAGAGAGAGCTGGTAGGAAGCAGGGCCAGGGCGGAGGTGGAGGGGGGGAGGCGGCGGCGCTTATCTGGGTCACTGGGGTTAGAGGGAGCAGCTGATGGTAACAGAGGAGCTGAGCTCCCGCTGCTGCAGAGATAGAGCCGCGATACGGGCCAGGCAGGCACCGCGCTAGAGGAAGGGAGGGAGGGCGGGAAGGAAAGAGGGAGGAGGAGGCGGTGGCTCGTTCCGGCTCCAGAGCCGAGCCCAGGTGCGCTGTGGTTTCCCTGCGCTCAGCGCTGTGCTTGGCAGCCCCCCCTCCCTTTCGCTCCCCATCCGCCGTCCTTCCCCCCCCTTCCCGGTTTCCCTCCAACGTTTAACCCTTTCCCACCTCCACGGGGCTGCAGGCTGAGGCGTGCGCTGGCCCGGCCGCGTCCCCTGCAGTTCCCCCACTCCCTCCGTGGCAGAGACTGATCGCGGTAGGGGGGGAAAGGAAAAGGGGGGGGGGGGTGGGAGAGGCGCGGAAGGAGAGAGGTTGGCCTTGTGGTGCCGAGCACCGCCCTCGGGCAGCTCCCGGGACCCGGCTTTGTACACACAAGAGACACACACACCCAGCTGCGCCGAGCCTAGCTGGCCCCTGGGGCCGCCACCACCCCCTCAGCCTCCCGATCTCGGTTGTAGGCAACCACGCAGCGAGGTATGCTGCTGCAGCAGCCGCCTTCCTCCCCCTCCACTCTCCCCGTCGCCCTTTTCCTTCCTGGGCTGCCCCCGGAGCTTCCCCGGGCTCGGCTGCGGAGGCCAGGTCCCCGCTCCCGGGATGCTGCCGGCGGGAAGGAGGATGCAGAGCGGCGGGAAAGGCTTTCCGAGCGCCCCCACCGCGCGCCCAGCCCTTTAATCAATTTCACCCTATTAATTATTAATTTTACGCCAGTCAAGCTTGCCCAGGAGGACGGGGCGGGGGGGAAGGGGAGGCTGATGTCAGTCGGAGGCGGTGGCGGGGCCCTGTGCCAGGCTGAGCCCCAGCCCGGCAACTTTCGTCTCGTTGGCTCGGGGGAGGCGGCGATTCCCATCCCAGTGGATGCATGCGGCCCCCCCCTTTCCCTCCCCTCGCATACACATTCACACATGCTCTCCCTTCTCTCTTTTTTCCGCTCCCTCCCTTCCTCCTCCCCGCCCGCCCCCCGTGTAGACACATCCATACAAGGGCCCATCGCATCGTAGCGATGATGATCGTGCCTAGCGGGGGTGATTTGGTGTTGATCGCATATTATCACGGGCAGGTTGGACTGGTTGCTGATGGACGGCTTTCTAGCAAGCCGCTCCTTCCCGGCGCTCGGGGAAGCAGCTCGATCGAAAAAGAAAAAAAAAAAAAAAAAAAAAAAAGGCAGCTTGCTTTTAACTCCTTCTCTCACCAGCACGCGTAGGGCAAAGCTTAGCATCTGTCACAACAGCTCTCCGGGTAGCACTTTTCCCTCCTCCCACTCCATTTTCGCCTCGGCAGCCCCGCTGCCGGCTGGCTCTCCCCAGCACCGGCTTGGGCACCGGGGAAGAGTTTGGTACAAGAATATATTTTCAGCATCAGGCTGAGTGCGGATGGCAGCGAGGGCCACCCAGGCTCTTCCACGGCCTCCTCCGAGGGGGATACTCTTTCTTCCGCTCTTTTTTTTTTTCTTATGCATGCGAATACAAAAGCGGTTTCACAACGCCTCTCCTCTGCAAGGGCCGGGGACCTTGGCTAGCCTTTGGAAACACTGGTTGCAAGTGCCTGTTAGCGGCCACCGCACCGGGGGAAGGGTGGGCGTTGCGGTGACAGGCAGCGAGGTAGCCATGGATCCACGACGAAAAAGGCCTGCTCGCAGCCTGCCTCACCAGAAACGCTTCGTGCGAGTGCTTATTCTCTGGTGAAAGAGGAGGGCGGTGGAGGGAAGGCTTAACCCTTTTACCTCCTTGCCCGCTCTGAGCTCGGGCCAGTTCCCACCGGGACCAGGAGCCAGGTCCAGCCTTGGCCCGGGATAAAACTACGCCTTCACCACGTCATGGTGCACGGCGGGGAGCCCTGGGTTTTATTTTTGCTGTATTTTTCTTCTTATTTTAATTTTTCCTATTTTTTTTCTTTTTTTTTTTTTTTTTTTTTTTTTAACACAGGGCTCGAAGGAGTTGGTGCAGGGAGCTGCCTCGTTATCTCGCTCTTTGCGGCCGGTTTAACTCCTTCCTGCAGCCCCAGCACAGGTTCCTCGGGACGGGGATTGTTTTGTGTTTGGAAACCGGAGAAGAGAAGGGGGGAGGCTATCGGCAGGGAAGCAATAGCTCACTCTCTCTGGAGAGCTGCTCTCCAACAGGCAGCGCCTTGAAATCTATTTAAAGAGAGGGAAAGGCGAGGGGGAAGAAGAACAAAGGGGGGGGGGGGGGGGGGAGGAGGGGGCCGAACCAGAGCCAGTGCGAAAGGGAGAAAGCGATGGATCAGCCGGTTTGCAGTGTACATCAAGCTATCACATCTGTATATGCTACGATCGATGAAAAGGATGGATAATATTTGTCAGCTGCAGACCTTTTTCTTCTCACTTCCCAGGGAAAGGAGGGGGGGGAGGAGGAAGAGAGGTAATAGGCAGCTTCAAGGCCAGAGGCACTTCCTGATACAACCAAATAGAAAAGAAAGGCTGGGGATTATTATTGTTATTAATTATTTTTATTATTCTACAGCCGCCAAAGGGCCGATCGCTGCAGCCCTCTCTGCCCGCTTCTTCACGCTCCTAACACCCCTTTCTCTCCCCCTCTCGCTCTTTTCCTTTCCTTTTTTCTTTTAATCTTTTTTTTTTTTTTTTTTTTTTTTGAAACTCAGCTGCTTCCTTGCAGGTCTCCGAAGATTTAACCCTTTGCCCGCAGAGGCTTGAGGGTGGGTGAGCACAAAAGCAGCTCACGAAAGCCTTGGACTAGAAAGAAGAAAAAAAAAACCAACACGCGCCCAGCGAGAAGTCCGTAAAACGCACCGTTGCACACACAGCGCCGTGGTTTGGCTTTAGGGAAGACGAGGAGGAGGGGAGGAAGAGCGAGAGAGACGTAGCCTCTCTCTCCACCGCACCCCCGGCTCTGCCAGCCCCTCGTCTGGTGCCTGCAGTTGCACTCTGAGTAAATAGTTCCCACACATGGTCCACATTTTGCACAGCAGCAGCGTGTTTCCTCTCGGTCTCTCGTTGCTGCTCTCCGAGCAAAGGGGAAAAAAAATAAAAAGAGAGAGGTTTAGAGGAAGTTAACAATCAGCCGAGCTGAGAAAAGACTCTGTGTTACACATATCCTGAATGAAAGCGAAAACCCAGCGTTTCGACCCTCTGAGCGCCGAGCTCTCACCTCCTTAGTACTGTCACTAGCGTGTATGTTGGACATCACAGTAATTACTGACACCCGGCGAGACGGGCTGTGGGGCGCTCGCAATAGCCGGAGGGGACGGGGGGAACGGGCCGGCTGGCCGCTCGCTGCTGTGATGCAGCTGCCCTGGGGGAAGTGGGCTCTTTCCGCGCCGCCGGGTGATTCCTAGCCCCTGGAGATGGGGGTGCCCAGCAGCCGATCCGTGTCTGCACAAACAGCAAAAGCCTAACCCGGCCGGCGTTTGCTTTCCCAGGGCACCGAGCGTTCCCGGAGGGGGGAAGAGGGGACAATGGTGTGCCAGGCAGTAATCCCGGAGTTGGGGGAAGAGGGGATGCTGATGTGCCAGGCGGGCATCCCGGAGGATGGCATCCATGCCCTTCACTTGGGACCCCTCCTCCAAGGGGAGTTCCCCCTCTACCGGGAGAGCTGCACGCCAGGGTGCTGGGGCGGTGTGCGCCGCTGGGAAACAATTATCCAGCGTCCTCCTTTTCTCCTCCAGGCAGGCCTCGTCCCCGCCCACCCCTGAGCCGGGATCAGCCAGATGATCCCCCGGCCGACGGCTGAGTGGCAGCCGCTTGGTGGGTAGCATTGGGACTCGGCCACTCCGCGCTCCCGTGACCCCGCCGCGTCTCCCTCCCCGCGCCGCGGCCCCTCCGGAGCCCGGTGCCCCATCAGCCTCTCGCTGTGTGATATTTAAAAGAAGGGTTACATTCTCCCCGATAGAAGCCCACTCGTTTCCTTGTTGCCAGGAACAAAGCGCACATTCAGAGGGGTGGCTGCTGACGGCTCCCTCTCTATAGCACTGGAAAGCGGGTGGCCTTTGGTTACTGGCAAGGAAAATTCTAATCAGGGTGCTTGTAAGCGGGGCTTTATAGAAGCTTAGTTACAAAAGGCTTACACCAGAGTAATGCAATAACTATAATAACAGCCAGGGAGCCCTAAAGAGGGTGGAATGTGCTTGTGTCTGGATGATTTTCCCCGCTAGCACAGAGAGGGACTGTTTACCGCGAGTGCCATTAAGGATAGCTGGAAACCCACCAACCGCAGACTTATTTCACTATACTTTATTGTTGTATCTGCTCTAAAAGCAGCTTGCTCCGGACGAGTTTTAGATCGTTCCAGAGCAAAAGGGGGGGGAGAGAGAAAAGCCGCCCTGGGAGGGGCAGTGCCAAGGATGAAGGAGCTGACCGGAGCGCGTCCCGTTCGGGAACAGCACCGCCGCCGAACAAAGTGGCGAGGTCAACCGGCACAAAGACCATCGGGCTCTCGCCCGCAGGGTGGGCAGCGACATTGCCTCAGTCGCACGGCCGATAAGGGCCAGGGAGCTCCGGGGAGGACACCGGAGGACGGGAAGGGACGAGCATCCTCCCGCTTTGCGGACACTGGAGGAAAGGAGAGACAGAGTATCGCCCTCTCACCGGGCTAAACACTAGAGCATCCTCCCGCCTTGCGGACACCAGAGAGGAGATGTTGTTGCAGCGATATCGCCTTAGACGCACGGACGATAAGGGCCAGAGGGCCCCGGGACAGACACTGGAGGATGGGGAGGGGGCAAGCATCCTCTTTCCTTGCGGACAACGAAGGATGGGGAGCATCACCCTCTGTGCAGCGTCCTAGGGCGCCCTGGGCAGCGGTGACACCGCTGTTCCGACTGCTCCCGGCTCCGGTTCGGCGGGGCCGATGTGCTCAGCCGCTGCCCTCCGCCACCACCGCCGCGTGCAGATTTTTCCACCCCGACGCCTCCTCGGTGCCCGCCGCTCCCCAGTCCGCCCCAGCTACCGCTTGGCCGCCGGCGAGAGGCCGCGGCTCCTCAGGGCAGGAAATGGTTTGGCACGGGGAGCCCGGGCGGCCACTGCGCCCCGCCGCGATCCAAGGGATGTGTCGGAAGGCGCCCCCAGGGGACCGGGCGGGACTCTGGGGGCGGGCATGGCTTCCCTGCCACCACCCCCGGCACCCCCCGAGCAGGCTTCGCAGCGCTTTATTTCAGCTAAGCGCGGCAAGAGATCTGCTGCTCCGCGCAGGGCAAGAAAAATGGGATTTTAATAGGCGAGGTCGGCGTGCTTGGCAGGCGGCCACGGCGGCCGGGGAAATAAACAAACAGAGGGAGCTGCGACTTCAGGCCCGAGCGCAAGTTGCTCTCGCGGCGAGGGAGGAGCCCTCGGCACCATCCGCGGGGGCGAGCCTACATCTCCAGATCCCCCCGCTCTTCATCCCTATCCAAGCCCCACGCTTCTCCCCGCTTCCCGCGGGGAGCGCCTCGCCTCTTTCTGGGGTCCTGCAGGAAGGTTGGGGAGGGACTTTTTACAACGGCAAGTGGTGATAGGACGGAGTGGAATGGCTTCAAATTGGAAGGGGGAAGATTTAGATTAGGAAGAAATTCTTCATGCTGAGGATAGTATGACACTGGCACAAGTTGCCCAGGGAAGCTGTGTATTTCGCCTCCCTGGAGTGTTCATGGCCAGGTTGAACGGGTTATTGAACAGCCTGGTCTGTTGGGAGGTGTCCTCGTCCCGCTCCCCGCGGCCCCGGGGGGAGGCTGCCCGCTCTTGTTTATCGCGCTCCGGCGGCGGGTGAGGCAGGGAGACACAGAAGGAGGGGGAACGGAGCAGCCCGATTGCGAAAGGGCGTCAAGGCATGTGCCAGGAGGGTTTCCAGCGGTGCCCGCGGGGTTACCAGATCTACAGGGCTCGCTTCGGGCGCGGCGCCGGGAGCTCCCAGCGGTTGCGTATCAGTCCCCTCGCAACCTCCCGCCCCGCTCGCTCAGCTCACCCCGGCACGGCTCGCCGCGCCTCTTTCTGGGGGCCTGCAGGAAAGCTGGGGAGGGGCCTTTTACAAGGGTAAGTAGTGATAGGACGAGGGGGAATGGTTTTAAACTGGAAAGGGGAAGATTTGGATTAGACATCAGGAAGAAATTCTTCACGGTGCACTGGCACAGGTTGTCCAGGAAAGCTGTGGATGTCAACTCCGTGGAACTGTTCAAGGCCAGGTTGGATGGGGCCTTGAGCAGCCTGGTCTGGTGGGAGGCATCCCTGCCCATGGCAGGGGGCTTGGAACTGGATGGCTTTAAGGTCCTTTCCAACCCAAACCATTCTATGATTCTTTGACTCCTGCTACTCCTGGACGGGTCTGGATAGGGTGGGGGCTCAATTCCTCCACTCACCAACCACACAAGCCTCTTGCCAAGCCTCTTCATAGCGCTGTCTGCTGGAGGCTCAGGTGGGGCGAGAAGCATCTCTGACCCGGAGCTGTGCTGCTTCTTCGCCCGGTGCACCCATCTTTTTAGGCCCCCCCAGACTGAGCCGGAGAAACTCCACTGCCCTAGAAGTGAGGGAGAGAGAGAGGGACTGAGTATCCTAGGGTGCCCTCCGGAGAGAAGGACAAAAGGAGCCGGGTCAGGAGAGCCGAGAGCAAAGTCCGAGCCTGGGGTAGCTGGACGAGAGCTCGTGGAGAGGCCGCATCCCCTGCCCCGGCGGTCACAGCCCTTTTCCGGGCGCGGCAGGGGCAGGGGGAAACCTTTCCCGCTGGTCTTGACCGTGGGTCCGTGGGACCCCGTTGTCTCCCAACGACTGTAGAAAGGGCTGAGAGGTGTCGCGGGGAATTGCTGTATACGCGGGAGGCCAGGATAACGCAGGGCAACTCAGCCGAGCCTGGCACAGTGGCGACCGGCCGGGGAGAGGAGCAAAGAGCCGGGGAAGGAGGACACGCACACACACACACGACAGGCAAAACCACCAGCCTGCAAAATGCTGAGCTGGCAGCACGCCGAGGAGCTGGAGCGGGCAGCAGTCCCGGGAGCCAGGGAAGGGCCGATGGAGAAGCTGCCTGAACCGGGCAAAGGCTGTCTCTGACAGACCTGCCGTGACCTACCGCTTCAAAAATCTGGCTTCCCCTCCTAGTACCAGCTTTTACCTTTGGGGTAGTCTCTGCCTTTCTGTCTCCCGTCCCATTATTCCACGATAGTCTAATCCTTGTGTGTGACCTACAGCAGCGCTCTGATTTATTTTTAATGCGTTCCGATTCCGTTCCGTTGTCAAGAGATGCATTGAGATTCATTTTCCGTCCCTTGCTTTTCAGATTCCTGTTCTGCTGGAGGGACCCGTCGACGGAGTTTAATTCGATTTTATATGATTTAATGAAAACCTTTATTTTTGGTTTTAGCAGGAGGGTAAAGAATACAACCGCATTCAGCTTTTACTAAGTCAGACACGTTTCCCACCAAAATTCTATCTGGTGACACACACTCACTGTAACATTTCATTAACAACCCCCTTGATATATTGATTTTTAATATTTGTATTAAATGTTGTGTAAAATTGAACTCAGGCGTTAGAAGAGATTGTGCAAGTCACAAGACATGACTCCTACTTAATTGTTATTTTTTTCGGTGCTGGAACAACAGCTGGAAAGAGGCCAGCAGGAGCGGGGTAGGGAGGGGTGGAAGACGGGAATTAAAAATAAATGCTTCACGGGGGGGGAATAAAGGGCAGTGCTCCTGAAAGCGGAGGGGAAATGGGGACAAAGCGCAGCCCCTGGGGGCGCGGGCAGCACGGCTCGACCACCCCCCACCCCTCCCGTCCCGGTTGGTCCCGCAGTCCACATCGGTGCCCACACCGCGCTCCTCATTGCCCCATCGTGCTGGCGGCCGCCCGGCTTCTCGCTCGCTCTGCATCGCCTCCCTTCCTCCTGTTCCATATGTTTTCTTCCCTTCTCTTCTTCTCCCCCCTCCACGTTGTCTCCGTTGCTCTCCCCACTCTGTTACGCGTCCAGCCCCCGGAGGAGCGTTTTCCCGCAGCCTGGCCCGGCCGGGATGCTTGAGAGGCTCCGCAGCGCCGAGAAGCTGGGAGGGGGGCGTACAAGACAGCACAGCAGAGGAAGACTGGGGGTCAGGAGAGGGCCTTGGGGAGGGATGCCAGGCAAAACTCCCGGCCAGTGAGTTTCCCGGGCGTGCGGGAGAACTTGAAGATGTTCATCTCCCCACCACGCTCCCCCCTTCTTGTTTTCTTTCTCTCTCTCCACTCCACACACACACACACACACACACCCTCCCCCGGAAATATGAGGCATTCATAGATCAACATAATTCACCTGCATCAAAAAAACTCGCGAGCTATAAACTAGCGGCTGATCCTCCGCTTAGACTAGTGTTTAGCCGTTCATGCATCATGAGTGTCAAATAAATGCCTGATTGAGGCCCTCAGCGGAGGAATTAGCTTTCCTTGTGCTGGAAATACATAATAGAAAAAGTGCTGAGGCATCCTCCCCGGCGTTACCTCGGGGCTCCCCTCCCTGCGTTACTCCTTTCGGGAGCTCCCCCTCCGCCCTTATCAGCACGCCCAGCTGGCCAGAGAGCCTCTCCGGGGGGTCCCGTACCCAGGGGGCCGGAATGGGGGTAGAGGGAGCAGCCAAGCGTCTCCCCCTGTGTCCGGGTACCCAGGGGGGGCGGAATGGGGGCAGAAGGAGAAGTCAAGAATCTCTGTGCCCGGGCATCCAGAGGGACAGGATGGGAGCAGAGGGAGCAGCCAAGCATCTTTCCCGGTACTCGGGTATCTAGAGTTCCCTCCCCGGCCCGGCGGGAGCCGGAAGCGCCGAGGGGTAGGGCTCCCCTCTGATACTTAAATATTCCACTTTTTGTAACAGTAGCTACTTCTTGTATCACCCCAACGAGCTTCTTGTCGCTTGGCCGCCCTTCCGCACCGGGGGGGGCTCATCCTGCCAGAGGGCGCGACCCAGATCCGTAGTTCTGTGACAAAGCGGGGGATGGAACCCTGCTGGGGCACCACCCGTGTCCACCCCCCCACCCCCCACCCCACCCCCCCCCCCCTCGCCGGACGCCCCCTGCGCCGGGCTCGCTGCATGGATGGGGCTGGATTCCCACCCCCAGGGCAGAGGATGCTGGCGGCAGAAGCACTGAGGGGTTAACAGCGCCGGGAGGAGCAGTTAACATTCAGGGGCTGCAGATGCTTTTTCAGGCCTCGGTGTCTACCGTTTTAAATTAAAAAAAAAAAAAAAAAACACACCCGGCCCGACTATGCACCAGTGACCTGCAATTTCCCCTTCTTTTCAAACTGAAATATGGCCAAACTATCTTCAAGTTAACTTAGGGGCTGGGGAACGGAGGCGGCGAGGGGGGTAGGGGGAGGAAATCGCTCCGGGTTGAGATCTCTGTGTCAAGTTTCATCCTCCCCCTCCTCCTGACATTTCTGGCGCCGCGCCAAAAGCCCTGAAAATGGAAAAAAATTGGGGAAGGGCGGGCTGGTGGTGGGGAGGGGAGGGGGGAAAGCGGTCCAAGAGCTCTCGGCGGAGCGGCAGTAGCGAGAGGCTGTGGCCAAGAAGGGATGCATGAGCGAACGCGGCACCTCCCGCCATCCATTCCATTCCCTTCCCGGCTCGTGAAGAAGCCTCCGGTCGCTGCCTTTGTTACCGGCGGGCGATGCGGGCACCGGGAGCCGACGCTTCGGCAAGGGGAGATAAATAAAGCCCCTTGACAGCGCCTTTTTTCGCAGCTCGGCACATCGCTCACAGCGGACAGCAGCAGGTCTGTGTCGCTGCCTTTCGCGGGAGCCCCTTTAAATCACCGCTCACCCCACCCCCCCCTTCTCCCGGGGGATGATACCCACCACTTCTCCTGGGGGATGCTTTCCCCCGGCACCGCATGCCCTCCCCTCCCGCAACCGCCTGGGGCGGGAGACCTCGGGGGTGCGGGGGTGGTGGTTGGGGGAAAACTCTCTGCTGAAATACTTTGGTCAGGCTGAGTCTTCGTCAGGAGAGAGCTTTTGTCTTGGGGCCTGCGTGCCCCCAGGGAGAAGGTGGCTCTCTCGGCAAGAGTCTCCGGGAAAAGCGCCAGTGTGTCCCGGGATGCAGCCGCTGGCAGCACCGCCTCGGCCCCCCCGCCCCCCCCCCCCCCCCTTCCCCCCAGCACTTCTCCCGCCTCCCGGCTCCCCGCTCCCCGTGCAGGAGCTGAGCTCTGCTTTCCAGATCCGGTGCTGCTCGCGTGGGGAATGTGACAGTGGAACAACGGCGGGAGAGACGGGGAGGACGTGTCCTGGGAGGGAAAGAAATGTCCCTCAGGGGCGGAAGGTGTCCCTCGGCGGGGAAAGAGTCTCTCGGGGAGAGAGCCAGCTGTGACGCTCCCCTCCACCGGTCATCCCGAAATGGGGTTGGGGGCAACCCCGGTAGCCAAAACTCTATTTTCCAGTTGCCCTCCTCCTTGTCCCGGCCAGGCACGTGCGCTCCGGGGCCCGCTGGCACCTCTCCACGCTGCCTTCCCCGGGGACATCAAGGAGCGACACGTCCTCTGCGGACCCTTGCGAGTTGCTTGGCATGAGTTTATGGCTTGCTGCTCTCCTTCGCTTCTTCTGCTGTCCCGATGCACTAAAACTCCTTCAAGGGACAAGGCAGGGGAAGGAGCAGGGGGAACAAGCAGGCTCTGTGGGAAGCACTGGGGCTGAGAATTTCTCCGGAGTGCTGGTGACAAGCACCCCCAGCCCGTACTTCATTATTTTCCAGCACCCCTTTCCTCACTCCCTGCTCCAGCCGAGGTGGTGTGTATATGTGTGTGTGTGTGAGAGAGAGAGAGATGAGGATATCGCCAGCCCGAGTCATTATTTCCAGAGTCTCTCCCAGGTGGAGCCGGTGCGGGCAGATGGGACCCGGGGAGACAAAGGGATGCTCCCGGTTCGGCCGGGCTCGGCTCAGACCCCCCGCCGCTATCAGAGCTCCGGTGGAGTCCCGAGGTGCTCCCGGCGCCCAGGGAGCTCGAGATGGGTGTTCTGAGCACTTCTTTCCAATTACACTGAAATGCACTTTTAGGAGATTGTTTTCCCTTTCCACTTGTTTGTCTCCTGCTAGCCTCGTAAACTGCCTCGTGATTTATTACCTAGGCTAAGTGCTTAATTTGTGAATATGAAACAGATTAGAAGGAGATCGGCGTATTTTAGCAGGCAAGCAGGCCAGAGCAAAGCCGGGCAGCTGTTTCGAGTTTGTAGGTATCTCCAGCCTCATGTTGAGCAGGGCAGCCTGCTAGTGATCAAGGGGGTGTCCCCGAGCTGGAGTGGGGACCAGCGGCGGGATGAGCCCTGTGGGGTCTTTTTTTTGAGGGTGGGGTGGGGACATTGACGCCATCCGTTCAATTGACACCGAGAGTTGTGGGATGCAGGATTGGCTGCGTCTCCACCGAAGGGGCCTGGCCAGCATGCAGAGGGTTAACGACGACTCTTGCCCTCTCTCTTTCAAAGGGCTCACTCGAGATAGAGTAAATACGGCCGAGGCGGGGGTGCCGCTCGGGCCACATGATGCAAAAGTAAGACAAGCACACTCCTGAGAACAAAGGCTTCCTACCCCCTTCCTCCCCCTCCCCCCTCCAAAATCTGTCTTAATTCTGCGAGTAAACTTGAGCTGCTATAAAACAAAGAGGAACCATGGAAGTTACAGCCGAGGGACAATCAAAATAAATACCTTTGATGCAGTCAAAGCACGCACTCGGCATTTTCTGGAGCACCCCCTGCTACGCTCAGCCAGGCGGGACATCACGCGGCAGGCTCTCCCCATGACAGGGTGATGTGCAACTCTACCGAGGTTGTTACCTAGGACGATTTAGACCATGTCTCACAGCCCAGGGGCCAGCATCACATCTCAGCCCTGGGGCCCCCACCACCTCACAGCCCAGGGGGAGGCAGCCAGGCTGGGTCCTGCCATCGTTGCCGTGAGCAGCAGCAGCAAAGCAGGCCTGCCCCTGGTGTCCCATTCACTACGTCTAGTTCACCAGGAGACGCAGGTCTCGGAGATATGCCAGTGAAACGTGCCTAGGTCCCCAAGGAGGCTGTGAAGCATAGCATGGGGCTGGGAGCGGTGACTGACTCCACAGTGAACTGTGCCCCAGCCCCGTGTGAGCCTGTGGGGAGTCAGCCAGGATGGTTTTCCCTCCAACCCGATGGTGGCCCTGGCCCCAAATCATGCAAGTGACACATCTCTGCCTGGAACACCCTGTTCTTGACTGCCCTGCGTTGGCAGAGCAGGCCAGCTACTTTCATGTTTGTCACCAGCATCCCGGAGCAACCCCCAGCTCCAGTGCCCCACAGAGCCTGCCTGTTCCCCCTGCTCTTTCCCTGCCTTGGCCCTTGGAGGAGGTTTAGTGCATCGGGACAACAGAAGAAGCAAAGTGGGAAAGCAATAAGCTAGTAGTTGTGCCGCCGAACAGACAGCAAGGCCTGATGAGTACAAAGCACTGCTGCTAAGCCCAAAAGCCAGAGAGAGGCAAAAATCTATAACCCACCCAGTACCTCGAAGCTCCACTTAAGAACTAGGAGCAAGACCACTGTGTCGCTCCCACCAGAGTGCAGCAGACAGGGCTGGCTAGGAGGAAAATGACTCATGTGCCCTTGTTGCACCTCAAGTGTTTGATCTGCTGCTGCAGACACGGCTGGTGTCAGAGCTGTGTAAGGAGCCCGAGACAGGGACAAACCCTAGGCAAAGTACGCAGACCAGGTGTGGGGTAGCACATGTCTGGCCAGGCCGAGCACCGGTCTGCCACGGAGCAGGAAAGCTAATGAATACACACACAACATTCAGAAAGATCCCTACATGTGTGCATGCATGAAGATGTCAGAGTAACTCTTGTCTGGGGATAGCTGTGGCTGGGAAGCAGTTCTTAAGGTACAGTGTGAGTGAAGGCTTGGGGATGCCCCCTCCCACGGCAAGGAAGCACCTGAAGAAAGAGTGCAAGAATGAGACAATAGCAGATATGTGTGTGTCTACACAAATGTTTCAGGTTGTCTTGAGATAAAGACCTTCTTCCATATTTGGGGCAAGGTTTGTGGCAAACCAATGCTGGAACCCATTTCCCAGGGACTTGAGGGGGTTTGGGTGTAGTTGATAAGTCCCTGCCTTGTCACAGGAGAGGTATTGCATAGGTATTATACGCCGCTGCTCTTTCCTGCCATGGGCCTTGTTGTTTGCTGGCTGAAGGTAAGACAGAAACTTTTGAGCCACCTTAAGAGCAGTAGGCAAAAATGGCCCCAGGGTCTCTGCACCTCCCTGTAGGTTCTGCACAAAACTGTTCTCTCCATAGGTATCTCCAGCGTTTTATCAGGTAGAGAAAAGCACAGGGTTGATGATAAGACACAGCACTTTTCAAGCGTTAACAATCTGGAAAAAACACAGTGACTATCGGAAAGGAAAAAAAACCTTTCCAACTTTTTGGCTTGGCCTTTGCAGTCGTCCCTACCTCAGGGAGGCCTGTGGCCACAAAGTTAAGCCTCAGTTACTGAAGCTACTGAAATTCACCACACACTAAAAGTCACCTGGTCCCTCAAGCACTCTTGTAAAGCACTCCAGGTCCCCATAGAAAATAGTTTGCGTGTGCTTAAAACTATGTGAATTGGATTTGCTTCCAACAGTGCATAATGACAGTTTCAGCCTGATCCTGTCTGGCTTTCACTCAATTAACGCCTGGATGGATCTAAGTCCCAATGTCTCAGACCGAAGTGGTCCAGATAGTCCTCCTGCTGCTGTCCCTCGCTGCCTCGAAGGCATTTTAAAATCTCCTTGGAAGTGATGTTATGTGTCGATGGCTAAGCCTTAGAAACAAAACAAAGGAGAACACTACTAAAGCAGAACAGACGGACCCCAATGGCTTTGAGCAGTCAGCAGGGACACTGAAAGGTATGAAAGCTTCTTCAGTTTGGAGCACAGGTGCATCCTAGGCTCCTCTCGTAGCCTCAGCGCTTTCCTGGCAGCAGTAGCAGGCTGCAGGCCCCCCATCCCCACCAGCCTGAAGGCCTTCTTGCAGCCAGGCTTACACCTTTGATGTTCACCCAGTAACAGTTTGTCAAGTTGCAACTCTCTTTTTCACTCCTTCCTAACACCTCAGCACCTCCATAATGCTCCTGAGAAGGGGAAAAAATGATTTCAGAAGTCCTGTCACTGAAAACTCTTAAAGACCTCCACGTGCCCACCTAAACAATATCTTCATATTCTTATAACCTCTGTTTTTGTGTTTTGCCTGGGCTCTGTTTAAACTTGTAAGCTCTTCAGGGTATGACTCTGCCTTGTGTTGTCTAATGTACTATTATCTAAACACAGAACAGCAGGGTGAAGTTTTAGGCTACAGTACAGCTCAGTTTATGTAGAGATAAATGGAGGCATCAATACACACTAAATTTCAGTGGTGTGTTATCTTCCCAGGTTCACGAGTATTGTGTTAACTGACAGCAGCTTTAGTGTGCTAGGCACTTTGTATGCACAGAAGCAGATTGCTCCTGTCTGCCCAAAAAAGGGAAGCAAAACTGTAAAAACCATAATGGCAGATGATCAGCAGGGTTATGCTGGTGGTACAGGGAGGCAGGTGAGCTCCTGGCTTCAGCCATGGGCTCCTTTGCCACCGCTTTCTGAGGCCACCACTCCCAAAGCCCATGCCCTGCAGTTAGAAGAGAACAGTGTGCGTTTGTATGCGTGTGTTCATGTGAATGTAATTTTGTTTCTACATAATGTGGATTATCTTTCTTTTAGTGGTAAATCCGTTCAGGAGTTTAGATAAAAAGAGAAATCGTGCAGCCGCTCCCTCCCTGGGAAAGGGCATGTCTTCTGTTGCTTTCTCTGGTCCTTTTTCCAAGTGATCCCCAAACATCCTTTTACCCAGCTCAGCATCCAATCTCTCCTTGAGAGCTTGCCCACTCTCAGGGTAAAGCGCTCTCACATGGGAAACGGGGGGAAAACACAGGGAATAAGGCACAGCTGAGGTGCTGCTTGGAAGAATGGGAGAAGGGAACAGGGGTGTAGGGTGTAGAAGTACCCCCCAACAGCATTGCACTGGGTGGTGCTAATGGGGGGGGTTACACCCCCCCCAACCCCCCTTTAAGCACCCCCATCTCCTGGGAGGGAGATCGGGTGTGCTATAGGTGTGATACAAGAAATCATTTTTGGTATCAGGTGCAGGACACCTACTGGGCTCCCTGATTGTGAACCCCAGTAGGACTGCTTGGCTTTACAAAGTGTGAAGGCAACCTTGTCAGGAAAGAGAGCTCCATTGATTTAAATGCAAAATTACCCTCCTGCAGTTCTAATTTCCCAGTCAAGGGCTGTGCAAGCTCTGAAAACATGAAAGTTGTTGATGTACTGGTTCAATTAATTTTTAAAATAAGTTTGAATGACATTTGTTTCAAATTTGGTAAGAAAGTGCTGTAGTTTTTTGCAAGCAAAGACGGAGGTGAGCGTGGATGGGGTGTGTATTTTGCATAGCCTTGAAAAGAAGGCTTAAATGAGCCATTTATTTAGTACCAGGCCTCAACACAGGGTTGAGTGAGAGCCATGGTGAAAGAAAAAGACCTGAACATCTGTATTTGCTAAGTGGCACCGGCAGCAGTCAGCCAGCTCACAGAGAAGAGCAGACATGTGAGTATGAGGCCCAGTGGAGACTGCTGGGTCTGTAGTGCTTTTTAAAGGAAATAATAGCTTGGGGAACCCTTTCTGGTGGCCTTGGCTCCCGTGACCCCCCTCTGATGTATGATATTTAAACAAGGAAATGTCAATATTGGTTTTACACATATAGTCTCGTTCTGCTGTCCGTGAAAACTAATGACAAACTCCTTGGAGTGTTAGAGGAGAGCAGACCCCAAAACAGTTGCTCAGACCCAAATACTGTTGGCTTACAGCAGTCTGGAAGGAAGAAAGAGCAGGTTGTCACAAGTGGCTGGGTGCTGTGCACTTACAGGTAGATTAGAAAGAAGAAGCAATCCGATTCTGCGGTATGCAGTGCCTCAAAGCTGCAGGTCTGATGGTTTGAATGATTATTGCTTTTTAAAATTATAAATTGCATTTTGGTACAGCGAGTGAAGATAATGTGGTGCTTATTAGAATTAAGTGCAACTCAAGGGTGTTTTGTTATAACAAAAGTGACTTCTCTGTGCTCGATTTTTCATGGTTGGGGCTAACAGAGAATTTGATTTGAACCTGATGGCTAAGCAGCAATGGTTTTGGAAGGGAGCAATGCTAATTGTACAAGAAGACATCCATAAACTGGGCCGTCAGATCTGTCTTCTGATATATGTGTCCTCTGGGGTAGGAAAGTGTAAGTCACAGGAAGAGAGGGAAGCATGTCTGACTCATAGCAAAACGAGGGCATGCAGAAAGTATAAATGAAGGGAGGGCTGATACTTGTAGGATATGAAGGCTGTGCCATGTGTCATGGGAAAAATAATTTTATTGTGGATAATTTAAGCCTAAAGGGGCAGTTGTGGTACAACTGCGTGGCACAAAATGTGAGGTGGAGCATATACACAAAACAACTTAACCCTTAATCCTATGCTGCCTTGGTCTTGGTGTTGGTTTCTGCAGGATGGGCCTCTCCAGGTGTTGAACTATGAACTTCAGAGTTCATCCCAGGGTAAAAAAGTGTAACTACACAGGCTCTATGCTGTATTGGTCCCATGTCCCCAGAGGCAGCAGCAAAATAAGCGGTATATGCATCTCTTAATCAGCTCTGAGCAGATGGAGAATCAGTCCTATACAGGGAACAGATTTCATGGGTAGGTTGTAGCTGTTTTCCCACTAGAAGGTGCCCATGGTGCAGACCCACTACGTTCACCCTGTCTCTAGCATATGCCATGACCTCTTTTAGGGCAGAGATGTCAGTGGGAATAGCCCGAGGAATGGAGCAAGCTTTAGAAGACACTGTGGGCCTGTCTGATTGCCTTTCAAGGGAAAGGACCTTTGGTCTGATGTATGACTGGGAATTCATGATTAACATGAATCTCCAACTGGGACTATGGAAAAAAACTGTCATTTTGGAGGAAAATGAATAAAAGAGTGTTGCTTAGGTGTGACCCCCGCTAGAAAGCACAGGGATCATGTGTGAAGCTGAGGCCCAGCCATTTCCAAGACCATGTCTCTCCTACATGATTTTCCACTTTTGAGGATATAAATAATGGGGAAAGAGATGTTTGGGGCACAGAGTGTTTCACCCTCATTATATGAGAATAAGCATAATGCAGTCCTAGCTACAGCTGAGGCTTTTGGGAGCCAGTCTCACCCAAATTACCCAGGGCATCTTGGCTATAATTCAGATCACCTCTCACACAGCACAGATTCCAGGCTTGGAGCACCCTGTGCAATGGCACTCAGTGTGTTTCCTGTGCAGCTCAAGAAGATCAGAGATTGGGGAGGTAGTGGAGCAGTGCAGTTAGTGTTTCTGTAACATGTGGACCTTGGTCTTCTGAGGTGCTGCCATTCTATCCTGCCAATGCAGAGCAAGGCTATCTCAGAAGCGAAGATAGACTGAAAAATGGATGGGCACCACCAGGATGGGCAGAGGAAGGGTACCTAGTGGAACAGCTTTACCGTGCTTAATGTTTGTCTTTGGACCAGATGTGCATGTGAAGGTGGATGGGGAATGGGCTCAGGCACAAAAGCAGACCATTTGCTGTGGTTGAAGAAGTCCTTATGGAATTTGTGAACTATCTGGGGAGGAGTGTCTTAAAACTGAGCCCAACCATGGCTACTGAAAGGACTGAACTGCTTTGAGTCTTGCTGGAACTTAACTGGGGCTTTGGCATTGCATGAGAGGAAGAGGGAAAAGACGGAATGGTGTAGTGAAGCTCTATTCACATGCTTCTATTAGTGCACAGGCAGGACTAGTGTCATTGTGAGAATATGCAGCAGTTGCTTCTTGCAGACAAAGAAAGAACATTTGAAGCCCTGCTGAAGGCTAGGGCTGATGGAGCACTGAAAAAGCTTCAGCTGGAAAAGCTAAGCTAGCTTTGCAGTTTGGTCAAGCAATGCTCAGTGTTGTGAATTTGATGAACAACAGTACTCTGCATGAAGACAGGTGACTTTTTAAATGGGGTTTTAATAAAGTCAGTATTGCTAAGGCTATCTATAAAGGTAATCTGCATAGGGTTTTAAGCAAGTAAACTTAATGATGCCATTAACTCTTCTGACATGAATAAGATTGTTGCTGGAATACTCTGTCCAGCTCTGTTGTGGTGTTTGCATGTTAAAAGTGCATTGGCAAATTAATTCAGGATCAGAAAAAAGCTACAAGAGTGATTCAAGGTGTGGGAATCGCATCTTATTGCAGCAGACTAAAGAAATCCCATCTATTAATTTATCCAAGAGGAGGCTATGACTTGGTTTGATCATAGTCTTTAAGTGCCCTAAGTGTCTCTATGGGGAGATTTCTGATAGTAGAGCTTTCTTTAATGTGGCAGACAAAGGTATAATGAGATCCTATGTTGGAAAATGAAGCTCTGTGAATTCTGAGCAGAAATAGGTGTGGGTTTTTTTACACCAGTGAGGGGACATAGCTATTGGAACAACCGAGGCAAGCGGTGGGTTTTCTGTTACTTAGAAGTCTTCAGAGCAAGATTGGATGCCAGGTTAAAAGCTCAACCAGAATTTATGAGTCTGATACAAGAATGTCTGGCTGAAATTCACTGGCCCATGATATGTGGCAGGTCAGACTGGCTGATGATAACGGCCCATTCTTGGTTTAAAAAAAACCCCATGAATTAGGTATTTCAAGTCCCCTGAGCCCCAATATTACTGGAGGTCTTGAAGGAATGCATTAGAAGCTGTCATCATTTAACTGTAAGCAAGCAGAGGGATCACCTTTTTTTTTTTTTTATTAATAAAACTTCTTTTCCAAGAACTTCCTAGGCACCAGAGTTAAGCAGCTATAAAGAAACATGACAACATTTTTAAAACAGTTAAAATAATTTTCCTTCTCCCGTTTACTCAGCTTTTTTTTTTGCAGCAGGGGTACAATTTTATTAATGCTGTACCTACCAATGCTTCTCTAGGTGAAACTGCAAATTCCATCAAAATAAATAAATAAACCCAATCCACATACTTAGGGCAGCTCCGTTACTCGATGCTCTCCGTCTCACAGGTATCATAGAATCATAGAATTGCTTGGTTGGAAATGACCTTTGAGATCATCGAGTCCAACCATAATATGTTGCAGGCTTTCTCTCTGCACCGTGTACCAGCAGAGTAGGGAAAAAGTCCACCTTGTACAGGCCCCTCGGATAGGTGGGAACCTTTTGTCTGTCACAGGAGTGCTCGGCCTGCGGTGCTCCTGGCTTGACTGAATGAATAGCAGGGAAAGAGGAAAAAGTATTAAGGAGACACCTGGTATTCCTGAAATTAAGCAAGCTATTAGCCTCCTTGAGGTTGCATGAAATGGCCTCCAGAGAATGGTCAGAACGCTTTTCTCTCACTGGGGGAATAGTTTTCAAGACAGCACAAACTTCCCTAGTATCTCTTCGAAGGCGGAAAGAAAAAACTTAGGAAAAAAATATCCCCACCGTGTCTCTCGGCAGTCTTGGAAATCATATCCACGGCTGCGTGGGCATCCTAAACCTATGGTAACTTCAATGCCTCGTTAGTCTTGGTTATCAAAACTCAGACAAGAGGTGGTAAAGGAGCGCAGCAAAAGACGGAGTTTAAAGTTGCTCGTGGACTGCGCTCCCGTCAGCGGGAATCCTCACTCCCTCCCTCCGCTTCGAAGCCCAGCAGCGTTTCATGTGCAGACAGGGAAGGAGAGGGACGAGGCACCGGGGCTGGCCGAGCATCCTTGTCGGGGCCGGGCGGGGGAGTCGGCGGGGAGCCGAGCAGCTGGCGGAAAGGTGAACCGGGAGCCGAGTGGGGCACCAACCCATTAGTCGCACATAACTTGGGAAGACGCTTGGCCTTGCCATGACAACCAGCGGCCCGGGCTGCTCCCACGTCCCGCCGCCTCCCCCGGGAGAGCCCCTTTCCTTCCCCTCTTCCCGGTGTTTGGGGAATGCGGAGCTGCGGAGGCGATCCCGGTGCGGGTAACAAAAGGGGATGAAAGGAGCTCTGTAGCTCGCTTTACGCATCCGAGAGGCATTTTCATGCTCCGTAATGAGAAGCCGATCGTTCCAAGGAAGTTAACATCAAAAGGGAGAGCATCCCGGATATTTGTATAATTGCCGGATATCGGAGCACGGGCTCCAAGCTGGGCACCGCACCAGGGGTTCCGGGGAAGCCCGGAGAGTGGGGAGGTTGCAGACCATGCTCCTTCCAAGGGGAGCAGGGATGCGGAGACCGCGGGGGCCGGGCGTGATGATGGCTCCCCAGGGAAGCAGTCATGGCACCAAGCATGGCAATATTCCAGAAGCATTTGGACAATGCATTCAGGCACATGTTGTGAATGTTGGGGTTGTCCTATGCAGGGATAGGAGTTGGACTCGATGATGCTTGTGGGTTCCTTCCAGCTCAGGTCATTATGTGATGCTGGGATTCTGAGACACAGCTGCGGTGCCCGACGGCTGGGTGCTCCCGGCGGCTCCGAAGGGCAAGGCTGCCCCAGTGCGCGGTCAAAGGGTCCCCAGGGCCTGCCCACCAGTGAAGGTGATATCGTTGGGGATCGAATCCCTGCTCCCACCCGGCGACATCTGCGCTGCGGAGCCAGCGCGTCGCCTCGGCGGGCGGCGGGCGGGTGGCTCCCGGCACCGCCACCAGCGAGCGGGGATAAAGGGATTAGGCGGCACGCTCGCTCTGCCGGGCGGGGGAAAGGAGGGGGAAGCACTTGTCCGGCTCCAGCAGCCTCCCCCCCTCCGCATCCCAGCCCCGCGGCGCTGCCCCCGGCCCCGGGAGGGATAGGGCGCCCTCGCCGTGGCTCATTGTTCCTCTAAGCAGCTGGCTGTGCCGTGGTACTCGGGGCTGCTGCGAGGAGGAGATGCCCGGGGACACCCTCTTCGGCCATTTTAAAGAGGCAAAGCTGGTGTCTCACCGTGGGTTCCCCAGCCCGCCCCTCTGCCTTTCGGAGATGCGGAGCTCCCCCCGGTCCCGACACCTGCGGTCTCTAGGTGAAAACACACCCACCGCTCAACGGGAACACTGCACTCCCCCCCTGCCCTGTTCCCGGGGATGCACCTAGCCCCGGGCTCTGTTTTCGCTCGGGTGCAGCCTGCTCCTGCCCTAGCTCTAATCCGGGATGCAGCAGCCCCAATCCCGGGTCTCCGTCCAGCCCATCCCCGCCTAACCCTCAAACCGGGATGCAGCTGGACCCTGCTCCAACTCCGGCTTGGGGTGCAGACTCCTCGGGGAGTTGTGGGTTCTCCCCGCATGGCCGGCTCGGGCCGGCTGGCCGAGCGCCAGGGAGGTGAGATTAAGCCTCGGATACGGCTGGCGGATGGCATGTTATTGTAAAAAGAGAGCCGGGAAGGCAAATAGGAGCATGGCAGCTTATAGCCTCCCCACGTGACCGAAATGTGTTTATCTCGTCCGGGAGAAACCGGGCTGCCTGCGGAGGCCAACCTTGCTTTCATGGCACAGGCACAACTCCCGTTGGCTGGGCCCTGCGAGAGAGCAGAGACCACTTCTGTTTGCTTTTACTGTCGCTTCGGCTCTTATCATTTGCCTTGTCATTCATCATCAGCCTCTCCCAGTCTCCCTCCCCCTTGCCCCCCCTCCGCTTTCCCCACTCGCCACCTCCCCCAGGGTTAGTCGGGAAAAGACTGGGAATCCATCTGAGGAATGAGACGTGGGAAGAAGGGTCGGATGGAGACGTGGCTAGGGCGGGGGATAAAAGCAGCTGCGTGCAGAACAAAGGTGATGGAGGGTGGCTTTTGGTGGTGGAGCAGAACCTCGTAAACAGGAGGTTTCTCGCTCGCAAGACTCCGCTTGCACAGTTTCTATCCTGCCCTTGAACTGACAAGTGAATATCTGCATCGCAACCAGAAAGTAAATCACACCGAGCCTGGCTCGGGGAGGCAGCGCACGACGCTCCTCCAGTCGGTTGCTAAGTACGAAAAAAAAAGTGGAAGATTCCAGCTTTCCAAATGCAGCCCCGCTGCTCCGGCACAATATTTACTTTGGGAGCTCGGCGAGATGCGCTCCGCGTTTATTACGGAGAAGCGCCGGAGCCAGGCTCGCTTTTGCGTGATTAGGAGCGAGCTCGCCTTTGCGTGATTAAAGCAGCAAAGCGGAGGAGCCGCCGTGGTGCGGAATATCAAAGCGAGAGCGCTTTGGCAGGGCTCCCAGGAAAGGCTTTACTGGCACCCGCGGGATTCCGCGGGGCAGGGCGAGCGCAGAGCGGGAGGCGGCGGCTGCTGCCGCTCCCCGGGTGCACCGGGGGTGTGTGTGTGGCGGGGGTGGTGGTGGAGGGAGAGGAGGTCAGGGAGGCAGCAGCAAGCCCTTAGCGGGAGGGCAAGAAAGCAAGCATGGTTTGTGCCGTGGGCTCCGCGTTAGGGAGGCGCGCGGGTGCTGGGCAGCATCAGCTGCGTCCAGCCGGCCGCTAATCTGATTAGCGCCGTCGCGTTCGGGGAGAAAAAGCGCCCCACCGTCCCCGACCGGCCTCAGGAGAGCAGACAAAGGTCTGCGAGGCAAGGCCCCGCGGCCCTGTTAATGTTCAATAAGGGGAACTGTGCTTCTCTCCCTCCTCCCGGCTCCGCGCCCCGGGGGGGGGGAAAGCTGACCCCCTCCCTTCCCCGCCGCTTCGCCGAGGCTGGTCCAGCGTGTCTTTCGATCCTGCCCCGGCGGGATATCTTCTCCTTGGAACTTATGCTAAAATAACATTTGCATGCACGTTAATGATTTATTTATGTGGCTAATAACGCTCACATTCTCGCTGATATTTGTCTAGGCGAAAGACCAGCTGCGAAATGCCCTGCAGCTGTAGCCAGTGCTAGGAACAGAGCGCCTTGGAACCAGAGATCAATGCTCCTGGAATGAACGAGCGGACAACTCGCTAAGGCTCAGTCACTCCATACGCCGTCCCCTAATAACCAATAGATGAAGTAGGCGCTGGAGAAAGGATGCTTGGTCATGGTTCTTATTGCATCTATGGCAGGAAAATGTGCCAGGAGATGTTTAGGTTGGAGATCAGGAAAAGGTTCGTTACCTAGAGGGTGGGTGGTGGAGCACTGGAGCAGCTCCCCAGGGTACCAATCAGAGCAGCAAGCCTGATAATGTTCAAGAAACATTTGGGCATTGCCCTCAGACATGAATGTTGGGGTTGTCCTATGCAGGGACAGGAGTTGGACTCGATGATCCTTGTGGGTCCCTTCCAACTCAGGCCATTCCGTGATTCTATGACGTGGCAGGAGAGGCCACACATGCCCGTTCCTTTGCGGGGCACAGCCAGCCGCACGGACATTCCCCGGGCAGGGCAGGGGGTGCGACACTACAGCTCGCGGGCCACCTGGTGTTAGATTGGCGATAAACGCGGCGAGGGCCTGGGAGAACGGCTCCAGGAGTCATTGATTGATAAAGGTGTCCGGTTTCCTGCTATTCCAGAAAGCACAACCGACAGGTTCAGCGAGATCCCTGTAATCGTGGCATCTCTGCCTAGAAACAGTCGCGCTAATTTTGCATTTTTACCATCCACGGTGACGAAAAAAATACCTGTCCTCCCGCAATGCAAATCCTTACGCAAATTGATCTGTGGGCGCTTAGGGAGCTGCTGCCATCCTGACCTCCCGGACTAGAGTCGCTAAGTCCGGATTCACACTCCGAAAGCACAGGGGATCGTGCAAAGTCCTCGGCAGCTCCTCGCAGCTTGCTGCTGGCAGGTTAAAGTCCGAGCAGGAGCCTGTGGGTTAATCTCTGAGGCCTTCACGCATCCCTGGCGGAGCAGCGCCCAGCGTTGAGTGCAATTAACATAACAGACACTAAAACGGCAGTGAGCGGCACTGAATTTAATTTGTAGGCTTTAAAAAAAAGGAAAGGGGGGGGGGAACCCAACCAACTTATCAGTTGGAGGGGTTTGCTGATGGATGTGGGGAGCGAGGCGGAGGAGCCCTTCTGCCTCGCAGAGCGATCTTGGCCGTTGCCGCGCCGGGAGCTGGGACAATTTTAGCGTCCGTAGCACCATAAAACATTTGTAGACAGGTAATCTCTGACGGGGATGCCTCACAGCGCGGCTCCCTGTCCCTCCCGCGGTGGCGGTGACCAGGCACGTCTTCGAGCCTCCTTCCTGCACACACCTCGATTCCGCTCGCTTTCCTGCCCACGCTGCCTTGGGAGAGATGCAGGAAATAGGGGGAAGAAAGGGCTGAGTAACCCCTTCCCCGCCTTTCTTCGTCCCCCCTCCCGGTTTTTGCAAGCAGCCTCCCATTAGAACAACAGAAGTTCACGAGATAAGGAGGCATAAAGCGAGGGAGATCGAGTTTTCCGAGAAAAGGGAGAGGCGAAAACAGTGAGGTAGAGATAAAAAAAAAAAAAAAGAGAGAAAAAGAAAAAAAAGAAGCATCGCAAGCGAGGGACCCAGCGATGGTCTGGGAAGCTGGTGGTATCTGGCCCTGCGAGATCGGGGAAAGGAAGGTAGAAAAGAGGGCTTTAAAAAACTAGGAGGCAAACGCTGTTTGGGGAGGAAGTGTAAGCCGAGAGGGAGGCTGGGGGAGGGGAGAGAGCGCCATCTTTTCATGTCACAGTCGCAGAGACTGCGCTGGGTTCGGCCACAGCCTCTCGGTTTCTTTTTTAACAGCGGAAAACGTGCGATTAGCAGGCAGACGGGCGGGGAGCGCCAGCCCTGTGCGCACACACAGCCCGCAGCGCCGGCTCCGCGTCGTGTGATCCCAACGCTCAGCCCTGCTGCATCCCCTAATAAAAAACCCAGAGATTTCCTCCTCCGCCGCTGCTTCTCCGAGGAAAGCAACGACTGCCACTGCCTGAACCCTGCTTTGCCCTGCCCTGCCCTGCCCCGCTCCACGGGCTGTGGGGTCCCCGCCGGGAAGTGATGCTCTCCCTCCATCCCAGGGGATGCCGTCCCCAGGAAAATGCACGGTGGGGTGGGCATCCTGCATCCCCTCCGTTTCACGCTTCTGGGGACTGCTTCTCCAGCGCTCCCGCGATGCCCTCCTTTTACCCATCCCTAGGGTGAAGAGCATCAGCGGAATCCCCCGGGACCCCATGGATGCCCCGGAGCCGGGCATAGCCGCCCCACGGCCCCATGAAGGGCGCTTTTATGCCGCAAGCGCTCAAGCCCCTCATTGTGTTTGGCAGCATCACCTGCCTCCCCCCGGAGCCGGGCGATTAATTTAGTGCGATACAGAGCGTGCTCGCTCCGTCCTGTCCCCCTTTCCCTCGGGCGGGGAGGTCTCCCCCACAGCCACGGCACACGGCGATCATCCTCCGAGCACCAGGTCTCCCGGGAAAAACCTTCCCCGCCCGGCAGCGGCAGCACCGACCGGAGCAGCCGACGCGCAGCCCTGCTCGGTGCTCGGGGTGGGGGGATGCGGGGGGATGCCGAGCCGTGCCTGGCAAGGGGATTTGCTGGGTCGTTGGCTGCGCCTGAGGAAAGGCGGGCGGGGAAGAGGTGTGTGTGTGGGGGGGTTGGCTACGCCGAACGATGGGGGATTTGAGAGGGAAGGGGAGGGGGTGGCTGGGCTCGATGGAAGGAGGGGGGAGGCTGTTGGGGACGGCGGCTGTTATTATTGTTATTACTGTTATTGTTATTTTTAGGGGGCGGTGGTGGTGGGAGCGGGGGGGGGGGGGTGGGGCGATGTGGGAAAAGGCGGGGGGGGCCGCCGGCTGCGCCCGCGGAAGGGGCACGAGGTGAGGGCGGTGTGGGAGAAGCGTCTCCTCTGTTTCTAATAAAGGAAACGACTTTTATTGAACGATAAATGCAGGGGAGCGAAAGTCGTGTGGGTGCGCCTGGTGGGGGCGATTGATTTGGCGGAACGGGGGGGGGTGGTGGGTGCTGCCCATGCCGGGGTGTTTTTGGCGAGAGTGGGGGGATTTTGGGGAGGCGTCATCAGTCCGGTGGAAGGGGGCGAGGGCTGTTTGAGGGGGGGGCTGGAGAAGGAGTGAGCGATATGCTCGCGGTGGGAGGTGAGGGGGGTCGTAGGGCTTGGGGTGGTGCCGCCTGCCCCTCTCAGGCGGGGGGGGGGGGGGGGGGGGGAGGGGGGAGGGGGAGGTGTCGGCTGCGCCTCGCCGGTTGGGATTTGATAGGGGCGGTAGGAGACACGTCTCCTGTTTCTAATAAAGGAACCGGCTTTTATTGAAGGATAAATGCAGAGAAACCAAAGTCGTGTGGGCTGCAGCCGCCGAGCTTCGTTAGCTGCCGATGTGACTGTGGAGATAAAAACGCTCCGCGATAAACTCGAGCACGAAGGGAATGGGGACGCGCATTCCCCGTCAGCCCCGAGCCACAGCCCCGGCCCCCCCGGCCCCGCGACGGGAGGTGCCTGGGGAGCCTCGGGCCGTGCTAACGGCCCGGCCTTGGGACCCGGCCAAGTTTCTCTACTTAGGGGAACTCTGGGGATGAGTAATCGCGCCAGCGATTTTGGAGGGTGGCTGTTGTGGTTTTTTTTTTTTTTTTTTTCTCGCTCGTTCGCTGTCTCCTTTTTTTCCCCTCTTGCCATCAACTGCTCAAACACTCACTTCGAGAGCGCCGCACCGGCGGGTTTCTGAGAAAGGAGGCAGGAGGAGCCCGGGGATGCGGAGAAACCGGGGAAGCCCCTCCACACCCCCGCAGCGTCCCGGCTCCCGCACCCCGAGACTGCGCGGGGTCCCCGCTATCCTGTGTGGGACCCTGGATGTGGCTTTGCCAGGGGAAGGGGGTATGCCTGCTTGCCCGCCCACGCCACACACGCTCCGCTGCCTCGCGTCGAGGTTTCCCAGGGCAGCGAGGACATGGCACGGCCGCGCCTTGCCCTCGGGGAGCTGTCGGGACGCCGTTTCTGTTCGGCATCTCTGCTTATCGCAGGTGGCGACTGCTCAAGGACGGCAGGGGGGAAACTCCGGGCTTCGGGGAAAGGCCCCTGGGACCGGGAGGGAGAGCACAGTCCCAGGCGTGGGCGTACGGAGCTCCGCGCTGACCAGCGGCTGGGGAGGAGCAGCGCCCGCATGCTGCCCGGTGCCGCGGAGGGCAGGAACACCGTGTGCGGTGTAGCACTGGAACAGCTCCCCAGGGAAGCAGTCACGGCGCCAGGCCTGGCAATATTCACGAAGCATTTGGACAATGCCCTCAGACACACGATGTGAATGCTGTGGTTGTCCTGTGCAGGGACAGGAGTTGGATTCGGTGATCCTTGTGGGTCCCTCCAACTCAGGTGATTCTTTATGTGATTCATGTGACTGGGGGAGCTGGCAGCCCCAGTGGATGTGCGGAGCCACTGGGGACGGGACAAGGGGAGCTGACAGCCCCAAGCAGGACAGGAGCGAGGGCAGCTGGCAGCACGGCATATGACAGGGGGGAAGCTGGTGGGGCGCAGCACAGGAAAGCCGGCAGGACGCTGCGAGATAGGGATCCGGCAGCCCTCAAGGAAGCGGGGAGTAGGCAAGGGGGCGTCTCGGGAGCTGCCGACAGCAGATCCTGCAGCTTGGCTGGGAGCAAGCAGGGAGGGAACATCATGACCTCCCGCCGCCCCGGTGCTGTCGAAGGTGCTGCAAGGGAACCGACCTGGAAAAGGCAGCCCGCCTCTCGCTCTAATCCCAGCGCCTGGCAGGGTTCAGTCTGATTTACCTGCGTGATTTGGCTTCCGAGAGGCGCGCTAGGAAGCGGCTGCTGCCCTGGATTGGGTACCGCAGCGGCTGCGGGGGCGGGGTGGGGGGCGACATGGGGAGAAATGAGGATGCGGTTTTAAATGGCATTTCTGAACGGAAAATACTTTTATTTTCCCTTGTTTTTTTTTTTTTTTTTTTTTGAAGCTGCTTTCGAAATGAACATTTTCTGCGATAAGCGGTGACCGATCAGAATCACTGGGGGGAGGCTGTAAGCAGACGTTTTGCCCCAGCTTACTGTTATCTTATCTTTCACACTTGCAGGGCGAAAAAGTGGCTTATCTTTATACCACCCCCCCCTCCCGCTTTAATTGCTAAAAACACTGTGAAGTGTTAAGTACAGGACTAGAGGATCTCTCCGCGTGTCTGCCATGAGAGTGAAGGGGGGGGGGGGGGGGGAGGAAAGGATGCGATTTGAAAAAAACAGGGGCTTTTCTCTGGAAAAAAGTACACACGTGTACACACACGGAGAGCCCCTCCCTGTCCCCGCTCCCACTACCGCTTTGATGTTGCAGGCTCTTATTTCGTATGGACGCATCCTGGAGAGCCACTCGGGTTTACAGCCGGGGCGCAAATCCCTGCGGGCACGGAGGGAGGCGGAGGCCCCTGCTGTCACCTCTGGGGCGGAGTGAATAACCCCAGTGTTTATGAACCCGGGCGCGGAACTGGTTGGTATTCAGCGCCGAGCCACGGCATCGTCTCCTCTCTCGCTCTCTTCTCCCCACCCCCCTGCTCCGAAACAAAACACAACACAAAAACAAAACCAGAAGGAGGACGGAGGTGATTCATCGGCTGTATCCAATTATTATCATACAAGCTGGAGTCTGCACAAACACACCTTCAAACCATGGCGGTTCCCCATACATTTCCACTCGGCGACTGCCGTGCCCCCGCCGCTTCTCGCAGGGATTCGGATTCAGCTCAGCCCGTGCCTCCCAGAGCTGGGGGACCCCACTGGGAAGCGGTGATGCAGCGCCCAGCTTCCATGCATCCCTCCAAAGGTGCAGCCTCGCCCGTCCCGCTCTCCGGCCAGGGTTTAGCCTTTGTTTGGTCTCCTGGGCTCCCCCGGCGCTGTCTGGGGGAAAAAAGGCGAGGAGATGACAACCTCACCCGGCGCTATTTTTACTCCTCTCCAGACTTGCGCGGCGCACGCCCGCTCCCCTGCAGGGCCTTGCCTAGAGCGGCTGCATCTCCCCGCTGGCAAGAGCGGCAGGAGATGCCGGCGGCCTTGCCTCTACCTCCTCTTGCCCGTTCTGCCCCAGCACTGGGCGGTCCAGACCCTGCGCCCGGGGCAGCAGACGGGGGACACAAACACACATGGGAGAGCCATAAGCACACAAAATGGCCGAGGTGTGCAAGTGGGAGAGGCGGAGGGGCAGTCGAAGCCAGCTTGCCGTCCTCCTGCATCCCCACCTAGGGCCGGAGACCGAACCTCCATCCCCGCGGCTGCAACGGTGGTCTCGGCGCTGCGCCTTCCCCTACTTCTTCCCGGCCCCGAGTGGCAGTCGACAGGCCGAGCTTCCCCGTAGAACCTGGCCGAGGCGTGCGTGTGTCTGTTTGTCCGTCCCTCCCCGGCTATCCGCTCCCGAGCTGGCAAACGGGGCCCATAAGGAGAGACCGCGGACACCTCCGCTGTTTTTGTTTTGCGGAGCGGGGGAAGGGTACGGAGCGAAGGAAGCGCAACCGGAGGCATTTGTTATTGGCCCTTTGAAAGAAAGATAGCGGCACTGAGTCCGTGAACCGAGCGCGTCTCTGGGCTCTTGTGGGGAGAGGAAGGGAAACTAATGGCTCTCCTGTCAACAGGGTAGCCCTGAACTACGAAGTAAAATTATAGCGCTCCTGCTATGCAAACCCCCCTTGATTGCACAGCGAGTTTGCGTGGCGGTGTAACAATATGCTGGCACCGTGTCAGATCTGGAAAAAAAGCGCTGCAGACCCCGCATAACGCCAATCGAGGCTTGTCTTGTTATTCAGATTTCTACACTTCCATTAAAAACAGCTTTACAATAAGCAATGATAAAGGTCTGATTTAAGACACACTCAAGCAGGGCAATTCAGAGCTTAGGACGGTGATCTGTTATTTATAGGCTTTTCTTAGCACTCATCACCAGGCTGTCTGAGCACCTCGCTAGCGTTAATTCATTTTACTTTCGGAGAGCCCATCTCCTCTCTCTCTCATTTGGATAACGCCCTCAGGGCACACGGTGTGAATTTTGGGGTTGTCCTGTGCAGGGACAGGAGTTGGACTCGGTGATCCTTGTGGGTCCCTTCCAACTCAGGTCATTCTATGATTCTGTGCCCAAAAGACCTGCGTGCTTCAATTGCGGTTTGGCGGGCGGAGGAGCGGGTCTGAAGGAGGCCGGCGACCCTTCTCGGGGAACCCCCCAACTTTTCCGAGGTGCCGGCGGTGGAGGAGGTGTTGGTAGGCTTCTAATTAGAGGCGGCGCTGGAGGTAAATGAGAGCCGGCGTAAAGCCATCCCACTTGGAAGCCTCCTGCGAGAAGCCCATTCTGCCATTAACAATGGATTTGTCTTTACGAGGAGGTTAAGTACTTAGAATTATCAGAGCAGCCGTGTATTTTTTTTTTTTTTTTTTTTTTGCGAGCGCATCCTCGCCCGGCTTCGCGGCGGCAGCAGCCGCAGCATCGCGGAGCCCCGAGCATGTGTGCCGGGAGCCTCCCCCCGCGCCTCTCCCCGCTCCTCTCCCGGGGAGAGAGCAGTGTGCAGCGGCCTGACCCGCGGGTCAGCTCCCTCTGGGGCGTGGGGGAGGCGGGGGAGGCGACCCGGTAATCCGCAAAGCGAGAGCATGCTCTGAATTTCCCGGGGATTTTAGCTCGGTGATGCCCGACACCCGGCGGGCCGAGCGAGGAGGGAACTGAAGCCCCAATGTCCTCGCCTTGGAGCCGCCAGCCTCATGCTTGCAAAGCTCGGGGACCCGGGGAACAAAAAAGGCACAGAGGCAAACAAGAGCGGGTCTGTTCCTGCCTGCCGCCGAGGAAGCTGCATTCACAAAGAAAGAAAGTTTAACTTCGGTTAAAAATAAAAGTGGAGTGAGTTTACCCCGAGATAACTCGAAGTCATTAGTTTTATATATATACATATACACACATATGATCTTTAAGGTCCCTTCCAACCCAAACCATTCTATGATTCCATGATACATAGCTCCTAGCACCCAATCCCACGCTGTAATGCAGGCCGGGGGAAAGGAAGTGGGCGACTTTTGTGATGCAAGTACGGGCCCAGTGGCACCGCGAATCCAGACCTGCGGGTAGAGACGAAGCCCACATCAACGCAGCCTTGAAACTGCAGCCTTGGCCACCTCGTTCCGTTCTCCTACCGAAAGAAGCAATTTTAATGAGGTTTTTCCCTTGGAAAAGGGGGGAAAAACCCAACAGAGGCCTTTCCTCCAGCTGCGTGCCTGTGACTCACGTGTGTGCAGTCTAGTAACTTTTAATGTCTAGCTCTAAAACATCTTTATAAAAAATAGCTTTACAGCGTAATAGGCCAGGTGTCCTTCTGCTTCTTAACGGAGATTAAAAAAACGTGTGGGAGCCTTTTCCGATGGGAAAAAGGATCAAACAGGGGCCGAGAGCTGCAGTACCCCGGCACCGCATCCCGGCTCCCCGGGCTCCCCTGCGAAGAAGCCGAGCGGTGCGCCCATAGTTTCAGGTTTCAGGCAGCGGATTTTTCACTTCTGCTTTGTGAAGGGGGAGTTTTGTTATTTTTTTTTAAGATAGACGTAGCAAAAACCCAAAGCCCCGTGACGGGCAGTTTCATGAAACGCTCTGGCCGTGACCCGGCTTCGTGTGTGTGTCCCCCCTTCCCTCGAGCATTGGGCGACCCACGCGTGTTTTCCAGGCGTGGCTTGGATTCTCAATTAAAAACTTCTGGATTTTTTTGTATTTTTATTTGTGTTTTTTTTTTTTTTTCGGGGGAGCGTTTTGGTAGGGACGACTTTGGGGAGCCCCTGTTTCTCTACCTTGGGTGATAAGCACGAGCGGCGGGAGAGCAGGCAAGCAGCGCTGCTCTGGCGCTGAATTCTCTCCCTGCTTTACTGCTTGTCCGCTCTGGGCGAGAAAAGCCTTTGCAGCTCGCATCTCCGCAGCCTTTTCGCGCAGGGTCTTGGAGGTGGCGATTAAAAATTCCCCACCCCCGGGGCGAGCTGTCGGCGTTAATCGCCTGGCGTTTGGCTGGCAGGCGCTCCCACACGGCGAGAAGAGCTCTCGATTCGGCGCCGAGGTGGCAAAACCTCCCGCTTTCTCCGGGAAAGGTGCAGAGGAGCTGCGGGGCTGCCCTCGGGAGGCTCCGCAGGACCAACCCAGGGAGCATTGGAGGGTATGGACGCTATGAATTTACGAGTAGAGCTCGCCGAGCCAAAAAGTTGCCTTGCCAAAGTAAATAGATGCAGCCGATAACTACCAACCCAGAGATTAAAGGGCTCCCCAACCCGGGCAGGAACCTGAAAGCAGCTGTGGCAAGGGATCCGGCGCTCCAGCCCGCCCGCTCGCCCGGGTTGCCACACTGCTCACACGCGGTAAAAAGCCGCGTTAAGGGCTGCCAAAGCTGGATCAGGCGAAAACGCGCTTTAATAAGGCCCCTCCCCACCCCGCGCAATGCAGACGTTGACAAACGAGTGGCTTTTTTTTTTTCTTTTTTTTTTCCATCCCGATTCAGAGCTCGGAGAAAGGGACCGCTGTGGGGGGGACGGGAGCGCAAACCAGCGCGGCCGAGCCGCGGTCCAAGGGAAGTTCTGGACCAGAGGGAGGGGGAAGCCCGGGGGTGGACCCCCCTTTCACCGCTGGGAGGGTGCAAGCGAGAAGGTCTGAGCAGTGTGGGGGGGGTCAGGACGGGGATGCCCTTGTGCAACGAGGGGACCCGGAGCCGGCGTGTCTGGCTGGGGGGGGGCACGGGCCGCACCACTGGGGGGCAGGATCCCGGGCGATCTGGGGTCAGCGGAGCGAGAGGGAAGGGGGGGTGGCGGGGCGGGTGACCCGTCGCGGACCCTCGCAGCGCTGTCTGGCAGCGCTGCTGCCGCCGCCACTGGGGTTTTGACAGCTTGGCGGAGCGGAGTGAGCGGAGCTTTATGGTAATTGCGGTTCTCCACTGGCCTTCTGGGTAGCGAACCAGGGGAGTATCGGCGGAGCGGGGGCGGCTTTCCTCCTACGCTGCCGGCCGGGAAGGGCGAGAGAGTCCCGTTACCCCTGGGGCGCCGCAGCTTGGCAGGGACCTGTGCCAGCCGGGGGGCAGCGGGCGAAGCGAAGCAGAGGGGGGGCAAATCAATTAGTGAGGGGCAAGGGAGGAGGGGAAGCGGGCGAGCGGCAGGGTGAGCCCTGCCTGGGCAGGGAAACGACACAGCCAGGGGAGGGGGGAAACTTGCAGAGAGGGGGTGGAAAGCGGTGGCGGCGCTGCTGCTGCCGCTGCTGCTGGCGGCGGCTCCCTCGGTGCAGCGCCTGCCCGGGGGGAGGGGAAGGGAGGGGAGGCGGCGGCTGGAGGAGGAGGAGGAGAAGGGAGAGAGGAGGGGGGATACGAGGGGAGCGCAGCGTGCAGCAGACGGAGCCCGGTCTCCCAGCGGCAAGGTGAGGAAGAGCGGCTTTCCCGGCGGACTAAAGAGGTTGTGGCGAGCGGAGGGGGGGGGGGGGGGGGGGGGGGGGGAGAAAAAGAGAGAGAGGAGGAGAAGAGGAGGAGGAGAATTAAATCCCCAGCCACACACACACACACAAAGCGGCGGCGGCCAGGGCACGGGAGGCGGCGGCGCGGGCGAGATGTGGGGAGCGCCAGCGCAGGAACTTCGCCCGGAGCAAGCCAGCAACATGGCGCTGCCAGCCCGGAGCCGGCAGCGGGAGTGAGCATCGCGGGCTGCCGTTCATCCCGCTGAGCTCCTCCGAACTGGGAACAGGAGCCCTTCCCGCGGGCACCTGCCCCACTAGGCGCCTCTGGCGGCCGCGCTGCTGTCTCCCCCATCCCGATCCCGCAGCTCCCTCCCTCCTCGCACGCACGGAGAGGGGGAGGGCGATCGGGAAACTTTTCTCGTCTCTCCCTCACCGCGGCGGGACTGCCCTTTATCCCGGGAGAGCAGCCGGGCGAGGAGACGCTGTGGGACCCGCAGCACCGCAGGAAAGGTCAGTGCTCTGCCAGCGGGAGAGGCTCCCGACGGGAAGCGCCGATGCCACCGCAGTGTGCGACAGGGCAGCCGCGGGGCTCCGCTCCCTTCTGACGGGGCCGAAAGTTACGGCGCGAGGGTGGCGGGGGGAGGGACACGGAGGGGTCTCCCAAAAAAAAAAGTTTGGAGGCAGTTTGTTGGGAAGATGCCCGTTCACGGCGACGGGGGAAGAAGGTGGTGATCGCGCTGCCGGCTCCGGTGCGTGTGTGTGGGGTGGTGGTGTTCCCGTCCGTCTGTCCGTCTCGCACTTTGGAATCGGAAAGCTGCCGGGGCAGCGGCGGAACGGGAGCCACCCTTGGAGCGGGGAAAGGCTCCCCCGCCTGGCTTCCCGCCGTGCCCTCCCCGGGAGAGCCTGGGGCGCCACTCGTCCCGTCCCGTCCCCCCCCCCCCCCCCCCCGTCCCCCCCCCCCCGCGTTCCCTTTCCCCGCGCCCTGGCGGGGCGGGCGCGGCGCACGTGGGGCAGGGCGGCACGGGGCTTTCCCGTGCGCGGAGCCGCTGCAAGCGGGAGCTCCAGCGGGACGCACGGGAAGTTCAGCCAGCCCGAAAAACGTAGTTTTGGGAGTTGGGGGAGCGAGCCCGGAGGGGCGCTCGGGGCTGCCATCCAAGGGCCGTCCGGGCTACTTTGTGAAGCCGGGGCGGCTCTGCGCAGCATATGAGGCAGCATTTAATGTTCGCGTTCACGTTCCTCTTTCTCGATGTGTATGTTTTGGATTTTTTTTTTTTTTCACTCTCTGTCGTTTCCGCGATGTCTGTCGGATCCCGGGGTTTGGTGATCGCGGGGGGTGGGCGACGAGCACCTCCTCCTTTCCCCCGACAAAAAAAAAAAAAAAGAAAATCCATAGTGAGCGGTGTAAAACTGATAAAGTATGAGGACAGGCTTTAATGGTATCGCCTCGGAGCTCCTCGCAGCATTAATTCCCACTAATGAATCTTTTCCAGAAACTCCGTTCATTGCTTTCATCTGCTCTTTGGAGCCTACAGGTTTTGTGTTAAAAGGGGGGGAAATGCAGGGGGGGAACCCAGCCCACACCCCATAGCAAAACCTAGATTTCCTGAAGGTTTCTATTAACTTATTATTCCCACCTCCTCTCCGTGGCCCTACGGGGGAAGCTTGGGAACAAAGCTGGGGGGGGGGGGGGGAAGTCTCGTCCCTGCCGGTGGCTCCCGTGTCGCCGCCACCCGCGCGCTGCTCCCCCCTTTTCCCCGCAGCTTTGTGTCTGCCGATCCCGGCGTGCAGGCTTCTCCTCTTGCCGCCTCTGTCGCCTACTTTCGTCCCCGAGACGCTGGAGCCCGGTGCCGTCGCCGCTTGCGACACACACCGATTTATTTCCTTTCGGTTCTGCTCTCGGAGCCGCTGCGTGGGTTTTGGTTTTTTTCCACTTACTTACTTTTTTTTATTATTATTATTTTTCCCCATCCCGAGAGGTAGCCAGCGCAGCGCTCACCGTAATTGCTTTTAGGAGGATTAGGAGTGAATTCCTCTTCCCCCCCCCCCCCCCCCCGCCGCCGCCTCCCCCCCTCCCCCCGGTTGCCTTCGCGCGCCGGGGTTGCAGTTTATCCCTGGTGCAGTTCTTTGAATTGCTGTCACAAATAGGTGACTCAGAGTTAATTAGGAAGTATGCACCGGATCAATGGGCTGCACAGCTCATTAGTTATTCCCCAGCCTTTTGCAGCAGCCTTGGACCTCCGGCTCCTCGCCCCGCATAGACACCTCTTTAATACACAACCCGGGGGGCTGGCAAGGACCAAAGGAACGCTCCGGGTGAGGGGGACGGGTGAGGCTGGGTGCGAAGGGGTGTGATGAATACAGACATTGAAGTTTCCACGTTGGGAGGTTGTATGCGGGGGAGCGGCCGCATCCTTCTTCTCCACCCACCCTTCCCCCGGGTATCGAACCTGCGTCCCCTCCCGGGCGTGGACAGCCCTTCTCCCGCCCCCGAGGTCGGAGGAACGAGCCCCGGAATGTTAGCAAAAACAAACAGGCACCCAAAAAAAAAAGAGGAGAAAAAAAAGTGTGTGTGTTTATTGGAGCATACGCTGAGAGAGCAGACAAAATCTCATTTGTCAGGCATGAAGGTGGGCTGTGGGGAAGGCTATAAATACACCGGGGAGGATTGCACCGCGGTCACTTTTCTGTTCTTCGCCATTTCTAAGGTGAGTGGCGGAGGCTAAGGGACCGGGCAGGGGTTTCTCCTGGTATTGTTTGTCCGTCTGTGATAGATCGGTCTAGACAGCCGCTCAGGCTCCCTGCGAGCTCAGGAACCGGAGCCTGAAAGGGAGAGTGGGGGAGTCGGAGAGGAAAAGGTCACCGAGATATTTTTTCTTTTTTTTTTTTTTTTTTTCCTTTGGTGGCGATAGTTGTTAACCCTTCAGGCCGAGAGATCGGGATCGCGGCCGGCTGCTGGCCTGGAAGGATGCGGGGGCAAGGAAGCGGTCTCCAGAGATGCTACTGGAGTGGGGAGGGGGCCCCGGCGCTGCTCCGGCCATCTGATGGCTTTATAAGAGCTGTTTCCCACAACAGGACAAAAAAAAAAAAAAAAAAAAAAAAAAAAAAAAAAAAGACTTCAGGAGGCAAGCGCCAGATTATTTCGTTCCCAGGAGTTTCCTCTCTCTGGAAACTGAGGAATGCTTGGAGCTGGGGTCGGGGTGAGCAAGCCCCGGTGGCAGGGTGGGACACTTGCCATCGCCCCTGATCCCACCGTGCCCCATCTCCCCTGGTCCCACTGTGCCCCCTGACTCCTTCCCTCTGGGTTGCAGTGAAAGCCTCCCCAGCAGAGGCTCCTCGCCAGTTTCAGGTCCCATCAGCTCCTCTTCCCCCCCCTGCATCTCAGCCCTCATGGAGCTGCGTGTGTGTTCACAGTGTGGGGCAGACCTCGGATCTGTCTATGCAGGCGTACCTGCCCTGGGGCGTTTAGAAGCCCATTGGGTCGTTTGGTAGCCCACAGGGTCGCACACACCTCGTGGAGTGCAAGGGCAGGAGGAGAGGAGAACTGGGACTGCGTTTGGGCTTATTTGCAGCTCCATCGTGCGTGTGTGCTTCCTTTTGTACCGAGTTGTCCTCTGTGGATGCGATCGTGGGGTGCAAGCCTGGGCGGTACAGATTAAAAGCAGTTAAGGCTTTGGAGCTGTAGATAAAAGCTGGTTTTGTTGGATTTGCCTGCAGTGCAGACCATTCCCATTCCTCTTTGTCTGAGCCTGGGTTCCGGGCGCTACAGCCTTATTGGAAACGCTCCCGAGCAGCCAGCGCAGCCAGGGCAGCAGGCAGCTCAGCGCTTATTTACACGTCACATCTAAATACATCTCTAATTAGATAGAAGCAATGCCGGAAATGGCAGATTTGTTGCATATCTAATAGAGACCAGTGCAAACAGACTCAGCAGGGTTTCCCTCTCTTCTGCTCTCTGCCCTCCCCCCCCCAAAAAAAGGCCAGCAAGACGAAGTTGAGACCTAATGGCAAGGATTTCTCCCATTTGAGCGCATTATGAACCACCTTGGCAAATGTCTCTATTCTAATATTTAAAGCAATACTTAGAATGTGTGAACTGAATGCCCAAATATGGACTGGGTCTCGAAACAATACTGGTGTCTTGGCTTTATTCCTGCACTGGTGGACAATCCAGCCTCTGTGTCACGCACTGTGCCTGCCTTTACCACGATGTGCCGAGAACAGCAGCTTCTCAGGCAGCTAGAAATCATCATCCCTTTTCCCTTCCTTCCCCCATCCCATGGTAATTTCCTTTTTTTAGTGTTGATAAGAAGCCAAGGTCCCTTAACAGAGGCAAGGCATCCTGAGCTCCAAGGGCTCCTGTACAGTCCGTGCAAGCAAACTTTGTGGATCTGTGCAGCTGTGAGACCACACAAAGTTGTTGACATGCTTTCGGGTCTCCGTTTGTGGAGAAAATGGACCCAAGCGACCGCAGCCCGAAATAATGAGTGCTGTGCATACCAAAGTAGTCTTGGCAATCAGTGGCTGTCGTTTGAAAGGTCTCTCAACTTTGACCGGTGAGTGGCCCCTGCAAATACAGGCAAAAGGCCTGAGTCGTAGCTCTAGCTGCTGTGTTGCCCTGGGAGTAAACGTGGCGTAGAGTAAATTGGTGCTCGGTGTGGAGGAGAAGTGGGCTCTCATTTCTCCATGTCTTGACAAAGGTGTGGGCTCATGCAGGGGCTCTGCGGTTTGGCTGCGTTGCACAGGTGATATGTGATATGCTATCTTTCCCCCTAACACCACAAATAGATCACGTTTTAGTGAGGGCTGAGAAAGAGCAGCACAAAGCCCAGTTTAATGCTTCCTCCTTAGACTTGGTGTTCCTTGAGAAATAATTGATAGCCAGAGTGGGTCTGCCCCCCTCTCTCTTGGTTTTCAGTGGCAGAGTAGAGCTGGCTGGCAGGGAAGAGCCAGGATAACCCCTTGTAACTGTGCCGAACAGCTCTTGCTGGCTCTGTGCATGAGTGTGTGCGTGCGTGCAGGAGGCACAGCACGGCTGCCTGGGCTGCAGGCAGGGGGAGTTCCCGTGGCCCTGAGCAGCTCCCGTTAATCCTCGTGTCCTTTCACGGAATGGGGCTTATGGCAGTCGCTGCTCCGGAGCGACCTTTCCCTTCCACTCGACCTGCCCACGTCCCGAGGCTGGGCTAGGCAGGGATGGCTGTCCCAGGGGAACACAGCTTTTGTAGGGTTTCTCTGGAGCAGCCAGCCAGGCAGACAAGGTGGGCACGGAAAGGGGCCAAGAACTCATTGCAAATGTGGGTTTAGGAAAGGTCTGCTGCTTTCCAGCAGGGAATTAATTTTTCGTTGTTTGCTGGACAGCAGTTCTTGGCTGAGTGGAGGTTCTTTTTCCCTTCCTCTCTTCCACCGCTGGAAAAGTTAGCAAGTGAAAGGGAGCTTCAGTACCTACCTGCCTGCCTGTTTTGCTTAACAGTTGTCTGAATTATTTGGGAGCCTCCCTCCACATGCAAGCGCAGACACATCTCGTGAGCTAATGGATTCGGTGCTGTGTGATTAGACATGCAAGGAAGTCCAGTTGGAGAAGATCCTGACAGCATGAAATATAATTTGTGATCTGAAAGACAGTTTCCAGTATAATCTCATTATGCACCACAGACTCCCGGTGTTATTTTGTAGAAGGCGGACAATGATCAATTTACATTGACCTGGGGCTGGGTGAGCTTTTAGATGGTAATTGCCATATTGATTTGCATGCAAAAAGAAGACCTGCTAAAATTAAAGACCGGACGCTAAATTAAACTATATTTATTGTCTAGGTGCAAACTAAAAGACTTGTAAAAGTCTGGGCTAGACTTGGAAAGCTATGAGATTCAGAGAAAAATGATTCTCATCCCGATCACTCCAGAAAATGAATCTACATGACGGCAAGTGGGGCTGCAAAGACCCCATTGTGAGCAGAGGCACACAAGCCGAGGCTGTTCCATGTAAACCCCGACTCTCTAAACAATCAGAGAGTAAAATATCTCCTCTGTCCAATGAAAATCTGGGCCTGAATGTTGGGATTGTCGTGCTAAGGAAAACAAAGCTTTATTTGGATAAGACAATTAAAGTGGAAAGCGCAGAATCCACCAGCCACACTGGGAATGGCTCATATAAAGAGCTAAGTGTGTTCAATAGAGCACTGGGGAAAGGGGGAGGCTCCAGGCTGTGCTCAGAGGCTGAGCCGGCACCGGGAAAGCCTGGCATTGTGCTTCCTCCGCCTGCTCCTTGGCCAGGAGGGATGAGAGCGCTCCCAGCCAAGCACACTCTCCTTTCCGTGGGTCCCACTGCTCTCAAAGCAATCTTCCACGGCCCGGAGCTGCGGAGGCGCAGCTCTGCGTGGGGTCATTCCCTGTGCACCTCCAGAAGGTGCGTGGTGGGTTGCAGTACGCCAGTGCTGCCAGCAAGCCTGTTCTTTCTCAGAGCGTGTTTCGCTTTTCATTTTCAGCCGGAGTAGCTCTTGCTCTTACCCCAGGTGTTCATGTAGTTCTTGGGAATACCTCACCTAGGGGCCTCAGTATTTGCATATTACAAAACATTTGGGCTTGTAGCCTCAGTTGTAAAAGTCAGATCTCTTCCTCCTCCACGGGAGTAGCTGGTGCGTAGCACAATTCATAGCAGAGAGAACATACTTGCATAGGCAGCAGACCCCATGCCTGGAGCAACCCGATGGCTGTCCTTGTGCTTGTGTGGAGCAGGTGCCATGGTCGTGCTTTGACCCTCACTCGCTGTTGTGTTTTGCCCATGCTCTGCAGGAGTGGGGTGGCATTACAGCCAGGGCTCTCCTGGATGGAGTGGGAGAGTGTTGTGGGGCTCATTTAGCCGCCGTTTGAGTATGGCATTTCTACATGGTGGCAGGAAGGGACAGAGAAGTGAAATCAAACCTGGAGGGGTGTATTCTCGGCTTTCCTTGAAATTTACAGGGAACTGTCTAAAGGTTCTGGAAGGGGTGGACTGAGCTTCTCTTCTTTATAAGTACAAATTCTCTCCCTGAGCCAAACTTACTCCGTGTGAAAGCTCCTGGCTATGTAGAGATCCTGCAGGGATCCCTGATCCCCAGGCAATCCCCTTTTCTCCCATGCCTCGATGTGCTGGGTAGTGCTTTAAGCCTCTCTGGCTTGCCCACAGCCATAGGAGGCTGGGCTGGGTGTTGCGCGAAGCCCTTCCTACAGGCTGTGGTCCCCCGGCTCATCTGCTCTGGCCTGGTCATGCTAACCGCGCGCTGTTTTCCTTTCCTCCCGTTTCAGTAGTCAAGCACAAAGTGGATTAGCAAAGCCCCGTGTGGAATTAAGCAGCCTGGTGCAAAGTTATCCTGAGCTCTGCCAGGAGGACTTTTGCCTTCCTTTTTCAAGCAGACCTCCCGTACCATGCTGTGCTTTGCTGTGCCAGGGCCAGTGAGCAGGGGTGGATACTTGCCGGGGTCTCCATGCAGCAGTAAGCAAGGAGAGAAATAGCTCTGGATAAAGTTGCGAGCAGCAAGGGAAGCCGGAACAATACTTGCAGGCAGGAAGTGACCTCCCAGGGTAAGCGTTTTAATGGAAGTGTAACCTGGCATTGCACTAAAACCCAACCCAGGGCGGCTGCTGCCAGTGAGGGAGGATGCAGGGCTTGGGGAGATGGCGTGGGAGGCTGTGCTGTGCTGTGCCAGGGGTGCCCACGGCAGAGCTGTGCATGCGGAGCCGGGGGTGGCTGCGGCGCGGCCTGCCCTGAGCAGGCAGCTGAAGGTTGTCTTATTTTAGCTACAGAAGTATCTCTCTAGATCCGCTACTGCGAGATCTCATTTGCAATAAACTGTATTGGCCCTCCTCTTTATACAAATTGCTGGTATGAAAGAAAACCCAGGCTATATGCATGGAGGCAGGCATGAGCTAGTGAGATCAGGTTTCCTACTGAGCTCCCGGAGGAGAAGTCAGCGTTTGATTGAAGCTACACTTGGTTCTTGGTTCCCAGGGGACAGCAGCCCTGAAACACGAGAGCCCTCCCTCCTTTTTCCCCCCCTTCTCTCTCTTCTTCCTCTAAAAGCCTTTGTGCTGAAAGAGCCTCAGTAGACACGAATCACCAGTCTCTCACAAGAGTGTGTTGCAGCCTTTGCTGACATTGTTTTGTTAGTGGTGGTTTTTACCAGGCCAGCAGATTTCCAGTTACATACAGGCAATGAATAGTCGATGATACTGACCTGTGAGGACGTACTGGCATCATTTGTCGATGAATCCAATTCGGAAGTCGATTGGAGACATATTGCGTTAGTGCGAAGCACCTTTACCTGCCTGGGGAGCGCTGCCCTTTGGCACGAGTCAGGCCAAGGTGGACATGCGCTTCTGTTAAAATCAGCTATTTCCCCATGCCGGCTCCCAAACTGCATGGGAGCACCTAGTGAGTGTGCTTCTAGCTCCCGTAGCCTCTTAAGGAGTTTTTGTGGCACACAAATTTTAGAGAAAGACACCCGGTCATGATATTCCTGTGAAGATGCTCTATTTGGGTAGTACTGGGCGGCAAACTTGAGTGAGGAAACGTTTCCTTGAGTTGCTTGATTTTTCCCTTGCTTCTCCTCGGTGTGTTCCACCTCTCCTCTAACTTTGCCGCCGATACAAAACCAAGTAAGCGCAGGGAAGGAGGTACAGGGGGATTTACACTCAAAAATTCCAGCTGTGCCCAATAAAAGGCCCACTGCAAGAGCACGCTTCTCTGCTACCCGGTGGCTGCATCGCCAGCGAAGTCGGAACCATGCCTTGGCTTGTTGGGTTTTTTTCTTTCTTCTTCTTTTCCTTATGGAGGGAAAGGGCTGGAGGTGGAAGCACGGCAAGTGCTGGGGTCACCAAGGGGCTCTTCAGCGGGAGCTGCGCTGGGGTAACGGCTCAGGCGGGGGATGCGGAATGGGTCAGGCAGGGGTTGCGGGAACTGGTCAGGCAAGGGATGCGGACACGGGTGGACGCTCCAAGCACGAGTCAGGCGGGGGATGCGGGAAGCACGGCATTCCCGGGAACAGGACACGCCGTGCCATGGCAGGGAGCCCCGCCGTCCCCGCCGCTGCGGGGCTTCCCCTCGCCCTTCCCAAATGCCAAACCGAGAGCTCGGCTTCCGATTAGGGTTTTTGGTCGGGTGGGTTGGAAAAGCCCTCCTCGGGATGTCGCCGGCATCGGGATAGTGGAGCATCCCTTCCCACCTCTCCCTATCTGGAGAAGCCTCCCCGGAGAAGCAAGCCTCCGCCTGACCAACCGCGGGGCACAAGCACGTTTCTGTCCTCCGGGGGGTCGTGTGTGTGTGGGAGGCGGGCAGAGGGTGTTCCTTGTTTCGAGTAAACCAGCTGCAGTACTTGATGGTAAAGCAATGAAGGCAGACACAATGCTGCTGTTGTTGGTTTGATCTCTAACTGGGGATTGTTAGTCTGGGTTTAACTCCGTGGCGAGGGATGGGGGGAAGGCGAAGGCTGTTTACAGCCAGTGCAAATAATGTGACAGCTGTTGGAGCGCGAAGAGCCCGCGCCTCGCCGGCACCCTCACACAAAAGCTCTCGCTTGTGGCCGGAGCAGCCCCAGGGCCGCTCCCGGAGGCACCACCCGCCGCTGCGGGGCTCGGTTAGGCATTCTATCCCACCCCATCCTCACCCCACCCCATCCCAGCCGAGGTGCCGAGCCTTGCTCCCCTTGCAGGGCGGCGTCGCTTGAGCAAACGCTGCTGGGCGGGGAGAAGCCCCCTCCCCCTCCCCTTCTCTCCTCCTCCACTTGTACGAGCGCGGCGAGGCTGCGGGAGGAGCGGCCGGCTCCGCGGCTCGGGAAATCCCTCCCGCCAGTGGGAAGAGGGCTGGCGCCGGTGGCTTTGCGGGGAGCATCCTGGCAGACCCGCGGGAGGAGAGAGCAGCTCCTCGGGCAGGGCACGGTGCGTGGTTGCCCCCCGAGCACGTGTTGGCAGAGGAGAAGTTGGTACCTCTTGGGATGGCTGATCACCTGGATGTGCAGGCACCCCTGGAGCCAGATCCTCGATGAAAATCTCCTCCTGTTTTCTCCTCAAAGCCTCGGCACCTACTAAGCCCCCTCGGTTCGCCTTTTTGAGCATAGGATACAAAATGCTGCCTGTTCTTGAAGTTTGCTCCAGTGTCCAAAGTGATCTCCCTGCCCTTTCAGAAGAGGCTCTGGGAAGTCGAGGGAACCTGGAGAATTGGGTTCCGGCCTATATTTGTACTTGACATAGTTTTGCTACCTAGGAGAATCGCTGTGTTTTATATAGTAAGTGACCTCCACGTACAATTATCTTATTGGCGAGGCGGCTCTGGGGTGGAAAGCAGGTAGGAAGGGGAGATGCTCATTTGCTCCGCCACCCCCCTTTTTTTTTGTAATTTTGGTCCATGTGTTGTTGCTTTTATGTCTTTCCAGTCAATCTATTTTTTTTTTCTCTCCTTTGGCCTTGACTGTCCTCTTGGTCCTTTATGGATTACGCTGTGCTATTAGTGGCAAAAGCACGCCAGTAGTCATTCAACAATTTTAGCATCAATTCCTATAAACTGGTGTTTTATATGACATGTGCCATTTTTTTTCCAACAAGAATACTGCTTGCGAAACTAGTTTTGCCTTGGAGCAAAGGCGGAAAGATAAACAAGCCTGCATAGCCAAAACACTGGCAATCTCTGCCTTCCTTCCAAATCTTTTAAAGTCACGGAGCAATATTTTCAGGATTATGCCGCTGCCTCTGAGAAGAGAATGTCGCTGGCGTTAAAAAAAATGGAAAGGAAAGAAAAAGCTAATGCAAATTAGAGAAAAATAATTTTCTTTCAGCGATATGCAATGTATTAGTCACTTGTTATCATGCTTAGAGGCAGACCTCATTTGCGCGTCTGCCAACTCGTTCACATCTGCTCAGAGCTGTTCAGGGCATTTTAACCTTGGCGGTGTCGTGTCGTAGTCCCACGGATCAAGAACGAATAATTAAAGCTCTAAGCAGCAGCAGCAGCAAAAAAAAAAATCATAGCCGCCCATCTGCATGGCAGTTAGATTCCCTGCTTTGTTTCGGTGCGGAGCGCCGGGATGGGAAGGCAGGGAAGGCCGGTAGCGGCCTCCGCGGTTACTGCTCTCCTCTCCGGCAGCAACTTTATTACCATTTTTTTCTCCCTCCCACCCCCTTTTTTTCCCTTTTTTCCTTTCTTTTCCTCCCCTTTTTCTGTTTCCCTTTTTTCTTTTTTTCTTCCCCTCCCTTTTTTCCTTCCTTTTTAATTAATTGTTTTTCACGGAAAAATCGTGCGTTGCTGTTGTGTTCCTTTTATTTTTATCCTCTCCCGGTGTTTTCCGCACGTCGAGATGGCTGTGCAAGCCCTGGACGTGAGTTTCTTCTTGAAAAGTCTGGAGGGAGGTCGTGAGGTGTGAGGCTGGGACACAAGAGTGCGGAGACGTTTTTCCGAGGTGGCTGTTAATACAGCTTTCCAGAAGCGGTCGTGAAATCCTTTTCCCATCAGGGAGAAACGTTTAGCGCCGTGAACCCGGTATAAAACTTGGGGGCGAGGCGGGTTTTTATGCATTATTTAGCAGAAACCGAGCTGTTTGTTATTATTGTTGTTGGGGTGGGAGGAGGAAAAGGCCAAACTTCCCCAACACTGTTTTCTTTCCTGCGGTCGCCGAAGGTGCCCATGTACCGGGCCCCGGTGCTGCTGTGCAGACAAAGCCCTGCGGGGAGCGTGAGGTTTCCAGGCTCCGTAGAAGGAGGGACCGGACGCACCTCAGAGTTTTAACATTTCGTTGCTGTGCGCCGGCCATTTGCTGGGAGCTGTCGTGTGTGTCCCCCCCCGGGGGGTGGGAATGGGGGTGGGGTGGCACTCAGGATGGTTGGAGGGAGCCGCTCCCCATCCATCAGCCCCTCGAAGCTGTTGCTCCGTAAATGAGGGAACCACAGGCCCTGTCAGCCGCAATTATGCAAAATGAAGCCGTCCGTGATCAATATCTCCCAACGTCCCCGACGGATGCGGGGGGAGCCGGCTCCGCGCCGGGGTGGCCGGAGGGAAGCGAAGGGCGTGCGTCCCATTAATCATTCCACCCCCTTCCCGGGGGCGGGGGGGTGCGGGAAAGGAAACGGGGGCCGTGCTCCGGTATTTCTGCAGGGATAACGCTGCGGAAGTGAGAGCAGCCGTTCGACCAACTCTGTCTAGCTGGGAAGCGCTGGGACTTTTGTATTCAATGTTGCGGAGGGTGTGTGTGTATTGAGGGTGTGTGTCCGTGTCCCGTCCCCCCGTCCCCCCCCCCCCGCCTCCCCCGCCAAGTGTCCCGAGCTATGGGGGGGGCTCGGTGAATGGCGCTATGCTCGCCCAGCCTCCCTTGGCCGAACAATGGGGAACGAAGAAGGGGCTGGCTCGGTGGTATTTTTCTTATTCCCTCTTTTTTTTTTTTTTTTTTCATCCTCTCTCTCCTGAAAAGCAAAAAAAGCCACACGGAATAAAAGCCACAACAATGCAGGGCTCCCGGGATGCCGAGTGCGCGGCGGGTTAATGGGGTGGGGGCGCACAAGCCTGCGCTCTTGCTCTCTCCTCTCCCTTTCCCCCACACCGGGAATGCGGCCTTAAATTACCTGAAATGCAACATTTCTGCCCGGCCCGCGGTGCGGGGTGTGTGTGTGTGTGCATGTGTGTGTATGCATGTGTGCGTGTGCCTCCTCCTCCTCCGCAGCCCGGGCTCGGCTGCTGCCTGTTGTCTCTGGCAGCAGCAGCGGAAACCTCACTCCCGTGTGTTTGTGAGTGTGTGTGTGGGTGAGTGTGAACGTGTGCGGGAGGGTGAGTTGTGTGTGTGCCTCTAAAATGGCGCGGGCTGGGAGATGCGCGGCGGGTGGGTGAGGGAAGGGATGCCAAGCTCCCACCGGAGGGCCCGGGGTTCCTGCGGCAGAGCCCAGGGTGAAGCTCGGCTCCCTCCTCCACCGCCTCCTTCACAGCCTTCCTAGTTCGGCCCCTCCACCCGAAGCGCATCCCACCCACCTGCATCCGCGCTGGGGGATGGATGCATCGCCCCTGCAGGGGGGTGGGAAGTGAGTGGGTGCCGTATCGGTTTTGGGAGCTCCGGGTCGTTGGGCGAATCCCCGGGAAATCCTTAATTGCAGCGATGCCTCAAAGTTGGGTACCAGCTTCCACCCCCGTGTGTGTGGCTGAGCCTTTGCGGCTCGTTTATAGGCCACCCTCGGTGCATTTTAACAGGGTGGGGGAGTGGTGGTGGGAGCGAGGGCTCCCTGTCCTGCAGATATCCTGTAACCTTCAGGTGTAGGCAGCACCCTCTGCCCGGGCAGCCCTGACGTCACAGGCCGCCCCATGGGGACGTGTCTGTGGGGGCCAGGGCTGTCTGCAGGGCAGGGAGAACTCTGTGAGCCCCGGGGGAGGGAAGGCTGCAGGAAAGCTGGGGAGGGACTTTCTACAAGGACATGCTGTGATAGGACAAGGAGGGATGGCTTTAAATTGGAAGGGGGAAAATTTTCTGTTAGACATTAGGAAGAAATTCTTCATGCTGAGGGTGGTGAGACGCTGATATAGATTGCCCAGGGAAGTGGTGGATGCCCCCTCCCTGAAAGTGCTCAAGGCCAGGTTGGATGGGGCCTTGAGCAGCCTGGTCTGGTGGGAGGTGTCCCCATGGCAGGGGGGTTTGAACTGGGTGATCTGTAAAGTCCTACCCAAACCATTCTGTGATTCTGTGATTTGAAAGATTGCCAGCCATTTTAACTTTCTCTTACTGGCCTCCTCCCCCACCTCCTTCCCCGCTTCCTGGGCTTATCATTAATTGAAAACTTTTTTTTATTATTTTTTTTTTGGTTATTTTTTTTTTTCTCTCTGTTTTTTGGCTGCCGCTAGTGCTGAGAGAGAGCGCTGCGATGATTCGCCTTGCACCATATGGGAAAGGGGGAAAAGCGCAGGGCACAGCGACTGTCTGTGCAGGGTCCAAGGCATGACAGACGGTGGTGGGGGCAGGGGGCTGCCTCTCCCTCTGGGAGATAGGGACGGGGGAGGGGGGAGTGGGGCAGCCCCACTGCAAATGGAGGAAGGGGCGCCCCATCAGTGGGGAAAATGCCCTGTTGGTGGGGAGGTTACCCCATAAGGGGGGAGGATGCCCCGTTGAAGGGGAGGATGCCCCGTCGGTGGGGAAGATGGCCCGTAGGTGTTGGAGGTGGCTCAATGGCCCCGGTTGCCCTCGGACAACTGTGTTTACATGGCTGAAAGTCTCCATTGCTGTCTGACACGTGATGATGTGGGAGCAGTGGGGGGACCGTGACACAGGGAAATGAGGATGAGGGGACACACAGAGGGAAATGAGAACAGGGGCGACTGTGGTAGGAGCCTTAAAAATAGATGAAGACCCCCTTGTGCTGCCTGCACACTGCCCCTAAACCAAAATGCACCGCTGCCGTGCATGACTCAATATGTGTTTTAAATCGGTTTAGCGATCTCGCTGGCTCATTGTGCCTTAGCTTTATGGTTAAATGAAATGCCACACGTCCCGGGTAAAGGTCAAACTTCTTCTCTAATCCGCGGATCCGCGCTGCAGCTACTTAGTCCTGCAGCTTCCTCCCTCTGGTTTTACAGAACGTGTCACCGGCGGGGATGCCGTGTGGAGGTTGCAAAGAAAAAAAATAACCCACGGTATCTTATTTATTTATTTATTTTAAAAGAGCAGCCACCCCTGTTCTTTAAACACTCGTCTAATATTAGATCGCTGCCTGCTGCCAGAGCTTCATACGGCGCATTGTAAGCGGCACAGCAATACAGTGTCTTTAAAGTCTCTTTTCTAGCCGTGGCACAGGCCGTTGTTTTTTAAAACCCATAAATATCTTAAGTCAGAGGTACAAGATAAACGAGGGGCCTAAACTCGTTCATAGGCAGCTGCCCGTATTTAAGCTTATAAATACACTATGAGCGCTGCCCCTCTAAATCAAGCCCCCGATGAACAGGGGTTGAGGGCTGATCAAAGCAAATCGCGTTGAGTCCCCGACTACTTTTCACTCCTCTTGCAGGGATTTTCACAAACCCAGAAACGATCTTTTAAGTGGCCTGGAACCAGACGGCCACGGGGCGGGGAGGGAGAAGATGGTGATGGTGGAGGTGGGATCAGGGATGGTGGGGAGGATGACAGTGGTTGTGGGATCAGAGTCGGGTGGAATGTGGGGGAGTATGATGGTTGTGGGGTGTGGGGGAGGATGATGGTGGTAGTGGTAGGATCAGGGGATGAATGGTGGTGGTGGTAGGATCAGAGTCGGTGAGATGGGGTGAAGATGGTGGTGGGATCAGAGTCGAGTGGGATGGGGGGAGGATGATGGTGATAACATCAATGGTTGGGATGGGGGAGAATGATGGTGGTGGTAGTATCAGTTCGGTGGAATTGGGGGGAGGATGATGGTGCTGGTGCTGGGGATAAGAGTCGGGTGAGTTGAGGGGGAGGATGATGGTGGTGGGATCAGAGTCGGGTCGGATGTGGGGAGGATGATGGTGATTGTGGTGGTGGTGGGATCAGAGTCGGGTAATTTATTGCACCATTTTTAATCTCCGAAAGGAGAGGTGGTTTGCCGGAGCTGCCGTCCGCTCCGTCGGTGCCAGCGGGCGCTCCCAGCCTCCTTTTTTCCCCTCGTCACCCCGCGCAGCCCTCTCCCCCACCGTCGGCTGCCGCCGCGCTGCTGGCTCCGGTGGCTTGTGCAGTGGAAACTGGCACGCTGCCAGGCAGAGCTCGGAGGTGGAAAAGAGTAAAGGCGCCAAAAGGGAACTCCTGCGCCGCTGCAGTTCTCCTGCCCCGCTTCCTGGCTCGTTTGCAGCCGCCGGGCTTCCTCCAGAGCTTTAACCCGTTCCCCCATCTCCCTTCTGAGACTTTCACCTCTGAAGCCCGGGAAAGGGGGAGGTGGGGGGGGGAGGTGGGGCGAGAGGAGGCTGCCCCAGCTCGGGCGGCACCGCCCTCCCTTTCTCTTGCTCCCGGGAGCACGGAGAGAAGCGGTGTCCTCCTCCCCCCGTTCCCGCAGGCATCGGGTTTTTCTCGTTTCCACGCCAGGAGCGCGTTAACAAAAACTTCGCTGCTGCTGGCGTCAGTCCCTGCCAAGAGTCTGTTGACGTTGCGAGGGAGACCCGAACGTTTCCCTGTTTCAAATCTGCTGCCCAAGCGGTGTGGTGTGCATGTATGTCTCTGTGTGTGTTCATCTGTGTGTGTGCAGGTGTTTCTGGTTATGTATGTATGTGTCTCTGTGTGTCTTTGTGTGCGTGTCTGTGCGTGCGTGTCTGTGCGTGTGTGTCTGTGTGTGCATGTCTGTGCGTGTGTGTCTGTGCGTGCATGTCTGTGCGTGTGTGTCTATGCGCGTCTGTGTGTCTTGTGTGTGTCTATATTTGTGTCTCTGTGACTGTGTGTCTGTGTGTGTCTCTGTGTCCGTGTGTGTCTGTATCTCCCTGCCTGTGCGGCATGGGGAGTGCGGGCCTGTGGGTGTTCCTGGCTGTTCACGCCGTGGCTGGGCTCGGCATCACTCTGGGAGGCAGGTTAGTGCTTGCAGGCGAGGCTCGTGCTTGCAGGCGTTTTTTTTCCTTTTTTTTCACAACTGGTTTCGCACAGCGGCATCGCTGCAGAACTGTGTGTGCGTTGCGCGTCTCGCCCTCATAGCCACCCTCCCTCTCCCTCCTCCGTGCATCACCATCTATATTTAGCCGCAAATGGCTTTATTGGCGAGACACGTCCCGGAGGAAATGCTGGGCGCTGTCCGAGCTCTCTGCGCCCTGCAGTGGGAGGGTCAGGGGAGCTGCAGTACTCTTGGTGCCCGCACACAGGGTGGTGACCCGTGGTGGCCAGGCGGGTGAAAGGGAGGGAGGAAGAGACACGTTCTCGGTTTCCTCCCTCCTCGGTTTCCTCTGTGCACTGGGGCGCTCAGTCTGCTGTTGGAGTTGCATAATGGGGCCAGCTGCGCTCACCCCTACAGAAACTGGGTATAAATAGTAGCGGTGCTCTCCACACCCTTGTCCCCCAAAATGTAACCCACACTCCCACCCCCCAGTACATGACCCACACCCCTGTCCCCCACTATGTAACACACACCCATGTCCCCCCACTATGTAATCCACACCCCTGTTCCCCACTGTGTAACACACACCCATATCCCCCCACTATGTAATCCACCCCCCTGTTCCCCATTGTGTAAAACCCACACCCATTTCTCACTATGTAACCCACACCTGTCCCCCACTATGTAACCCATACCCCTGTCCCCCACTACGTCCCCTTAGCATTTGAGGGCTTGCAGTGCTATGGGTGTTCGGCTGAGCCACTGGAGTCCCCTGCGAGCTGCTGCCCTTGTGGCTTGTCGCTTTCAGGGAGAGAGGAAAGGAGGAGGGAAGGAAAGAGTGTGCGAAGAGTTAAAAGTCTACTGCTTGTTGCAATGAAATTATGGCTGGCAGTGGCGCCGCTGCTCGTTCAGCAGACCTCCACTTTTAAACAGTTCACAAAAAGTTCATCAGGGTGGTGATTATAACTGTGCACACGGTGAGTGCGGAGCGGTGGCTTTTGGGGAAGGGGCTGGCAGCCATTGTGGTGAGGGCCCTGACATGCCTGGGTGGGACATCCCACTGCATCCCAGTGGGCTGCGGCCTGGCAGGCATTGCCTTCTCCGGCGGTGGCTGTGGGACATGGGGCCTCCAGATTACCCGCTGCAGCTAAGGAAACTCTCACCCCCCCCATGCATTTTGCTATCTGCACAAGTCAGGGGATTGACGGGCTCTAATTCAGGCACTACGCCTTATCTTAATGATACACTTCCACCGAGGAAACCAGGCGGGCACAGATGGCCCCTCCGAGGTTGGCCTCATGTGCCCCTGGAGAAAATGAGGTGCAGGGAAGTGGGGCCATTCTTCGCAGAAGTCTGTGTTCTCTGAACCAGCATCCATCCCTCGTGGATGAGGCAGCACACACACATGGGGCAGCTACTAACCTTATGTAAAACCCTAAATCACTCCCTCCATGCTGCTGCTGCCTCTATTGAAATCATTACGAGCGACGCATCTGGAAAACAGTAAATCTGTCCAGAAACCATCTTTCCAGTGAAATAACTCTTTTGAATGATAGCGCGGTATCTAATCTCCGCGGATTTTTGTTTCCTTGCAGCGATTTTTGTGGACTTCATTAGGGAAAGCTAACTGTTCTGGAGAGAGGAGGGTCAACATGCCGTTTCATTAATATACATTTGTTCCAGACCTGGAGTTTTGCACAAAAGGCCCCTCTGAGAGGAGAAAAAAGTGTTGAGGAACAAGGCTTTCCTGCTGGTTCAGTTCTTAAACCTCTCTGAACGTGTGTGAAGTATTCTGTTAAAGGCCCAATCTGGGCTTCTTCCCCATTAAATGCCAAAGTGATCATTTGCATATTTTGTAGCCTGACAAAGGAAATGAGTTTGCTGGGGAAGCATGGATGCTTTGGGAGACGTTAGGCATTAAACTCCCAGTGGTCAATTGCCCGTTACTGGCTTGTGTGTGTGTGTGCGCGCAAAAGGAGTATCATGCCTCCTGCTTAAAGGCTTCTATTTTTGTGAGAGAGGAAGAACTGAGGGATATCCTGTGCATTAAAGGCTCCCCCTACTTATTAACCCAGCATTTAGCAGCAGGATGCAGGCTGAAGCTCAGTCAAAAGAAACAACTCAACCTCCGAAGAGCAATTAAAATCTTGCACTGGAATAAATCATGCGCCACGATAATCCTGTTAATAAAACGCGGCTTGTCCTGACACTTTGGTCATGCAGCAAACTAGATTTTAATGCGAGCGGAGGTGGTGTTAGGCAACGTAGAGGGGAGGAAAAGCCTTTCCCCCTCCGCCACCGGACGCGAAAATGCAGTTACCTTTCACCTGCCTCTCCGGCTGCACACAGTGCCGATCCTCTTGGACTGCTAATACTTCTCCAGCGAGCCCGCTAATGATTTCTTTCCCTGGAGTGAGCAGGCATCATTGAATTACTGAAAGCACTCGCAACAGCAGCAGCAGTAGCAGCAGCTCTGATGCAGAAGCCACCAGGGCTCAGTGCTTAATCAAATCAAGGGGTGGGGAGCTCGCCAACCCACTTACTATTTTTAACCCCTTTTTCCAAGTTAGTCATGTGCAGACGCTAAAGGGGAGGTTTTTATTTAGATCCCTTCTGTAGCAGTGTCTCTTCACTTTTAGGTCCTTGCATGAAAGCTTTATTGGCAATCAGCGTAACCAATACACACAGTATGTGGCTGTTCTTGCAGCGCTCTCCTGCTCCCGTGCATTCCAAAAGCAGGGCTTTTGTGAGCGCCTGTGGGTAGTTTCACATGTTCCCCTCGGCCCATGAGGTCACCTTCCTTGGTTCAACCTATGTGAGATGAGGATTTGGGGACTGGTGCATACTTGGCCGGCTGAGTCATTTCTTGGCCAAATGAAATGCAATGGAGAAACTTTTATTTGTTGATAGCCTGGAATGATTCTTTATTTTCTGGATGTGTGCTGGGGAAGAGATCCATCTCCTCTGACCTATAAATGCCCTCAATTTGCTCCTTTATTGCAGGGTATCTCCCTTAGCGGTTAACGTAGGCAGCTCACTCCCCACACCAATCCTGCATTCATTATTAATTACCCGGAGGGAGGCTGGCTGCTCCGTCCTGATGTTTGCACTTCCTCCTAGACAAATCTGCTCAACTTTTTTTTTCTTTTCTTTTTTTTCCTTTTTTAATAGAATATAAAACTGTGAAGAGAAGCGGTAAATTTTTAAGAAGACGTCATGCTTTCTGCAACTCCCCTGTATGGCAACGTTCATAGCTGGATGAGCAATGAAAGGGTCCGCATGTGTGGAATTAATGAAGACAGGTAAATATTTAAGCTTCTGGCAAGTTAAACCACACTGTAATTCTGTAGCATGAGGTCTCGGAGTTTGCTCGCTTCCCTAATGCCGTAGTAGATAGCTGCTGCCTTGCATTGAGATCAGCCCAGCTTGGAGGAGGGGTGAGGGGGGGAGAAACAAGACGTGCCTGAGAGCGGTAGACCAGCCGCTGATTTACTGTTTAACAGGCAACCTGGGTCAGTGAAGCGGGGACACCCTTTAAAGAGATTACTCCCCAAAGCAGCCTTTAAACGTGCTTTTACAATTAATTTATTCTTTCGTATTTGTGAAGAGGAATTAAACTAAATAGTGCATGCGTTCTCGTGGTGACTCTGTATGGCAGAAGGGCTCCTGCCTACAACTTGGTGTTCCTTGCTTTCGGACCAACAGCTTGTCCTGTGAAATAGGAAAAAGCAGCCTTTCTGCCTCCCACAAGCAAATTTCTTTTCCTCCCCACCTTTTTCCTGCCGATTATCATTCATTCGATGATTAAAATTTGATGCCTTTTAATGATTTTCATTGGGATGATGGAGGCGCTGGCCAGTGTACTCTTCCCTTAAACCCCAGCTTTTTAAAAAGTGAAATGACACCGAACAGAGCTGCAGGTACGCCTGCACTTCTCTGTGCCCGTTTGTACGGTTTTAGTGGTTTTCTGTCTTTCAGCCTGTGTTGTCACAGTTAGGTGAAAAGCATTTGAGAAGCTAGGGAAAGTTTTCTGTCTTACAGGGAAAAACTGTTTGCAGACATAAAGGTGGAGGAAAATGGCCAAACGGCTCACTCTGGCTTTGCACCCTCTCTTCCTACTTTCAGTTATTTAGGCATTATATTTTTATGTGCTACTTGCAGAAAAGGTGACTCTTGAAAATGAATACACGAGTACATTAAAATCGTATTTCTGCTTTGAGGTGATGTTGTGCCTTTAAGCACTTTGATTGAAAGGAGTTCTTTTGGGTAGTGCTGAAACTTTCCTTCTGCTGCATGTCAGCGATTTTTGTCCCTGGGATTTGAAATTTGGCACTAAGGTTTATTCTTTATCAGTGCTTTCTGTGATAACAAGTCCCAGTGCTGCAACACTGGTACAGCACAGATGTGCAGCTCCCTCTTTAGCATGGAACAGCTGACACTCGTATGATCTTAGTGTGTGTGTGTTTTAATTTTCTCCTTGACAGTGTTTATGGATGATGTATGAGCAGGGTACATTTAAAATGGGGTATTCTCTCCTTGGAAAAAGAAACGGGGAAGGGGTGAAAGAGAAGACCTTGACAAAAATCACTTGTGTTGGAAGAAGCTGCTCTGAGGTGTGCTGGGTGTGTTCTTACTGTCAAAACCCTTTATAATTTTTTCAAATGTTCCTTGCTTTCCAAAGTAGTTTCTGTCTATTGGTATGCAGAAGGATAAATACATCATCCAGGACTTCTCTAGGGGAATCAAAATATGGAGGTGATATAATCTTGTACTGATCTGAGACCCACAGGAAGTTTTCAAATAGTAAACTTCTGTTTTTTAGGAAAATTCCTGTTAACGATGGCGATGCACCAAAAGGCAGACTGGAGCTGAGGGAGGAAAATCACCTGAATCACGCCGTGGTAAGAAGTTTATAGTTTCATCCTGCAGCTGAATCCGTGCCTGTTCTCCCCACCCTATCTCCCACCCCTAAGTGTTATTAGGTGGTCCATTTGGAGAAATGATTAAACTTTCTTGCTGTTGCAGCTCTAGCCAGGCTTGCGCACATACCGGTTGTTTCTGTTAGAGTGACATAGGAATTTGTTCATCTTGTTAATCTCTTGATGCTGACTTTGTGATGTTGTGTTATTGTATGATATATTCTTACGTTTGCTCTTTTATGGATAATGTCATGCAGCATGCCTGCATGTCTATCAGAGAGAGTAGTTCATGTAAGTGTTAAGTACATCAACGTTTCAGCAAAGTTGATGGTTTTCATCTTCTTAAGAGTTTCTTCCCCAGTGAGTGGGGAAGAAACTCAACAGCAGACTTTTTTTTATGCTGCATCCTTTTGTGCTTTGCCCTGTGAATTGTGTGGTGATGTCAAGCTCTGGAGCTGTGGTGGAAGGAGAGGTCCTGGAGAAGGAGAGGCTTTCCATCCATCCCTTCCCGCTCTCTGCACCACCCGCCCGTGTCCTCTCTCTCATGGGTCTAAGGCTGAGGAGCTGTTTGCTACATGGTAGTGATGCCACTGGGACACTTGTGGCTGCTTTGGCGATGGGTTTGTCATGTCTTTGTTTCTAGCTGATGTGATTTGGGTGCAGAGAGATTTGTATTGATGTTTGTGGTGATATATATTGCTCTGTGGGTTCCTCTTCTCCCATTCTGCAACAAAGTCAGCCTCTGTATGTTTTCACGACAAACAAAGTGGATGTGTTGGTATTGTTTCTCTTCCAAATGCTGACATGTCTGTAGCTTGAGCGGTAGTCATTGTAGAGAAATGTGAAAGTAACGTACTTCTTGTTGTGTAAAGGTGGATGCGACTACAGCACATCGCATTGACAGTCTTGCAGCTCTGAGTATGGACAGGTCTGGACTCATGCGAGAAGGACTCAGAGTCCCCAGTAGTATTGTCTATTCCAGCTTGTGTGGACTTGGCTCGGAAAAATCGCGGGATGCTACAAGTTCGATAGCCGGGCTCGGATTTACTCCTGAAAGAAATCCAGAGATACAGTTTAAGTCTAATCCCCCTGAAGCGGTAGAAAATGCAGCTGTCTCTGGAAAAGCCCCGAATGGATTCAGCGCTATATACAAAACGCCACCTGGAATACAAAAAAACTCTGTCCCAACAGGGGAGACATTAGGTTTGGACCGAGCTGCGGGTGACAAGCAGAGTCCCCTTGGTGTCAATGGTGCTAGTTACCTAAGGCTCCCCTGGGTAAACCCCTATATGGAGGGTGCGACACCCACCATATACCCTTTCCTCGACTCACCAAATAAGTATTCATTGAACATGTACAAGGCATTGCTACCTCAGCAGTCCACCTACAGCTTACCGCAGCACCTGGCTTACTCGCCTGTGTGTACAAATGGTGAACGTTTTTTATACCTGCCTCCCTCCCACTACGTTGCCCCTCACATCCCTTCATCGTTGGCGTCGCCCATGAGGCTCTCGACTGCTTCGGCTTCACCGGCCATCCCGCCATTGGTGCACTGTCCGGATAAGAGCTTATCGTGGAAGATGGGTGTCAGCCCCAGCAACCCTGTTGACACGCACGCCTACCCTCACATCCAGAGCAGCAAGCAGCCCCGGGTCCCTGCTGCCAAACCGGCCCCTGCCAATATACCAGCAGACCCCGCGCTCCTGCTGCCACACTCGCCTCGACCGTCCCCCCGCCTTCCCCTCTCCACTCAGGTTGGGGATGCCTACACTGATTTCCACAAACACTTCCCAGGGATCACCACCTCTCCCTCCTCTGCTGTTACGCTTCCAAAGCCCTATGTGAATGTCGGCAGTGAATTCCCAGCCTCCCGCCTCTCCAATGGGAAGCTTCCCAAAGGCAGTGATGCTGGTGAGGCACCTGCACCGGCTGCGCCCCACACGCGCAAAGCTGGTCATGACCGGAAAGACAGCAGGTCCCCTCCACTCCTGGAAAAGCAGACCCCGACCAAAGATGTCACCGACAAACCGCTGGACTTGTCAGCAAAAGTCGTTGACGTGGAAACTGCTGGCAAGTCAGACCACAGTAAGAAAATGACGCCAACGGTTCTGGTGCATGGCAGGGCAGGAGGAGGGACACACTTACCTGGCAGCGACATCATTCAGAAAGAAACTATTTCTGCTGGGAATGGCTGCCCCATCTACAGGCCTGAAATTATCAGCACTGCACCCTCCTCCTGGGTTGTTCCTGGTCCCAGCCCTGGTGAGGAGAGTGGGAAGAGCGTCCAGCTGAAAAACAAAGCACTGGACTGGGTGATCCCGCAGCAGCGGAGCTCCTCCTGCCCCAGAATGGGAGGCACAGAGGCGGTTGTTGGCAATGTTTCGGGCACGGTGTCAGCAGGGGGACGTCCGGCATCGGCATCACCGGCTCCCAATGCCAATATGGATTGCGCCAAGACAACCAGGAGTTCCACGGAGAGCACAGCCTCAGTCATACAGCATGTCGGGCAGCCTGTTGCCACCCCCGCAAAACATAGCAATAAGGTGGCCAAATCCTGCAGTCAGGAAGCCAACTTCAAGGCAAATGAGACCGCCCTGGCATCCAGCCCCATTTTCCTGCCACCCAATGAGGCGTTTCGCTCCCCACCTCTGCCCTACCCCAGGAGTTACCTCCCATACCCTGTGCCGGAGGGGATAGCCATCAGCCCTCTCTCCCTCCATGGGAAAGGACACGTGTATCCACACCCTGTCTTGCTGCCCAATGGCAGCCTCTACCCTGGCCACCTGGCTCCCAAACCGGGCCTCCCCTACAGCCTGCCGGCGGGGCGGGGGGAGTTCATGACTTACCAGGACGCACTGGGGATGGGGATGGTGCACCCCATGCTGCTGCAGCATTCGGCTTTGGAGATCAATAAGGAGGAGAAGGTAGAAAGGAGGTCACGGTCTCATGAGAGGGTCCGCTATGAGGATCCAGCTCTGCGGAGCCGGTTGCCTGAGCTCCTGGAGAGCAGTGGGAAGATGCATTTCGAAGTACCCAGTGACAAGACTATGAAATTGCACCAGAGCTCCAGCCACAGTAAAAACTCGGCCAAAAGTGACAAACACCTCTTCCCAGATCTTCTGCGAGATGAGCAAGAAGCTAAAGGCGAAGCAAATGTAACAAATGTTGGCTTTGCTACTGAAAGCAGTAATCAGGCTAATGACCCTACAAAGCACAAGGTAGAGCAGGCGTCGCAGCACAGAGATTTTATTGTAATGAGAGAGGAGTTCGGGAGAAATAATGATCTTAACGAAACCTATAATTTCAAACAAGCCCAGAGTCCATCGGTGTTCGGCTTAAGGAAGGAAGATTTGTCTGTAAGCCAGCCTAAAGAAAGAGTAACGATCCAGCCTTCCACCGCTTTCTTGGAAAGTGCTCATGAGAGCGATGTTCCGGCTCTGGCTTTTGGCAAGGTGCAGGAGGATGCGAAGCCATTCTGCATGGGGACCGTGCCACCCAGCATTGACACCAGCCAGACCTACACCAAAGACGGAGCCGACGACACAGAGTCTACTGATGGCAAAATACTGAAACCCAAGCCGTCTAAGTTGGCCAAGAGGATCGCAAACTCTGCTGGTTATGTAGGTGACCGTTTCAAGTGTGTGACGACCGAACTGTACGCAGACTCCAGCCAGCTCAGCCGGGAGCAGCGTGCATTGCAGGTGAGTCCACGCGGTCCAATGGCTGCCGTGCTTTTTGTCATTATTTTTCTGTTGCAAAGTCACAGTCAAGTATTAAAGTTGAGAGAAGCAGCGCAGGTGGGGAAATGAGAAATTTTTTGTTGGAGCGTACTCGCCAGAAATGGTTTTAAATAGCAAAGTAAGTTTGTTAACAAGAGTGAGGCGATGTAAAGAATAGTGTGTATGGCTTGTACGTATGCACGCGCTAGTAAGCTTTAAAGGACTTTTACTGAGATCTGATAAAAATGTTAATGTATGTATGAAATGTTTGTGCAGTTGTGGAGGGGAGTTGGACAGGCATGCATGTTACCTTGGTGCTAGCGATGGCTGTAATTTCTCAGCTGGCCTGTAGTGCCAGCTAGCAGAGCATACCCAGAAGTTGTGATTAGTATGCCAAACGTGCCGTTGGATGGAGAGGAGTCGCAGCCAGGTATTAGCGGGTCTCAGGCAACGTTTGTGCCAAGCGAACACTTAGGAAAGGGTAGGGCTGGTATTGAGGTTGATACTGAGGGATGACAGACAGATATTGTGTAGGAATATCCTTACAGTATTTTACTTGTAATGAAGGCATGAGTTTAGCCAAATTGTTTTGCATTGTTAAGAAAAGAATTGGTTTGTGCTTATAAAAATGGATGAAATTATCTAAATGATCCATTGAGTGCCCATTTTAATTACATAGATGGAAGGATTACAAGAGGACAGTATTTTATGTCTACCTGCTGCTTACTGTGAGGTCAGTTCTTCAAATTTTTATTACTAGACTCTTACATAAACCTTTGAGTTAAATTTCATTTACAAATACGCAAAGGGAAGTTTGTGGGCCATGGTCGTCTTTATTCATTGTATGGTTTTGTGTTGTTTTGTTCTGTTGTTTTTTTTTTCTTTTTGTCTCTTTTAACCTCCAAAGTGGAATGTGCTTTTGTTTTATATACAGTACACATTTATATATATATATATCTATCTTTTTTATATATATATTTATATATGAGAGAATTGTCTGGCTATTTGCATATAGATGCTAGAACACTGTTTTACAACTCAGGTGTGTTAAACTCCTACCCTAGCTATGTGTCTCAGACCTTGGATTTGAGCCTTTTTTTCTTTGGAAATGCTTTCATATAAGGTAAGGTAAATGAAGTAGCTTTTATCGCAAGACTTTTTTTTCATATCAATTCTCTTTCTAGCGTGCAATGATGCGCTTCTCAGAGTTGGAGATGAAAGAGAGAGAAGGCCAAACAGCTACCAAAGACTCAGAGGTCTGCAGATTCAGCCAGGCAGACTGGGAAAACTTGAAAGGAAACGGTGAAAAGAAGCCAAAGTCTGTCGCTCTGGAAGATGCCATTGCTGACCAAAATGACAATGACAGATGTAAGCAAATTCAGATAGCTTTCTGAAGCGCGTACGTGTGTGCATGCCGCGGCAGCTTGCAGCAAAGCTGCGCAGGCAGCGTAATCTTTGTGTTCTCGCATGTTGCTAGTTAAATTCACTGACCTCAGCCTCTGCTGGTATGGAGCTGCCACGGCTGGTTCTCTCTGTGCTTGTTTTGGGGTCTCTGAATTTCTGTTTATGGTTGTACCTGCTCACCAGGGGACAGTTAACAAAAGTTACTGTCTCTAAGAGATCATCTGTTTAATTGATGAAGGACCATGTGAACCAGTGAAGTCAAAGGTCTAAGGTTATGTTTTAAATGCAGAAATAAGGTGGGGGAAGAGTGAGAGGCAACAAGGAGTTCAGCTCCCTAAAGGTGCTGTAGCGCTGGGAAGTGACAGGATTGCAGCTTCCAAGCAAAGCAAGGACAGAGGACAGTAGGGAGATGGGGGACGGGAAAGGAAGTGATCTGCCAGGCTGTTTTTTCCATAAAAACTGGCTGTAAAACTCCAACCGATGGGAAGCTACTTTGTCTGGGTGACTTAATGCTGCAGTGGCTGGGGGGATGTATGCAGCTGCCTAGGTCCTTGCAGACAGGCAGGCAGGCAGGGGCCTGCGAAATTCCCCATGGAGCTGGCTGCTCCTTCTAGGTTGTCACAAGGTGTCGGAGGAAAATGCCTGCTTGCAGCGTTGATCTAAAAGTAAGATAAACTTAAATAAATAAAAAAACTGTATTAGAGATTTTTTTTTCTGAATGCAAGAAAAATCACTGTTCTTGCTAAGCATATGGCTTCCATCAATTTCTCAATTTTTGCTCTTCTACCTTGATACAATTAAGGAATGGATCAATTCTTCCTGCTGCTACTTTGTTTTTAACAACTCAGGAAAAAAATACACTGAAAGTATTGCAAAACAAGAGGAAGCACACTGCAGGCTGAATTGTGTCTGTGTGTGCATGCACTGTGTAACTCAGTGGTTAAGCGTGCTGTTCCATAGGTGGAGATTCATGAGTAGGACAAGTAGAAAATTTCATTCAGGCAATTTAATAACTTTGAATTATTGTTCTGGTCTTTGGTTAATGCTTTTGGCAGAGAGCGTACTGGTCAATCATACTTGCTCGGTTACTCACCTAAATCAAGTTACTGTGGTATTGCTGTCACTGAAATAACAAACTCAACAAAAATCACCCTGGCAAAATAAGCGAGGGAAAGTGTTAATTGTGGAAGCAGAGAAGATACCAAGGTGGGGAGAGGGAAGGCTGAGACCCTGGAAGCTGAGCGGGCTTTCCATTCTCCAGGCTGTATTGCAGCAGCTCTGAGGAGGAAGGCTCTTTGCAGTCCCTATGCTGAAGCCAGGAGCTCAGCAGGCTACCACTCTGGCTCTCCCCCTTGCAGCCCCCTTTGCTTCTCAAAGGGTTCAGGGTGCTCTGGTAATGTCCTCTGTTAAATTCCACCCTAGGTGTGCTGGAAAGTGTAAAGAGCACCATCAACAGGGTCCTGCCAGCTTGCTCTGGCAACAGGGCAAGATGGGTTGCAGGGGGAGAAGGGAATGGTGGTCTGTGGGATCAGGGATGAGCGAATGGGAGTAAGAGAGCGGATGGGAGTAAGGGGGTGCCTGCTTGAGGGTGTGGAACGTGATGCTTGGGGTTTTGAGGAGGAAGAACATTAGAGCTTTGTCATTTACTGAAACACACCTCCTCCCATCCTTGCAAGAGGGATACGGTGCGTCTTTAAATTCATCTTTTAGTGAGGTCTCTGGCAGTTGAATCTGCTGGCTAAAATGTGTTTGAGACTATTAAATGACTGTTGGAAGCAGGGAAATTATGTTCAGTCTTACATTAGTTCGTTCCTCTCCTCTTCTAATTAGCTCTGACTTAAAAGGCTATTTCAGAGTTTGGCTGAATGTCTATAAAAGCACAGAATTGTTCTGCTGAGGGAGCTCCTCTTCTGTGTGCCTGCCTGTACAACAGCAAATACTTACTGGTACAGATTCAGGTCTCAGTAAAAGTTTTTTATTGTGGTGGTTCACCTCCGGCCCCTCGAGATAGCAGCTGATAAATCAGGAAGCCGAGTTTCGCACTTCTTAAATGCCTGCAGTGTAGTTGCTTGGGCTCTGGTGAGGTTTGAGCCGCCAGCAGTCTTGATGCACTTCTCGCCAAGCAACCAGCAAAGGGGCGATGCACTCTACCTGCTCTTCCCCTTCATTTATCACCAGCAAGGGCTGGGGCTACTTATCTCTTGCCTTCCCTTTCCCTTCAGTTTCTCACTACGCTGTTGGTGTATTTGGATTTAAAGCTCTCGAACAGGAGCCTGCTGATGGCTTGCAACCCCTTCTGTTTTCCTTTCTGCCTCCTGCAAGCTATCTTGCTGCCAAAGAGATGTTTCACCATTTTTTACCTAGCGTTTGTCCAGCGCTGGCTCAAAGCAAAATGGCGTGCGTTTACATGTGTGAGTGGTGAATTTAGGAGCAAAACCAGTAAGCTGTTAGGCGCGATCCCCGCCTGGAGCACTTCACCTGCCTGGTGTTGGCAGGAAAGGGGAAAACCGCAACTGAAACTGTGATTGTGGCTCAGCTGGCTCGCAGGGCTCCTCTGCTACTGCCTTGGTGCGGCTGCAGCCATGCCTGCCGCACAGCACAGGAGCTGATCGCGGCCCTAGCAGCTGCTTGCCCCCTCTGCTCCTCTAAATCTACCAGTGTGTTGACAGTAACAACAAAAGTCTAAATAATACAGGCAAGTGATGCTTACAGAAGCATCTGATGGGATGGAAACTCCTTTTCTAAGCTTGACCCAGGACTTACTCATTTTGATGCTTTTGTAGCATGTGTATGGGCTTTTTTTGAAGCAAATGAAGGCGCAGTATCTGATTCCTTGAACTTTTCTTCTGACTTGGTTGTGCCTGGCTTTCCCATACCAAGAGCCTTCTTAGGCATCACCATGCCTCCTCGAGAAGGGTAGAAAAGGTGGTTTTGTTTTGTTTTTTTAAAAAGGCCTGATTTAAGGGAGGTGACTGTGTTAGCTAATTAATGAGTAATTAAAGCTAGGAAGTAAAGTAGAAGTGCTTTCATTCTCTCCCATCTCGTTTAGTTTTTGCTGGGCGTTCTGAGAGCAGCCGTGAAGCTGCTTTGTTGCCAAGGTGACTTGTAAATGTTGCTGAGGCGATGCTGCTCCGGTGCATTTCCATAGCACAAACATGATAAATTATGGGATGCATATGTCATGAGTCATAGAATTGTTCAGAGATCAAGTGATTTAAGCTATTGGCACGGACATGCGCATCAATACAGGCATGTGATGATCGTATGTCAGTTCATAACAAAGCTCTTCAGCAGTATTGAAAAACCATACCCAAGTGCAATAGATTGAATAAATTCTATAAGCTTGATCGAGGGCCATAGTTAGCCATTTATCTAATATTATAGATAAAAAGCTGTTGAAGCCTTAGCTGGGAAAAAATAAAACCCAGTATGTTAAAAATCATCTTAAGGCATGAGGTCATGGGGAAAAAGTTATAGCAGTTTCTCTGCGTGGAAGTAAATGGTGTAATTTGCCAAAGCCTTCAGAGCTGGTCTTGGACGTCAGAGCAACGTGCTGGTGTCCCTTTGTATGGTAATCTCCTGCTTTGCTTTTCTCACTGGACTGTGTGTGTACCTGAACAAATGAAAGATGGAGACAGTAAACATGTCCTTTGCCCTGGTCAGTTTTTTCCTACCTGCAGCAGGAAGTCTGTGTAGGGAGAATGGTGATTGCTTGTTTATGCGGTGCGGTGGGCTTGAGGAGAAAGCAACAAATGTGGAAAACTCCCAAGCCATAGGTACTTGGAGGGAAAAATGGAATCAACTGGGTTCCCTCTGCTTCGTGGGATACTCAAAATGGGATACTGAAGGTGACATGGAATTTCTTACTGTTGTTGTGATATCCATGTTGAATAGTGGGTTTTAGCATTTGGATAGTCATTACTCTGCTCGGATGAGTAAAGAGTGTCTTGCATAAGTGAGCGCAATGAGACGTTTGTTGCTCCAGGGAAGAGGAAAGGCTGTTTTTAGCTGCCATGTTATTTGAACGAAAGAATTGAAGCTTAAACACTAAGATGTGTTTCCTTCTTTGCATCGCATGGGAGGGCCTGGTCTCAAGCAGCTGGCAGCAACAGGAAGATGGAAAAATGAAGGAAACTTTTTTTAGGGTAGCACGTTTGTGCATGCGTGTAACTGTTTCTTATGAGTCTGTAGCCTGCGCACTAAGGATATACTGCTTCAGGCAGAAACCATATGGAAAGAAGCATCTTCTCGATTCTTCCTTGTTTCTAGTTGGACAGGACAGTAAGAAATGGTTTGAGTTGTTGGTGCTGGTTCTCGCAGCTGGTGTGAGACTGGCAATGTTGGATGCTGGAGGAAGGAACACATTTAAGAATTTAATCTCCTTACTCATAAAGGTGTGTTGCTATGAGAACTCAGCATTTATCCTGTGTTTCTGGCTACCTCGTTATTGTTTGAATAATGGTAATACGAAAACTCCCAACTATTTTGTTGTTGTTTTACTTCCTCAGGTGGAAGAAAAGGATATTGTAGGTCTATGGCAAGGGGGAACAAAAGCAAATAAATTCTCCTTGTCCTTGTTGGACACGGAAGATATGCTTATATTGCTGTGCTTTGTGTTGACATTTATATCTTAATTTGGGGAGACATTCCGTCTGATCTGGGTTGTTTGCAAAACAGTTCGAGGACAAGAGTGGAATCCAATGGTAAAATATTAATAGAACCTGTGCTCTGTGAGGCGGTTGCTGCTGTGCCAAGGGGAAAAACCTCTGGGCATGCGACGTGTCCGTGCAAGCTGTGTAGAGAGCCTGACAGTCTGTGGGTTATGCTGTGTCCCCAACAAGCAGCTGACCTTTGTTCTTTCGCGGTGAAAATCCGGCTGTAGAAGAGGCGGGGGCAGCTTCGGCAGCAGAGCAGATAGGCAAGGACGTGTCCTGCACGGCTCCCCGGCTTCCCCGTCACTGTCCTCTCGTGTTGATGCAGGATGATTACGCAACTGGGATTAATGTGCGGAGATGTTGCTCCTCTAATGGTCTTAACTGCACGTAGCGGGACGGATTTCAGAGACCGTGTGCGTGGCGGGCAGCCCTGGAGAGGGATTTCTTTCTGACTTGGTGGCTGAGAAGGAGGAGACCTCTGTTTCCCTCGGATGTGACCTGAGAACAGAGGCAAAGGTGTTGCAGAGCCTCTGGCAGCAAGGGCTTTTTGAATGAACTTCAGTAGATGTGCGCTGTTCTTGGCACGTGGAGCCCTGGAGAAATGCCAACGGTGACGGGCTGTTAGCGAGGTTACAGCAAATGTCTTTTCTCTCCTTTTTATTTTTTTAGCATGGATGGTCTCAGTGAGCTCAACTCAGCATCTCCGTGCTAAGGCTGAGCCCTCTTGCAGACATAGAAGGAATTAATCTGCAGTGGGTTGCTTTTGCTGGTGGCAGGTTGGAATTAGCTTGCTGTTTCCTGGAAGCACCAAAGATTAAGACCATTGCACACACCCCCCCCAGCCTGCTACTTCCTTTGACCCCGCGAAAGCGGGGGGAAATTGGTCAGGATGTGCCTGCCTTTTCTCAGGCCAGACAGTGTTAGGAGTAGGAAAGCTGTCCCGATCTAACGACTTGCAGCGTGAATTGTGACTTGTAGTTCCTGGGATGGCTGGGGACATGAAGGCTATAAACAGCACGAGTGTGGCAGAGAGTGCCCTTACCTGATCTCTTTGGGAAACTAAGTATATAAGTACAATGTTCCCTTATGTAAGAAGGGAAGTTAAGAGGTTGCGTTAAAAATCTAAAATAAAATCCAATAGAAGCATCTCTAAAGTGATACTTACAATGTGGCTGGTCCAGCATCTTTTATACTGTGTGAAACAGCACTACTAGGGCTGTTGGTGTGTCTGTAGGGTACAGCTGTTCAGCAGCATCTTCATCCCAGATGTGCAAGTATGGCATGATGCCAGATTCATTCTGATTTGGGGGGGACAGTGGTGATTTAGAGGCACATTTGTAGTAACCTGAGATATATGTTTTCTGGAACATGTTAACATTGCTGGCTGAAAGAAGTGTGACAAACTGTATTTTAAAGTCTTGAAGGGAGCAGGTGTTGGCCAGACGGCCTTGTGGAAGGGGGCATCGCCAAATAGCAGAATGGCCCTAGTGTCCCACTCACCTGTAAAAAGTCAACTTTTGTTTTGATTTTGCTTGACAAAGTATCTTTCAAGCATAGAATTATGGACTATCAGGTTGGAAGGGACCTCAAGGGTTGTCTGGTCCAGCTTTTCTTGGCAAAAGCATGGTCTAGACAAGAGGGCCCAGCACTTTGTCCAGATGAATCTTAAAAGTGTCCAATGTTGGGGAATCCACCAGTTCCCTGGGGAGATTTTCCGATGACTGATGTTCTCATTGTGAAAATTTTTACTCTTGTGTCCACTTGGAATCTCCCCAGGAGTAACTTGTACTCATTACCCCTTATTTCGTTGTGACTCCTTGTGAAAAGGGAGTCTCCATCTTTTTTTTTGTAGCCATCCTTTAAATACTGGAATGTGGTGAGAAGGTCTCCCCTTAGCTTTCTTTTGTCAAGGCTGAACAAACGCAGTTCTCTCAGCCTTTTGTCATATGGCAGTCTTCCTTTTATCTTTATTGAACTTCATAAGGTTCTTGTTAACTCATTCTTCCAGCCTTTCTATCCAGGTCTTCCTGCAGGGTGTCTCTGCCTTCCGAAGTGTCCACTTCACCACTCAGTTTGGTATAATTGACAAACTTCATAAGGGTACACTTGATACCATACCACAGATCACTTACGAAGGATAATTAAACAACTTTGGGCCAAATACTGATCCCTGGGTAGAATCCACTTGTGACAGGTGGCCAGTATGAAAAGAACTTATTTACCACCACCCTCTCGGTGTGGCTGGTCAGCCAGTTCCCCAGCCACGGCACAGACCACTTCTCTAGATCTTAACTTATTAGTTTCTCTAGGAGGAGGCTGTGGGAAGCTGTATCAGAGTTCTTGGAGAAATCAAGGTAGATAATGCCCAGCACTTGCTCCACATCAAGTGAGCAGGCTACTTTGTCTTGCAAGGCGATCATGTTTCTCAAGCACAGTTTGCCGTTGGTGAATCTGTACTGGCTTTTCCCAATCATGTGCCTCATTTGACTTGTGATAGCCCCCAGGAGGATTTTGCCATAGGTTTCCCAGGAACTGAAGTAAGATTGATGGGCCTGTAATTTCCTGGATCCTCCTTTAAGCCCTTCTTGTAGATAGGGGTGACATGAGCCTTCTCCAGACTTCCCTGATATCCACAGCTTCTCAAAGGTTATGGAGAGTGGCCTTGCAACATCAGCCAGCTCTTTTAACGCCCTCAGGGCCCATCAATTTTTAGGGGTCAGGGTCCTGTAATAGTTTGCATACCAATTCTTCCTTCACTGACGGTGGATCTGGGTTTGGATCGACCTGAGTTTTTGTCTTCTAGGCCTGAGGCCCAACAGTGCGCTGATAGAGATGGAGGTGAAGAAAGTGTTGAGAACTTCTGCCTTTTCAGTATTGTTGGTGACTAATTTACCCTTCCTGTTTAACAACAGGGCAGTATTTTCCTTCTGTTTCTTCTTGTTCTTCACATACCAGAAGAACCCGTGTAGTTTTTGACATCTCTAGCCAATTTCTATTTGAGCTGAGCTTTTGCTTTTCTAACACTGGCAATGTCCTTGTAGTTCTCAGCAGATATTCGTCCACTTTTTCATCTGTGATCTGCTTCTCTTTTGGTTTTGAGCGAACTCAGAAACTTGTATTTAAGCTAAAGAGGTCTCTTGCTCCACCTGCTTCCCTTAACTTTAAAGGGGATGAACTGTTATTGTGCTTCCAGGAGAGTGTTCTTGATAAACTCCCAGGACTCCTTAGCTCCATTATTCTCCATGGAAGCTTTCCATGGAATCCATCCCAGGGAAGACTGGATGAGGCACTGAGTGCCATGGTTTAGATGATGGTTGGTGTTAGTGTTGGTGTTGGTGTTAGTGTTGGGTTATAGGTTGGACTTGATGATCTCAGAGGTCCTTTCCAACCTTATGATACTGTGATACTGTGATACTGTGAGAGAGTTGAAGTTTGCTCTTCTAAAATCTGATGGTTTATAAAGCAGTGCAGCCCTGCAGGCAGCTTCCCAAACAGCATAAAAATGGTGCTGGGGTATCTTCTGGTGCCTGCAAACATCTCTAGAACCTTGGGTGCTACTTGGAGCTGTTTCCAAGTTCTAGTGAGGAAAAATCTCATCAGAGAGGGATTTCCTTCCCTCCCTCTCCCTCCCTCCACTCTGCTTTCTATTGCTGACAACAGGAGTCAAAACCATCAGGTGTTGGCAGAGCTGTAGGAAGATGCTCTCAAGATAACCTGGTATAGAGTAGGCTGCATCCAGGGGTTGGTGTGGTGAGTCTCGGAGCAGATAGGAGGAGAGAGGGGGCTGCAGGGGACCAACATCTGCCTTGGTCAGGTGGAAGTGTGGAAGTTGAAGGACAGGCTGTATGGGGGAGGAGGCTGAGTAAGGATGGGAAGGATCAGTGGGAGGAAAGGGGAACAGAGCTGTCAGGAGTCCAGGTAGGAAATCAGCAGAAGTGTTTGCAGGAAGAGAAGTGCGAGAAGGAAGGAAGGGCAAGGAGGAGGAAGAGGAGAAGAGACTGAGCTGTGGGGAGATAAGACGGAGCATACAGATGGTTTGATGAACAGCGGCAGACGTGCAGAAACAGTATCGTGGTCAGCCAGGAGGGCTAAAACGCACGGGAAAACCAACTTGCTTGTGGGAATTGTAAATAGGAAGCTGATTAACCACATTGTAATCTGTACTGCCTGACTGTCTAATATTCCTCGGCTAGCTTGGTTTAAACCCAAGAAAAAGTACCTATTCAAGATGATGATTAAGTGCCATTTTAAGTCAAGCATCCATTTAAAATTGCTTAAGCAGTCTCTAAATTTGGAAGGAACAGTATTGGGAGAGGCGAAGCCGAAGTTAGGCTAAGTGTGGCAATATAACTGTTTTGGGCCTAGTTTGTCAAACTACTTTTGAGTAAGCTTTTCAAATGTCACCTGGTCACTGCTGCTAGAAATGTCCCTGAAAAAAAGTGAGGTCTTTCTTAAAAGGAGGTGACAAAGATCAGAAGATGTACAGTGGCTGGCTGGTTACTCGAAGTGAGGAAGCCTTTTCATAACCTTGGATTCAAGTAGTGCTTTTTGCAAAATATCATGGCTATTCTTAGTCGTATTCCTGTGTACGTGTGTGCGCTCTCTGTGTCCCATTTGTATCTCCAGAAGAAGGGATAAATGCTTTTAAGTCAGACTCTGCAATTTGATGTGAGAAGTTGGGGAAGAATTATGAATTAATGAAAGATTAAGACTTTATTATCATCAGAAGGTATTTTTGAAAAGAAGGTAATTGCAAAGTGAAGTTTGGATTATTACCTACCCACGGTTTTGCAGGGCAAGGTCACTTTCTGAAAAGTGTCTGTGCTTTCTCTATCTAAAGATGTTTCTTCATTTAAAAAAGCATATTGTGATGTTTCTATGGCTACAAGTATTGTGAATGTTGTAAGCCTTAAATTGATGTGGAAACAACACAAAGTATTGTGCTTTTTGGGGTACTTAGCTGTTGAGAAAACCATTGCATTAGGCTGACTGGAGGAGATGTCCTGAAGTAAGATTTTGTGTGTATTTGCATGCCTCATAAACCATTAAGCCATAGTGGAGATGACATTGAAGAGATCAGAGAACATAGGTTTCTCACAATGAATTGTTTTGTATTTATTGGACCTTGTGTTGTTTGTTTTTTTTTTATTTTTAGGTAACTTTACTAGTACAGAAAACAACCAAGGTAATTTTCTTGAAACTCCAGAGGAGAAAGAGCTCTCAAATGAGAAATGTTATTTAGAGAGACAGTCTATATATGAAAAAACAGAAGACCAGCCAACAGAAGATATTGGCCAACATCCATGTCCACGTCTGGACAGGAAGCGTAAACACTCTGGTGAGAGAGTGCAAAATGATGGCAGCCAAAATGAAAACTTTGTGGATGAACTGCAGGATGAACTTATATCAAAAGCAAAAAAGAAGAAGAACTCCAAAGGTAAGACAGCATTTTGCTTCAGTCTCTTTCAAGGAATGTCTTGTGAAAGGAATGTCCCTTTGGCTTAATGTGTTTCCATTTTTGAACTTGATAGTTACTAATGTGAGCACTGTCATTTCACTTAAAGTTATATATATGTATATATATGTCTGTATTATATATATATATATATATATAAAAATCTTGGCATATAAGGGTAAAGCACTAGTCATTGGACACTGTAGCCACAGCAGTGCAAGTTACTGTAGTGCATGTAACCCTTAATGAGCGAACATTTAAAATGCATAGTGTGGTGGTAAAGCTGAGACTATATGCCCCGAAAGTGAAATGTAGCTTTTGTTTTAAGTTGAGGGGGCCTTTTGATTAATTTTTAGTTATTTTTCCATTAGATGACTGGCCTGAGAGGGAAATGACAAACAATTCCTCTAACCACTTAGAAGAGCCCAGTTGTAATGAGGTGACCAACCTGAAGGTGTGCATTGAATTAACAGGGCTCCATCCCAAAAAGCAGCGTCACCTGCAGCATCTTAGGGAACTATGGGAGCAGCAGGTGTCACCAGAGAGATCCCCGTCCGGCAAGTTGGGCCGGCAAAGCAGGAAAGATTTAGCTGAGGCTGTTCAGCCAGAGGCCACTGCAAAGGTCAAAGACTCCACAGAAGAAAGGCCCACCAAGAAAAGGTCAGAGGCCAAAAGCAATAGAAGTTGGTCTGAAGAGTCCCTCAAAACCAGTGACAATGAACAAGGTATGCAGAGACTACTAGGGAAACCAGATGGCTTTAGCATTTACAGTGACGCATGCTGCCACCGATGTTAAGGAATTGTCGAGAGCTTTTTTTTTTTAAAAAAAAGAATTATATATTTCTGTAGAAGTCCATTTATATAAGGACTGACACCTCCTCTTTAAGAGTTGCACTGTAGCTGATACTCGGCAGACAAGAAATGTGTTTGTGTATGTGTGTAACTATGTGTTTGTGTGTGTGCGTGTGTGTGTGCACGCGCGTGTTTTGGCTTTAAATACTCTTTCATAGATAATATTAAGCTGAAGTTTATGTTTCAAGAGGAGACCGGGGCGGGAGGCGGGACACGACACAATGCGGGCATGCTTCTGGGAGAGGGAGGGAGCAAACAGGCTGCTGCTTGGTGTGAGAGCATTTAACCACACATAGGATTTGAGGAGCTTTGACCCTCTGAGACAGCATCAGCACAGCTAGCAGCTCTTGATCTCGGGAACCTAACGCCTCCAGCACTCTCAGCACCGCTGGGTTTCCTTGCCTTTCCCAGGGCACATGCTCAAGAACAAAGCTCATCCTCCTCCCAAAGAGGAAGCTCTGCTGGTTTGTCCCAAGCATGTCCTGTAAGCCCCTGTGGCCCCACTCCCCAGCCCCTTTGCAGAGATCTTCCCAGCAGCTCTGTCCTAAGGGGTTGCTTCCTCAAAGCATATGAGCTTTCCTTGGCTTCTTTCTGGCTGCTTCTTTCCCCCTCACTCTGCTTCCTCCTTTTTCCCATCGTCTCTCCATTTTCTGCCCATTCCCTGTCCTGGGAAAGAGCCTGTCGAGGCAATCAGCTGAATTTTCTTCCAGATGCACAGGTCAGTCTCCTTTCCCCACTGTCCTCAGCCACCAGGCGTATTGATCGCTCTGCTGCTTTTCCTCTTCCCTGTGAGTTTCTGCCTGTAGCGCGGTTGGAGGATTTGTGAGGAATAGCAGCAGGCAGCCCATGTGGCCAGACTTCCTCGTGCGTCCCCTTCAACCTCCTTGTGAATACCCATCTCTGGGCACAGCAGAGAGCCCTTGTCTCCTCTTTCAGCTTTTCAGGTAAAAGGCTGCAAACACTTTCCTTCCTTCCTCTCCTCCTCTTACCCCTCCAAGTCCTTTGCCTGCTTTTAAGGAAAGGCTTTTTCTGGGAGAAGGAGCTCCGAGTTGGGTGTTTAGGTTCTTTCCTCCCTCATCAGACTGGGAGCTTCGTCATACTGGTAGACATTGACTCTCCAGCTGGCCTAGCCTGTAGTTTAGCTGAGATCCTCTCAAAAGAGAGAAGCACGAGGAGAGCGGGTCTCTTGTCCCGTGCTGGCGAGAGTTTTCCTAGGTAGCATCTCTGAAATGATCACAGGCAAAAGTGTCGGCTTCCCTTCTGCCCCAAAGCTCCTCGCCCATCTTTCCCCATGGCAGGATTATCTGAGGGGGCAGAAAACCCCAAACTTTGATGCTTATTGATGGGGAAGGTTCTCCAAAGGGATTTGTGGAGCAGGAGATCAAAACTTAGTTTAAAAGGGGCTTTGACTCTTAACTCCCTTGCTTTATGTGCTGCCTTGGCGAGCATGGTATCGGCTCAGACATCCCTGCCCATCACCTGCTTCCCTTTGTACTTTGAGAAAGAGATACCTTGTAGAGATTAAACGAGGGTCACTAACAAGAAGCCGCATTGTATAAGGATGCTCTAGCTTTCCCTTGGAATGCTTCCCTTGGCAGCGGCAGTCTTCTCTAACACATGACCTTGGAAAAGAAGAAGAGGTGGCTCTCTATGTATGCACTGTTCCCAAAAGCATTCAGATTCAGTCGCCCCATGGCTATGGATAACCTCTTGGTTTTGGAATCTGCAGTAAAACCATAAGCCTAATTAAATTTTGCCTTGCCATTCATTGTGAGAGGTGGTGGAAGTCAATTCAGATCACTTTTCTGATGCTCCTTCGGCTCCATTGAAGTGTAAATCTTTGAATTCCCTCTTTCTTAGTTTACCAAGATGAGGACATTTTTCCCTGTTGTGTGACAGAGCATCCTCTATGTGACAGTAGCATGGGGATTGAGACTTCCCAGCTTGTCTTTCTTGCCCAGGACTAGTCCTCAATTTTTTATTAAACAAACAGGTATCATGAATGCAAGAATATTCTCTGCCACTTGCAGCTTTTCTTTTTGCTTTGGGGCTGGGAACAGCTGTTCCTGGTGCCCAAGTACTGCCTGTGAACACAACAGTCTCTGCTACTGGGACGCTGATTGTGTCCCAAGAAGTGGGCTATAACAGGGTCTGGAGGTCGACCTCTATGCCCGTGAAGCCTTAGTCTAACAGAAGGCCGATTTGCTGCCTGTACCTGCAAATCTGTGGGTAGACGGAGGATGCTGACTTCTGGGTTGTTACTCCAGTTGTTTTCAACCGAGGATGTTATTATGGGAGGAGTCATGCATCACATCACAAACTGACATGGAGCTATCATCCCTCTGTCCCCTGGTCAGTGCCTGCTGACTAGATGACCAAGTGGTGGCTGCTGGAAATGTTCTCCTGGTGACTCTTGTGGCTGTTGCCTCCTTGCTGTCTCATTTGTGGGTCAGAAACACGGGAGATGGGATGTGGCTTGCCTGAAATAATTTCAGAGCCCTGCCTCATACTACTCATGAAGTGACGTTATCCATGCTGGCTCTTCTGAGCGCAGCAGGTCCATGGGCATGGGGATGCCTGCGACCTCAGGGCATTGTGCTGCTTGCCCAGACCCGTGGCCGAGCTGGGAGCCATGATCTCTGCTGTTGTCCCAGCTGCGCAATAACCTCCCTGTGTTGCTGGCAGTGCGGTAGCCAGCCCTTCCGACAGTCCCCCAGGGAGCTGTGGCTGCTCACCCATTGTGAGGAGAAAACCCAGGCAGCACAGAAACAAAAGCCCCAAGAAGAGCTGGGAGGATCTTGCCCATCGGGAAGGGCACAGCCTGCCCCTTGGAGCTGCCTCGGGTTGCAGGCAGCACAGCGGCTGCTGGCTTGGCAGGCAGGAGGAGGCAGCTGCCGGGGTGGGAGCTGAACAAGCGAGCATTCAGGTGACGCGGCAGGAGCTGCTTTTCGTGTGGACCTCTCTGCAGCCTGCGGGAAGGGAGGCAAGTCCTGCTCTGAGTCAGACTTGCCACAACCCACATCAGTTGGAGGCCTGGGTTTTTTATTTTTTGGTTTTGGTTTAGTTTAGTTTTTTTTTTTTAATGGATATTTGGGGATATTCCTGCCCGCTCTTGTTTTCGTTTTCCCTTCACATATACAGAGGTCAGAAAGATGGGGTGGGATTCTAGGATTACTCACTTGCTGTTTTTCTGCCCGTGTGTCTTGTGTTTCCCACACTGGTGCTTGGCTTTTTCTGGACAGCTCTGGCCTCTTGCAACATTATTGATCCCGAAGCTCCTGGGCATAGCTTTGCTACTCTCTGTCTCTTGGCTGCAGTGCCCAGTTAGTATGGTGCCTGCTGAGACTGCTGTGGAGGATCAAAGTGGAGCACAGAGTTTACGTGGAGCTTGCAGGCTGGAGTACCCATCTTTTGTGGTGATTAATCCTCTGCTTTATTGCCTTAGCATCCCTGCATGGGAAGGTCTGCAGTTCTTTGAGATAGGCCTCTCTTCCTGTGTTTCTGTTTTCTCCATCCTTTGGGTATTTCTGTCCTTTTCCAGACCTGTGGGATTTTTCTTTCTATTCTTGTTTTACTACATGCAGCAGTTTCTTACTTCTCTTGCACTCACCAGACCTCATCACTGCTGCTTTCCATCTTTGCAATTTTGTTAGTAGCTGATTAAGGAGATAATGATGAAAATTCTGTCTTGGAATCAGGTTTTTCACATGTTAGTCCAATTAGGTAGCTGGGAATGGGAGAATTAAGCACTCCTTACTTCATGCTGTCTGCAGATTTGGAAAGACAGCCTTGCATCCATAGGTTCAGCCTACAACAGAGTGACTTCCTTCAGGAATGCAAAGCGTAAGATACTTAGTGGATTTTTTGCTGAACAATCTGCACATCGTGTGTCCCTTAAGTTCCCTGACATCTGCTTGGCATGCATCTTTTTCTAGAAAGTGGCTTGAAAGAACTGAGGGATTTCTGTTTTCATCTTTAATCTAGAAAGCTTTCTTCTACAAGTTGCTTTCACAGATCTATTTAAAGGAAGACAAAAGTGCGATGCTGCCCACCAAGAGGATTCTAGATTTTATTTTCCTTTTTACTGACTGGCTCTGCATCCAGTATCTTTAAATAAAGATCTCTCTTCTCTGAGCAGCTACCTTATTTGCTCCTGCCGTCTCTTCTGTTCTGAAAGCAGCATCACTTCAGAGACTTCTCAGAGCAAAGGGGCCACTTTCAAGTGCTCAGGGTTTTTTTCTGCACCTTCCCTTAGTGGTGTGGTATTGTTGGGCTGAAGTGCCCCCTCCTTTCCAGCAACCTTTAATTCATTTTTCTGCAGAGGAGTTGGTTCTGAGGTCACCTTAATTCTCTTCCCAAGGGAAATTCAGACTATAAAAAGTCAGCTTTCCTGTCCTTGTTTTGTTGTAAATCTGCTTGCACTTTGGGGAGAAAAAAAAAAGTAACCACCCTTTTCGCATGTGGCCTGGATTGCCAGATTGTGGGATCCAGCATGCTAGAGCTAACTCTGCTGCCATGGGCAAGCAGAGCACTGGCCTTAGTTCCCCGATGTCCCAGGGATTTCTCGTCTCACAGAAAGACTCACTTCTGGTCAGAGTCCTCAGAAAAACACAGCCAATCGCTTTCCTTGCAAAATCCGTGCACTTTTTGATAGGTGGTTTGCACAGGACATCTGTAGGGAGGGCTCCTTGAGTCTCTCCTCTCTTGGTTTGCTTTTCAAATAAAAATGCTGCCAAGGAGATGTTCGTCATCTTATTGCCACCTTTAGGTCCAGGCTCAACGTTCCCCCTGTGCTGTCCCATTAAGACCTCATCCGTGCTCCTGTCCTGTCCCCTCCTTCCCTGCCATCTGTTTTTTCTGCCCTGCAACCACACTTAGCCAAAGGTGGACAAGCCCAGCTGGGCCCAGGCTGCTGGAGGAGTTGGTTCCCCTTCAGATAAGCAGTTCCAGGTAAGGAGGTGAGTTTTTCCCATGATGCGGTGGCAGCTTTCCGCTCTGCCTGTGGCAGCTGAGCTGTGGCAGTGCTGAGCTGGTGTGGCACAGCATGGCACGGCACCACATGGCCTTTGTGGTGCCCCAGTGCCCAGCATGGGGCATATCATTTAGTGATTTTTATCAGAGTGTGCTAACTGTTAACGTAACTTTAACTGTCAGGATGCTATTTGCAATTTGAATGTGGGACGCTTAAAATATTAATGATTTGAAAATGTAATTGGTAGATCCCTTAAGCAGCGAGGAGCTTGTGTTAAGTGCTAGCGGTGTGTTTCGCTTTTAACACACCATGCGACGTGTAATGCCTTTCCTTCCCATGTAGGCTTGCCCGTATTCCCAGTGTCTCCGCACATGAAGAGCCTTTCATCCACCAATGCAAACAGCAAAAGGCAGGCTCAGCCAAGCTGTACTCCAGCCTCGAGGTTGGCTGCCAAACAGCAGAAAATTAAAGAAAGCCGGAAGACAGATGGGCTGTACACAGACGAAGAGGAGGATTTCCAACATGCATCTCTGCTGCAGAAATACAGCGAGTGTGAGAAGCCATCAGGGAAACGTCAATGTAAAACAAAACATTTGGCACTGCAGGAGAGGAGAAGGAGGTCATCTCTGACAGGGGATGACACCACAGATATCGAAAATGCTGAAGATAAGGTATCTTTATTTAGACTTAATTGTCCACCAGCCTCTCAGAAGGCAGAGCCAGCCTGCTTAGAACTAATGCGCTGTCATGCATGCAGGGTAGTGGGGATTGCATTCAAATTCATCTGTGGATGCCCTGTGCAGTTTGTATTTGCTTTTCTTAACCCAAATTAAAGGCACTGTTGAAGGGGTGAGGCATCTTGCATTTAAAAACCATAGCAGATCTTCCCTAAAAGAATGTAGATGAGTAGAAAAGTGTAATTCTTTACTGGCAAAATATAATGCATCTCTGTATTGAAAAATGAGGATAAAAAACCTCATAATAATGGTTTTGACAGGTCACGGTAACGAGGAAAGTCAGGAAGCGACCAGAGCCTACTTCAGACTGTGACTCCTCACCAGCCAAGTCCTACGAGCAGAAGCTGTACGATCGCCTGCAGCAGACAACTCCCTCATTACTACCCGTCTCGCAGCCCTCGCAGCTGCCGATCGCAACCCCCCCTCCGGAGACCACCCCGAGCCGGCCCATGCCGCCGGAAGCACGGAGGCTTATTGTCAATAAGAACGCGGGGGAAACGCTGCTGCAGAGGGCGGCACGCCTGGGCTACGAGGTAAGCATCCCTCATGCCCTGTGGGATGATGGCTTTTCTATTTCAGAAGTTAGAACCCTCTTTCCAGTTTCACAGATGGATACTTGCAAACCAGCAGCTTTGAGTTTGGTCATTGAAACTTACAGCCCCCTCCCCTGCTGCATTCCCTTCCCCAGTGCGTGGGATGCTGGGGCAGGTTGCTGTGGGAACATGTCCCCACTGCTGTTGGGGCAGCTGGCAAGGAACGCAGGGTAAGCAGCATCCTGTGTGAAGGAGCAAAGGGTATAGTTTTATTGGTAACCCTCGCTTCCGTTTAAATACAAGCCATCTGCGAACAGAATGAATGTCTTTTTTTTTTAATGTAGTCTTTATGGTGATCCTTAATGAGCTGTACAATTTTTGCTTTTGTTGTCTGTGAAGAGCATGTAGTTTAGGAGAAGGGTTCTATTTTTTGTTCTTCTCTCCAAGGAGTATCTGGTATGTGACACAGGATGTAACGCTTGGAGCGTCCTCTTGCATGATCAGATGCATCATAGGAGCACTCTGCATGCTTTATGCTCGGAGTCTGGAGCTGCTCAGCGTAGCTGGAACAATGTTGTCTAATGAAACGGCCCCCCTGTTGCTACAAAAATCAGAAACTGATGAATCCCCTAGCTCTGCTGTTTTGAAGTATGCTTTTATTGGGGAAATATGGGTATGTAGGTATGAGCATCGTTGTTGCTGAAATTCAGATCTTGCAAAGCGGTTTTTCATTGCGGAGAAAGATGGCTGCCTTCAGTGCGGCTGCAGGGTTTGTCTTGTTGAAGAGAGGACCACTTGGACCTCAGAGCTGAGCTTGAGCCCTACATTGGAAGGTGGCAGCAGCCTGGACCCAGGTGGGACCTTCCCAGCCTCAGGAATTTGTAGAGACCTCAAAATGCCCTTCCTATAGCTGGAGAGCTTTGTGTGGATAGAGGCCTTCTCCAGGTCTGGGAAGGTTTTATTTACCCTAGACAAAGGCTTCTTCTAACCCAGGGCACTTCAGCTAAGAGAAGACGCTGCTACAACATCACTATGATAAACTCCATAATTTAAATTATTTAATTCCCTGCGGACCCAGAATTGTCTATGGATCTGAAATCAAAATGTGCTCTAAGCTATCGGATTGTATTCTTGCACGGTGTCTGTCAGGGCAGGTACTGCTTGCACGTAGCAGGCTGCCATGGGATGCTTATGCATTTTACTTTCCTGTGGCCATTGTGCTCCACTGAGCACAGCAATGCGAGCGGCTCTGAAACTTAGTGATGGGCTGAGGTCTTGTTCTAGCAGGGGCTCAGGTCTCTCTGTTTGCTTTTCTGATAGTGGGAGCTCTTTGCAGCATTTGCCCCTCTAGGGATGGTTGCAGAAAGACTGGGGTGCCTGGGCTTGCCAAGGTGGGGGTCCTGGGGTAGCCTTATGGGCTCACCATGCCGTCTCATCATGAGCTGATTGTGGATTTTGATTTTATGACTCGAATTCACCCAGAAGTTGAAGGGAACACCGTGTTTTTAATAGGCTTAAATATTCTGATTATTTGACCTGACGGTGGTTTGGCCAACGTTGACAGCATCGCGGGGTGTCCTGTTGTTGGCAGAAAGCAGGGCAGGAGGGATGAGTAAGGCAGGGGGAAGAGCTCAGTCTGGGAGCCCAAGCTGCTTCTGGGATCTGACATCGGCTGTGTCTTTCAAGGACCAAAGTGGTGAATGTCTTGTGCTGCTCTGTGGGGCCTTCGTTTGGCCTGTGGTGAGCTGTGATAGTTTGGTCAGCAGTGAAAGCTCTGCTGGTGACCAGACTGCTGCAGATATTAGAAAGCTGAATTTCCTCTGCAGAAATATTAAAGCGGCCAAGAAGTTACAAATACATCTATTTAAAAAAAAAAACAAAAAAAAACCAAAAATGCTCAGTGGGTCAAGCTAATTTGCTGTTTTGTGACCTGTGGCAGCTGCACATGTCTGTTTTCTTCCACCCCCATTAGCCGAGCAGCAATCTTTGGTGTCTACAGCGTGATGGGTGGGGGCTGGTGCTGCAGTGGGAGCGCTGGGTGCTCACAGGCATGTGGGGGCTTCTCATGGTTGCTGCGGTGGCAACAGAAAGCCTTGCGGCTCCTCACCAACCCGATGGCAGAGGAGGCAAATGAGTCTGCACCACTGGGGCTATGGCTTGCGGAGGGATGCCAAGTGCTGCTGCAGGCTGTGGAGCTGTAAGTAACTGGCACCACAAGGCACCACTGAGGGATGTTGTACTGGGACAGAGCAGCACCAACAGCTCTGTGCTGAGACCAAGTGAGCTTGTGCCTACCCTTGGCAGCCTTACCTGCTTTTGCAGCAGGGATGCCCAGAGGCTGTGAAAAGATCCCACCTCAAACTCAGAAGCAGCTCTGGCACCTTTGACATGCAAAGGTGTTGGTGAGCTGTGTATATCGCTCCTGATTAAATGCTGCTGGCTCGGGTGCCTCTGCCCCACTCTCAGTTACACGGCGTGGATGTGTCCCACATAGTTGCGGGAAGGAGAACATAAGAAGTTACGATTTTGTGTGTGAAAGATGATGTGAGAGTGAAATTTCAAAGGACAAATGCAGCTCGTGTCTGGTCAGATTAATTGCATGGCTGCAGCCAACAAGGCTACTTAAAGACTGTGGCAAATGGTCTTTGACTGAGGTTGTCCATACGGTCTGAGCAGAACCTGGCCAAAGCTGGTGGGAAGCTTTTCCTTTTCTTTGCTAGGCTTCTGTTGCCAGGCCTTGCTTTGTCAGGATGCTAGTAACCCACCCCAGACTATGGGCTCTCTCAAATTTGTTCTGTTTTTGCTCATTTGAAATAAATTACTTAAGATAATAGTAGTCTTAAAACTGTAATTTACTTCTTTCGTAGGGGGAATTATAGGGAGTATGAAGTCTTCCTGGGAGAAAAATTACAAAAGGCTTGCGTAATGAATTTGATGGGAGAGGAAACACTGACTGTCTTTGTGCTGCTGGTTGCTTTTTGATGTGTGTCTGAACTTAGAAAGTTCTCTGGTGAGCGTGGGCTTAAATCCTGCCAGGGAAGGCAGAGAAATTAGAGGAATGTATGGTGTGTTGTAGGGGTGGTGGAAAGATGAAGTTTGTTTCCAGGGGGTTTAGACACTTATGAAGACAGTGGTTGTCCAGACAGGGGGAGGGGGTTTGCCCTGTGGATGCCGCACACAGAGGTCTGGCCTTGGGACCCCGGTGGCACCGCTGCTGGAGCAGTAGCTTCTGAAGCATCATCCTGCCCTTGCACAACTCCCCTGGGTCTCCTGCGCCCCGTCTGGGAACAAACTCATTTCTGGTGTTTAGTGTGGCACTGTGGGGAAGAGTTTCAGCTCAGGTTACAGCACCTTGCCCAAGAACCACCTTTTGGGGTTGGATGGAAGGGCATGGGGAATATTCAGGGGGGTGCTGACCCCTTCCCTTGGAAAAATGGGCAGGAGCTGCCACCGAGCATGGGTGAGAGAGGCTAAAGCGAAGGACGCCTCTCTGTAGATGAGGATGGAGTGTGCATATTTGCATGCACCTTTTAGTGTTGTTGTTTGCAGTTAGGCTTGCCAACTGCAGGGAGCAGAAGTGGCGGTGGCACAGATCTTGGCTGTTGACATGCTAGTTCAACTCTTTGGATTAACTGCGAGTGATTTTCAGATTGCTGGTTCAAATAGAGCGCCTGAACAGACATTAAATTGCCCCGTGGCACTTTCAAACCAAAAGTGTGTTTGTGGCACCACACGATCCTGTGTTCGGCAGTGGTGGCTAATTTTTTTGTAAATTGAATAAATCATGTTAAAAAAAGTTAATGAGGCATTTAATTAATTAACAATGTGGAGTTTTATGGTCTTTATGGTTACATTTTGTGGTTAATGACATTCTTCTTATAGCCTCTTAACACAGAATTGCCCAACAAAATTAGCGTTTTTGTCCAGTAGTAGGTATTCCGCCCTAAGACGAGCCTTTCCCTTTTACAAAAATAGACGAAAGGTCTTTTATTTTGAGTTGCAGAATCTATTTTAAATGGTAACTAAAAGTAGAGCCAAATACAGCAGCCGCTTCTGCTACCTATATCCATCTGCTAATTTGCCTGGCAGGGTGGTCTGGTTTTGAAGAAAAATTCGTACCTCTGGGGTATATTTTTACACAGCCTTTTCTTACAGGTTTGAGCAAGTGCAGGGTAAAGAACATCCATTCAGGACTGATTTCTGGCATTTGTACTGATTAGCAGGAACATTAAGAGCCCCTGTTCGTTGAGAGTTGGGACTGTGGGGATCCCAGGTTAAACAAGTGGGTGCATCAGGTGTAGGTGGTGGACTGCTTTGTCCCGGCCGCAGGTCAGGGGGATGCTCTGATGCCTGGGATGGGCAGCTCATTAACTCCGTGCTTTAGCTTGGTGAATGAGGGCCTGCTAAAAGAGCAGCTTCATGCTGTATCCTGGATACCAGCTCTCCGGTCAGGTATACCCAGAGCACAGATTATTATGGGCTTTCCGGTGGATTTTGAAACTGAAAGAATAAATGCATTGCACCCAGCGTTTTTTTTCTTCTCTTGTTTTGGCAAAGCAAACACTTGCCTTTCTCCACACTGTATCCCACTTTGTGAGGATGTTGCTCAGCCTTTGAGAGGAACAAATTCAAAATTAATGGCTTGCCACTACTTTGGGAATGTGGGAGCTATTTTATACGTGCAGCATCACTTATAAATGTGGTTTGTTTCTTTTTTCCTTTTGCATCTGAGACAAATTGAGAAAGACTCACGCCATCCTAAATTTTTGGTTGAGTGATGGAGCAGTCATTGTTTCAAGGCCGCATGACAGTGTAGAGCTGAGTCTGGCCTAGACTCTCGACCGTGGTATATTTGACTGCAAGATGAATTGTGTTAAATTCACATGGCTTCCCACAGCGCCGGGCTCGTTATTGGAACCTGGCGCCTGGCTTTAGTTTTGCAGGGTGGGTGAAAATGGGATTTCCCTAATCTTGATAGAGTCGGGCTTTTTTTTTTTGTTTGCCAGTAGCAAAACGTCCTTTATGTGTCTTAAATGTGTTTTGTTTCGGGTCATGCGCTTTTTCTTTTTAAAATCAAACTGACGTTGGCGTGTGCTGCTGTTGTGCTTGCAGAATTTTCTGCTTAAAAATGCAGATGTAAGAGTAAAAATCTTCCTGCTAGCTTTATGAGTGGAAGCTTTGAGAAGTGGAAAGCTCTGAGTTTAGACTGTGAAATTTGCACGTTCCCCCCGGTATGACAATTCCTGACATTGGGGGGGGCTGTGGGAAGGTCCCTGCAGGGCATGAAGCTCTTGGTGCTGCTTTGCACAAGCCACTCTGCTTGTGGGAAGTCGTGGTCTCCACTGTGTTTCCTGAAGAAACATGACTTTTCAATGGCTCCACCTTTTCTTTTCCTTTTGACTGACTTGTCTCAAAGTGGGTAACTTAGGCATATTGTAGGAATTGTGTGGTTTTGTCTTCCCCCTTTATTTCACAAAGAGAAATCTGCACGTTTCTGCCGCAAGAAATAACTCAGATGTATCTGTTTTTCCTCCTGTTTCCAGGAAGTGGTTCTGTATTGTTTGGAAAGCAAGGTGTGTGATGTGAATCATCGTGACAATGCGGGTTACTGTGCCCTGCACGAGGCCTGTGCCAGAGGCTGGCTGAGCATCGTGCGGCATCTCCTCGAGTACGGGGCTGACGTCAACTGCAGCGCTCAGGATGGAACCAGGTTAGCAACACCCCCAGCTGGGCATCGGGTGGTCACCACCATGGGGCAGTGGCTTCTTAGGCCACGATGATGGGAGGAAGCACCCTTCCCCTCTCTCTCTCTCTCTTCTTCTTTGTCCTCCAGTTGCCATCCTTCTTTATGAAAACCCCCAAAGCAGGTAATGCCACCAAGGTCCTTCTGCAGTGTGTTTTCTTTATTTTACTGATCTTTGGGCAGAAGCGTGGAGGACTCGGTGACCTCTCCTCTCTGGTTAATAGAGGGGTAGAGGCACAATTTTGTTGTAACTAGAGTTCAGTGTATTTTTTTTTCTGGGAATTTTAATAAGCTGTACTTTTTTTTTATATAAAGAGTTTGTGGAATTCCCAGCTGCAGGGCAGGAAGGAGTGATACTTGAGCTGCAGCACTACTTGTATGTGCTCCAGGTCCTTTAAGTTGTGCCAAAAGAGTGGGCTTTGCCTTGTTAGCAGGGTTCCTTTAAGAGCTCGGCTTTTGCGGCAATTGGGTGTGTGAGTCCTATATATGCTATAAAAAAAGTTGTTTTGCCGAACTGTTAAACTATCTGCTCATTTGATATTTTGGATTTCTTTTTTAATCCCGAATTAGGCTTTTTTTTAGTTTCCTTCACAAAATAGTAGGGGTTCTAAATTCGACAGAATAGGTAGTGAGCTTTTTTTTTCCTTTGTGGATTTAAGCTTCTTCTGCATCTCCTGAAGTAGTTCTTTGACCACCTCTGCGGGGCTGACCTTGGGATAACTTTTCCTCAGCATATGCAGAACATTGTCCAGTCTATGCATTTTGGGTCGGTTTGAATTCTGCGAAGCTCCCCACAGCCAGTTGTCTTAAAGGGTTTATTGCATTCACTATCACCATCCTAATAGCCAGGGAGGTAAAATTAGCATAACTAAGAGTCTGCAGCTTTTGTTTTTAAGCTCTTTATTCATTAACTTGGGAAGGGAGGAGTCAGGAAAACAAAAGTCACAGGAGGACCGGTTAGGATGGCCCATTAGAAGTTCCTGATGGTCTGTCGTTATCGGCCCATCACGGCCCCAAGGAAGTATTTCTGGAGAAACGTTGAAACTCTGGCTGGATTGTCAGATTCCTTCTCCATCTCCCACTTACTTGTAAGAAGTCTCAGGTCTCTTGGCTGACAAACAGCACTGCATTTTCTGCTGTCTCCAGCTCCAATGCATGACCTGTACAACAGCCGCGAGTTGCCATGTAAAGAATCCTCAATTATTTTTGTCTCACTTGCCAAAAGTGTTTAAGTTCTGTTCATCAAGTTAACTTAAATTTGCGTAGAAGAGTGTAAAGGAATGATGTAATGGTGTAAGCTGTGATGTAAACTGCAGACGCTGTGTTTGTTAGTGTGGTAGCCTGGGCCATTACTTGGATCCCAGCTGCCTGAAGCTTTGAATGTGTTAGTTGTTACCTGCAGCCTGTGGTCAACTTTTTAGAGGACACCGGCTCTGAGAAGTTGTGACAAAGGGAGCATATGGCTTCAGTCTGAACAAAGCATCCATATGAACGCTAAGAATGTAGGAAAGCTCTGCAAAGTCCATATATCGCTCTTTTCAGTCTTGAAGTGCTTCAGGTGCTCCTGTCAGGGTGGTGGCTTTACATGCATACGTTAAGTTTTGAAAGAGAAGCAAAGACCTCAGCTTGTTTCTTTGATGTTGTCTTTATGCACCGACACAGCCAATTGTAGAGTTCAGTAGAAGAGGTCGTCGGCTTTCTGCACCTGGCTCCTGATGTTATCAGAAATCTTCGTGACGCCAGACCGTAGTGGCAGGGCTAGGGGGTGGCGTTTTCGGGGCGGGGGTGTGTGTGTGTGTGTGTGTGTGTGTGTGCAGGCATGGTGCAGTCCTTCACCCCTCCACTCAGGGCAGGCTCTCTGCCTGCACACCCACTGCTGCCTGCAGAGCACCATCTCCCTCTGCCTGCCCTGTTGAAAGGGTCTGGCCAGGCTAAATACTGCAGTCTTCGGTGTTCCTTTCCCTTAAGCTCTCCAAATGCAGACCCTGAATACACAAGCATTCCGCTGCGGAATTAGTGACTAATCAAAGATTATTATACAATGGGTGGAGATCTTTAAGACCTGTCTCGGAGGCGCCACAGTCGCTAAAGGCTCTTAATCGTCTTACCTATAAATAATAATAGGCAGTGCTTAAGAGGTGAGCACTTTCCTCCCCTGACAGGACCCCAGTAAAGTGCACTAGCTCGACAGGGGGCTGCGGCAACCGGTGCCTGACATTAGCAAGGGTGGTGACTGGTTTATTCGGTCTTATGTCCTTGTTCTTCTCCTCCTGTGAGCGTAGCTGCTTTAAAAACAAAGCCACATGCCAAAAATACAGGCATCTCCTGCCTCTTAGCGAGGCCTCTCCGTTGCTCCGGAGTTCTGCTTGCTAGATTCGTTCTCCACAGCCAGTTTTGCTTTATCCTTCTCGCTGGCAATTGATAAGCTCAGCCTTTTTTTTTTTTTTTTTCCATTTTTTCCCTGGGAGGACCATGCCAACATGGCTTTCTTCCTGCATCCTTTCAGCTGATCTTGGCAGAGTGATGCCCTCCAGCAGCTAATTGCGTTAAAGGAGAGGCAACCGGTGTAGCTGCCCTCCTGCAACTCGTGCCTCGCCTCTTCCGTGGGGCAGCGTTGCGTAATAGAGTAAATGGAAGTAAAAAATACAACGCTGAGATATGGTATTGCTCAGCAAGTTACGAGACCTCTTATTGCAGCAAGGAAAATTCTGATGGTGCCTGAAAGGCTGAGAGCAAACCCTGACTGGCCTAAATAGTTTATAATTTTGGTGGTGGAATGATAAACCCCCAGTGAAATGTTTTCCTAACTCTAGTAGCGGTAAAAATAGTAGGAAGAATTCGATAGTACACAAGAGAGGGTTGAGATGTGTGTCTCCTGTAGGATATTGCAGCACTCGAATGTCCCCAGATCCTTCTGGAGCCTTTCAAAGGGTTTGTTTTAACTTTACCATTAGGGAGAGAGAGTGTTTATTTCCACGATGCTCAGGGCGGAAAAGATTATATGGGCAAAGCAGCCCAGGAGAGGGACTTGTAGGGATCTTTTTTTCCACATCTGAAAAAGTTGCCTACTCCACTAGTCAGTTTTGTATCTTACAAAGAGGATGGTTAAACTCTGCCAAGACTGAAAAACGCTCCTTCCTCTGCCAGCCCTGGTGGGAGAAGCAAACGAGTAGCTGTGCCTTTGCATGGTCCCATTTGTGAGCGTGCCAAGACGCTGTGCTAGCCAGTAAAAGAGCCTGTCAGCGCTCTGTTATTGCCTTTTTCCCCTGCTTTATCTATGGGGAATCTCCTTTCCTCCCCCTCCCACCCAGCTCCCCGCCAGTGTTTTCTTTCCTTCCTTTCCTTCCTTCCATTTATTGTTTTTCCTCCTTCTGTGCAACTTTACTGCGCTTTTCCTTCCCCTTGCCTCTATAAAGTCCCCTCTCATGTTTCGAGCGGCTTCCCTGTGCTCCAGGAGGCGGCAAGGACAGCTCTGCCTGCCCCACTGCCAGGTCTGCCGCTTCTGCCCCTGTCTTACACTACGGTGCTGGGCCAGGTGACCTGTAGAAAGGGAGAGGGGGTCCCATCCCATGGTACAGCCCGTGCACTGTAATTTTTTCCTTCCTGGGGAAGGCCCAGATGCTCTTTAATAAACTTGTCTGGGTGATGTTAAATCGATCGAAACACTAGGCAGTGATTTAGGTCCTGTTTTTAATAAGTGAGGGGATCATCTTGAATCTATTACTGCTTCAAAAGCCACTTAGCTAAGCTTAAAAAACCCAAACAAACAAACAAGAAAACCCACAAACCAATAAACCCACAACACCCTCCTCCACCACTCCCACCCCTCAAAAATATCCTAATTCTAAAATAAAATGGCAAACAGTTCAAACTTAAGGACTGCAGTAAGGTGAGAGAGCTGTGGAGAAAAAGCATCCGCAGCATTTGGCGACAGCCATAATTCTCACCTGTTCCCAGTGCTTGTTGCCAGACTTTCAGCCAGGGATGCTTCGTGCACAGTGAGGGACAGGAGGGTTTGCAGCAAGACTGACCTTTCTCACTGTAGATGTTCAGAGTGTTCTGACCCCACAGCTCAGTCCTCAGGTGCTTACTGACAGGCAGAAACACCTGGTCCTTCTTCAGCCTCCGTGTCAGCAACCCTGTTATTTGTTACCACTCATGTTGTACTGCTTGGGATGTTTAGCATCAGCCAGGTCTTGGATGCGCTTGATGCTGTGTAGGCACGTGATCCTGCAACAGTCCATGTGTGGAAGCACTGAGTCAGTAGGTGGAGGTGGGAGGCTGAGGCTTGCAGGGGCCCCAGGAATGCTGACTTCTCCAGTGCCGTCTGTCTCAAAGGCGTCAGAGCCTTTCGGTGTAATGTTAAAGACTTCCCTGAGAAACTGAGAAGGGATATCCTGACCCTTTGCAAGGGATCCTCACGGACCTCTCTGGTCTTAAAATGCAAAAGTGGCTTCCTAAAGAGCAACACGTTGGGCTTTGAAGGCCTGCATGTGTTGCACTCTCTGCTGCCAGGAGTCTGAGGGGTGGCACGAGCTGGATTGAGGGCTGCTCAGCAGCTGAAGGATACCTGCTCATTTGCTGTGTTGGTGGCCTGGGTTGTGCAAGAGGCAGGCAGTGCGGTATAAGCCCTCTCTCCATAGGGAATGAACCACAAACTCTCCAAATGCAGCTCCTCATGTCAATATAGTGTGGTTTTGCCAAAACCAAAACCACACACAGCTTTCCAGCAAGACAGGGGCAAGCGAGAGTGCTTCATGTGTGACAGATGTTAATCACTCTAAGTTACAGACTCCTGGAAAAGTACTTAGAGTAAGCACACCTGGAACATACTTATTTTTGAGATGGATCAGATTCCTCCTCCCACCAGCAGCGCTATGGTGGGAAAATGGTGGTGGGTCTTCCTCCTTTGTCTGTTTTGATCTGCCTCTGCTCTGTCCCGAGCTCGTGTAGATGCCAGCCCATCCAAAGCGGTGGGGATGTAAAAGGGGACGTTGCTGCATGTGACAGAAGGAGTGGTGGGACATGGCCTCTTTGCAGGAGGGAGTTTCAGTGCTGGTTGTTAGCGGAGCGTTACTTGGGAGATCAGTAGACAGAGATGAGGGATTCCTTGTCTGTGCATCCAGATGACTTCTCCTTGCTGTGTCATTCTGAAAGGTTTCCAGGAATGCAGTACGTGATTCTAGTTAAAGTCCTTCCTTACTTCTCTTGCTTTTTAATACATCTGTTTGAGAACTTAAAAGCCTTGTTGGGGGCAGCAGTGTTGACAGACTAAAAGAGGAGGAGTGTAGAATTGAGGTGGAACTGCCTACGATTGCTGGACATTTCATTTGACTGCCCTTTCAGTTCCCCGTTCATCGTCCTCTGAGGAAAAGATGGAATTTTAACACATCTTCATTAGTCTGAAGGGTAATATGGTCTACTTGCAGACAACTCCCCGTTGCGTATAATCAATTTTAAAGGCAAAAGTTAATGCGATTTATAATTAGCGATAAAGAATTCTAAACCTGGAATTGCAGGCATGTGTATTAATGAATAATCCTTCTGTAGGCTCACCAAATCTATGTCTGAGCTTGTATAAATTTCTCATGCCACATAAAATGCATTAACTTATGGGAGGACTAAACGTAAAGTATCGTGTTTTTCTGTTCTCCAAGTAGAAGGCTTGAATTGTGCTGCAAATATATTCACAAGTCCTATTTAAAGAGGATATAGCACAGAAGTTTAATTCCCAGCAAATTTTCATAACTTATTTCTGTGTACATAATTTAGGAGCTTCGGGTAGCTGATTTCCATGCTTGCCCAGAGGCAGGCTGAACGAGCCCTTACTCCGCAACATGTTGTTAAATTGGCAGAGATTTGGAATGGTAGAGTGACTTGCAGCAAAATTATGTTTGTGAGGCTTCATGCAAACTCCTGCTTTCTGTTACAGCGGTGTAATTATTTTACTGGCCCTTGAAATGCACACGGCGTATGTATGTATGAATAGACCTAACAGAAATATCTGCTCTGAGCAGTCTGACTCTGAAAAGACGGGAGGGGAGGCGATGATGTACAAGTAAAACTGACAGTGAGGTGATTGGCAGCTGTATTAATAGTGTTATTTGCTATAAATAACTTTGATCTGAAGTCAGAAGTTTCTTGTCAAACACATTTGCATAATACTGTTGAGTCAAATTGTAACGCTGTGATCTTTTTTTTTATTTCCCCCTAGACCAATCCATGATGCGGTCGAAAACGATCACTTGGAAATTGTTCGCCTGTTACTGTCTTACGGTGCTGATCCAACACTTGCGACATACTCTGGGAGGACTATCGTGAAAATGACCCACAGTGAGCTCATGGAGACCTTCCTCACAGGTGTGTGGCCATGTTGCTTGGGGCTCTGGTGGTTGTGACAAATAGGGACGGACGTTCCCTGCTCCCCCAAAGTCCCTGCTTCCTGATGGGGATGTCTCCGCACTGAGGAGCGCTAGAGTAGGCTGCAGTAGCTCCCTGTCTGCCTGCAGAAACCCAGTTGCTGCAGCTGGGAAGCATAGCCATGCATGGGGGCTCCTTCTAATTGAAGTTGTACATAAGTCTTGAGGATTATGCCACTATGAGATTTGATAGGTGGGAGGTCAGTGGGCTGTTCCGGTGCCTTCATTTTTCCGCTTGAAATAAAAATTAGTGTTTTCTCCTGTTAGTTTTGGATAAAGACACTTGTATTCCCTAATAACTTTACCTCTGAAAATGTTTGCAGTGTTTGCAGTCAGTGAGTTTAAGTACTCATCCACTGACCTGTCTATATGGTGCAGTGTAGAAAGTGCGTAGGTGTATCAGGGCTCCAGTAAAGTCCAGTATCTTGGGCTTCTCGGCTTCTTGAATCTCAGTATCTTTTCATCGACTCAACTAGCAAATCTTCTAAATTATGTCTGTAGGAAGGACTTACATCTTCTGAATGTATCTATGTGAAAAATCCTTTTCCACCAGTCTCTTTGGGGCCATGGTTTCACCCCCAAGCTGGTGTCCAGAATAACTGTCTTGGCTAAAAAGTGTGCTGCATCCTATCCTTCACGAAAATAAAATGCTGTGCTCAGTTACTGAAGCTTAAGGTTTCGGCTGTCTCGCTTAGGCTGTGTGAGATTCTTTGCTGTGGTGGGTCATTATTTGATGTGATGGGAGAAGGGGTGCAGGAAGAAAGTGAATTCTGGGAATATCTGTGAGAGTGATGTGTGAATATGCTGTTCTTTGTAGCGTGTGCATCAGGAGTACGGTGTGGGTTTTATTTGATGGAAGGTACGGAGGATGCGTAGTCAGACTGTATGACACACGGTCTGCTAAACTTGCCGGCTTTTTGTTCTCATCAGTATGTTTTTGTTGTTGTTTTTTCCTCTCCAGAGTATTTAACTGACCTGCAAGGTCGAGGTGTTGATGACCCTGGTTTGTACTGGGATTTCTATGGCAGCTCTGTGTGCGGTGAGCAAATGTTACCCTTTATTTCTATGTACGCAGAGACTTTCAAAACATGTGGCACGTGGGGGTGGGAGCTGCTTTGTTTTTATGGTGGAGTAAGAAAATGGATTTTATTAACAGATCGCGTTATTGGAAGAAAAAGCAAGACCTGCAACAATCTCTTCAATGCTGACTTGGCACCTTTATTCAATTTTATTTAGATCCAAAAGATGAATCTGGATTTGATGTCTTGGCAAATCCTCCCGGCCCAGGTGATGAAGATGAAGATGGCTTTAGCGATGTGTTTGAATTTGAATTTTCAGATGAGCCTCCCTTGCCGTGTTACAACATTCAAGTGTGTCTCTCTCAGGGGTAAGAACAAATATGGGATTTGGGGTAAAAATAACTGAGATGATCTGCTTGGAATAGCAGCAGTTTGTGTCCATGGGGAAGAGTGCTTGCATTCATTTAATGTAAATGAGAGATGAACGCCGTAATTGCCGAGCCTTTTAGAAAGAAGCTACTAAGGGGTGAGAGGGGGAAAGGCTGACTTGTCGGGCCTGTGTTTTAATTGCCGTAATCCTGAGTGGGACAAGTGACACTTGAACACAAGATTTCTTCCCTCATCCCAGGCAGGCACCTTGGTAGAACATCCCAAAATACAAGTGCTTCTAGCAGTCACATTAGTCATGTTAGTAAGGTGTTCCTAATTTCATTTAATGGCCTTTTCTGTTTTGCTGAGTGGACACGTTTCTGTGGATGATGAAATAACACCGTTGTTACTGTTCTAGATTTTGCAGCAAAACTGGTTTAAAGCCCTGAATCATATCAAACAAATAAACATCTTGCAGAAGATGCTAAGATACTTACTAATAACCAAAGACCTGGAAAATTTTATTATCTATTATATTCAAGATATAAATTAGTTTCATAAACAGCTACTGTTTGTTATTTGCAGCAGTTTTGACGACAGCTGAGGGAAAAGTAGTTCAAAATATTAATAATGCAGGAGTGTGGGTTTAGCATGTTTTTATTTTTATTGGGGTGACGGATATAACTTAAGTTCTCTGAAGTGGACAAGTATAAAGCTTGAATTAAAAAATTATATTCTTAATCTGAGAAAAACTCCTCTGTTTACTTGCATTTAATATTGGAACTTCTGGAAGTCAGAGGTGCTGAATTTTCTGATTATGACTCAGGGCCAACCCCTAACTTGCTGTATGAGAGTCAGGCTCAGCTGGGGAAGCCTTTAACCGTGTGAGCAGCCGTTGGGATGGCTGCTGACCCACGCGTGTGCTCAGGAGCCCTGGGTTTATAGGCTCCAATGCCCCTGCATGCCTGGTCCCCGTCCTTCCCCAAAGCTGTGGTGCTATGAGTAACTACATACACACCTGCACATCTGTTCTATTCGAGCTCCCTGGGCGATGGCCTTGTTTGTGCATGAGGGTTTATCTCACAGAGATAACGGTGACGAGTCAAGAAGCCTGTGACTTAATGTCGGTTATTGGAGTCTCTTTCTCCTTCACATCCACAGACCACGGAACTGGCTTTTGCTCTCGGATGTGGTGAAGAGGCTAAAAATGTCATCTCGCATCTTCCGCTGCAACTTCCCCAATCTGGAAGTTGTCACCATCACAGAGGCAGAGTTCTACAAACAGACTTCCCTCAGCCAGTTGTTCTCTTGCCCTACGGACCTTGAAGCTTTTAACCCAGAGAGCAAAGAGCTGTTGGACTTGGTAGAATTTACAAGCGAACTCAAGACTTTGCTTGGCTCCTCGCTTCACTGGTTACATCCACATGAGGACCCTCCCTTTGACATCCTCTGGTGAACCGTCAGGCCATTTAATGTACAGTGCTCTATACAGTTACTTCTTTATGTATATGTGTTCAGATGCAATTGTTTCTGTAAAGAAAGGACACTATTAAATATGAAAATATCTTTCCTTTATATAAAGAGATCTGAATTCCAGTTGGATGGATTTTGGAAGAATTTTTTTTTAACGTCAATCAGTTTTTACAAAATTGTTATATAATGTTTCTTTAAATGCACACAGGCTTTGGGATAAGTTTGTTATTAACTTGGAACACGTTTTTTTTTTTAAAGAACACACCCACACATTGACTTTGTTTCATACAAAGCACTGATTACACGGAACATACTTTTTCTAGGTGATGTGATCAAAGTCGTGTGGCTCGTTTGGGAGATGATAAAATTCGGTAAGGCACTTGGTGATATTATTTTTGGTTGTTTTTTTTTTTTTGTTTACAGAATTACCTGCTTTGGCCAGGTAAGCACTATTGAATATAATTCAATAGTTTGTAATATAAATTAAACCATATCCATACGCATCAACTAATTGTAAGAACTTTTATATCCTAATTTAAAAGCTGTGAAATTTAGTTTTCACACATCAAACCGGATTGTTTATATATGTTTAAACATTTTATGCTCTTTATTTAAAGAAGACTTTGAACTATTTTTTCTGTACCTTGTAAAATATTGAAAAACTAACATATGTTGAAGTTGCTTGAAACTGTACATAAACTAAATTTTCTGAATTGTGTGTTTATGTTTGAGATCTGTGTTTTAACTTTGTAAGTAAATCTCCTGCCTTTGTATTTATATTTTACAAAAATTTTCTTAAAGGCAATAAAACTGTTGAGAAATGAAGAGGCTAGAGTGACTCCCATTAATTCTGTGCCTGGTTGTGAAACAAGCCCCAGCTCACTAATGTTTATGAAAGGAAGCTCTGCGTGTGGTTTGTGAAGCGGAGCGGAGCTGGCACAGGTGTCGGTGAGCAGCTGATGAAATCTGAGGCAGAATCTGCATCGGCTGTCTAAATTCAAGGTTACAAGAAAATACTAGACAGGCGCCTTTTGTGGGACAGAGGTTTAAAACCTGTATTCACAATGCCTTCTGCATCCCCTTTTAGTTAAAGAATTGTGAATAGGTTCAATTATTTTCCCTCCTTTGTCATATTTTTTACGTTGAATTGGCTGAACTCTCTTTTCAGCAGTGTCTGCAGAGGAGTGGAAAATAGTACCAAGGTAAATGCTTTAGTTTTAATATGGAACATTGAGGCTCTGATCACCCTTTTCGGGGTGGGGGATCTAAAGTGACAGTGAACAGAACATCACTTTTACAGAGCTCATGAGCTTGCATCTGAAGAGGCTGGGCTTCCAGAGTTTGGGCAGTTCCTCTCTTAAGGGTTTGAAAAGAAGTTCTTGCCATGAACCCGAGCTCTGTGTTTGCCTTGTGTCTGTTTTTAACAGCAGTATGTCCTGTGATAGCCAGATCCTTTGGCTGAGATGTTTAAATCATGCTGCTCTTCTCATGAGGGTCAGTACACCCACCGAAAGGGTATCAAGAAGAGCACCTTGTACATCTGAGGAAAAAGTGTCTCTGAGAAGTGAAGCTTAGAGGTTTTGATTAATGGTCAGTGTGCGCTGCAGGTTAAATCTTGGCTCTTGGGGGACCTTAAGAAACAGTGTGAATTACCCTCATCCGGAAGGTAAGGTAAAATGATGCCACATTCCTGAAGGTGCCCCAGAAGAAAGATGCAGAGCTGATACCTTTGGTGTGTTGCCATCCAGAATTTGCCAAACATTTATGCTCTGTGGGTTGCAGTGGGACTGCTTCTGGAGGTAAGGTGGTTTTGTAGCCGAGCTGAGAGGTGAAAGAGGAGTCCAATTCTTGTCTACTGATGGCAGCTGAAGTCCTTGTCTCCCCACAGGGCAGGGAATTTCTGGTCCTAATCCAAGCACTGATACCTTTCTTCAGACTTCAGGTAAGGATGATGATGCTCTCTGCTGTATGGCTTACACAGACACCCTGTTTTTTTTTTTTTAAACCTCTAGCTTTGCAAGGAACTGAAATTCAGGCATCTTTATTCTCCAAGGTCCAGGTGCTTTTATCTCTTGATTTTCTCATAAAACAGAGGTTGGCCAGAAAAAAAACTAAGGCAAGGGAGAATATTAAAAGCAATTGTTACAGACACCTTTACCTGATCAGCTGTGTAATGCCCAGAGTGGCTTGAGCTGAGCAGAAATTGACTTCGTACTACTTCTAGGGGTGTGTGGCAAACACTTCACTTCTCGCTCTGCCCTGCAGGCAAACAGAAGATTGATGTGGCTTCCTCTTTTGGCCGGCTCCTTCTCAAATGATCTTGAGCACGTGCTCCCCAAATGTCTCTGCTTAGTCAGCTCTCCACTATCTCCACTGAGTACTGTTCTGCCTTCTCCATGCCGAACAGAGCCTGCATCCATGCTCAAATACAGTAACTGCCTCATGCTGTTGTAATGCAAGTGTGTGCCTGCCCCGGGCCCGCCTGTGCCCTAAAAATAGGGCTGTGGTGGGGAACACCTGATAGCAGTGCTGTCCCTTGACATAATGCAACAATTTTATCTTCCAGGATGTAGGCTTTTTTAGAGACTTTGCCGTGTGAGGGTGCTTGAGAAAGCATGGAGGGATCACAAAGGAGCAGAGCAGCTCCGATGCTGCTGAGCACACGAGCCTGGCTTGGCTGACCGTGTTCTGGGCGGTTTGGGAGAAGCTGTCACACGAGCAGCTGGCTGCAAGCATAGTTTTTCAGTAGGCACGCCCAGAGGATAGTTACCTTGGGGAGAGGAGAGATGGCAGTGTACCTGCAGGGAGTGAACTTGGTGACAGGGAGTGTAGGCAGGAGAATCAAAACACTGGCTGCCTTGCCAGCAGCAGGACTGGCTGGATTCTGCACAGCTCAGTGCCAAAGTCCAAGCTGGCTCCAGCTGGCATGGCAGAGCAGGGCTGGGAGAAGAGTGAAGTTTAGCACTTTGCCTTTCTGCACTCAGGCTCCTCTCCTTTAAGGCACTTTCTTGTGTATCCTCCATGAGCCAAAGAGACTTGCTTCGCACCACTGGCGTTGCTCCAAATCAATAAAAAATAAGGAAACAGAAACACAGACTTTGGGAATGGTAAAACCCTACCAATCCCATGTCTTGCCTTCTGCAAGGTGGAAGTGCAGTGCTGATGCTGTTGAAGCCCAAGCCAAAGTGTTTTCTTGAATGTCCCCTGCCTATCACTTGGATTTACTTATCTGGGTGGCTGTGCTGCCCCACGGAGGTGTTGGAGAACTCCTGGTTCAATAGGGAAAAAAACCCCAAACCATGTAGAGTGGGCATGTGAGAATCATAGAATCATAGAGTCACAGAATCACAGAATCATAGAATCTTCTGGTTGGACCTTTGAGATCGAGTCCAACCGTACCCATCATCTGCTAAACCATGTCCTTCAAAAAACTCATCTACCCATTTTTTAAACACCTTCAGGGATACTCTGGGCAGCTGTTCCAGTGCCTGACCACCCTTTTGGTAAAGAAATTCTTCCTAATACCCAGTCTGAACCTCCCCTGTCGCAACTTATGTCCATTTCCCCTTGTCCAATCACCTGTCATTTGAAAGAAGAGATCAACACTTGCTTTGCCAGAGCCCCTTTTCAGGCAGCCGTAGACAGCAATGAGGTCTCCCCTCAGTCTCCTCCAAGCTAAACAACCCCAGTTCCCTCAGCCGCTCCTCGTAGGACTTGTTCTCCAGCCCTTTCACCAGCCTCGTCGCCCTTCTCTGGATGCGCTCCAACACCTCAATGTTCTTCTTGTACTGAGGGGCCCAGAACTGAACACAGGACTCGAGGTGTGGCCTCACCAGTGCTGAGCACAGGGGCACGATCACTTCCCTGGTCCTGCTGGCCACACTGTTTCTGATACAGGCCAGGATGCCATTGGCCCTCTTGGCCACCTGGGCACACTGCTGGCTCATGTTCAGCCGGTTGTCAACCAGCCTCACTGAAGGGAGTTTCCACTGTCAAACTTTTATTTGGTGCTGGCTGGGAAATCCCAGAAAGTGCCCAGCTCCAGGCTGTTGGGGGGGAAGCCACAGCACAGGTAGTGCTTGGTGGTTTCCACTCAAATAAGTGATGCTGCTGAGGACTATTGAACTCCTCTTTTGCCTTCTTATCCAAGAGAACTGGGTTCTGCATAGTGGGGTCAACCCTGGCAGTTTCCCGTATGGGTTATTTTTCCCTCCGGAGACTCTTGTTTCTTCTGCTTTAATGTTCTCTCTGCTTTGCTCTAGTAGCCTAGCTGGGGACTTGTGCCAATGATACTGATCCGGTGAGTAGCAAGCAAGGGCCAGAGGCATTTGGTCATTATTTGCGCTTGGTGTTGACTCTCTTGAGGCACAGTCTGCTGAAGGGAGAGCCCAGATGCCCACTGGAAACCTGGCCCAGCTTCTAGTTTACAGGATCACAGGAACGGAATGGAAATTGTCTTAAAAACTGCTCCCAGGGGCCAAGCTCCCTCCATGAATCAAAGAGTTTGAAGCTGACTCCTCCCTTCATTTCTGTGCTAAATAATGAAACTATAGATGAGACCCAATGCTTGTGCATTAATATGAACAAGGTGTCAGAGTAAATGGAGGCAGCTGCCATTCCCAGGCGATGTGGAACTGCTGGTAAACATTCAGCATCATCTCTTCAGTTCGTACTCAAAAAAGGCACACGTTGCTACTTTAAACTTACAGATGCAAGCTAACTGAAAAAAAAAATAGTAGCAGATCTGTTTAAAATTGTTTGCAGGACATCATACTTTCATTTCAGTATGGGTCCAGTGTTGGTAGGAGAGGGCTTGGCACCATTACACAAGACAGAAGAGTGGAATATCACATTTCTGACGCCATGTATCAGGTCTTTACTCAATGGGCTTATTCACTGTTGCATTTCTGCTAGGGGCAGAAGAAGGAAGTGACTGGAATGCAACAAGTTTTACTGCGTGAGCTTGTGGAGTTTTCTGGAGAAAAAAATCCCCAGACATATCTGAAGAAGATGAAGTACTCCTTAGGTACTGCATCTACATGTCCTCACCCTCTTTTCCCATCTGTTTGTGTGTTTTGTGTGGGTTCACTGTGATTGCAGAGTGAAGAGATCGTATTTTCCTGCAAGTTGTGGGTGATGCATCATCAGGAGCAATGCTGCCTTATACTCTTGGGGATGAAGACAGCACGTTGCCTTTTGTAGTTTGCCAGCTCCGAAGCAAACCTTGTCCGCACCAAGTGCACACTTCACTCCAGCAGTCCAATGTAACTGTAGATGGTTGCTCTCTTGAGCCAGGTATGAACCACAATCCTGCCACTAAATAGGTGTTCCTTTTGTTGTCACATTAATTTGCAACTCATTAATAGCGACAGCGGTGAGGTACTGCACTGGTGTGGATTTGCATATTCATGACCAACTTATTATTAAACAAATAAGATTTCCCTAGCTTAGGTAGAACCCGGAGTAGTGCCACATTGTGCATTATATCAGCCTGGATGTTTTATTTTCTCTTTAATATGTTAATAGATGCAAGGGGTGCTCCTTTTTTTTTTTAAGTAAATGTGCATCTATAAAGAAACATGTAATTTAAAATATCAGAATCATTTAAAAAGTAATCCATTAAAAAACCTGCCAATAATTGAGCAGGAATATCTATTTAATGTACAAATGAATCAATAAATTCTAGCTGCTGGCTTTGCTGCCTGATGACCAGAACTGCAGGCAGTGCCGGAAAGGCACAGCCAAGTCACTGTACCAGCGAGGTGAGCAAGGGGCAGACAGCAGATCCCATGTTTAATGGTTTGGTACAGTCAAATTTTTGGTTTTCTTAGCTACTTGCGTTTCTTTTCCCCTAGAAGAGTGATGGAAGAGGAAGTGTGGGCTGTGCCTGGTATGCCACCCATTGCTACTCTTTCATCTCATTTGCCTCTTGCTGGTACAGATGGGGGAAACGTGGCCACGGTGGCTTGGCAGGGTCTCCCGCTCCACTTTATCTATACTGTCAGGAGCTCCTCGTGGGTACCACCTTGACACCAACTATGCCTCAGGCCTGGGGAGGAGGGCAGCACTCTGTCCCCTGCTAGTGTCACCGTGGACCCAGAGCAGGGACATTGGGACTGGTGGTGGGTGGGTGGTTGGCAGCGTGCCATCCCCCAGTGTGATAGGAAGAGTGCATTTTTGTGCTAAAGAAAATGGGGTGAAGAGTCTCCGGAGATCAATAACTGCTCAAAACCTTTAGGCAAGAGGAATGGGAGATGCAGGACACAGTGCCATATTGCAGGTGGGTATTTCGGTTCTTTTGCTGGTCATGGGGACAGTCCTGTCCCACAAAGCAGCATTATTTTTTTCTATCAGGCTATTCAAGACTAGCTGGTATGCATTTCAAAACTCTCTTCAGGCTCCCTGCTGCATCCATATTTTTAATTCTTTTCTGGCTCTTTTAACAATTTGTAGGGTACTGGACATAATTACATGTGTGGGAACCCCCTGGTTATTGCAAAGTTCCCCTCAGTCCTCAAGTTATTTTTTTTCCTGGCATGACTTTCTAGAAGCCTTTGACGGTGCTACCTAACCATGAGGTCAAATGCGGTTCTTACCCCATCCTGCTGTTTCTTTATGAATCACAAGCCACCCTCTTTGAATCTCTGGCCTGTGCTTCCAGCCTCCCCAGTCTCAAGAGCTCCTGTTGCCGCCTCATTGTAAAAGGTGTATGGCCCTGAAGAGGAACAGCTAAAACTGAGTATGGTGAAATGCAGCCGCAAATCACCCCAAAGACTAAATTGCTGTAGAAGCAAAGGAGGCTGAGGCTGCTTCTGAAACCTCTATACTGCAACCTCCTAGTGCCCTTCTTCAAGAGGGGATAATTTAGTTTTCTGATGTGGGATCTGTCCTTATCTTCATCTTCTGTCTCAGGTCTTTTCCCTGGAACAATGAGAGGGGCCAGAGGGGCTGCATCCTGATTTCCACTGCTTCGTGATTGCAACCATTTTCACACACTGAGGTTGTAGAGTTAGGCAACACATGTGGCAGACACTCGTGATGTCAGAGACAGAGTTTAGTATTTGTAGCTGTCGAAATTTCAAGGAAAAGGCTCCCTAATGAAACCCCTTTTCCAATATGCCATAAAACTCATGTTTAAGTAAAGCCTACATGAAGGCAAGTCCTGACAGGCCTTCTGAAATGAAAAGGGCATCTTATTTAACAGCTGATCAACACTAATAACCCTTGGCAAATATAGTATGCAAATTTAGCACTGGAGCCAACATGTGCTGAAGGGACTCTTCTCTAACAGTCTGGCTTGGCTGCTCTCATTAATCATGGAGTACAGTGTTGGGAGAGGGGAGACCTGGGCATCGATGTGTAAGGTCAGTGGTCTGTGGATGCTTATTTAGAAGTTTCTCCACCGCCACAGGAATCTAGTGGGCATTTGGTGTCTGACCGCTTGGGGGGACCGGGTTTGGCTTCCTCACCTGAAATGCTGAAACAAGTGGCTTGAAGTACTGAGGGAACTGAAACAAATAGTTTGAAACTGGAGATATTTTCTCCTCGCCCTGTGACATCTTAGGGGAAAGATCAGTTTTTAGTATCTTTGCGATATGTCAGTCTGCATTAAAAAATCCCCTTTCTGAATTGGGCCAGCCCATGGGCAGAATTAAGCTGGGCTCTGCTCTGGGTTTTTCCATGCAGAGGAATGGAATGGAAGCAAATACAGAGTGGGGAGTTTATTCTTTTGCTCTTTAGCTCCATGTCGTGAGGGTGTCTTGCTGCCCTGGCCAATTGGACTTCCTCAGCCCATAGAGGTTACCCATGCACCTGGGGACTTGGGGTACCTCGCTGCAGGGCCAGCTCAGCAGGGCAACAATTGTGACAGCCATGTGATAGAACAGGGTCTGTCTCAGGGGTTGTCGCTACTGGATGGGGTGGTTGTCTCTGGGAACATCCCTTACACCCCCATGAGCTTGTTGCACCCTAACCCAGGAGAAGCCAGAGGTAGGAGATCCTTGGAGTGGGGGGTCACAGGGTGGGTGAGCACGCCAGCCCCCTGTAAGGGGCGGAGGTAGTGCTGCCTGGTGGTAGGAGCAGGGCAAGGGGTCAGGGATGGGCAATGAAGTGTTGCCCTTTTGGTGGCAGTGTGGCATTACCTTGGTTTGGAAGGATGGTTGAGCTATGCCTTCAGAGCATGGATGCTGAGCCCATCCACCAGCTTCCCACGCAGCTGTTAACAGTCTAGTGACCAAAAGCGTCTGGTCCCCAAGGGGTTACCTTGCCTGAAATGGCTGCCATGCCTGAAGAGGCAGTATGCCTTTGATTACCACTGTTCTCAAAAGCTCAGGAGTGAGCTTGATTAACAAAGTCAACAAAGAGATGCAAATACGCTGCAGCAAAGAGGTGCCTTGTTAGTTTGGGAGTCAAGGCCCTGGGTAGCAACAGGCAACAGCTCTCAATGTTGGGAAACATTGAGAAGGGAGGATGTGTTGTTATTCTGGAGAAACCAGTGGCTCAGAGCGCTCATGGCTCTGAGGACTCAAAGCAGTGTCTCTGTCTTCAAGGCTATTTAATAGTAAACAAGTGCTGTCAGGAGGAAGGCAACTCACTGCTGCCTGAGCCCTCTGGCTCAGGCTATTTTGTGAGCGCAGCAGGAGCTGTGGCAGGGGCAGCACAGGCTGGAGAAATCCAGGAAAGCCCTTCCCAGGCTTATTTCTACAGCTAAATGTCAACTCGAAATTGCAGCCTTGCGCTCAGCCCATGGGAGGTCTTCAAACATGCGGCTAAGTTTATAGCAACTTTATAGTCTTTCTCTCTCAGTGCCATAACTTCACCTGTGGTAACTCTTGGTGCTTGGTGTGGCCCTCAGAGTTGCTTTGAAGGCAGAGCAAGGTGAACCAGAGCCATTGCTGGAGGAACAGGAGAAGGAGAGCAGGTCTGTTCGGCAGCCGGTGCCAAATCACAGCAGAACAGCCCCAAGGACAGTCCTTTTTCTGCTGGCGGCGGCTCTGGAGTGCAGAGGAATGTGGTGTCCCAGGCAGTCTGTTTGTGAAGACGCAGCACATTTTTTTAAATACACAATGGAGACTTCTGCAGGGCTCGGTCTTTTGTAAAGTAAATTTATTTGACGGGTTTATTCCTTTATCAGGTATTTGTCTAACCCTGTGACACCGAAAGAGCAGATTTCCTGGTACAAATGTTAAAATGTAAGCTGCCAGACATGTGTGCTGTCACAGCCAGTGTCCAAAACATCCTCATCCCAGTTTCATGTTAAGTGTCCCAGCGTGACAGCAGGGAATTCCAACAATGCTGGGTAATCTATGCAATGATTACACTGGGCCACTGTGATGCATAATAGCCAGGAAAATAGATGTCCTCCCTAAGAGGACAGGAGGCAGACTTCTGGCCAGTCCTGTCTTAGTGGCTGGTGGATTCAGGGGTTAAAGCCGAGCCTTTTGCAAGTGGCGCCTCCATCCACAGGATAGGGAGATTAGAAACACCTTAAGCGCCTGAAGGTTTTGCAGCACCACTGGCTGATCAAATAAAAATACACGAATCATAAATCAATGTAATTTAAAGCAGATTTATTTAGAAATTGAGAGTGGGCACTAAGGGGCTTATCCAAATCACTCTAGGTTTCCATTAGCTGCCTTCCCCCCTTGACTGTGTGTACTGTCTTGGGTTAGGGTGAGGGGGGAGTGTGGATGTGCTGCCTCCCTTTTAAATTAGCCCTGGGCAGGGCGCTGGGATCTGGGAGAGGAAGACTAGGGAGGTAGCCAGGTTGAAATAGCTATTCAGTTGTCCACTCATGCCAGGCTGCTGCCTGGTGCTGACCACCAATAGGTGACAACGAGCTGAGAGGAGCAGGCGTGCAGCGTGGCTGCAGCATGACATGAGGTTTCAACACAGCCCAGCGTGTCAGGGACCATAGCCAGTCCCAGCGGGGATGGACACGGGATTTCCTTCCCTTGCTCTCTCTGATGATGGCTTAACAGAGAGCCTTTGCTGTGCTCCTGCCATCATCTGCCATCTCCTCTCCTCAGTGTGCAGCAGTCCTGAGCATCCGATTCAGGGAGACACTGCAGTTCTGCACAGTGTGCGCGTGTGTAGGGAGGTTCTGGCTGCTTTTCCCTATCCCCAGTCTTGCAAGAGATCCTGTTACCTGACCCAGTGCTGGAGCCAGGAGAGGGGAAGTTTGGTCCCATCTTCCCATCAGGCCTGCAGTCACCCTGCAAACACATTAGTTTTCCTGAAAAAGCACTGGAGAGCTTGAACAGCAAAACCGTTGTGGCGTTTATTAATTTTTTAGCATAGCTCTCCCTCTCCCACTCACTGTGATTTGCATACCTGATAATCCTCTCCCTCCTGCAATAATTCTATGAAGGATAGGGAAATTATATCTGAGCAATAACTCCTTGACTCTGAAGTTGTGGAAAACCCTGTGTGCCATCATGTTGGAGCAGAGACTTCCAGCAAGTAGAAGCAGAAGGTTTAACCTCCCAAGTGCTGCATGACACCTGCAAAACCCCAGGAAACCCAGCCATCCTGAATACATGAACCCCACCCCTGCCTTTCCTGGGGAGCTGTGCCTCCAGGAACCCCCTTACCCCTGGCAAAATTTTCCTTGGGATAACCATTGTTCCCTATGGCAGTGCCTCCTCTGAAGTAAAGCTGCTTTCCCAGGGAAAGCAGAGGAAAGCCCTGTGCCCTGATGGTTTCATTTCCCCTGCCTGGGGAGCTGGGAATGCTGCCCCCCTTCCTGCGTATGCTGAGACTGAGCATCCCAGCTGTGGATGGGATGTGGTGCAGAGCTAAGTCTGACCCCATAGGCTTCAGATGGCTTCTGATGAGCTTTGGCAATTTTAGCCAGTAAGAAGCTGCAGACACACGTGTTACCCTAAGGAGTTTTAATTCATTGCTTTTCTTACTGGTGTCTTCATTCTCATCACCTCGACTTCTTATTTCATTTGGGTTTATGGATGAACGATGTCCCCTCCAGGAGATGTGTTACAGATGGGCCAGTCAGGTTCAGGGAGAGAAAGAGGGCAAATCCCCCCAGTAATCCCTGGAAAAGCCCACCCAGTTTTTCCTGTCCTCCTGCCTGTGACAAAGACAGGAGAGGGCAAGTGGGTAGAGGAGGAAGGGTAATAGGGTGATGAGTAGGTAGTAGAGAGCTCTAGGGAGCTTGCTGCACCTATTTGGAGGCAGTGGCATGGGTGGAAAACAGAGGGAAGGAGAAGGGCAGGAAACTAAGTTTCAGGAGGAAACTTTTTATCACATGGTGATAAGCCCCAAACAGCAAGCATTGCTCAGTGGGAGAGTGACTAGGACCCCAGTGAGCTGCTGTTAAAACTGTGCTATGCTCCGGCTCTGCTGGAAAAAAAATAATAAAAATTAAGGTCTGAGAGCTGCATCTCTGAGGGCACCAGTGCCACCACAGCATCCTTGTGTGCCATGTGTGCCCCTCCTTGCTCCCTGCCCTGCAACAGCTGTGTAGACTCGGTGTGCAGTGGTGAGAGAGGTGATGCTCACCGTGGTACCCATTCTGTCATCCAGACATCAGCCACTGCTGCTTTTTGGCAAACACAGGCAGGTGCTGCTGGATGGGGCATCAGGGGCACTGGGGTTATGAAGGTCACCAAGATAGAAAACCTGGCATACCAGCCAGTGCGAAGTGAGACTGCACCACCACCCCATCCACCCATGTGAAGGAGCATCTTTGAGTTCTCTAGGCATGGGCACTGAACCCAGAGGCTCACACCATGGGCAGGAGGGAGCTGGGAGGATGGGCAAGGACCTCCTGGAGCATGCAGACTATTGCAGGCAGGCTGCATACTCACTCTATGGGCAGCCTGGAAGCGTGTTGCGGCAGTTGCTTGCCAGGCAGGTTGGTGGCTATTGGCAGGGCTTGCTTCATCAGGCACTGACAGTGAGGTCTAGGAGGTTCCTCTTTCTGGACTATATTAAGGCACGCACAACGGCTTGAGGGTGGGGGTAAGGGGACAGCAAGAAGTTGTGAAAGAGCAGCACGCCGGAGCCCGCGAGTAACTAAGGCCTTTTGGCAGCATGTCAGAAAATGGGGTGGTCCAGTTAGGGAGTTCAGGAAATTGTCTGAGCTAGATTAAACATTTTCTAAAACCTTCTGGGTTCTTGAGAGCTGACTTGAAAGTTGGCAAAGTTAAATAAAACAAAAGTTAACACATTCCCTTCAATTTATTTTGTTACAGGGCTAGTATAAAGTCAGCCCATTTTTCATTAGTTTCAACATCCCTTTCCATCTGAAGGCAGGATTATCTGCACAGTAAAACCCAGGATGCTCGCACAGCCGTGCAGGGGGCTGTGTGTGACACACAAAAGCTTTAGTACACATTTCAAAAGTCATAAAACACATAACTGTTAGGCATAAAGCTGAATTTCTCTCTAATGGAATCCTGGGTGTAGAGGAGTCTCTGTGGGTCTGCAGCTTGCTGGAGTCAGCCCCAAACCCAGGGAGCGCCCAGCAGTGGGCAGCCTGCCCTGGCCACACTGCTGTTTGTTCTCCAGTAGCTGCCCGCTGTCCCACAGGAGGCAGGGCTACCACAGCTCAGGCAATAGAAGTATCAGGTCTCAAATAAAACCTGCACAAGTGGAAAAAAGCCCTACACAAGGGGAAAAAAATACAGTGGGTTTTTTCTCTGGAGAGGAAAGACGGGGTGCTGAAATGCATGGTGCCTGAGTGAAGAAAGAGTTCCTCTGCCCTTGTGCCCACTGTGGGTACCCTCTGAGAGGGCTGACCTCCAGTTGCGTGCCAGCCCTTTCCTTCACAGAAGCAAGTGGTGTACAAACTGCTTGAAGCAAACGATTTCCACTGCTCACATAGGCTGCATGAGGCCAGGAGATGCAGAGTAAATCCACACCCTGCACCTATTTGTCTTCCTGGTGGAAATGGAACCCTTTACAAAAAGCCCTGCCAGCCTTGGAAACTACCTGCTCCCGCCTCTCGGGAAAAGTTTCTACCAGTGGAATTGAAGGCGGTATCAGACATAGAGCAGATGTTGGCAGCTTCCCCACTCCACGGAAATAAGGAAGTAGGGAACCCATTTAGACAAACAGTCCCACATAAATCTTAGCCCAACGTTTCTTGCTTGTACTCAATTTCGTATGATCTCTGCAAAGGGTAAATTGAACTCTGCTTCATTGACAGAGCCCAGTGCTATTAGTTATACCTGTCTTTATGGCAGAGCTGCTTTGGGTGGGAAAAGAAAAGCAGTATGGCCCCAGGAGAGGGAGAGAAATCAGAACATAAATGTAGGTATCAAAGCAGAAAAATGCAGAGAGCGGCAGTAGCCCATGGTATGTTGGAGAAGAAAACAAACTCTTATCACAGTCAGAGCAGAGGAAGCCATCCTCCTGAAGGGAGGAGACAAGGAGGACAGCTGACATCCTGCAGAGAGGGAATCTAAGGTCTAGGGGAGGGAGAGCACATCCCCAAAGGCATGGCATTGGGAAAGGATACTGCTCTTAAAGACACAGCTTCACTAAGCGCCTTCGCTGACAGGCAGCTGGAGCCAGACAGCCAAACGAGTAATTCCCAGGCATTGCTGGAGGCTGAAGGCAGGTATTTTTATAGGGTGCAGTTTACAGGCTCCTTGTCCTCCACCAGGTTCCAGGAGAAAGTGGGAGCCTAAACACCCACCTGGAATCTTGTTGGATGAAAATTAATTATTAAAAGAAGTGCAGATATATTGCCTTTAAAAAATTTATTAACAGGACAAGGAGAGCAACTTTCTGCATGAGCAACGTCAGGAGGCAGAGGCAAGAAATGAGGTTTTGCCTTTGAAGGCAGTCAGCTCCAGGGAGAAGCTGTCTCTGACCAAGCAGGAGGTCAACAGCACACCAGCTCCCACTCAGTGTCCAGTCCCTTTTGATAGATACCTAGTAACCAAAGGACAATGCAGAGGACCAAGCAGAAATGCTGAGGACACTTCCCCTTTCAGTGTAGAAACTTCACAACTTATGGGAACTTGGCTAAGCCCTGTGAAATCCAGGGAAGTCTGTTTGCTCTGCTTTTGGAACCACCAATCCACCCCCAGGTGCTGGATTTCCAAAACGTCTCTTTTTATAGCCAGGAGTCGAGAAGCATGCTCTGACCTCTGGCAGAGGAGGAATGACGCTGTGTGGATGAGGGGAGGAGGAAAGATCCAAGAGAGGATTCCCAGCAGTGAGTCAGAGGGGGAAGAGACCGAGGTGGAACCAGTAAAAATAGTTCAGGGAACAGGGACAAGTTCTAAAAGAAAACGGTCTTTGTGCAAAGAAGATAAAATAAAATCAGAAAGGACTGGAGCAGCATGATGGAGACAGAGCTGAAACTGAAGACCAGGAAGAAAAGGCAGAAGGGGAACACAAAGAGAGGATCCTGCCAATCATTGTGTTTTATGTAACATTTTAACACCAGGGCTTATTAGAGGGATTGCTGTTTCTGTGAGTGTTGTCTGCACTGGCAGGTGGGTATGAAGACCTTTTCCCTCCTGACTGTAGTATGATGCCAGAAATAAACACGATTTTCCCCTGGAAAAGTTGCCGATTGCGTTCTTCATGTCTGAATGGAGACATTTGCGGCAAAAAAGCTAAAGGAAGGCTCAGTCTCCATAGGCAGATACACACAGCTTACAGAGACCCCATCTCACAGCTTACTTATGGTTGGGTGGAAGAGGGAAAACTACCAGTGTAACCTTCAGAAAGCTGATTGCAAGAATGTTTTCCCATTAATGCTGCTACTGGGACTGTGATTGCACTGTTTAAGATAGCCACAATTGGCTGACAAGCAAAGCCAAACTGTATGTGTACTCCTTGTCAGAAGGTTTTGCTTTGCTTGCTGCCTGAAATGTGGGTCTTGGTAAGACAAATACAGAAGACAACCCAGTGGTTTAGGATCTTGCACTGTCCAATGACCAAAATCCACCTGTCAGCGTTCAGTTGCCCAGTGTGAGAGTGACCAGGCAAGGGTGTGCGAAGCACTTGCGGGTGGAGTGGTGGGCCTGAGTCACAACTGTGGCCAGAAGTGTATGTCCAGAACCAACCCTCTAGACAAGGACATTCCTGTCTATCTCTCCATCTCAAACTCTCAAACTGATTACAGAGAAGGTACTTGGCAGCGCGAAGAAGATGTATTTCCTAAAATGTAACTGCTTTGTCCACCTCTGGTATTAGTCACACTCTGGTAAGTATTCTCTGGTGACTTAACCTCATGCTGGAGATGGTAAGGAGTAAAAATTCCTACTGGTGCCACTACCCTGCAAAATACTGCAAGACAGCAAATACTCTGCAAATGTGGATTCCGCCCTTCAGTGCCCAAACTTATGAAAATGAATGTAGCCATTTGTCTTGTCACTTCCCCTCCTTCTCCAGGGGATCTGTCACAGGAGCAAATTACAATTACAATGAAAGGGACTAAACCCTGCATGCTCTTAGACTTCCCACAGATTCATCCCTGCTCCTCACCTGCTGTCCCTCTCTGATTGTCCACTTCTGTAGAGGAGAAGGGAGAGATAGGACCTTGCTCTGTCTACATCTTGCATTTTCTTTTGAACTTTGATTTTTTTCTGCCTGCGGTTGAACATCCTTGCATGCATGTAAACATGTCATTCATGTATGTAACATGATGCTGGCCACACCATTTTCAATGCAACGGAAGAAATTTGCTTATGTTGATTTACTGTAATGGCTGCTGTCTTTTCTTGACCAAGATATGAACTTTGGCTTGTTTTTACTGAAACACACAAAGACACGTAATGATGCTACTACAGCTCAAAGCTGTGACCAAGCCCAGAGGAAGGTGTCCTGGAACTGTAACAAAAGCTGCAAGGGAAGTCTCCCTCTGATCCCTGGGGGCTATGGTTTACAAACCAGATGGTAACTTTTGTGTATGGATGGCCTTTAACCACACTAAAACACATATTTGCAGAAGACCTGACCTGCTGACAGAGAGTCTGTATTTGCAAACAAACAAGCGCCTCAAGAAAAAACAAAATTCCACTTTAAAGTGGAAACAATACCAAAATGAAGTCCAACCATTATATTCAAAACCCAAGTAAACTCTCTCCCCACTCCTCATATCTTGAAAATCCCATTATCTCAGGAACAAAGACCAGTAGGAACCAGGCTCTTTGTCAGAGCTGTCGTCTTAGTGCTAGGTCTCTGGGTATCTGCATTGGGGTGCTTTGTAGGTGGGGCAATCCTGCTGTTTTGTACTGGCAAACGGCTCTGCTGTGAATGCAGACATAGCAGTAAAACTACAGAAACAGCCCTGCCAAAGAGGAAAGCAAGTTGCTTCAGCAGGCATCAAGCTAACTAACTGTGACTGTTAAGCTTGATGCGACCATGCCAGTGTGAGGCAGGATCACTCTAATACTCCCTCACAACTGGCATGGCTGTGGTGATGGACGCACTTGGTGCGGAGTTGTCTGCCTTGTAAAAATTCCCACATGTTATATTATGTCTTGCAATGGTGTGTAGAAATATCTATTTGTAAAGTAAGTAAAAATAAAAAAATGTTGTGGTAATTACTGGGCACTTGACCTGAGAAGTAAAAAGGATTTCACTGCATCAAAAAAAAAAAAAAGATGGACAAGCCACTAACTCCTCAATATTCTTAATATGCTAGTTAACCTACCTCAGACAGGTACACGACAAGGCCAAGTGATTGTGGAGTGTGTTTGAGCTGAGAAAGTAAAAAGGAAAAAAAAAGAGAAAGTTCTCTAAAGGAATGTTCAGACAAATTTCAAAGCACTACAGCTCTAAAAACACCAAAGGAGTTTTATCAAACTTCCCAGAAAAACTTTCCTCTGAGAGGAAATAGGGCAAGTGAGATTTCAAAGGGAGAGATTTTATTCCTGGGGTGCAGAGATGATGACTGGAAAAAACTCCAATCCTACGCCTCCTGTGTGTGCATTTGTCCTGAGCTGTATGTAGCAACACTACTGTCAGGCTGTAATTAAGATGAGAATATGCACTAGGTTCACCCACTAAAGTCCTGGGTTAATCTTGGTTATAGCTGAGATCCGAGATTCATCCCAAGCAGCTGAGGTACCACAAAGCACCGATTCACCAATCCTTAAAAAGAGTAACCTTTTCTATTTTTTATTTTTCAATTCCTCCACTAATTAACAGCAGGTAGCGAATAGGAAAGTGTTTATCCTCCCCCCTTCAGCTCACTACCCTGCCGTGTTATGACAGATGGAATGTTAATTAACATGACCTGGCAGATAATATTTAATTCAAGACAGAGTATCATAAAAACATCTGACTGCCTCAGGGCTGGTCATCTACCCATGTACGCCCTAAAAAAACCCACCCGTGTGCCTTGCTATGGACTCTGATAGCCTCCAGTCGAGCTAATCCAGAAGCAAGCTCAAGGCTATGCCTACATGAGATTTTCCATCTCCTTTTGCCCTTACTGCAGCTCTCACTGGGGTGAAGTGTGGGTTAGCTGCTCAGCTTCATCTGCTGCTGCTTCCCAGCTCCAAGGCTGTCACAGGCTGCCACAGGCTCTGGAGGGGCTGGAGCTGCATGCTGAGGGGAAAGGTCTCCTCAAGAAGGAGAAGTTGGCTGAGCTGCCTCAAGACAGGCAGTCTATGGGTGATGTCCCTGTTCAACAGCCAGGCGAGAGCTGTGCCCCTGCTCCATGGCCTGTGTGCTTGGTCTCTACCTCTCCCTCCTTCCTCGTGCAGGCACTTCCAGCACACCTCCTCTCTCACCAGATGTGTCACTGAGCAAACACCGTTCACTTGTCAGTGTGTCCATGCATGCCCAGCATGTCCAGCACATCCAATGTGCCCAGTTTGCCCAGTGTGCCCAGTATGGCCAGTGTGCCCAGTATACCCAACATACCCAGTGTACCCAGTGTGTCCAGTGTGCCCCACTGCAATGAGTTCAGAGCCAAAGGCGAGGCCTCCAGGTGGCCCCACAAGCTTCAACTGGACACAAAGCTGGGCACAGTCCCCGTCACCCTGGGGCAGATGCCATGACCACTCGCCTGCCACCCTTCCCTCCCTACCCTCTTCCTAACTGATCCAGCCTCAGTCACCCATTACGTTGTGCTTGGCTGGCCAGGCAGCACGTGTGCTGTGATGGGACGGCGATACCGCTGGGTCCTGGTGTGTGTGGCAGGACCTGCCACCACGATGGAAGTGGGGTGAGGGATAGCAGTGTAGATGGCACACTGTGGGCACAGGACTGTGCAGGAGGAGGGAAACGCTTCCTCCGGGGCAAGCAGAGCTGATACTGTACTTGTTTAATTCACCAGGATGAAAATGCAACGATTGTATTCCTGTACTCAGACTGGTGAGGTTGCATTTCGACTCCTGTGTTCAGTTTTGGGCTGAACAGGAAAGACACTGAGGTGTTGGAGTGTGTCCAGAGAAGGACAAAGAAGCTGGGGAAGGGTGAAGGGGCTGGAGCATGTGTTATGGATGGAACTGGAGTTGTTTAGTCTGGGGAAAAAGAGGCTGAGCGGAGAATTTATCACTCTCTACAACTACCTGAAAGGAGATTGTAGCGAGGTGGGTGTTGGTTTCTTGTCCCAAGTAGCAAGCAAAGGAGGAAATGGTATCAAGTTGCACCAGGGGAGGTTGAGATCAGATATTAGGGAAAAGTTTCTGTACTCAAAGTGAGGCCAAACATTGGAACAGGCTACCCAGGGAAATGGTGGAGTCATCGTCCTTGGAGGTGTTAAAAAAAAAGATATGCCACTTTGTGATGTGTTCTAGTAGGCATTGGCTGACAGTTGGACTTGGTGATGTCAGAGGTCTTTTCCAACCTTATGGTGCTATGATTTTTAGGTACCCAGGCAACAGTGCCGTGTGCAGCTCTGTTGCACTGCCATTAGTGCCCCTTGGTGGGACCACTTCACACTCACCCTCTGAGACAAAGTCAAGTGCATAAGCCATCTCCTCAGAGAGAAACCACAGGGAGAATTTAAAGAGAAACCACACAGAGTACAACTCGACAAAGCCTCAGACTGATGCCAATACATCCACACAGTCACAGAGAAAAACAACAAACAGACAAATAAACATTCCATGAAGGCTTCTAAAAGGTCTGTATAGCCACAGAAGTACTTGAAAGGTGATTTGATTGAGAACTAACCATGAAGAAAACCACCTGACTTTTCTAGTCTAATTCTGGTAGACTTTGGCCAACAGAAGGCAAGGAGGAAGCAAGTGCTAAATTACAGGTTATCATATTATTTTTGTAGTAATTGGTGCATTGTTGTAAACACAAGTAAAAGAAAAAACATTCCCTAGGCCTGATGCAGACAGCAAGATGACAGCTGCTTGGAGACTGATAGATGCTGAGCCCCTGTGCAATCCTCACCTGCAGGACAGTGGGCCAGGCTCTGTGAGAACTGTGAGTGCATGTTGCACAGATTTTATACTGGAGTAAAAATCTGAGTGCTTCAAGAGGAGATGCTGAGTCTGAGCATCTCTGCTGTGACTTCTAATTTAGGGTTTTCCTTTAAAATAATACTATTGATCTGCAAATACAGGAAGGTACTGACATGGTGAAGAATCTTTGCAAAGTTTCTTCCCAGCCCTGCAGCTGAAGGATTGGACTTCCAGCTGTCGTTGAAAATACCAGTTTAGTAGATGAGTTGCTAGGTGCTGTCTCTTAAGAGATTTGGGCCAGTGATTTCTAATATTTTTAACAAATATAAGCAGTATCATGTGCATACATACATACACATGCAAACACATGTCTTGAAATGTAGGCATCAAAACCTTCTCTAGCTGCAAAAAAAACATATACTTTTATTGCCAGGAGCAGCCTTTCTGACCACAGATATCTAAAAGACAGAGTGGTCTTTGGGTACTGTTTGGTTCCAAAGGGGCTATAAAAGGCAGATGGTCTCATTAGAAACAATTTATGCATATATATTTCTAGGAGTTGAACACTGCCAGAATAGGTTTAGCTCTTTCACCATACTGAGGAAAATATCACCACTTGCAAATGTTTCCAGTTTGCAAAATAATGACCTATCCAAAGTAGCTAAGCAACTAATTACTCAAATACTAGAAGGTTACATGCCAATATTATCACATTGTTGGTCTCCTGGGCAAACAACTTCACATTCCTCAAACTGCCACATAGTGTCATTAGACTGTGCAGGAAAGTCCTTTCTTAATAGTACAGCAGCAGCAGCCCCAATGCCCTGTGCTTATGCCATCATTTCAACTATTATTTCCAATCTCCAAGTCAAATCACTTATTAATTATAGAGGCAACTCTAGCAAACTCAATTACCCGCAGGCAGTTTCTTCCCAGACGTGAAGCCCTTCTTGGAGATGGACCGTAATCCCAGTTTCTGGGGAATGTTTGTGATTTTTCTTTCCAACGTATCAACCTTTACATTTAGCCCTGGCAATACCTCTGCCAGTCCCTGCCCACAACGTGCAAGTTCCAAATCCTAGAGAATTCAGCCTAAATAGCCTCAGGAAGTGTGGAGACAGCCATACACAGGCATGTGTACTTTTAAGGCCTCTACTCAATGTCTGAATGTTTCTTGGGGGTAGAGCAGATAGAACACAAAGAAAGCAATGATGAATTTTTTAGAGAAGTGGGGCTGGCTCAGGAAATTGCAAAAGACAACAGCTCGGAGACTTGGTTTCTGGATGCACTTAAAACAAATAAATACTTTTGATGATGGACTTTTCATCAAAAGGGCAGAGAGAAGGCTTGGTTTGGCGGAGAGAGTGCTTTTGTGGAAGATGCAAGAGGGACTAGGTGTAACATGAATTTTGTATGCCTTTGTCTCTGGTTTTTAGGGTGGTCAGAAGATAACATATGTAGCAACAAATGTGAGCTGTTCTCCACTGTAGATGAGTCACTAAAGGGCCCATCACATGTATTTAACAAGAATACCTCACATACAAAGTCTTCTTTTGTGGCATTTGTGCATTTGGGTGGCATGGTAGTATTTAAAGAGTGGATGTGGTGCTTATAAACACCCTATGGTGAATTTCATGTTACATCTAGGGTGCCAGAGGAGGATGGAGCTTTTTGACAAATATCAGGCCTGTTCTTCACAATAATTGAGGAACTAATAAATACTTCAGTCTGTAAAGGTGAATATGGGATATGGGGATGGAGAAAGAGAAGAGATAGGGGCATTAGGAGGACATGCTGTTTACTTCAGATAACCTTCTCATGATACTAAGTCTTCAGGATGGCTGCATTCCAGTTCAGACATTTCCCTGGGACATGGTCACTGGTACTAGTTATACCCGTACGGAACAGAAGTGTGCTGAAGACAGGAAACTATAGAAAGATCTGTGTCAGCATTAGCAGCTGCAAATTATGTTCTAGCTTCCTGAAAATAGCCTTACTTCTGCCAAGCGTTTGTATGGTACCCATTTCCACTGCATCCAACAGCCTCAGTTTGTAATATATGTCTACACCACCCCAGAACCATAACAAAATACTTTGCCATCACCTTGTCTCCCGCACACGCTTCAGATATTGTCCCAGCCACTTTCTGCTCACCTTGCTGCCGTGGGCCTGCTGTCTGCCGTTATTACCCAATGGTAAGGCCGTGTGTCTTCATTCTTCTCACCTTGCCCTGAGAAACAGGGTGATGCTGTTTTACAGCCTGTGAACTCAGGCGCGGAGGCTAGTGGCTGTATTCTAGGATATTTACGCATCAGTGTCACATGGAAAATCTGCAGCAAGCAGGGACTTGAATCCATATCTCCTAAATCCAAGGTTAGTAGATTAATCATTTCTTTTCAGCCATCTTCTCAGCGGCAAAATATTTTTGAACTTGTATTGGATTTCTCCAGTAGGAATTAACCTCTAACATGCTTTTACCTTACAGGTGATGTAAAAACAAACAAAAAAAGAAAAATAGAAAAAAGAAGAAAACAATTACGTCGTAGATATCATAGATACATATATAGCTTCAGCCCTTGACTTAATCTGATATCTCCAGGACTGATTCTCTATTTGCTAGAAGAAAACAAAATGCATTGCACCACTGAAAATAAGTAACTAACATTTAAAAGTTGCACTCACCAAGCAATACAGGAAAATACAGGAAAAAAGGCATGTTGTTTGAAGCAAGCTCTCCCTATATGTTTATGAGTCAGCCTACCAGATTTCTGGGAGCAATTTCTGATTGTACAGCACCATTAAATAGGTGCAGTATAAAGCACCCAGTATATCTTTACATACTGGTTTTTGCTCTCACCCATGTGAGGTGATTCCCATAGCAACATACTGCCACGGCAATAGAGAGCCTCTAAAGGTCTGCCTAGAAAACAACAACAGTATTTCCCAAATTCTTAAAAAAATTACTATTTTATTTCACTGATGTGGAAATTAAACATACTCTAAATTCTATCAGATCAAGAGCATTGAGGCCTCCTTTCAATTTGTGATGAGGAAAGCTCACCAGCATTTCTGGCAAACAAAACCTGCTAGTGAAATTTCCGATCGAAAAGAATTGGACAGAGCATAACTCTGTCCTTCTTGCATAGAAGTAAACGCTGCAGGTTTAACTTTTAGAGCCTATCATACTTGATGAAATAAAAGATTTATGCAGAAGATCTTCACCTACAGTTCTGCAGGTAGTTACTACTTATCCACAGGGAGGCCAGCAGTGGCAACCACAAAACGTAACCACACCAATCCTTTTGCAAACTGAGCACATTAAGGAAGACTCAAAATCCTTATCTAAAATTGGGAAGCCAGCTAAGTAGCTTTTATTCCAACAACTATAAAACAGTGCCATTTACAGAAAGTTCATATCTCTTTTAGCAGATGTGCCAAGGGGGCTTTTTAGTTATTAATGGACCATCAGTCATTGCAGCTCAGATATCTGAATGACTGGGAGGGCACAGGTGTGGGTGCAGACAGTACAAACCACCCTCACACAACGGTTGTGTCTTAGAGGTGGAGAATGCAAAATTTCAACCTTTCACTCATAGAAGAAACCTCTTCTCGTGTCTTTGACTCCTGATCAACCATTCATATGCTCCACAGAGCTGTTCTCCCCTTCAGAACTGTCCTTTGCTGCTGTGGTTGGTTGGGGCAGAGAAAGTCTGGAATGAAGAACTTTTCAGGAATGCCAGCTATAACCTACTGCCCCTCTTGGTGTTATCGCCATCTAACAACCAGCTGTAAGTGTCTAAGGAGAGAGTTTCTGAAAGCCAGTCTGCTTGGTTCTTGGAAAACAAGTGCTCTGGAGGAAGAGGTCTTTGCTCCCTGGTGTTGCTGCAGGTGAGAAGATTCACATATCTATCTATTTTGCACTGGAGGGTTATCTCCAGAAAGGTCTCCTTTCCTTGTTCTTTCTGCTCCTGTCATATCAGTTTCTGTTAAATCAACATTACTGTCTCAGGACATGAGCTACAGCCAGAGGCAGGGGCAGACAAATCAGGTTCCGACAATGTAAAATTAAGTCTCAGCCAAAAAAATAAAAGATAGGGGGGGAGAGAAATAAAGGAAGCCCTGAATATTTCAAGTGCTTTGAGAACAAAGTAGTCAAGGGAAAGATTCTTTCCCTTTTCTTCATTTCTTGTATTCTATTTAGGTATGCAAGAGCTGTGAAAACTCAAAAAACTGACACTGGATAACCCCCAGGTTAGGACTTTATAACATGGCACCATTGCCCAAGTTGCTCTTCTTTTCTTCTCCGCCACAAGGCCCAGGAGTACTATGGGACTGAGGAGTTTCTGCAGGGCAAACTGCAAGGTGCCTAAGGAATGAAAATTCCCTTTATCTTGGAGCAATTGATTTTTGTCAGAGGGCTGTGCAGTTTCTTATTGCAGGCTGGGATCTGAAGAGCGCAAACCCCCCTTTGTTCCCTCCCTCACTTCAACTGTCTGTCCTTTTCTGCCACTCCCAAAGTCAGAGAAGAGAATTTTGGCCCAAGCCTTTACAGAAGATAAAGTCTAAATGTCAGGTGCCTCCCTAGGCAAGCAGCAAACACTCCTTTCTCCACAGAGCACTAGAGGATGAAAAATTAAATCCAAAAGAAAGCATGAGCCATCCATACATCACTCCCTAGGCTTCACAGTACTAACCTCCTACCAGAGCAACAAACATTCTGTGCTCAACCTGAGAAAGAGTCAAAACACTAAAGCATTTAAAAGACAATAAACCAGGTCAAGGAAAACAACCTTGACCACAGCAGGTCACTTGTAGGGAAGTGACCCGTCCTTGTGACAACAAAAAAGGCATAAAGTGGGGTGAAATCTTACCAAAAGCGCTACCCATGGTCAGAAACTGGAGAAGAAAGCCAGGGAAAATCAAGGCAGAACTGATTACTCCACCAGTGTAATAGAGAGAAAAAACCCTGTTTTTCACTAGTGTGCGAAGTGCAGGAAGACTTAAAGCAGCCCACTGCAGTATTAAGAATGATAAGAGATTTTGAAAGTAAATTTGTGTGCTAAGGCAGGAGGAGAGAACAGCTCTTCATAATGCCATGATCTCTACTACTTACTGGTTGTTGAGTCTTCTGACTTACTTAGGGTATATTCTGTTTTGTGAGAGGGTCAGATCTTGACCTATTTTCATACAGCATCAGACACAACGGGATCCTGATGCATTTTCTGCTGCAAAAATAATAATACCTATTATAACTACTTTGCTAATTCATTAAACAAAAGTGAACAGATGAACAAGCTGAATAACCCCTTAAGCAATTTGAGCCTTCATTCTGGGTAGACTGCATCTGCCTCTAATGAAGATCTAAGGGATCCTTTCCTTGATTTGGCATCCAAAATCTAACATGTTCAAGTATTTACATGGATAGCGTGAAAATCCTTTTGGGGTGTGTGGATGGTGCCTGAGCTGCATAGAGTGTTTGGTAAGTCACTCCTGTGGAGGTGTAGAGGTGTAGGGGCTGTATTTGGGATACTGATTGACAGTATGTCTATAAGGTATACGGGTAGAGAGCTACGTAGGGAGCACCTGGGAGATGTACAGCGCAGCCTTGGACTTAGTACTTGTGTGTTCGCATTTGTGGATCCAGGCTTATTGAGAGATATATTTGATTCAGAGCATTTGTTTCTGCCATAGTTTGTCCACTACAGCAGTGTTTGAGAACAGCCTGGGTGGTAAATATCAGTGGGGTATGGGCAAGTAACTGAGAACAGGTAAAGAGCTTGTGACACAGTGTATAATGGAGCTGGTGTGGGACTGTGGTGAATGCAGTTGAAAGAGTGGTAACAACATCTCCTAAAAGGTAACATCCTGGCTTGCGGCTGTTTTCAGGCCTCCCTCAACTAATGGCTGGAGCACCCCACTTTGCTGTCTTTCCACTTGCTCTCCTGCCTGTAAAATATGGATTACAGGTACCTCTGCTGTTACTGCTCATGGATCTACACACATCAGCTGTGTGTAGGTATATTCGGGAACATGGGGCATGTATAGGTTGTGGAGTAGGTCTGGTGCAACGGAGGCCAGAGAACCCTTTGCATGGTTTGAGATGCTCTCTTCAGCAGCGTGTAGCTGGGAGGCATGTCTTGTTTGGATTTTTCCAAGGCACGCAGAAGCTGGCCCTTGTGTAAAGGATTGCCTGAGCCCTGCATGTGAGAGAGCTGCTTGCGAGGGCAAGAGTGCACAGGAGAGGCTGCAGAGGGGCCGTGGGTGAGTGAAGAGGTGTGAAGAGGTGGGGGCTGCTGGGCCATGTGGCCAGATGAGGTGAGCCCGCAGGAGTGATACCTGACAGGATGCATGGAAAGGTGTATAACCTTGACTCTGTGTGCATGTGTGGATATCAGCAGCAGGGGAGGACACTTGGGAAGTGTTTACTCTGGAGGGGTTGGTGAGGACTAGCTTGAGAGAGGCTGTGCAGGACTATAGGGTGTGGGGGAACAGAACTCTTTGGGGGGCTCTCTGGGAGCCTCTAGGGAGGCAGGGCAGTATCGTGGCCAGAGGGAGCAGTGCCACAGGCAGGGCATGGGGAGCATGGGCAGGGCAGTCAGTGGGGCAGTGTGGGCAGCAGCTGTGGCACGGACAGGCCAGGTCGGGTGTGGGCAGCAGAGGCAGGGTACAGGTAGACCAAGTAGTGTGACGGCCCAGGAAGGGCACAGGCCAGTTCAGGCTGCACTGAGCCCCACAGTCGTGCTTACGGCAGCAGAGGCAGCAGCACAGCAGTGGGCACGGAGCCTGTTGGCTGTCCTGACTCTGCAGTCACCCGGAGCTGCATGGGCAGGGTTAGGCTGCCTACAGGGGCACTACCCTACCTGGGAGCAGTTGTGTGGCTCAGCCCTTTTTGGAGAGGCGCCCTGCCAAGGAGGGGTGGCCATGCCCTGTGTCACGCATCGCTACAACACTCAGTTGTGCTGTCATTGTCACCTCTGGAGGCTGTGTCCCATTTCTGGCAGGAGTAAAGGAGGCTTGGCAAGCCAAGGAAAGTACTGGCTGTTATGCATCTAGGAATGCAAGCCTCATCTCCTTCACATTGTGTGCATTAATCCTCATAGCCATCCCCATTAAATGCTGTTCCCCTTTCATAAAAGGAACTGGAAGCTTGGAAAGATTGAATGATTTGTGTGAAAGGTTGGGCAGAGCTGAGAATGGAACCTGAATCTTTGAAGGTCTCCTGCTGTGCTTTAACCATGAAAGGAATCCATCCCTTCCTGGTACACTTGTGCAATCCATTGTTTAAAAATTATGTCTTTATGAGGTTGCACAGATGTTGCTGAAGGTTGCATTAGACCTCTAGAGTGATCACTAATGGGGCAAATGTGAAGGGCAGGATGCAGCTTGGGTCTCCAAGTCTCAATGTGTTTGCCGGAGAGTGAAGTGGAATTATATAAATGCTTGGAGTAGCTAAAATCTTTTTCCCTAGAAGTAAACTAAGGCATAGGGAAGCCCAGTATGGTTTTAAGTCATACTGAAAATCTGTGTCAGAAATTAAAGCAAAACCTATTGATGCTAATGTTCCGTTGCACATCACAAGCCCACCTTCTTCCCCAGATGGTTTAACTCTCTGTAAAAAGACACAGTCACTTTATTTGCCACAGAGGAACATCCCCCCATCTACACACTGACTGTTCCTCACCATCCACAGGCTCATTGGGCGATTCCACTGGGAAAGTTGTGTCAGTAAAAAGATGATTTGCCTGGTTGTTATGTCCTTCTTTACTGATTTTTCCTCTTTAGGTTTAGGTGGACATTAACTCATTGTGAAGAAAATTGTATTTTTGTATTTTGTATTGTTGTCCCCCACCAAAAGAATATAGAAAGGAGGTATAAAGAAAACAGGAGAAAAATGAAAGTTTATGTAACAAAACATATGAAAAAAAGGGACTGGGTGAGGGTGAAGACATCCATCCTATCAAAACAGGAAGCTAGCTACAGGTTGATGCCGAGCAGATCACTTGTGTCAACAGTGTCATTCTCTAAAAGGGTTGAAGGGTCTGTAAGTTGCCCAGTGATACAAGTACTGTGAGCTGCTAGAGACATGACTAGCAAGAGAATAGATGGGGACCTTCATCAAGATTTCTTCCGCTGGTGCTGCAGATAGCCTCCACTTGGCTTAGTGGAGGATGGGGAGGTGATCCTTCAACTGTTTACACTCGAAGTGGGGATATTTCTCTTCTCTCCTCACCTATGACACTTGCTTTTAAGTTTGTGGATTTTCTTGGGCGGTAGAACAGCAGAACCTTCCCCTGATGAGTACTTACTTTACCCAGCTGCTTGCTCAGCTGCGGTGGAAAGGGATGATCTTGAACTTCTCCTTGTCATGAGCAGCATTCCTGGTCATCTGTGAACCTCAGCCCATTTCCAGCAAGGCACACAGGACCCTGGAGTGCTGGATCTTGGCTTGCTCAAAGTGTCTGCTCTTGTAGACTGATGACCCTGTGGCCATGACAAACTGCAGCCCAGCCCAGGAAGAGCAAACTTAGCCTCAAGCCTTTCCTTGCTAATCTGCTTTCCATGGCCCCACATCATGACTCATACTTCCCCACTGCCACTGCCTGCACAGGGATATTGAGACCAGGGGCTGGCTTGAAAGGATACTTGGCCTGACCTGTTCCAGTAGCCATTTATGTTCTTACACGCAATATTAAAGCAGTGCTACCAGGTCTCTTGCAAAGACTTCTACACTTGACATTTTTTGACTGATAGTTTCCAACGCAGAGAAAGTGATGGCAGGTTTTCTCTTGTCATTACCACCCCTTCTGGTATAGCTATTTCTTGTGTCCTAGTACTGGAACCCTCTCCTCTTCAGATGGCATTTGTGACTTTGCTTCTTTTAGGCAACACGTGGACAAGAAAATGGAGGGATAAGAGATGAAAAAATTATTTAGTGTGTTAAGGTTTGTGGAAAAGTGGGAAGACTGGCTCCAAACTCTGCGCTTTTTATAGTCAGTTTTGGTTTTGGTTTCAAGGCTTGTTTGAAATCCTCCCACAGAAAGATGTATCTTCCAAGGAACTCCAGTATTTTGAACAAGGAGAGAAACCTTGGCATTCCCCATTCAGTATTGCACTCTCTGTCAGTAAAAATCTGTGGGTGCAGAGCAGTAATCAGAGAGGCTTTTCTTTAGGGTAGAGGATGCACAAAGCACACAAAATCAGAAAGCTTTCTTAATGTTGAATATGAAGTTTGATTCTGTCGTAAATTAAGAGAGCACTGCCACCCAAAGAAAAGTGGATAAAGAGACCAGCGCTTGTCTAGTGTGTTGGTCTTTACAACTCATGAGTTCAACGCTAATGAGTTATGGGTTGGCCCATGAAAACATAATGTGTAAATTAGGAATTTAATGATGTGTAAGATTAAAAGCTGTGCGGGGTTGCATTTATTTAAGGCTGCCATCTTGTGTTCAAAGAGGAATTACTTTAACAGACAATGTCCCTTTCACTAGGTTTAAATTGATTCTGTTATGCGTGTTATGGAGGGTACTCAAGTGCCCGAGACTGCCAGCTGACAATATTTCCCACTGAATGTCCTTTCTGTAGCTCTGTTTGCAGCTTCATAATAGCAAACATACCATGCAAGCCATAATGACTTCATCTTAACTTCCAGAAATAAGTAAGTGCAGATTTCCCTCCCCAGCCCCGAATAAATTTAGTTGCAGAAAGCTGAGATTCAAGACAAGAGACATAAAAACTAAAGTCTTTACTGTTTTTCTACTTGATTTGCTTTCCTGATACTTCATTGCTAAGTCTTCTGCACCCATCAAAACCTCTTCTCTTTCAGAAAAAAACAACCCCAAAACCCCAAACCATATTAACCAGTGAGAAGGACTTTTAAATGTCCATTTTCATTGTGATGTGTGTAGTTAACAGCTAGCTACTTGCTGGATGGCATCATGGCAGTATTTTGCAAACCAGGAATCCTAGTTCTTAGGTCATGTTCTGCTGACATGGGTAACAGACATGGGTTCTTTTAGAGGTTTGATACTGAGCCAAGCATGCATGCTAGAACTTCCTGGGATGGCCAAGAGACATTCCGTGGGAAGGCCTCGGTCTGTTTTGTAAGCCAGGATCAGTATGGTTTAAAGTTGCATAAATCCTCCTTCATGCAGCAGCAAAGAAAAAGGAACATGGTGGTTAAGTGTCCTGCATATCTGCAAGGCCTTGATGGGGAACAGCTCTGGTCTGATTTGGTTTACAGATGTAGAAAAGTTTTAAAATAAGACCCAAATTAGTTAAGACATTCAGGTATCTAGTTAGGTATGCTGAGAGGCCCATGTTCCCCACTTAGCTACTTCCTGAGCTTGTGGGCAAGTTCCACCCATAATCCATTGGTTAGAGCAATCTCTCAACAGATGGAAAACCTGTTTTCAGAGCCTCATCCTGCCTAATTTGTGTAGATCTAAGTGCTTCTCCCAGCAAAATGGCCTGACTATCAAGCTATTGACTATCCCAATCAGAGCCCATCATGGCAGTAGAGAGTGATGAAATATTAAACCTAGGAAGGTTGCTAACTCTGTGATCTTGTGGCTAGGGCATCTCCCTGAAGTATAGCAAACCAAGATGTCAGTCTCTGCTCCAAAGAAATATGAAGTGAAATAGCAGTATGAAGAGAGTTTTCACCCATAGAGGTTCAACTCCGGGCCAAGTGGAGTTTTCCCCTCCTACCAATGTGTCCTGCACCTATGACTGTTCAGGAAAATATAAAGGTTGGTCAACAACAAGGCGGCAGAGTGGAGCGGTGAGTCTCCAGAGAGTATAAGCCTCTGTTGCCAGTCTGAAGTTTGGAGGTTGACTCCCTACAAGGGTTGTGGCTTAAGCCCTTTCATTAGCATTTCTGTCTGATTAGCGGAGAGGGGTTTGCATTTAGTATTTGAACCACTGGGAATGCCTTTTTTCAAGCCATGTATGTTTTCAAAGTTGGGTTTAAACAGGACAAGCTTAGATCTATCCATGTTTGCAGCTCATCAGAAATGGACGATTTCTATGGACAACTACCCCTTGAAGTTGTCTCTGTATTCACGTACCATGCTTGTGTGCAGTTTATGCCTCACTGCATATTTACAAGAGCCATTATTTTTAATAGAAAACAGTATAACTTTTCATACTTTACTTGTCTTTAATTGGAGTAGAGACCGTGCCATACTATCAGTTTACACAGTGCTTAGCATTGAGTTGCTCGGAGTCTCAGGGGCAAATTCAACAGAAATATTAACAAGAAAGATATCTGTAAACATGCTAACAGGACATAGTTCATATTCCTGCTTTCAGCCTCATTTCCTAGGGACACAAAAGTTACACAAGCACATTGCTTTTCTATTAGTCCCGAACTATGAGTTTTGAGCTCCACAGGTCAGCATGGAGTCAGATTTGGAAGACGGCAGTGAGGATGGCTGTGCTTAGAGGAGGAAGACACTAATTAGTACTCCCACCAAAGAAAAAGCTAGAGAGAAGATTTTGCCTATGCTGTTTGGAATCTGACAGCTCCCCCAGTCCAAATCTGCATATTTCTGGTGGAGTCACAGTATGTGCTGTCTCTTACCAAACTGAAAGGCTGGAAAAGTGGTGAGAGGGCATTTGTGGGCATAGTAGGAGTCACATAGGACAGGAGGAGGGCACTGCGGACATGAAAAGATGACCTAATTTAGGTGTTTAAGGTGTTTAAGGAACATGTAAGAAGTCGGAAGCGGTAAGAGGTCAGAAACCACTGGCTTGAGAAGGAATTTGGGTGCTATAGTGAAAATTTCATAGTGAGAAAAAGTTTTACATGTCTTAGGGATGAAGTTTTGGGGTGTACAACCCAGATTTGTGAAGTTTAATTAGTTCCTCTGCATTTAGAGTAAACCACATGTGACTCATGTACTTAGTTTGTAGTTTCAAGTGTTGAGAGATTTTTTTAAAAAGGTTTGCTGTTTTGTCTGTAATCTAGTGACTGTTGTTTATAGAAGTTTTTATGAGGAAGAGAATTGCTCCAGAAAGCTCACAGTAATATTTGTTTATTACCTGCACTGTGGGAGTCTGAGCCTCCAATGCAGCAGGCGCCATGCAAATATGCTACTGTTAGAACAAGGGCAGAAACACTGGTGGAGGAAGCAGGGAGGCAACTTTTTCCCTTGAGTATTTTACACAAAATAAGGATTTGTTGGTAAAGCAAACAAATTTAAACGATACCCACAGGGAAAATACTTGGTTTTGGCTAGGTGAAGCTGGCTTCTGTATCTGCTATATATAAAAGCCAGAGTCAACCAAAATATTCCTCTAGGCTTGCTTCTGCCAGCTCCTAAGTTATCCAGAGGAAATTCAATGTGGACTGAAAACAAGGTTGCTACAGAGGTTTTTCACTTGCAAGAATAGCCTGAATTCCTGCTCTGAAGCTGAACTCCAAAATGCCTTGGCAGATCAGTCATTGACTGGCGTTCCTACTCAGCCAATGTATGTGACTGCTGCGCTGCTGCCTGTTTTTAACAGGATGCAACTATTTATCATGTTTCTGGCTGAGATTTTTATGGTGGAGGCTCCTGCCATCCATCAGCTCCAGGCAATTTATGTGGAACAAGGGTTTTTCTCAGGATCGCTTTGAGCTCTCCAGTCTAACAAACTGGCATATGACTTTGCCATCAGATCTGGGGAGAACTCAAAGGTCACAGCGGTGTCCATATCTTCCATCTGGTCCCATCACCCTTGCGTGTCGCACAGCTCTTCTCTTGCTCCTAACGGCAGTGGGATCCGACAGGCAGAGTGCTGCGCCAATGGGAGCATTGCACTTGCTGCCTCTGTGCGAGCAGCGTTACAGTTTTGCCAGCGTGCAGGGCCAGGAGCAGGCCAAGGTTTCCTTTGTGCCTCCAGCCCTTTGATGGATCTATAAGATTTTATTTTAAATTTTAGAAAGGTTTGGGTCAGAGGTGAGAGAAACAGAAGCATCCTGGTTGCTGTTTCTAATGTAACACAGTGTCAGGGGACGTGGTGAAAGCTGGCCCCCCTGTTTCCTGTCCCTTGCTGAGAGCTTCCCATTGACTTCAGTGGTGCTAGAGATTTTGTCTGCTCTGCTTTTAAAACTTTGATGACGTGAGTTTAACAAGCTATGAGATCCATAGGCTTTGCAGGTGATGGGGCGTTCTCTTACCTATTTTACTCTAATTTCTTTTCAACAGATGTAGTATTGCTTCTATTAGAAATGTAAGGAAGAAGTAAAATCAAATGATTTTGTCTCTGCTGTGGAAGACTGGAATAAAACCTTTACAAACATGAGCACTAGACTCTTATCACTTATGCATTATAAGGCTGGACTTCGACACTTTTATATCTGTTTCTTATTCTGCAAAATAACGTACCTGCTCATGGTGTAAAGTATGTGAAAGCACATGTGAAAATATGAAAATCTGGTTTGTATCTACCAGGAAGAATCAAAATATATATTTATTTTTAGTAGTACTTCCCTCCCTCCCCCGCAAAAATGACATGATGATGGAAAAGACTGTGAATTTCTCAGCTGCTTTAAAAAGTCAAATATAAAACGTTTTTATTTTACTTCACTACACTTGTGCACCCTAACCACAACACTTCAAATACAACAGAAACCGGTTCTGACAAGCTCTCCTTTGATGTTGCACACTATAGAAAATTCATCCCTGCCCCAGTCCTGCCCTTTCCACATCGTTTTCATGTATGGATATTAATTTATGTGTTCACTAGAATACAAACGCTCTCCTGTCTCTATAAGTTATAGAAGCAATCATCCAAGGAAGCATCAGAAACTCCTAAAGTCAATTCTGGTGTCATAATTTCATACTCTAACCTGAGATGCCAAATCAAGGGCCTTTATAGATGAGAAGTGAGCGTGTGAAAGACCTCCTTTTCAGAATTGCAGACTTTATTTCTCTATAACACGTATTTATACTGGGAGATAATAAGTGGCTAACATGGCAGTGCAAAGGGGGATCTGTGTCCCTGCTGACAGCTTCAGGACCTTGCTCTGGTTCCAGGGAAAGGGAGCACTTGGGGTGCTCTTGTGCAGGGGCTGCTCTCTTTTTGCTCTGCATCCTGTGCACGTAGTGCAGCGAGACTCTCAGGATAAACCACGGTCTCTGATACAGATGCATTAATAAATAAACAACAGCAACAGCAACAGCAGTAATAACGTTGAGTAACCCTCTTAGCCTACCTATAATGTTATGAGCAAACTCAGGAGGGAGGGCTCATCTGTGCCTTCTTGGTCACATAAATCAGTCAGCCTGGCAGAAGGTTTCTGATGCATGCAAACCCTCCATTTAGAGAGTGGTTTGAATTCTTGATTTTGCAGCAGTTGTCCCTTGGCTAAGCTTGACCATTTCTTGGGCCACTTCATCCTCTCGTCTCAGCCAGTTTTACACCATACAATTTGGCACCTTGACTTATGATAACTTTCAGCATTTTACTCCCCAAGGTAACACAAAAATCCTCTAGAAAGGAAGTCAAAGAGTAGTAGATACTACCTGGGATAACATTTCAGTAAGTAGAGCTCTTTTATGGACAACCTAAAACTATGTCTAAAGCAACTGTATTTGATTTTTGCAGCTGTGAATGCATTTTTTTGTAGTGGGAAAAATAGAAAATGTCTTCTGGGATTTTTTGTGTTCTTTTCCTTTTTGTTCAACACTGATCTCCTGAAGATGATTGGCCTAGTCTGCTTTGTCTTCAAGTATTTCTGGAGCCACTCCAGCCACTGACCACAACTGGCCTCTTCTGAGAGTCATAGAATCATAGAATCATTAAGGTTGGAAAAGACCTCTATGATCATCAAGTCCAGTTATTAGCCAACACCACCCTGTCTACTAAACTATGTCCCAAAGTGCCACATCAAAATGTTTTTTGAAGACCTCCAGGAACAGGGACTCCATCACTTCCTGGGGCAGCCTGTTGCAATGCCAGACCACACTTTCGGTAAAGAAATTGTTTCTACCACCCAATCTAAACCTCCCCTAGCACAACTTGAGACCATTTCCTTTTGTCTTATTACTTATTGCTTGGGAGAAGAGAACAACACCCACCTTACTACAACCTCCTTTCAGGTAGTTGTAAAGAGTGAGATAAGGTAGCCCCTCAGCGTCCTCTTCTCCAGGCTGAACAATCCCAGTTCCCTCAGCTGATTCTCTTTAGACTTGTGCTGCAGACCCTTCACCAGCTTTGTTGCCTTCCTCTAGACATGTTCCAGAAACTTGATGTCCTTCTTGCAGTGAGGGGCCCAAAACTGAACACAGTATTTGAGGTGCATCCTCAGCAGTGCTGAGTGCAAGGGCATGGTCACTTCTCTACTCCTGCTGGATGCACCATTTTTGATACAAGCTATGTTGCCATTGGCCTTTTTGGCCATCTGGGCACACTGCTGGCTCATGTTCAGCTGGCTGTCGACCAGCATCCCCAGGTCCTTTTCTGCCAGGCAGCTCTCCTGCCACACTTCCCCAAACCTGTAATGGTGCATGGCGTTGTTGTCACCAAAGTGTGGGGACAAGCGCTTGTCCTTGTTGAATCTCATACAGGTGGCCTTGGCCCTTTGACCCAGCCTGTCCAGGTCCCTCTGTAGAGCCTTCCTGCTCTCAAGCAGATGGACATTCCCACCTGATTTGATGTCATCTGCAAACTTACTCAGGGAGTCACTACTGTATCATTCTCCTCCCAGGACCGACCTCACCTCACCTAAGACACATCTGAATCCTGCCAGTCGAGGGTGCTGTGACTGACTTGGATTCCAAAACTTAGATCTTGATTCTTTCAAAACTATGTCCTGGCTGGAAACCATGCAGTACCTTCAGTCCCAGCATACACAGCATTTGCCATTTCAGGAATTGCTATAATGCTCATGAGAACCTGGTCTAATCACACAGTGCTTGTGTGAAGTAAGCAGGGCATGGGACACAGAAGTAGAATCTTTCATGTAAGGCCTATTCTGAAGCAAACAGCTGACAGAAGGATGTCGAGGATGTTAAGTAGATTAGACACATCAATAGAATCTACATAAGTGATGCCAAATTTAGTAACAGCAAAGGAGAAAACAGTTTTAAGTCAGACTCTGCTAAGCAGTGGCACCAGTTCTGCTCGAGGTTATGTACTGTATTTCTTCGTAGCACACAAAATATTAAGTGCAGACGAAGAGTTAACTAAAGTAAATGGGGTTGAAATTTCTGCAAAAAGAATGATGTACTGTACCTGTGCATTTTATAGCACTAGGTAAGTAGTTTAATGTCTCAGCCGATATCAAATGCTTCATTTGCAAATCTTAGTGTGCTGGGCTCCCTAGTGGTTTGTGTAATAAAACGGGATGGTTAAAGGGCATGTCCTTGCATTAACTATTCCTTCTAAATCTGAAGGACCCAGCCGTTATGTAAATATTTACTATAATTAACTGCTGGTGTTCACTTGTTGTCCTGGTTTGCAGGGGTTGTCTGAAGTTACTCTCATCCATAGACAGGGAGACATTATCTTTAAATAGTCACTTTTGCTATGACTGAGTGTGGTGGAAGAGGAGCTTTGCCTGGTCCTGCTCGTCACATCTGGCCACTACAGTCATCATTATCTTGCTTCAATATCTGCTTTCAGTCAGTTCCTCACTATCCAGAGGCCCTTTTATTGGGTTCTGGATTATCCATAACAAGGGTACAAAGCTGGGACTGCCCTTGTGCATAACAGCCTGAGCTGGCTTCTGGCACAGCGCTGTGGGGATGAAATTATCTAATTCCAGACCAAAACAGGACCCGGATGCTGTGTGTTCCCAGAGTGCTGATCCTGCTCTACTAACCTCTGCCCACCTGACACGGCTTTGTAGGCAGGGCTGTTGGGGTGTCTCTGCATTGTGTTCCCAAAACCACAAGTTGGGGCTGGAGGATAGAGGCGCTTGAAGGCACTGCATTATGTTAGGTGAAGCCCAGCTGGGTTTAATAGCTCTGTCTTATTATGGGCATTTCTGCATCTAGGTTGCTTCGTGAGGAGCCACTTGGATACTTCTGCATAGTTCTCTGCAGTGCTCTGCAGTGCCTCACCTAGCTGAGGAGCTGTGCTGTATTGAGCCACAGTGCCAGCAAAGGCCAGTGCTGGGCTGATGTGGCAGCCTGGAGCCCAGACTGCAGCTCAAAGACACCTGGGACCTTGTGCTACCCGAGGTCTGGCAGAAGTAGCCCCAAGCCAGAGCTAATGAGCTCTGCTGAACCTGACCGATTCTTTGTGGACCGTCTCAGCTGTCTTCATGTCATGCTGACTAACATACTTGGAGGATTCTCATTACTTATGTTTCTTCATTGCCTGGGGTGCTCCAGCCCCTCTGACTACACCGCTCTGTTAAAAAACAGAAAGAAATCAATCTTGAGCTTACAGGTTGAAACAGGAGAGACAGAGAAGGCCAAAGAGTGGCTGATGTAGCACAAGGAGCCACGCTTATCTTTGCACTGCATTCTGAAATATTGTGGCTGTGTTTTTTATTCCCTCATTCTCTCTTAAAATCTTGTTTGACGCGTTTGGTTGCTGCACTGTGCTGGTACGTATGTGTGGGCTTCTGGAGCCATTTCTGAATCTATACCCATGAGGAGGAAGTAGTCTTTAAAAATTAATACTGCGAGGCAGCTTTAGTGGCAACGTTGGCAGAGCAAACAGTACCGCTAGTAGGGAGAGCCCAGGATCTGCAGGGGAAACAGGACCTGTGGGTCTGTGCCATCAGAGGTGACGTACTCCTGCTCCTGCCGAGAGGAAAACTGTCTGCTAGCAACATTTGTGTTTGACCCTTCTGTGAAGCTGTAAGGATGAAGGTTCTGAAAATAACCACTAAAATGTCCCTTGCCCGGCCCCATGATAGCAGCACTCTGTCTCCCTTCATCTGCTAGAAGAAGATATTAGACATTCAATACATCTCCTAGCGTGCTTTGCCTTGCACTCCTCATTGTGTGTCATAGTGCTGGGGAACGCAGACTGGGGTGGACTTGATGGTCTTTTCCCTAATGTAGTATCATCTGGCTTTAGTAGTCTAAAGGATTTAAACCCTGGGCTTTCCCTTTGTCTTGTGTTGAAACCTTTCCTCCATGCCAGGACACCAAGGCACCAAGGGCAGCGATTTGGCCCTGCAGATTCAGCTGCAGCTGTGGGTGAAGTCCGTGTGATGCTAGTGCTTGCTCTTGCCTTGGCCAGTGTTGTTTACACTTTGTCAGCTGCAGGTGTCCTTTGGCTTAGCAGATGAGGCCAGTGCCAAAGAGCAGAGCTGGCTGGGAAGGAAGGAGCACGACCACCTTTTTTCCCTTCTCCCTCCCTCTCCCCTCCCTTTTATTTTATAATCTCGGTTTATTAAAGCTTCTAGCATTTCATCTCAAATACATCTAGAACACCTTTAGCAGTCCTGGCATGAATCTAAAGCACAGGGACATTGAATCGTCTGTCTAAAGGATTCTGGCTGGTGTGACCCCTGCATGTCTGATGACTAGGCTGCGGAGGGAGCCGCGGTTTTATGACATTAAATATTAACAGCTGGGTATTAATAATGAAGGCTGACAGCTCCTTCTCCAGTTCCTGAGGTTGTTTCTCCCCCAGTTGCAAGTCCAGCAGGATTTGTGTTTTTTTCACTGCCTGAGCATTGTGGTCAGGGCCCCCTGATCTCAAAGGGTCAGGGAATGTAAGAAAAATAACATGGATGTGTCACTGCTGTGAATAGGAGTCGTCGTTGCCTGCCTGGGCCCTGCACTGCACGGGCTCTGGCTGCCTCTGGTTAGCCTTGTCACAGCATGCTGATTGGAAAGCAATTTACCGTTAAAGGCAGAGAAAATGTAGGAGGCTAATAATCAAAAGGGGGGAAAAAAACTACGGCATCGGGAGACCTAACAACAGATCTTTCTGCACTGCTCGAAGCCAGAGGAGAATAAGCTATTCCAACACATTTGTGTTTTATTGCTGTTCGGCCTGCGCAAATAAAGCAGTTAAAATTTTCATATTGTGCCCTCCAAAATTACATTTTTCTCTCTTCCTTGCTCTTTTTTTTTTTTGCAATCAGCTGTAGCTTCTCTCTCCAGCCTAGGACAGCTGAAACGCTGCTTCGTTCTGTAGCTATAGCAGTCTTCTTCCTAAGATAATTTACAGGAGACACTAATGCACAAGGCAGACTATTCCCTCCCACTGGCAGCATCACCACAGCTGAATAAGTCATGCCTGTATCTCAGATCAGGTGGCTGGAGGACAGACAAACACAAGTCCTTTATCGAACTCGTGACCCTCAAGCCCTGCCTTGCAATGTGCTAAATGTTGCTGAAAAGCCATCTCAGAGGAATTTGAACAGGGCTTTATTTGAATAAAAAAATACAGCACAGAGCACACAATAGTTGCTAATAAATCAAAAGCTTGGTTTAATTTTCTAGTTCAAGTCTCCCTTATTTTTTTCTGTATTGGACTTTTCTCCAAATTACATTTTCCCAGTTGTGCACTTTTGTTCTTTTTACTATGTGACAAATGGAGGTGCTGTTTATTATTTATTCTTTGCCTTTAATGTTGTGGAAGTGTAGATCAATTCAGTTTTTGATAAATAAGTCTGATTTTTGCAGAAATTTCCTGGTTGGATCAGTACTCATTCTTTTTTCTCTGCAAAGGCTGACCTCTAACCCTGTCTACTCTACACTGAAACCCCATTTATCCAGACCACTTTTAAACTCTATCTCAGTCAAATCTAGACCAACAGCTTAGCAGCCTTTATGGAAATAGTTTCTAGTGTTCCCCATGTCCAGTTAAACAGAGTGAGCCAATGCTTTGGATTGACCGCATATAAGGTGGAGTAAAATTTGGTTTTGTTCTGAGTAAAAGTAACTTACAGCAGACGGCTAAAAAGATATGCAGCGAGACCAGGATAGAAGGTTTGGGCTGTATGAGGTAGATCTGGGCCATGGCATGAGATACTGAGCATGAAGAGAGACCTTAGAAAAAAGGTAAGGATGCTTTCAGCTTCTTAGCTTTTCTTTTTAACCCTCTTCTGTGTGCTAAGGCATGCCTTCAGTTCAATGTTTTCTCACATCTGAACACAATTGTGCTTGCTGTGTTATTTGCCACAACATTAGACACAGCTTTTGTGTCATAGTCAGTGAGGAAAAGGCATTTTGGAAGTGTACCAGTTCTCTGTATTTCAGTCACTGTGCTTACAGGACTGGCAAGTCCAACTGGTGTAAAATCAGAAGTCCCTTGGTCATCAGACAAAAAATCTCAGTGAGGAAGAGATTGTTTATTTCTTTAAACTTTGAGTTCCACAAAGTCAGGAAGCCTTATGAGGGAGACAGAAAGAAGACATGAAGAAGTGTATGTGGAAAAAAGATTGAGAGGAGATTCTCTTGTAACCTGACTCTTGGAACACAGGCTTTAAAGAATATTGGGTATTAAGTATTTGGTAAAATCATGCCAATGTAGGGGTTAAAATTGATCCAAATTTGCTCTTGACCGCACTTAAAGCTAAAATGTATTCAGGTGCAGTGATTTTTTTTGGTGGTGATCATGTTCAAACACGGTTACGAGCTGTAGGAAGATGGACTTTTTTCCTACGTCTCTCCACCAATGTACCTATACCCTGTTTGGAAGAAGTACAGGCTGTAGGGAAATAAGCTTCAGCAGCAGTTGGAACAGTGGTGGCTGGAAGAACAAATGTGGTACATGGGATTTTCTTTCAGACTAGGGAGGGGCCCTGATGGGGAGTGGCAGAGAGAAATTGTTCTGTAACCAGGTGCTCAATGGACAGAGCGGGTGGTGGGTAGTGCCAGTGAAGTTCTGAACACCTTTCCTTTTCTTTTTTATTGTGAGTGTTAATGGGAGTCTCAGGTGGGGAAGGATCTAACACAGAATGGTCAAACATTTTCTGGGGAGAAGGCCAAGGCTGTGGCCTGGAAGGGCTGAGTACATTGGGGAGCAATATTTTTTTCAGTTCTTACTGCAGATTTGGCCTCTCCACTTAGCTCGCGGAGTCTCCCCCACCCACACCATTCCCTAAACAGCAAAAGGCTGTGTTCCTTACTGGCAGGAACAATCTAGAGCCTGTTCCCTGAAGGTAGAAGTGGCAGAAGAAGCAGGATGGGGACTGTAGGTGAGCATGATACCCAGACCTGGTGAGACTTTTGTTGAAGAGCTTGGCCACAATACTAGAAGCCCTAGGAGGGACAGGGCAATAGGGTCCTACGAGGCTACATGGTAGTCCTTGGGAGAGGACAGGAGGAAGGGCACAAGTAGTCTGATCCTTCCCAGCCTCATACAGAAAGGACCGTATGGGAGAGTCTATGAGACTGCAGTGCTCTGAGTTGGGTTAGGAAGTGGCTGGGTGGCTGAGCCCAAAGAGTGGTGGTCAATGGTGTCTCATCCCCCAGGGATCGGTGTTGGGTCCCGTCCTGTTTAATATCTTTATTGACGATCTGGATGAGGGGATTGAGTCCATCATCAGCAAGTCTGCAGATGATACCAAGCTGGGAGGAAGGGTTGATCTGTTAGAGGGTAGGATGGCCCTACAGAGGCACCTGGACAGATTGGAGAGATGGGCTGATTCTAATGGGATATTGTTTAATAAGTCCAAATGTCGGGTACTTCATTTTGGACACAACAATTCCATGCAGAGCTACAGACTGGGGACAGAGTGGCTGGAGAGTAGTCAGGCAGAAAAGGACCTGGGAGTGCTGGTGGACAGGAAGCTCAACATGAGCCAGCAGTGTGCCCAGGTGGCCAAGAAGGCCAATGGCATTCTGGCCTGCATCAGGAATAGTGTAGTAAGCAGGACCAGAGAAGTTATCATCCCCCTGTACTCGGCACTGGTCAGGCCTCACCTTGAATACTGTGTCCAGTTCTGGGCCCCCCAATTTGGGAAGGATGTTAGGATACTGGAATGTGTTCAGAGGAGGGCAACGAAGATGGTGAAGGGGCTGGAGCACAAGCCCTATGAGGATCGACTGAGGGAGTTGGGGCTGTTTAGTCTGGAGAAGAGGAGGCTCAGGGGAGACCTCATTGCTCTCTACAACTACCTAAAAGGAGGTTGTAGTCGGGCAGGGACTGGTCTCTTCTCTCAGGTGACCAGTGGCAGAACTAGAGGGCATGGACTTAAGCTTCGTCAGGGAAAGTTTAGGCTTGATATGAGGAAAAAATTCTTCACTGAAAGGGTGATTGGCCATTGGAATGGGCTGCCCAGGGAGGTGGTGGAATCACCGACCCTGGAGGTGTTTAAAGGGAGACTGGATGAGGCACTGAGTGCCATGGTTTAGATGATGGTTGGTGTTAGTGTTGGTGTTAGTGTTAGGTTATAGGTTGGACTTGATGATCTCAGAGGTATTTTCCAACCTTGTGATACTGTGATACTGTGAGTCAAGAAATGGGTCAGGGAGGACAGATGCTGAAGCAAAAGCAGTTATTAAATTAGGCTGGGACACAATGTTTCTGTAAGTAAAGCGCCCTGGGTCAAATCAATGTGGAACCAGGGAAGCCCAAGAGCCTGCAAACCAGAAAGTTACAGAAGTTTTTTCCAATCCTGTATTTCTGCAAGCCACCTCTGCTGTGGTTCAAGATGACAATGGCAGCTTCAGGGAGTGGGTTAGAGGGTATTACCCTATGATCAGAGGCAGAAACAGTCAGTAGGGAAGGGGCGGTCTCCTTACAGTCCTGAGGCACTTCACTTTCCTGTGTCAAGTGGTTCTCAACACCTTGATGCCCAGGGCTGAAAGAGTTCAGGCACCACGTTATAAAGGGATGTAGGGTTCATGCACCAGGAGATGGCTGTGCTGGGTTTCTGCTAGGTGAGCTGTTCCGTTTGCTGGAGGTTAGGGATGAGAGGCAAGGGGAAGCTAGACATGTTTAATTGTCTGTAACTAATCAGGCATGTACGCTCATCCTTCCCCTCCTTGTTCTTAGGAAAAAGTACCCTCTCAGACTCTCTCCCGATTCCTGTGGAACCAGTGATGAGGCAGCTTATACGGACACAGACACTGTGAAGTGTGGAGCACCGCCGGCTTCATGCTCAGTCCCTGCTGTCAGGCTGGAGCACTAGGACAGGCACTATCAGGATGGCCATCATTTCTGTGCCCTCTCAGCAAAAGAAGCTCTTAAAAAATGAATAGCAGCTGCGACAAACCCCAGGCATTGTTAGAAGAACTTAGATCTATTTACCATAAAATCACGTAGTATTACTGTGGCATAGTTCTATGCTGGGACCCTGAGGCAGGGAAAGGATATAGGATGAAGGGATGTTTGTTTGTAGCAGGAGCTTAAAAGAATGTGCAATGAGTTCCTTCATATTTAACATTGGTTTTGAGCATCTTGATACCCTCATTTTCAGTGGAAATAATTAACTATGAAAAATTAAAAATTTTAAATCCAGTTGAACAGAATAAATTTTGGATAAAATGAGAGCTGCTCTTAATAGGGAAATTGTTGAAGGCACAGTTCTTAGTTCTTGTAGTGACAGTGAACAAAAGGTGATTAAGAAAAGTTCTGAGGGAAAGCTCATGGCACTCATTCGTATAAAAGCCACTCCTTTTAAAAAATCACAGTTTCTTAGTAGAAGGGGTGCCTGTCAGCTGGCAAAACTTCCTCAGGAACCCATCACAACTGCTGCTGCTTTGGATCTCATAATGGGAGAAGCAAATTTCCTGCAATGAAGCAATGGGCAAATCTCTGACTATCTTCTCTTGCCTCTGCTCTGGCCTCTCTTCTGAGTCACTGCGCTGGAGAGGTTGAGCCCTGGGCTTAAAGCAATGATCACGATCCCCTGGTTTAGGGTGAGACCCTGACTTAGAGTGAGACACGAAAAGCAAACATACAGAGCTGCCCTAGGGAGTCCAGTTGGCTGGCAACATTAGCAGTTAGGTGGCTATATTAGCATTTTAATCAAATAACTAGATATCCTAGAATTATATGTTTGAATCTCTGTAGGCTAAACATAGCTTCAGAGGCAAATAATTTCCATGTAATTTTAGGGTGGAGAATGTCCTTTGGGTAACAGCTGCTTGCTCTGCATGGGTATTAAAAATCCTGTGGCCCTTTATTGAAAGCAGAGGTTTGTCTCAGAGGCCTTCCTTAAAACATCCCTTAGCATACTGGCTGTCTGCCCGGCTGCAGTCCTGGCACCCAGGAGGGCACATAGTTCAGGGGGAGATACTGCAGCTCCTGTTCACTGTCCTGTTTGTAGAGTGTTATGGGAACCTTGCTATAAACGTGGACAGCTTGCCCAGGTCACAGCAAGGATGACCTTGCTGGCATTGATTTAAGCATATTTACTCATGTGGTATGGTGGGTGCCCAAGCCCTGGGAAGAGTGAGGTCTTTGAGGACGTTAAAACAAATTGTCCAGTCATTTGACTGGCACAAATCCTGCCTTGTCAGCAATACCTGAGGGCTGGTTGTATTGACCTGGGGTAGTCCACTGATTCCTGTGGTGGACACAAATCCACAGGCCCAGGTTCAATTTGAAAAGTTCTCAGGAGGGCATCCAGGCCGTGCTAAACCTAACCTTAAGTATCTGTTTCATAATGTCAGAGATTTTAAAAGTTTTGATGATAAACTCTCTGAAATAGGCTTCTTTTCAAAGAAGAGAATGAAATAGATGTGAGTTGGCAGGAGCTTTCAGAGAGATTTCCCCCACCCCCCTCTGTTTATATATTATGCAGAGAACTCTACAGGAAAATGGGATACATAAAGTTGAGCATTTCACGACAAGTTGTCACATTCTGTGCATAAATTTCTGTAGAGCGTTAGGCACCAGTGGTGGGAGGAGATATTAGGTCACTCATTGCTAATCCTGGGAAGTTTAGGGGACTTTGCATGTCCTTTGAGAGTGTCCCTTTGATGGAACAAACATCACTTGTCCAGAATTAATCCTTCATGGTGCATATAATCCATCCATTTATTTGATAAAAGAACCTATAAAAAAACAGAAATGACCCAACAACACTCTTAGTGCTAAAATCAGTCCTATCCCGCTGTTCATCTTTATATCTTCTGGCTTTCTGTTGCATGAAGTAATGAAGAACGAAAAGTAATACTCAGTTCTTTTTCTTCTTGAAAGCACATTACAAATACAAACCTTAATTCCTCTTCTGCCTGTTTTCATAAGGTTAAATATCAGATTTTTTGAGGATTTTAGTACCCATGATGCATTTGAAGGTCTTTGAGTGACAGATTTTAAGAACCTTTAAACGTCTGAGCCCTATTAAACACTCCCTGGGTGCATATGAGGGCTGTATCAGAACCAGCATCAGAATTCAGATGGTCTCAGCTCCAAGCCATCATCTAATCACACCTTTTTCAGATGCTGTTTGCAGATCATGGCAGAAGGGCTTTGCGTTTGTGATGAATCAGCATTTGCAGGAGACGCTTGCTTTAGGACCTAGCTCTGCTGCAATTATGAGCTCCCGTATTACTCCAGCATTACTCCTGAGAGGTGCATGACATCATTGCCTTTGCTCCCTAGGAAGGGAGTAATACTGGATCAAGCATTGCTGTAGGGGAGTAATGGGAAAAAAAAACTGACTTTTTTTCTTATCAGTGTTAGGACACACTTCAATCTCTAATTTCACACACCTTCATTCCTCCCCCTGCTATTTCATCTAAACTTCTCATGAAAGGAATAGTCTTTCTGAAGGTGTGTTTGAACGTTATTGCTTAAGTGCCCAGGGAGACCGTGTGCCTTACGTAGATTATGGTTGATGGTGAATTTGGACAGTGCTTGTACTATTGCATAGACACTGACTAGATGCATGTATGAATTACTGAGGCCTCCTAACCTGTAGTTTGCCCAGACATCTTCAGTGGCACTCTTAGAAGGCACTAAGTACGGATAAAACTTAGAGCACTGCTCTGCAGAGCCCAGGACGTATGTCCCGTTTGGCTCTATAAAGCCACTGTTGGGTAGAAACACCCTGAGTAATCCTCACTGTGCCCTCTGCACAGCCTGCCCAGCCCGAGGAAAAGTCCCCGATGTAAGGGACCGCCAGGAGCACGTACAGCATTGCATGCTCAGGCAGTGTCAACAAGGCAGAACTGCTCTAATTGCCCCAGAGCCAAAGCCACATTCTCTTGGCCAGCTAGTTTGTTCCCACTGCACGGACGAAAATACATGTCTCGGTAATAATATTAAATCTACTCCCCTCCCTGCCATGCTGTGTTGTCTAGGTGAGGAGGAAATGGGAAACTTTGTTTTCTTTTCCTTCAAATTAATTAGAAATTGATGTGGGTGGAAGACTCATCCAGACAGTAACTGGGTTTATTATGTTCCATAACTGCATCTAACCAAGGATGTGTTGCGCAGAATTCAGAGTCAAAAAGAATCTCTGGTATCAGGGTCAAGTCAGTACATCCTCTGCAGGCGAAATAATTCAGCTCAGCACGGTACCTGTGTAGGAGAGAGGGCTGGGTGGCCCCTCAGACTCCCAGAGAAGACTGGTGAGCTATTGCTTACCGGCATACGCAGTAGTCCTTTCCAAACTTGAATTCTCAGTGCTACATTTTCTCTTTGCATATGCCTTACTGTGAATGCGAGTGGGTAAGTTTCCTCCTCCTTTTTAAAGATCATCTTTAATTTTTCTTTTTTGCTCTAATGATTCAGATGAAATGTTTAAACTCACTGCTGTTAATCCTCTTGGGGCACCTGCCAGAAGGTTGTGAAACCTTGGTGAGGGATGGTGGAGGGGCGCATACTGTTAATTAGTGGAGGTTAGCAACACAGTAACACTTCAGCTCACGCTCTTGTCGATGACTCCGAGGTCTGGCTTTGTGGGAGCCGATTCATGCAGGCGCTTGGAAACAACCGGACTCTGGCAGCAACTCCCACTCTAAGAGAAGAGAGCCAGCAACCAGCTTAATAGGTTGCTGCAGCCAGTGAAGTCCTCCGGTGAGGAGCAGTGAAGTGAAGAAAAACAAAGCCCGTTCCAACTGCCACCACAGCAGACAACAATTGAGAGCAAAGAATCATTTTATTGCATATGGAGGAGGGGGGGGTGAGGGAAAGAAAAGAAGTTGAGATGGCATTTTTTAGAGCTAAGTGTTTAATGGTTTCTTTCCTTTCTCCCCTTCCCGTTAAAAGGGACAAAAATACACAGAAAGAAGATTCCACAGATTTTCATTCTTCTTGTAAGAAAAGACAGCGCAGCTGAAGGTTCTTCCTCACATTAAGTTTTCACAAGGAAAGTCAGTTCTCCTTTCTCTGGCTCCTCATAGCGGCATTTTTCTGGCTCCAGCAACCTAATAGGTTGATTGCTGAGCCTCTTCTGTTTCAATTACTTTTGATTGATTCTCAGGTCTGTGTCAGCCACTCGGTGCAGTCACCATCCCAGGAACAAATCTGCAGCAGATGAAGATGAAAATAGCTTCCATGACCATTTCGGAGGGGAGTTCAAGCATCTTTTCTACACATGAGGTTGCTGTAACCTTCCCTCAAAACAGTCTGTATGGGGCTGTTTGTGATGAGGTTCCTGTTCCTGATGGCCTGCCGAGCCACAGCTCAGAAGGAGGGTGAAAGGACCTTTAATATCATTAAGCTGCTCAACTTGTGGTTGCTGGAGGGCACTGCTGTTACCCCCCCAGGGAGAGGAACTGTGGCCCTGGTAGAAGCCCCTCTGGGTTTAGGGAGTGGAGGAGGACAGGAAGAGATGGGGCACAGAGCCTGTAAGATGAGTGCTGGTGTTCTTGCTTTCTTGTTTGGGTTTTTAGTGAAGCAGCAATGGGACAGGGAAGGGAGAGAAAGGGAGAAAGGAGAAGGAGTGGTAGTGATGGTGACTGGCTGCTCACAAAAGCAACTGCCTCTGCAGTTGCTTTGCACGTATCTGACTCTTTTCTTAGCAGCAGCCTCAAGCCTTCAGACTGGCAAAGAAGTAGTGAGGACACCTCTATATTGCTGCCCTGGTTGAGAGCTGCTCTGACTACTTGCAAAAGTCACAGCAGACTGAGAATGAAAGAAGTCCGGACAATCTGGGCTATTTGTGTCAACAGTAGGATTATATTTCTGTATTTTTAATTTCCTATTGTTGCTGGCCAATTCAACTCAGCATGGGATCACAGCATAATGCAGTCTGGACAGGACCCTGGGAGGCTCAGAGCAGGCTTCTCAGGACTGCTTCTGGTCAGGGCTTGAAACCTCCCAGCCTCCTGAGCTGCCTGCTCTACTCCTAGACTGTCCTCATGGGGAATTTGTTCTTCTTGCATCTAGTCTGTATCTCTCTTATTTCAATTTATGCCTGTTGTCTCTTGTTTTCCTGCCACACTCATCAGTCAGGTTCCTGGTTCATTTTTCTTGATGACTTTCCTATAGGTACAGGTAGGCCTCATATTTTGCCTTTCCTTAGTTATCAAGGAAATTCCTGGGCCTCCTCAATCTTTCAAAGATGTTAGAGAGTGGCCTTAGAAGGACATGGTCTAGCTCTTTTGGCAATGTTGGGTGCAACTGTTGGGTTTCATGGACTTGAAGAGACCAATGTCTCTTGGGCAATCCCTGAGTCAATGCATATCTGCTCGCTGGTAGATTTCCTCTGGGCCCAGAAGCCTGGGAGACCTTGTTTATGAAGACTGATATAGAGAAGTCATTGAGTGCCTTAGCCTTATTTGTAACCTGTGTCATTAAATCACTTTCCCTATTCGGCAATGGGCCTGAGTTTCCTCTGTTTAGCCTCTGTTGCTAATGTAGTGGTAGAAGAACTTCATGTCATCCTTGATGTCCCCTCCAAGTGACAACCCTAGGCGAGCTTTGGATCAAAGGTAGCTATGGGAGATCCTCCAAAAGGCAACCAGCTCAGCACATTTAAAGAGCAGGGCTTCTAGCCCTGGTCTGAGGTGGGCCGATGCAATAGGATGGTGCTTCACATCACCCCTGGGGGAAAACTTGTGCTGTTGGCTAAAGCAGTGAGTTTGCAGCAGAGAAAGCTTTCAGGCAGGGGAAATGTAGTGCACCTAATGTTGAACTCAGAGCAACTTTGCCAGGGAACTACCTGTCTCCCCCTCAGTTGTCCTCATCAGTTAGGCAGAAAGAGAGACTCGTTTGTGTGGCTCCTGAACACTGCGCTACCAGAGACCTAGTGGTCCCACCACAACTGAACAGCTGGAGACGAGGTGCTCCCTCCAATCCTATCCCTCCAGTACCAGGGGGTAGTGGGAAAGGAAATATGGGAAGGGAAACAGGCTGCTAGAGTGGGTTAATATGAATGGACATGCTGTGAAAAATGGATACTAAATTATCCCCTGATCCAATAAACCTCTCAACCCACGCTCTCAGAAAAGCCTTGGTGAGTAGACAGGCCTCACGAGTTGCTCAGCAGCTCAATAAAATCTGTCTTTGCCCTGTCAGATCGGAAAGGGAAACAAATGGCAGAACTCAGGGCCCTCCCTCGAGGAGGCCTTGCTGCTGCGTGAATGTCTCTGCCTGCAACACCACCTTCCTGCCTGCAGCCTGAGAAGACCACACCACGAGCAGCTGCCTGCAGAAGGACACTGAGCGTGTGAGGGTTTCCTTCCTCCCTTCTCAGCTTCCAGATGTTCTCACAGACACGGATTTCACCTACACCTACCTGTATGATGGCTTGAAGGTGGAGGAGCCCTCATAGTATTTGCAGCCAGCCCCAGTGGAGAAGCTGTAACAGGAGTGACCGAATGGAAGGAGAACCTCCCTAAACCTCAAGCATTGTCAGGGGAGGTTTAGGCTTGATATTAGGAAAAAAATTTCACTGAAAGGGTGATTTGCCAATGGAATGCACTGCCCAGGGAGGTGGTGGAGTCATCGTCCCTGGAGGTGTTTAGAAACAGATTGGATGAGGCACTTAGTGCCATGGTTTAAATGACGAGTGGGTGTTGGTGTTGGGTCATAGGTTGGACTCGATGATCTCAGAGGTCTTTTCCAACCTTGTGACACTGTGATACCGTGAAACCACACCAGCCCTGCCAGGTTGCTGGTTGCTCTGTTGCTCAGATGTGGCTGCCTGGGTGGCAGCACCCTTACAGGGCTGCATTTGTCCTTGCTTTTTTAAGCCTGGCCTAGCCTTCACAGGGGGATACAGTCTATACTCTGCCCTGGATGAGATCTCGCTCCTACTGTTCCTGATGGAAGGGCTTGATCCCATTACGCCAACACCAGTTTCTTCTGCTGCCTCTGATGAGGGCTGTTGCATCTCTACACATAGGCATAGGATGATTCATGAGCATGCAAGCGTGTTGCATCTGCGCTCAGGTTGTGCTAATCCTGTTTAGTCATTTTTCAATGGATTTCATTTAGATACCGGTCTGGGGCTCTGCATGCCCTTGACAACGCTGAGCAACATCATTGCTCATATTTAAACTCACTGACATAGCTAGTGATGGTGAAATTAAAAAAGACAATGACATAAAGCTCTCACCCAGGAGCAGTTTGCCTCCTGCCAATCACCACTCTTGTATTTTCCCTCCCTTGCCAAAACCCAAGGAAAAGGGGCAGATTTCATGGCTTACCTAGAAGACTGGTAGGTCTTAGCCCTCTGGACTGACCCGCATGCCCAGACTGCTCCAGCTAAGCCTACAGAGTGCAGAGGATAATTGGACACCACCTGCCATGCAAGCCAGAGCAGACCCCTCAAAAAATGTAAAGCAGGCAATTTGTGCCAGCAAAGACTTTCAGCCCCACTTGCTGTAACTCTCTTGTGTTCACCCAGCCACACAGCCAGTGGCAAAGCCAGAAATAGCCTGGGCTATTTCTAGTCTGTGGCTACTTTCCCACTCTGACTGTACACACCAGTTTGCTGTCATTGCCTCTCTCACTTGCTGGTGGAAGGAGAGGTCTACTCCCCAAAATGGCTGCTGAAGACGCATATGTTATAGGTTTTATTCCATGGCTTTTAATACTAAGTAAATAAGTCACAACTCGTTTGCCATGCTTTTTTGTTTGCTTGTTTGTTTTTTTTACATTTTATTTTTTTTTTACTCTTATCAGAGCTGAAAATATGGCTTCTACTAACACTGCAGCATTGGGAAGAAAGGGCTTGTCTTGCAGTTCTGGTTTAAATATAAAAAGAAAAACAACTACAGAGAAACAGCTTGTGCCCCTCATGAGTAGCTGTAGGCTTTAATTTCATCTCAGGTTTCTACCATCATAACACTTGACAGCAAGTGATGTTGTCATGAGGATCCAGATTTAGAAGGATATTAACAATGTCTAATTTTCCTTTGTTTTGGTAAGTAGCAGGTGCCTACCTGGTCTAGGATTTCTGAGACTATACTCTCAGAAGCTGTCTCTTTCCCTTAAATATGCAGTTTCCTTTACTGTTTTCAAAGACAGCTATAGAAGCAGGGTTTTGTGAAACTTAGCAAGTAACAGTAACTAGCTGGAACGTCTAAGTAATTATTAGCTATCTACAGAATAAACAAAAGATTAAAAGGCAGTAATCCTCTTTCCTCTTTGTTGTTCTCTTTTAATGGCTTCCTAGTCTACATACTAACTGGTTATCAAGGCAGTGTTCTGTTGCAGAAAGTCTGCAGCATTAAAATTTGAATTTACTGAGGGCAGAGAACAGGCTCACTTGAACAGCAAAAACAAAATGATAAGGAGTTTTGGTTTACAGGGACTTTGTCCCAGTCTAAATCTGAGCAGTGCTTTTCGTATACTGATGGTCACTGGTGGCACTTGAAACTGGGAGCAGACAAAAGCTTTGTAGGGCCAGTGCTTGGCAGTCCACCCTCTGTAGACATGTAAAGCTCTGTGGAAAGCAGCAAGGAAAACTAGTTTCAATGTTGTTACAAATTCTATTCTTTGTAGAGAGCCCCACGGCTACTGAATTTCTAAAGAGGGGCACTTAGTTCTACCTTATAAAAGTCTACAAGTTGAAAAAGGTTAAAAAACAGGACAGCATGGACAGAAGGAAGAAAGTACTTGGTACCCAGCAGACATGGGAAATAACGAGTGTGGGATGAGGAGCCATGTATAGGCTAGTCATTGCCATGTAATAAGGAGGGAAAAAAATCAGTTTTTTCCAACTCCATGCCTCATAAAATCCAACTGAAATCAATCCAGGATTTTGCCAGTCACGAGATATTCAGTAATCCCAAGGTCAGGTCAATAGAGTCTCCATCTCATACCGTCATCTGCTCTCTTTATCCCTGTATTGCAGACAGGAAATCAAGAGACAGAACTTGATCACTGTGATATAGACAAACATAGGGCCTAGACTGCAAAGTAATTAAGTATGCATTAGGGTCCACTCTTGTTTTGCAAAGCCCTTATGTACAAGCTTTAAGTGCCATTGGAGCCAGAGACATCCAAAGAAACACTTAAATTCCTTCCTGGATCACTGCTAACGACAGTATAAATATTTAGGAACGCATTTGAAGACTCTCTGGGCTGAACACATCTCTTACTGCATAGGCAGGGGCTGGAGGAACTGGAGTCTTGCAAGTTGCCATTGCAAGTTTTGCATGGTAGGTGCTGGAGGCAGACAGAGAGCATGGGAAAGGGACTTTCTGTGACAGCAGAAGAACAAAAGTGGGTGAAGAGAGGATAGCCAGGGTCTGCAGAGTACAAGTGCATTTTATGCACATTTAAGGTTGAGTGTTCATATTGAGGTTGTTGTGTCTATGGTGGGGGTGATCCTGGGAAACCGAAAAAGCAGAAGCCAAAAATATTACTTCTTTTCTCCCATGATGTATTCTTTTCTTCTCTGACACAACCTCGCAATTTCTATAGAGAGGAAGGAGGGCAAGGACATGATGCTGGGTTTTGAACTCTGGGGGTGCCAGTAAAGTAAGTAAATCAATGGCAGTATGGCTTCAGGGATATATCACTCCTTGTATTTAAAAGCAGACGTGAACATTCCTCAAATTAATATTCTTGGTAAGAATGGCAAATGATTGCTTGAACTGCTAAGCAGGGAGGAGGGCCAGGTCTCTGCCCTGAAGAGTTTACAGATGAAATGTAAAGAAGAGGACAGTGCTGCAGGGGGAGAGGGAGCACAACAGGAGCTGAGGCACAGTTATTATTCTTGGCACACTCTGAAGCCTCCTTTCCAGCCTGTTGCCTGCCTTAAATGTGGTTCATTCCTCATTTATCAAAAAGCTTTCTTCCCAAGGTGTTGCAGAGCCTTTTGTGCTCGTGATTTTCATCCTATCTCTCTCGGTGTTCCTACATTGCCTTCTTTCAGCGTTTTTTTCCTTCCTACTACCAGCCTTCCTTAGGACATTGCCTAAGTCCCTCTACTCACTCCTCACTTTGTCCCTAGGTAGCTGTACCCTGCCGTGCACTTCAGCGATCATTTATGAGCTGAAAAGTCACAGATCTATTTCCTCAGCACTACTCACTCAGTCCATTCCCCAGCAGCTCCCAAAGCACCTTCTCCCTCCATGAAGTTCCACCACCCCTCCACTCACCAGAATTTAATATCTCCTCCCAGGTTGGCTCGCAGTCATCTCCCTTCTTGCATACCGTAATGGGAGTTGCAACGACTCTCTCATACATCCCAGAAGTTGACTGATCCACTGTAATGTGTCTTCTCTGTCTGCTTCATCCCACACAGAAACATGGGCAGGTTTAAGAGAAGCCACTATGCTCAAGGTCAGCAAGATTTGTGCTCCTATGACACTTGGGGAAATCCGCCCCCTTGGAGAGCCTGCCTTTCCTCCTGCCAGTTTGTCCTGGCTAGTTGGTCTGCACAACGGAAAGCTCTCAAACCTGCTTTTACACTAAATTTCATGCCCTTCTGAAAGGAAGGCTCCTATTTAATCATTCCAGCAGTGTCTAAACCCCCTAATTCCTTCAATATAGTGACAAACAGTTCTGATTATTTGTAGAAAAGCTTGAAAAGCACTGAGTGTGTTTTATTACCCATGAAAGTTGCCAGTCTGGCAGCCATGAAGACTTGTCCTCTAATTATCTCTGGAGCTGGACAGCACAAGCACTACACGTTTCTCCAGAATGTCTCTCTGCTCACATTTTGAAAGGCACGTGATAGCCTATCAACCGTGAGAGGACTTTGGTAGTTTCTGTTCAAACCGTGCCTGGGAGGCGAGTGAAGTACGTCAGGTTGCTAGTAGGAGCAGCTGGGAAAGCCCCAGAGGGACTCACCACGAAAACAACTGCCCTCCCAGATGGCTCTGGATGACTTGGTATGTAAAGCTGTGCCTACTTCTGCCTTTTCTGGCAAGCCAGATCTCATCCAAAGTCAGTTACAAACCATGGTAGTGCTGCTTAACGCACTATGAATAGTCATCTGGAGAAGTATGGATGGAACAGACCCCATGTTTTTCATTAAAGCAATAAGTGCAATAGATATGCTAGAAAAAAATCCTGGAGGTTCTATTTTGCCCCCAAAAGAAAGATTAAGAAATTAATTTTGAGCTCACTTCATTGCATTATTCAGCTGTAACTTCTGCAAACCCACGGAAAGGCAAGATCCCGCAGATACTATCTGCACGTGAAGTAGCAGGAGTTATGGGCAGCCCCTACCAGGCCCCACATCAGGGCCTGGAACCTTCCTGCAGAGGCACCTTCCTGGACACACATGAGTTCAGCACCCATCCCTGCTTTGCAGCAAGTGCCAGGGAAATTATTCACTAGAGAGGTAAATAGCTTGCAGGATCTCTACTGCTTTTCCTCTTCATGTTCCCCCTCCTCCTGCCCCAGTTTGCAGCCACACACACCAAACACAGATGTGCAGTGACATTTTTAAATCATGCACTGATTTGTTGGGGATATGCAAAGAGAATATTAAGCGCTCATTACTGCGGTTCAGACTGGGCCTTGTGTTTTTGTTGTGTGCAGTGATGTTAAAAATACAAAGAAGCAAAACTTTCAAGCACTGCCAGTTTGGATTGAGTTGTTTTTTCTTCTTAAAACGAAGCCTAGCATGGTTGGAGGACTTCCTTTTTCGTCAATAATTAAACAGCTTTGCACTTGTTGAGGCAACCCTGAACGTAGGTGCTGGGATCAGCCAGCCTTGACCACAAGAGGCTAAAACTTTCTACACCATCTACAATATTTTTTTTCCTTTGGAAAAAAATCCTTTTAGTATTAACCCTGTCGATCCCAGTGGCAAGAGCAATCCTTTACAGCAGATGTAGCAGCCATGTGCATTGAAAGAGTTGTTTGAATTTGGCCTGCTTTGAGCAGAGTTTCAGGTGAGGGTGCTTCCTGGAAACAAAGTGGGCACAGCTGACTTCTGCTCGGCCTTTTAGCGTTGAGGTAGAATTCAACTGCTGCTAACCATACTGGGACTGTATTGTAAAACACCCTTAGTGCAAACAAAGGGGAGGGATTTCTGTCAATGTTTCAGATTTATATTTCTCTCAGAGCACATTTTTGAAGAACAGTGATGAAATATCAAACAGTATCACATATTTTGGAATTTCATCATATCCTTGAGGACATTGCTGTGAACTCCAGTTGAAGATGGGCACGTGAGAGTGTTGGTACAGAAAGAAGTGAATATTTGGCCTCTGGCAAAGGCCCCTGCTTTAAGAAATAAAAAAGAAATGCGAAGGTCTTGATCTCTAGTCCAGAGCAGTCAGGACAGTCTCAGTAGAAGGAACCTTCTACTGTCCTCTGATTTATTTACTTCAGAAAGCTGATGGGCTACAACTCATAATCATGCCAGGCAGGGGAGCTGGATGCTCATGCCAATGTGAGGGCACAGCCCTGCAGGACTGAGGGGCAGAGGAAAGAGAGTTTTTGGCTTTGGACTTAAGGCAAAGTTTATCTTTTTCTGCACAACAATTCTTGTTCATCTGCCTTTGGCTTATCTTTTGGCACCATAAAGCACTCTCATTGTAGGAAAGACCATGTCCCAGGCAGGAGAAGGAGGAACAGGAGTAGGAGGGCTAAGACACAGAGATGAATACTATCTCCCTTGTCCATGGGTAACAGAAGAGGCAGAGGGTTAGTACACCAGTGGATAGCTACTGGGAAAGGGCAGGCCCTGAAAGGCAGCACATAAGGGAAGGTTTTGTGTACTGAAGTCACGGTGCTGGAGGGCTGGGGTCAGGGGGAGGGCCCTACTTCACCTTCAGACGCTGTGTGTATGATAGATGCCTATAATCAGAAGAAAGCTCTGCTGGAGGGATGCCTTCCCCTGCCTAAATGCTCTGGAAAATATGTGGGCAAAGGGTTTCCCGTGGCTAATTTTTCTTCTTCTCAGGGTCTGTGGGTCTGCAGATGGCCTCAAACACTCATCCCACCCTCCTTCTTCCCCTGCTCCTTAGCATATTATGTCTCTTTATAGTGCTGGTTTCTGGTTATCTGACCATGGTCTTATGCGTGTAAATCCCTAAGCAAGACCAGCAGGACTGAGCAGGCTAATTCTAGCTCCTGGGAGCAGGCAGGTGAGGACAGCTCCATGTCGTTCCCAGAATGATAAGGACTGAGGGCTGCTGCTAATAGAAACAGGTGAAAACCAGACCTTTTCTCCCCCATCTTTTCCTGCTTTCTGTTTCTCCTCTTTATGCTAATGTGTTCTGCATTGGAACCATAATTAAATACATATTCATATATATATAAAACTTACAAAGCTTCTGCCTGTACTGTGAAGCTCTCTGGAGCTTAACTGCTTGAGACTTGTCACGGGAAAATATTTCACCCCATGAAAAGAGGTTTCCTACAGCTGGGCTATATTATTGCCTTTTAATATTGCTGGCTTTGCCTACCCTGGGAAGGGCTTTCTGACATATTCCTACTGGAGATACAGCTTTTGCCAGTATAACTTACACCAGTTTCCTGAAGAAACTGGGTCTTTCATTGCCAGAGGTATCTCACTGATGGTTGTAATTTGTTCCCACACTCTTTGCTATGCTGGCAAAACTTGAAAGCGTGGTTCATTGTTTTTTGCTCAGTGCCTTTTCTCCTAAGTTAGCTTTTCTGTCCCTGTGCTTACCCCAGCTGTTTCTCTGGGCACATCTGATCATCTATTGTTTTCTGAATAGCTCTAAGTAATGAGAGGGGTGGGAAGATAATGCTATTTGGAGGGTCTAATCAGATGCTAGTTCCCTCTTACAGAGCTGTATCAAGATCTGGAGCCTGGTTACACTTTAGAAGGGAAAGCGGTGATGAAGGGAGCCAGGACAGCAGAAATGGGGTTTGAGAGTTGATTTTAAGTAGGAAACTAGGTCAGTACGGCACAGAGGGAAACAGGGGACAGCCTGGGTGAAGGAAACTTCCAGCAAAAGGCAAAGGCTACGGACAGTGAAAGCAGCTAGCAGAGACAGAAGCATTGTCACAATGAGACAGATCATGCTCACCATCATTTGTACTCCTGTACTCTGCACTGGTGAGGCCACACCTTGAGTGCTGTGTTCAGTTCTGGGCCCCTCACTACAAGAAGGACATTGAGGTGTTGGAGCGCGTCCAGAGAAGGGTGACGAGGCTGGTGAAGGGGCTGGAGAACAAGTCCTACGAGGAACGGCTGAGGGAATTGGGGTTATTTAGCTTGGAGAAGAGGAGGCTGAGGGGAGACCTCATCACTGTCTATGGCTGCCTGAAAGGAGGCTGTGGGAGAGCGAGTGTTGATCTCTTCTCCCAAGTGATAGGTGATAGGACAAGGGAAAATGGTTCAGACTGGATATTAGGAAGAATTTCTTCACCAAAAGAGTGGTCAGACACCAGAACAGTTGCCCAAGGAGGTGGTTGAGTCAGCATTCCTGGAGGTATTTAAAAAAAGGACAGATGAGTTTTTAAGGGACATGGTTTAGCAGATAACGGGTGCAGTTGGACTCGATGATCTCAAAAGTTTTTTCCAACCAGAAGATTCTATGTTTCTATGACCATTTGTTAAAGTCATTGCAATTTCCAGTATTACAACCTGATGCAGGAATCGGTTTTGTTCGGATCTGGCAAGATGACTGGTGTCATACACAAATTGGCCTTGTCTCAGGCATTGCACATCCTTAGACAAACACTACACATTATGAGTTGGGAAATGCAGTCCTGGATGTATCAGCAATATGACAAAGTCCTAGCCACTACAAACACAGTATCCCAGATCCTTAGCTTAATTTTTGTATTTGTGCTCTGTTAAATAAAACACCTTGTCCTTCACTCTTTATTTGGCTTTTCAGCAGTGAAGAGATTGAGAACGGTCTGAAACTTTGAAGTGTGTTCCTGAAGCTTAAAAAATGCTTAGTGCAGTGGATATTTTCATTGTACTGACTGGAGAATGGAAAGGATGCTGGGATTATGGAAATGTCTGCTTGGTCCAGAGCCACTGGATATTACACCTCAGTCCTTCCTTTCTGGCAAACATCCTGTCTGAGAGGGTCAGCCCACTCCTCTTTCACCTTTATATGCCTCTCCTCGCTTCCTGTGATCTGACTCATCCTCAGACAAGTGATGCAAGACTTGGCAGAAGATTAAAATAGTTGTGTGGCAAGGTGACATACTAACCTCCCCATCAGAAAACATGGCAAACGGCAGTGTTCTGTAGGAGGGAAAGGGGCAACTTCCTCCATCCTGAAGGGAGATTTTCCATGTCATGCAGCAGAACAGGTCAGGAGCAAAAGTTTCTCGTGGTGGCTTCCTGCACCACTCATTCTCCAGCCCGTGTAAAACCATGTGTAATTCCTGGATATTTGCTCTGCTGGAATGTCCTTGCAGACTGGCAGCTGATGTGGCATAGCGCTCCTTCCAGGCTCCTGGTTTAGCAACAGAGTGGTTAGAGGATGATGTTGGAAGAAGCAGGTGAATTTTGAGGCTTCATGATCTTGATGAAGAGGGAGTGATGTGCTTTTGGATAACTCTTGGTGTGATGTGTTTATTTTCAGAAATTGCACACGCCCCCGTTCTCTGAGCAAAATAGTGATTGATCAAGCCCGAGCTTCAATGTAATTTCAAGCAGGCATGTATAGGTACTGCTACTGAAATCAGTGGTTACACACATGAAAGATCAACCAGACTGAGTCAAAACAAAACCAAGTAACCTATTACTCTTTGCTTTGCCAGTCACCGGCAACAGCAGCTGCATACCAAATACATCAGTACCTGATGTACTGCTGTAGGCTGTCCTACAGTATGACAACAAGAATTCCAGGCTATCTTGGTCTTCAGAAAATGGGGTAGATTGTCTTTACACCTAGAAATCTGCCAAGGCACCAGAGTCAACATACAGTGTGTGCCCAATTTATCTGTTGAGATCATACTGTATGTCTTAAAAGTTTTACAAAATTGCCCATGACACAGAAGCACATTAGTAGAGCCTGCAGATGGTACCTGTCTGAGAAAAGTTCACATGAGTTTTCCTTACTGAGGAGAAAAGTTTGCTGTGGATGTGTTGGAACCATAAGCAGAGAGCTCAAATGTTCTACCCTGTAACTGAGAGTTCCCCTTTGAAAAACCCAAACAAAACCCAAAAGCCACAGTGGCCATAAGTGGTTGCTGTAGTAAGCAGAAGCAGGCTGTCCTACTGGCTGCCTGATCCTGCTTCCCAGCACTTACTCACTTGCTGGACACAACAACATGTGAGGCTGCACAGTGACCTGAATGAAGGAATTAGTCGGGATTAAAAATAACCAAGAAAAAAAAGTGCATGTGAGGGATCAGTTCTTGGGAGGCCGAAGATGAAGATCACCTCAGGGTAAGAACTAATGGCAGGAGGCAGAGAAGGCTGTGACAGCTTCATCTGGCAGGGGATAGCTTAGCTTGTGATCACCAAATGGTACTGTCAAACTGCTAGAGTCTATCTTTGCCTAATCTCACACAGGCCTGCAGACCAAACCAGCTCCTGCAGCTCAGTAAATGCAGGGAAGGGTCTCCACATGACCAATTTACTGCTGGTCAAGAGTGTGAACAGCTCACCTCCTGCTTCTGCCCCAGCTGAGAGTGGTACTTGGGGTCTGGAAATGGTCCAGCTGCACCATGCCTTTCCCTTGGGTAGCTGCTGGCAATGCAGAACATACGTTTTCCCCATCCAGCTGGAAGAGTAGGTTACATTAATCGTTTGAAGTGACTCTAACTGAAGTGGTTGCATCAAGGACAATATGGGAGTTGTTTTAGGCTGAAGTTACTGTTGCATTGTCCTCTGAGCTCGTGCAAAGCACAGCTCAGTTGGTTGAGAGAATCTACCCCAAATGCTCAGTGCTGCTGCAGAGAAATGACACAATACAGGACAAAAATACTGCCTTGTGTTTACAGTTTTTCTGGCAATAGTCCCTCATTTATTAGGCATTCCAGACATATAGAGGACAAAAGCAAAATCAAGCGTATTGCAATGCCTATATGGGTGCTTTGTAATCAGAATTAGCCATCCTAATGGTGCTTCCTCTCCTGATGTACAGTCCCAAACACAATCCCTTCATCTAGCCTGAGGATGTGAAAGCTTTGACTGTATTTCATATGAGTCGGTTAAGAACTGGCTTCTGAGAACAAAAGCAATTGGGCTGGTGTGACTCCTGTCTTCTTATTGGCCAGGAGAAGATAATCTATGATTCAAACTTAAAGCAAACATAGTAGGACACAGAACTTTACTCCTCCCTCCTTTGAACTTCACTTCTCCCTCCTTTGAACTTCCTGAACCAATGTGGGCTGAGTCTTTGTAATTTGCTTTGCTGTTCCACACTTTGCTGCCTGCTGGGTTACGTCTTTACCAGACATTCTGTGCAATGCAGTAGTGCATAGGGAATCACACACACAATTTAATGTTTGGGATTTCTCTTTGGGTTGGGGACTTCCTTTAAAGTCTCCCGATGATACTCCTGGGAGTCAGAATTTTCCCCAGTTGCAGTTATTTCTAGGGTAAAAACACCTGTCTTGAGACCTTGGCTGTCTCCATCTTTGGTCTCTTGCTATGCTGAGCACATTGATGGCTCTTCAATAATACTGAAAATAAGTAATGATTATTATTAATTCCTAGGTTCATTGCTTCCCTGAACAAGGTAGATAAGGGTGGTTATTGGTGAGTCTAAAGTCCTGCTGAGAAAAATCAGTATAGAATGAATTTTCTATGCAGGAAAAGAAGGGTAATCAATGACGGACATCAATGGCTGGGGATGGGAGGGTCCCAGGTAGAGAGTTTCAAGAAGTTTCAAACACCGTAAAATCTAGAGACGAGGTGGACTGAAGCTTTCCACTGCTCCCTCCACTTCAGAGGAGAGTCAGAGGAAGAATCAAACATTGTAACCAAACTCACTCCTGCAGAAAAAAAAATCAAGATGTACAAGGGGCTTAAGGACAACATGGCAAATGCAGAGCACAAAGGTAGCAAATCTTCAAACAAATAAATAAATAATCAAGTAGATAACCTTGTGAGAATGTCTGCCTAGAACATGCACTTAAAGAAGTTTCCAAATCTGAGAAAGTCCATGTTTCTACCACCTCACACATGTTTCGTTCTGCTCTTCGTTTTTCACAGACAGCAACAGAACTCCCATTTTTGATTTACAATTAAATTAAGAATTACTTTTGTAAAAAGTGGCGCTTTTCCCGCCTGCTTTGTTTCGTGCCTCCAGGCTGTGCAGACCCCTATTGCTTGCTGTGTGAGAGACAGCATCACACGGCTTGTGAGGAGCTGCAGGAACTGAAACCAGCTCTATGATTTATAGCACTAATAAGGCTCAACTGCCATTTCTTGTGGTTTCCTCCCAAGTTGTCTTTGATAATTTCTACTTGTACTGTGTTTATTGTTGCTGCTGCTAGGGTTCAGTTGGCAGGTAACTGTTGCGCTGTTTCACAGGATCTGCCTTTTTTGGCTCTCTTTATTCTGTTTTTATTATTAGTAAATGCTTATGTTTGGGGAGTGCCAGAAGAGGTCAAGTAGGCACTGACCCCCTGCTTCCCCCTGTCAGGCTTGGTGCTGCCAGAGGGATGAAAGATGCACCCTGACACGAGGAGTTTACAATTGCAAGGTAAACCCCCCTCTGCTTTTCCAGATCACCTGCATGGCAAGAAGGCTCCAGCAGCTCTGTTGGTGGCCACCCCTCGACAAGCCAGCCCATAGTGAGGCTGTTCAGGCTTACTCCAAGGGCACTAGCTCATAAAGCCCTGCCAAATAACACTGGGATGGTTTCTTAAAGTACACCTGTGGATGTGTTGCTGGAGGGTATTGTCTCCACAGGTGAGCAGCTGCCAGGGAGATGAGGCTGGTGCTTTCTCTCCAGCACAGATTAGCACCTTGGCTGTGAGCTGCTGCAGCAAAGACAAGACATATCGTCCTTTTCTGCCATCAGTGCAACAGAGTCAGTAACTGTCAGAGGAGAGGTCCTATGGACAGTGCACAGCTGCCTGCTTAAATATAACCTCTTGAATTATTACTCCAGCATGAACTTGCAGTGTTGGCACTTGAATGCCTCACCGTGGCCTGAGCAGGTCTCATTTGGCAAGGTCCCAACATTTTTGTGGCAGGACACAGTTGGCACCAAGAGACTGTGATAGACGAGAAAGAGGATACTGCTGCTGCTGGGGAGAAAAAGCGGTGTTGGGGAGATTGGAAGTGGAGACACTGCTCAGGGATCAGCAGGAGTGAAGGTATGCTGCATTCACTGTAGTTTGCTGGTCGCAGCAGAATTGGGTGAGACACAATCTGTCTGTACTCTCTGATTTATGCGTTTCTCTTGTGCTCACTTTTGGACTGCTCTCTGCCTTCTTTCATAAACTTGGCTTGAGTAAAGCCTGTGGAAACAATTGAACTTTATCACCCAAGGGTACTGGAGAGCCTGTGCTGACTCTCACAGCTCTGCTTTGATACTTTGCCTGGTAGAACATGTGTGGAGGATTAACAGCTGCATCACAAAGATGCTGATGAAGAACGATCGTACCATATTTCCTTGCTCCTGAGCAATAGCAGCATAACTTGCTACAGCAGTACAGGTCATGGAACAGCTGGGTCTAGGTTTCCCCAGCTCCATCTCAGCCTGCACAAAGCATGAGAGGGCACTGGCAGAGGTGGAATTACAGCAGACCCAATAGGTCACATATTGGTTGAAAATTTCTGAGCTGGGAAAGAAACACAGTTGTTGGTTCTGCTCTGCCTGGATCCATATGCCTGTGAGAGCTGGGCAAGACAACAGGAGGGTTGAGTGAGGATGGTAATAGTCACAGAGGTGAGTGCAAAACTCCCTGCTATTTCCCAGCTTCAAATCTGGTGAGGTCACCATGTTGTCCTTGATAGATGGCCTGTCACCTGCTTTGGGGCCACAGAGCCTTTTTTTGTCAGCTTCTCCCACCACATTTCAGTTGCCAAGTATGCAGCAGACAGAGAGCTATTACATTACAGCAGACAGAGAGCCCGAAGACCAGAGGAAAGCCCTCAATGTTGGGTTTATCAGGGTGATGGTGTTGCCATCAAAGCTAGACTACACATGTCAGAGCATCTGTACCTTGTGCCTGGGAGAAGATAAGACCTCAGAGGAAAAAAAGTTTTAAAGGTGTTGATATGAAAGCAGCAATAGAGTTTTCATAGTGTGGCTTTCTGAACTTGAGTGAACTGCACATATTTGCATTCTTGAGCCTGTCATGCTTCAGGATGGGCCTGGGTTTGAAAGGCTAGTAGGAGTCTAGGTTCTTTCTTTTTCTGTGGTCTGACTTCTCAAGGAAGTATGGTAACTTCTCCTAGAGACTTCCTAGAAAGAAGCAAACAGGCCTTGGCCAACAATAAGCCCCAGATCCTCTGCCATAGACCCCTACTGCTCTCCAAAGCTACATCCAGAGGTAGTTCTGGCTGTGGCCACAAGCATCTCTTTGAGCTTCGTTGGAAAGAGAGCTGAGTCACATCAACAACTCCAAGACCAAGCAGTTCCAATATCAAGGGAGTTAGATCCATCTGCTGTTTTTTGGAAAGTAGTAAATTGTTGCTTCTTCCCCTGCTGCACACATACACACGCAAACACCCACAGACTTCACAGTCTGAAGATCTGCTGTCTTTCCCGCTAGAAGGGCAATTTCTACTCTCATTTTCTATGCTCATTTGCCAGTAAAACCAGCTCTTCTCTCAGATGAGGTTTTGAAATAATTCTTGCAGGTAAGGTCTTACAGTTATAATACTTGACATGAATCTTCATGACACTGCACTGGGGTTCGCTGCTTTTTCCTGCTATCCCAGTGAAATGGGGCAACTGAGGCCATTCAGGAGGTTGGCAATAGGATTATCATTCATGGCCCTCTAACTTATCTTCTGTACCATACAGCAGGCTCTGACTTGGGTTGATACTGTGAGCAGCTTCCCTGCACTATTTCTGTGATCTGATTGTTCGTGGCATAACACGGCTTTTGAATCAGTCTGCCAGTTCTTTGTATTTGGGAAAAGAGCATTCACAGGTAAGGTGGGGGGTTTTCCAGGTATTAATAGGTAAATCAGATCAGACAAAACTGCAAGTCGCTTTAAACCAAGGAAGATGTTTTGTTGTAAAGCTTTTTACAGTTCTGGTTTCTTTTGTTTGGACTTTTTAAAATTAAGAAATATTAATTTTTTTTCTTTTTTTCTTCTTTACCCCTCCTCCTGTTAGACTTCTTCCACTTCGTTACTGAGGAAGTAATAGTAAGACAAAAGAGGAGGAAAAAAGGGTCAGAAGACATTAGAAAATTCAAGTGGCACATGAAAATAAAAAATGCGTGAGATTTAGCTGCCTAACCTTAGGCTACAGGAGATATATGAGATACTTCAGGACTCTCTTCAGCTGCAGCTTTGCAAAGGTATGGTCTTTGTTATGTCCTCTATCACATCTGCAGCTGTGGGCAACAGACACCCTGGCTTAGGCTGCAAAATCATCATGCCTTCTATCTTTGTTGAAGAAAACAGAAATTTTCTGGCAGGTGCATTGGTTTTTCAAGATTAAAAAAACCACCTATGTATTTTGAGGGGCTGAAAAATAACACTCACCTTTGTACAAGTTTGTGAAAGTTTCCTTAGAACCAGCGTTAAGGCAATAATACAAAGCATGCCAGCCCAGCTGTATTCGCTGCCATCTTCTATGTACGTGCCATTAGCTGGCAGGCATGCACAGAGCATCGGTTTAAGCTCTTCTTTTTTATGTAAAATTGCTTCTCAGTATGTTGAACTAATTTATGCCTTTCGCTTGGAAGGTGTTAAGTACAGGAATTTGGCTTTTCTCTGGCATACTCAGTCTCTTGCATACATATGTGCCTCAAGGTATCATGTATATGATGATCATATCTAATATTTTTAAGGGTTTTTGTGTTAAAAATGTGCTTGGTGATGCTCAATACAGGATATTCACTATTTGTCTGAAAATCTCATAACTTAAATAATCATTTACTATCAACCTAATCTAATCTGATCATAATCAATACCGATACTGTGGGATCTTGTAAAACATGACCCACGTGGCAAGTTCTGCCACTTGTTAATTACGCCCTTGGAGACAGCAGTCAATAACTCCCAAGGGTTAGATGTTTCCTACTTAGTCAGGTGTTTTCATGGAGTGCTGCTGACATTCAATAAGGACTTCCGCAACCACAGAAAACTTCATACAATGACATACAAATTAAAAGGCTTAGCAAAGATAGCAACTATTTAAAGAACTGGGTTTTTTTTTACTCTGGCTCTAGTGCCCTGCAGAACAGGCCTTCATAGAACTGACAAGGAATTTTTTTCTTTTTGTTTGGAAAAAAAAAATATTTAAAAGAGGTTTGTGTTTCATCCAAAACCAACACAGCAGCCTGAACTAGCACGTAAGTCACTGCAAGTATTTCTGTAAAAAAAAACTGATGTCCAAACCTTTGGCTTGGGTACCTCAGCATAGCTCCACAGAAGCTCTTCCAGCATCTGGCAGATGAGAATCTGTCCAAATTAGTATGTCCACTGATGTTCAAAGAAGATAATCTTATTCTTTTCTCTACTTTTAATATGAAAACCTTTGTGGTGAGAGTAATTTATGAAGTGGAAAAACTTTGAAGAAGAAAGAATAGAAGCAAATATAAGCTCACTGCCTTTTCTTCTCCTGGAGGGAAAACTGTTTTTAATTTTGTTTTAAGCTGCTGATTTAAGTGAGTATCTTACAAAAAACCACAAGCAGCTGGGTTTTTGTGCCAGTTTGGTCCCTATGTTAGTTAGTTTAGAAGAGCATGAGGGGAAAGTTGGATGGTTTGCCTGTACTGTATATGTGCCCCAATATTCGGTTATTTGTGCTGTTTTTGTTTCCTAATTTCATTGATTTATCTGCTTACGGTAACAAATCAAATTGTTTATCTACGTAGTATGAAGGGAAGGGCCCTGGAAAAAAAGACAAGGACTGTTCTACTGGTGAGAAAGCAATGGAGGATGCATAGGAAAGGCAAAGAGAGGGAGAGCATTGGTGCCTTGGGCTGTGATTCATAAAGACCTGCTCTGAAGGCGGTGTGGAATTCCCGGGGTATCCGAGCAGGGGCCACCCACTCACATCCTGTTGGAGGAGCAGGGGCTGGCTCTGCGTTTCACGTGAGATATACTTAAACTCACACGTTAGCCTCTGTCTACAGGCAAAAATGATGCAACACATCAGCCATGTGGGTACTCCCACGCTAATTGCCTTGGTTGCATTTCATTCAAACTCAACCTACATTCAGATGATGCTGCGTGTAATGCTACTGTAGCTTAAATGTGTGTCACCGTGGCTGGAGATGTTTGTCTCACAGGAAAGATGTGAGAACTGTATGGACACGTACTCCTGGTCTACTACAAATGGAAAGTGACATGGGTTAGTTTCTTCCATGTCTGAAATCCATCTTACTTTGCAGTACAACAGACTGAGAGCTTACACGTGGCCAGTGACTCTGCCTCAGCTAAAAGATACTTCTCTACTAGGTGTGGTAGCATTTTTAGCCATTCTAACGTGTTTGTAAGAATAAGTCATGTCCTCATATGTCTTTCTTTCCCTTATCTGGTTAGACAATGCCCCTTCCAGAACAGAGACAAGTAATGTGACATTTCAGGTACAACAGCAATCTTAATTGCAAGTCATTCTAATAGCTGAGGTGACTAATGTAATAAGACACACACATGCATTGATACAGACAGCACACATTGCAAAAATGATGTCAGTCAACAAAATAGAAAATACCATGATGTATATTCTGCAGCTGAAGTTTAGTGGTGTCCCTGACTAGCACATAGCTGGCCCCCACTCTTAAAAATAGAAGTAAGGTATAAATAAATGCAGTTTGATTCAACAGGAAAGAAGAAAACGTCACCTCAGTATGAACAAGGGAGTTTGGTTAGGTTTTCTTCCTCTTGCTGACAAACTGCAAAGAAATAGCTTTGTTTCATAATGAAAACTGCATTTAATTCAAAATGAAACATTCAACCACCCAAAGGAGAAGTGAGTGGAAGGGGTTAGATTCAAAGGAGGAATGTGGAGGTGAGAGAACCGTCCCTCATTCAGTCTAGTGGCCTGGAAGTCAGGGCATAGCAGTAGGCTCAGTGAGTTAAAGATGCTAACATGACCCTGACACTGTGCAATATTAAACACTTAAAAAGGTTTTGGGTTTTAATTCAGAGACCTCAACCTACTTCGTTACCATGGCAAAAAATCACCGGTAGAAATCTTTTAACCTTTAATTAAAGATACACAAAAAGGCGGAAAAACAGTTTAAGCACTTGAAAAATAAAGTATTAAGCAAGATTTTCCTTTTTTAAAAGCATCCATTATTCCTTTTCCCTTAGCTGTCAACAGTTTTTATAGCAATGCTTCCCTCCTTTTATTTAAGTTCGTAGCAGCAGTAGCTGTTCTCGAGGAGAGAGAGAGACACTCATTGAGACAGGCTGGATCTGTTGCTACTACTCATTTTTGGACTCTGCTCTGCTCACTTGAAGACACACATATGTGCATTGGGAGAGAAAAGGACAGCAAAGACAAAAATACGACTTCCTTTTCTGATGTTGATTTTTACTTGCAGCCTCACTACTAGAAAAAGACAAGCACAATACATGGCCTTAACCCCTCTGAGATCTAGGAAATTTATACCAGTGCCTGCCTCTTTTCAGACACTGCTTTTAGGTGTCTCCTTGAATGCAGTTCACAGCCGTGTGGCACATCCTGTGCACCTCCTGCCTAGGCCAGTTTGATTAAATAGAAGGTGAAGGAGAGAGAACAAGAAGTATATGAGGAAATGACAAAGCAGCTAAGATAGGGGTGACACCAGGACCCCCAATCTCATCTTCCAAGCGGGTTTCCAGGACTGAGTTGAAGTTGGTGGAGCTAGCAATGACATCTGCGTGTCTCCTGGCCAGAAACTAACCAGAAGGTCTCATTAGATCAGGTAACTAAGTGCCAATAGTGTCACAGTGGTAACTTAGATCTCAAAGTTGGCAAAGACAACTGTCAGAATTTCTGCTTTCTGTCCACCTATCCTATCAACAGTGTCAAAATGGGTGTCCTCAGAGGATGATGGACATACCGGCAGCCGCCAGTTAGATTTGCCTCCATTTCTGTCCATTCATTTCAGCTTTGATCTTGTACATCTGCCCTGACCTCAGCCTTTGGGTGATATCAGGAAGACTTTCTGTTTGAACTTATTTAGTCTTCCCAGTATTACTTTGTGCTGACTGTACAAGTAATTTTCTTTAGCAGATTGAGTTGTGTTTTTTTACCTCATGAGCTTTAGTGTATGGGTCTGACTGATGTAGTTCTTGCGCAGGATGTGCAATGCCCTTTTCTGCTGTTTTCTGTGTCCTGAAGGTGGTTCATCAATAGTGCTTTCATGTTCCTTAATAGTCCAATACTCATTAGCACAGATTGGGGAAGCCAGGTGAACCATTTCCGTGAAGGTCTCAGGTGAGGGTCTAAAAAGACCTTCTGTGCAGACCAGGACACACAACGACAGAGAGTAAGAGCAACCCACCCCTTAGTATGCAGCATACCAATGCCTTATGGTATTCTTCTGCGAGATAAGTGATGCTGGTTCAAGTTCCCCCAGGCAGAGGAGGAAATTAAACCCAGGACTCCCACATCCTTTATGAGTGAATAAAAAGTGGCTGTCTTCCTCTCAGCTTCGTGAATATAATCCTGACATTTTTTCCAAGAAAGCAATTTGGTGAGTCCACACTGAATTCGACAATCGTTCCAGGACAATGGAAAAAGCATTTTTCAATGAGAAAAATACTGACTAAAAAAAAAATTCTCCTGAACATAGTGACAATAAAACAACCAGACAGACCCCACTGCTCTGCCGCTTTATATCCAATAGCTGTGGGACAAGGAGACTCTAATGCTCACAGGCAAGGTGAAAAAAACATTTTGAGGGAGTAATGAAATCCTCTGGGAATGGCAGATGAAACCCAAACACTGGTTGGACTGCTTTGAGTCCTAACACAACTGCAGTGGTGTACAGGAAAACCTGTGAGGAACAAACCCACTCTATTTGCTGAGATGTGGCTAATGCCCTGGTTATAATTAGGTACTGAAGGCCTGAAAAGGTTCGAACTCCATGTTTGTCAGAGTTCAAAGAGTGGGCTGCATGAGGTCTAGCTGCAACTATAAGACTGAAAGAGGAAGCAGAGGAAAAAGGGTTCTTTTCTTACCCGACCCTCTTTACTGAACTCAGAACTGTGCCTACTGGTGGCCATGTCCAACATGCACAATAAGAACCGACAGAAGTAAACTTCTGAATAGTGAGATGCTCTGCTACCACAGAAAAATCACATGTAGAAACAAAAACGAATGTCAAACCACTGTGGGGTTTTTCTCTGCCAGCCTCTTTCCAGTCTTTTCTTGAGAGAAGAGTAGATCACTGTGACTGTGTGCGTGCGCAAGGCTGAGGATGGTCCTGGGAATAAGTAAACAAGGAAACTTTCAAGAAGAAGAGAGCATCCTGAGCCTTGTAGCGAGCAAGTATGCCTGTGATAGTAAGCAATGTCTGCTGGTGGTTGTTACTCCACCCCACACTTCCTCTCTTATTCTGAAGGAATGCAATTGCAGACACACTCCTCTTTCCTGATCAGAGCTCAGGGCTGTGGAGGACAGACTGGCAACCTCAGCAAGAGGGAAAACTGAGGTTGTGAGTGTATGTCTGTTGCCTCCTTTGCAGAGGTGGGATGAAGCAGTAGAGATGTTATTCGTATCTTACAGCATCAGGTCACGCAACTGGTCAGTTTTCTGAGTGGTTAAATGGGGACAGAGGAACTATGCAAGCTCTTCGGGTGCTTCAAAAGAGTTTGAGATACAGATAGACCATTAATCCATCCTCAATAGAGGTAATGTTTTGTTAGCAGTGGCATTATAATGATGTGTGCTTGATTATCCCCCTGACTGGGCAGGGCCTGAGTATTCCTTCCAGGGTAACACACCAAACAACTATGTGGGTTGTCTGGAGATGTACAGAGCCGTGGCTGTTTGTTGAATGCATCAGCACTGTCACTACGGTATGATCCACATGGCAGAAGGGCACAGGGTCTAGGCTGTGGGGATCAGACAGCATGGGAGACCATGTGGGCGAATAAGCATTGACATTTTCTGGAAATGGATTATGCCTCAGTTTTAGTTTTCTACTGGATGAGTTCCCTGTGCCAACTTCCTCCTAGGCCACTCAGATGCTACTGACAGCAAGAAGAAGCAACGAAATATGTGTCTGGAAGTGGAGAAGATGGGACATGTTTGATTGGTCTTATCCTACATAACAAGCTTATCTGGTGTGAACATCTGAACATAAGCTCCTTTGATCTGTTACCTAGAGTTTGTCATAAGTGCTATGCTGCTTCGTAACTCCTGTGTTTTAGGGAAGGGAGGGACTTCATCAGATGAAATACAGAGTGAATTAAACTGCAGAAAGCCAGACCACCATGCAGGAACACACATCTTCCTGTGTGAATGCAAGTTGGTCCTTAGTGAAGAGTAATTGATGCAAAGGCTAGCACAGAGGCTGTGTGTTTGTTCTGACATATGCCTTTCTCACCTCTCTCCAGCCAGCACAGGGTCATACACACAGTTGCATGCACATGCATGGTGATGTACTATCAGGTACAATAAGGAGTGAACAAGGACAGAAATAAAAGGCTTGCCTGGCCCCAGTGGCGGTAGAAGAGGATTGCTACTGCACTGGCCAACACAGACAGCAGCAGCAAGGCTTTCTTTATTGTGCCTCCTCTTAGTGCTGTGCACTGGGTGCCCTGAAAGGTCTACGTAGAGAAGGAACAGAGATTTGCTGAAATTGCCTGCTTGATCAACCTGGCATCAAATCTGCGCAGGTACAACGGTAATGATATTTGGTGTGTCACGAGCCCCTTACCTTCTCTGTGGATGGTGCTATCACTAACTGCTTTTCCCGTTGCCAGGCTGGGACACAGGACAGAAAACTTGTGCAATCAAACTGTACATCAAAACTTGAAACCATTTTCAGCCCAAATGAAGGTAAGTAAAAACTACAAGACTGCTTGATGATGCCCTCAGATAGCGAACTACGGCTCTATGAGAGTCAATACACAGAGATGTGGTGAAGTCTTACAGACTGCAAACTCAGTCTGGAGTCCGTAGGTAGCGTAACACCTTTGACCAGCAAGACAGGGGTTACTCTAGGGTCAGGGTTGACATAAGACTAACCAATCAAGAAAGACCACCTATGTATTTAAATTAGTCTTTTTTGTTTGGGGCAATACAACTTTCTTTAAGGATTTTATTCTTTTCTGCATGGTGCTCTATGTGGCTTTGTTTACCTCTGCACACCATTGGTGATAGATGCAGGTATTGTTATTCAGGTACTTAGGCCCATAATACTGCAGACAGCAATGAGCAAGGTTGCCAGAGGTTTTGTTTTAAAATAGTCTTTTGAACTCAAGGAATTTTCCAATAATCGCTACGCAATTTCATTTAAAGAAATAAAAAAGAAATCAAAGAAACTAACCCCCCAAATGTCTTTAAATCTTACATGTAATTCAAAAAATGCACAAATATTCTTTCATTTCTTTTTTGCAGAGGGGGAACAGAATCAATTTGCCATGGTTATGCCTCCTGCCAATTGTTTAGAATTTCCAGGATTTAATCTTTCATCCATGTGTGGATCCACTATTTACCTTTGAATGAGATAATGCATAATGCATTGGACTTTATGGAAATGAACCAAAAAAACTGCTTTTTTTTGAAATGAGAAAGGTATACTCTCTCTTTATGGCCTAAAAAAAATTAGTGCCAATGTTATAACAACAGTGAAGGCACAGAAATGTAGAGGTTAACAGTATGAACTCAAAAGATGTCACACATGAGGGGAAGCATGTACAGTGCGGTGATCCTCCACCCTTCCTCTACCTGAGGATTAGTACTGGTGAAGTAGCATCAATGCTGTAACATAAGCAGCCGTGGGATGTTCACTGCCTTCTGTCCCCAAAGGGACTAAATCTTTCCTAGTGCTTAAGAACACCAGGCAGGTTTAGGAATTATGCAGTAACATGATCAAAATGTAAAAGGAAGGTGTGAAAGGCTATAAATATACTTGCTACAAGCAGTAGGACAGACGGCCTTGTGAGTAACGGGAGATCATAAAATGGAGGGCCATTTCGAGCAATAAGTAGCTACAGATCACTCTATAGTTCTTCTCTGGACACGATTATCCCTGGTTTGAATGTTGTTTTCTGCTGTACCTACAGCTGAGAATTAACTAACTGAAATGGATTCTGGCCTTTTTTTTCTTTGGAAAGAAGAGGTAGCAGTAGCTTTGATGTAAATCAGGCGCGATGCTATCTCATGCTCTGAGTGTCAAGTCTGTCTGTAACCGTTAGTAGAGAGAAAGCAACACTCTGACATGCCTCTCCTCTCTCTCTGCTTCACACGCATGTATGTACATCTATGGAGTCTCAAAGAGCCAGAAACAGCAGAGGCCTTTTAAGAATTTCCTGTCTATGGAGCAGTGGGCGTGAGCAGAAGCTGGCCTGTTATGGGGAATTTTGTATCAGCCTTCTTCTCATGCTAAGATTTGGCACTTTTTTTCCTGTTGTCAGATGCTTTTTCCTAAAAGCTTTTACTGGCAAGAGCAGGGATTAAACTTTTCCTGGAGCACATACACAGGAGAATTGCACACTTCTGGCCTATTTGCTGTTACCCGGCTACCTGTGCCAGAAGAATAAAGGAAAAGCAAAGAGGTCAGAAGCAAAGGAATTCAGTGTACTGGCAGGATCAAACTCCAACATGCTATTTTACACCAGGAGATGGAGAAATTTGCTGTCTCTTTTTAAACTAGTTCTCGTCCTCTTACTCAGTGGTCAAGCCACAGTTCTTCCTTCACAGAGAGGCTAGAAAGGCCAGGTAGCCATAGGTAGCACCAGCAAACGCAGTATTTTGAGTTTAACAACACAACTCCCTTGTGGCCCTAAGTAAACAAGGAAGCTGTGATGTGAGGTGCACCATACATGCACAAGGAGGGCCCCCCGACAGTTGACCCTGTGGAATCAAGACCCTGTTGTGCTATATTTTGCTAGAAATGCTATTCCTTTCTTCTTGAAAAGAGTAAGTCTGTGTGTCCTTCTTCTGCTACAAACCAGGGAGAACACTTACAGTCACTGAGAGAACACAGTTGGAGAACCAGCTAAGAGATTCAGGACAACAGACTGAGTAAATTGCATTGTTCCATGTGGCTGATGGTCCCAATGAAGGTGTATATTCCATACAGAAATCATTCAGCAGTTCAAGAACATGCTGTTTGAGGCCACTTCACTGTTCCAAATGAAGTAGTTGTCTTTTAAAACAGCTTTTATGTAGGCAAAAGGCAGAGGAGATGTGAATTTCATCCAAGACAAGAAACTCTGACCTTTCCCTCATTGCAAAAATGTAACAGGTGGCTTGTAAATGGTCCTTGTTTCATCCATCTCACTTGGGAAGAGACAAGAATGCCAAGTCTGGGTTGTGTTGCACACAGAGGAACTCCTACATCTGCAGACAGCCCTCCGGATTCCCCAGGGTATCAACTCAGGTTCCAGAAGCTTGGTTGACGTGGGCTTGAGGAAGCTGAGCATGGTAGCCTCACATAAAGGGCTGTAATTTCTACAGGGAGAGCAATCAGTGAGGGACTGCTAAAGGAAAACATGGAGCCTTGGTTCCAGTGGGAGATGAGAGTAACTCGCTATCAAGGTCTCCCTCCAGCAGGCTATTTAAAAAGTGACCTTGGAGAAGAATACAGAAAACTAATTTGTCTCTGATGAGAGGTTTTGGAGAGTCGCTAGCAATTTTATGCATTTTGACTACACAGCCTTGCCCTGGCAAATACCCTTGCTTGTGCCAGGGACCCAGAAAGCTGCTGATTCATCCATCGGATACGAGAAGTGCTTCTTAAAAACACTATGCTTCTTGAAAGACAGAATAAATTGTAAGGGAATCTGGCAAGGCATCCTTATTATGCATGTCACTGGCATTTTTAGGCAGAACAAAAGGAGAGGGATTGGTGGATGATCAGATTAGGATATATGTCTTCACTGGGAAGAAGCTTGAGATCAATGTGAGAAAATTTGGGTACAGGGCTTCGGCATGCTGGGGGTGGGGTTAGCAGCTGAAGTACTTTTATTTTCAACAGAGGTCTAGAGAAAAGAGATAGAGTGAGTCTTTAAAGGACAAAGGTCAGCCAGTTACAAGCATCTGTCAAGGCAGGATAGTCACCTTGTTAAAGTGGACAAGTAATTGGGTCTAGGCTTTCTTCTGCCAGGCTCCCTCCTAAACATCACATTTCAGATCACTCTGTTTAACAGCAGGGCTTTTCCCTTCTTTGTATGAAAATAAGTTAATCAGCCTTTTCAGAGGGACTTTGGGAGTATCTGCTTCTCCCAAGAAGAATGAGAACTCTCACAAGTAAATTCCCAAAACAGAGGAGAAGCTGGGCTGCAATGGTGTTCAGAGCTCAGAGATCCCCACAAACCAAGGAGAAGCAGTCTTAGCTAAAAGAGGCTGCTTGAAGCCAGCCTGAGGAATGAACACCATCCACTTCAGTACTTATTACTATCATCTTTTTCCCTTCCTATATGCCTTGGTTACCTTCCTGGTAGCCAGGCAATTACCCTGAAAATGGACAACAGTCTCTCTGAGCAGCTTTTCCATGCACTAAACACTTACTCACCCTTTTCCTGCTGGCAGGGAGTGGGTGGTGGGCAGGAACCCAGGACTGTGAGGCTGGAACAAGTAGGAAATAAGACTGTTCCTGTAGTCCTGAAAAGAGAATAGGTTAGGGTAGAACCCCTACATCCCTTTGTAACGGTGCGCTAGTCACTGACTGCAGTGTCTGGTCTCAATCAAGAATGATTAATGAACTACCCATGTTTGTCCCAAGCAGATGCTTGTAGTAAATATATTGGCTAAGGTTTAGAGGCAAACAAAATACACCATTTAATGGACAAACACACTGCAGTGTGGATGTCACAATGCATCACTGTTTTTTTGGGGGGGCAAGGGAAGGTTTTAACCCTCACCGAGTGAAGGAGTTTCTGATTAGTCAAGTCAAAGAACAGAATGCGACACATTTGTCTAGTGCATTGACATTTGCATCTGCGAGTGAGAGTGCTTGTTTTCACTGTAAAAACAGCAAGACTGCCTTTTGAAACATTTAGAGGAAATGAAGCTTTTGAAGGAAAAGAAGTGAATGTATTTGATGGGAAGCTTTGAATCTCTCTGGACCTACTAGAGTGGCTATGGAAAGACTCCAGCATTTCTACGCGTGCATCTTTTTAAACTGTGGGGTCTGTTTTGGGAGTTGCAAATAAACACATTTTCAGTTTATTTTCACCCGACATACTAGTGATTTCAGCTCTCTGTGCTGCCACACGGAGAGAGCGGTGCTCAGCCTAGTGAGTCCAGGACCTTGCCCACAATAGGTTAGATTATTGCCCTAGAGTCCTCATGAATTTTTCATGGCAGCAAACTCTGAACCTTATACTACATGTGTGCATTGGTATAGGAGATAGAAAGTAAACAGAGTATGTAATTATGTATTTTATGTCACCATAATATTTTACTAAGGTTTAAAAGGCATATCCAACATTTGCTAATAGCCCAAACCAAGGTCCATATACTTCCACATGCCTGTCTCTCAACTTCCATATGATACAGAAGCCTACCTATATTATATATTTCAGGTTGGGCAGGATTTGTTCCCCTACCTGGACATCTTTCTTGTTATGCCCTTGTTCTGGATAGTTACTGCTTGAAACCAGTGCCACAGCTCTTAAAAGCATCTGAGGGCAGACACGTAAAAACAGCTCACACAACGTGGCCGGTTAGTCACTTCATTGCAGGAACATCATCTGCAAAATATCCTGAGTGCAGACAGAGCCTTTGGACAGAACGAAATTAGGGCCGTATTTCATCAGTTGCCTGGAAGGGAGTGGGCTATGTTTTTATCTGGAAGGCTTTGCCAACCAAATTGGTTTTCTGCACGCACTGGAAGGTCCAACCTCCTCTTGCCACAGGCCCCTGGTGCAGCTGAACAAGCTGCTTTCACGACTGGAGTCTTCCAGTATGGGCCTTTAGCCTAAAACTTGTGGTGCAAATCTCAGGCCTAGTTTGAACGGGCTAGAGGAAAAATGTCATCTCATCTCTCTACTCATCTGGAGCTAAACACAATCTCTTTGACAAAGGTGGTAACACAAATGGGGTGTAGCTTCTCTTTAACATGGTTTGTAAACTTGCCTTATGCAAATGTGTTTTAAAGAACAGTGGAGTCCTACCTCAGGTAGCCAAGTGAAGCTGCCATTTCCTCTTAGGTAAGAAAGGTGTTTACAGGCAAATTTTTTTGAAAAGTGTTAATACAATTTCCCAGGCCAATGTAGATAGTCCACCCAGGGTTGAAATCAACCCCATATTTTCAAATAAATAGCAGAAATAGTACAGATATTCCAGCTGACTAAAGTTTTCAGAAGGTTTTAATTAGTTTGGAATGAACAATAGAGCAATGCTCACATCACGTGAGCTGAAGCACCATTGTCAGGGCTGATCAGTTTGGGGAAGTGGTGCAGCTGTATCAATGCAGAGCCCTGCATCTGCCTTCGAGGACCCCACAGCAACACTCATAGTCTGGGTACTGGACTATTCACCCACTGTGGTCCTGAGCCAACAGGGCTGAAACTGGCTTAAGGTCCTTCACCCTTCACACTTAGAGTTCTAGGTGTTGGAGCAGCAGCAGAAGGCCTGTGGCAGGCAGTAGTTGGCAGATGCCAATGCTGTGCTGCAGATCTTTGGGTGCGATATAAAATGGTGTATGAAAGGAGTCATACCTTAATGCTATCTGTCTCGATAGCATCTTCTAGGTAAGTGACATTTCGCCCCCGCACTCTCCTCCCATCCCTTTTAAGGGAAAAAAAGATGAAAAGAAAGGCAGCTTGCATTCTGATGCTGGGTCAGTGGATATAGAATAATTCAAATTCAGCACCTTCCTCCAAGCTATGTGGTACCCAAGGGACTGTATCTTACTCTGCTCCTTCCTATCACTCTGTGCACTTGTAGGGGCTTATGGTATTACCGCAAAACACTCTAGACATGCACAGCATGAAGAAACAAGTTGAAAGGTACATTTGGATGCTCCAGACTCAAATCAGATAAACTCACAGGATTTGCCTGGCCCTCTGACACCAAGTGATTGCAAATGGTAGTAAACACAATCCAAAATTAGGCTGGCACATGCTTTCCTGGCAAGGTGGAAAAAAATAAGTGCGTTTTAACAGACTAAGTGGTTAGAGAACTTTGTTAATTCAGACATAAACCTGTTAGCATAAAATATTGCTGGAGGTCTGAAATGGCCTCAGACAGTTTACATTTTTCATCAAGATTGCTGTTAGAGACAACTAACCCTTTCTCTCCCTAAGAATAATGTTGCTTTTCCACAAGGCAACCCAAAACCCAATCTCTTTGCACACAAGAGAAATGCCTCTAATCTACACTTTATTAGACTGATCATTATATAATGGCTTTAGAAACTCTGGACAAAATAGAGCAGTGGTTTTAGCTGACGGTAATGTCAGATTGCTGTCAATAATCCCCAGCAGATGCAAACGTGTGACCCTTTTTCCCCTTAATTGTTGAATATTTATTTTTATCTTATAATGTTAATAAGGTTTATTGTGCTGCAGAGAGAACTGATATCACATGACCTTCATCTTCCTGACTCACAACAAAACCCGAGACATTACACTGCCTGTCACGTCCTGTTGTTTAATGATAATGTGTAGGTTAGTTGCTTTTCTTCCCCACACAATATTATTTATTCCTTTCGGACTGCCTTCCCTTATTTGGAGTTGCCATCGTACTGAGCAAAAAAGCGTGACTGAAATAGGAGGTTCTGGAGCACCATTTCAGTACGAGCAGCAAGAACAAAATAAAATAATTTAACTAGTTTTTAGACAGCACTTGATCAGTTTACAAATGGCATTATAAGATGTGACTGCCTGCAAGAGCAAGGAATTGGATTTGATGAAGCAGGAGGGACCTAGCAACTCAGCCTTCCTAAGTAAGACCTAGACCTAAAAGCCTGAGTTACTCCAGTCTCAATAAACAAAAACAGACTACGTGGAGGACATTGGAGGAAAAAAATCAGACAATTTTCATTTTCTTTAGAACAAAATTAGCTCCACTCATGTATATTTGAGATGGCAGGAGCCCAAAGTAAAGGTTTGCATCTGGTCCTCTATTTGTGCTGTGCTGAGCCAGGATCCCCAACCCAGATAACTCATTTTGGACCAGCCATGTCAGTATTGCATAGGACGTAAGAACCAAATTGATATGGACAGAAGAGTGCAATAGCTTGGAGAGCTAGGCTGTAGCTTAGGCTGCACCTTTTCAGAGTACTGCAAGGAAGGGTGTGTCTGATGTACAGGTGGATTATCTGGACCTTGAATTCACACACTCAGGAATGAATGGTTGCAGTTCCCAAAGCACTGAGCAACGCTGCTGTGTCCCACGACTGCTCTGCTTCCCACTCCCTCCACAGCAAGGAGAAAACCAAGGTGCACCTCAGGCCCAGCATTTCCTGACAGTTGCTGGGGCAGACCAACCAGTGCACACCACTCAGTTCTTGGCCCAGTCTCTAAAGTAAGAAGGAATGTGGAAACCCTTGACAACATGCTTCAGAAAAGCAAACCCAGGATGGGAGAATCACAATTAAGAAGCACAGAGTAGCTGAGAAATTCAGACCTTTTGGGCAGCTGGCAACAGCCACCCTACATGGTTTGGCTGTGAGTGGTCTCGCTGGAAGGAAGGGGACTAATTGTGGAGCAGGTAGGTCCTCCACCCTCTGTAGGCAGGCACGTCCTGGCTTTGGCTTTGCATTAAGAACTTGGCAAGGAGCTCAGCAGGAAGCCCGGAAGATTCAGCCTATTGTCTGTGCCAGAAAGCTCCAGCTGTACAGTTCGGAACACAAACTTTCTATATCATCAAAACAGTGAAGATAAGTAATTTTTGGGTTTGTTATATGTTTTAAATGGAGTGAGAGCCCTCAGCTATTCCAACACACTCCCTTTGCAGGTTCATTAATGAGACTTATGGGATTTGGATTGGTTTCTTTTTCTCTCTGTTATTTGGATCGTGAGAAAAAATTGCAGAAAGGAGAAGTTATTTTCAAGCCAGGATTTTTTTCTGTTTCAAAATTGAAATGTTTACCAGGCTTCTGCCATTAAGTCCAGATATGTGGGATATTTATTAGAGCTGTGCAGGGACTAGTCTAGGTTTTTCTGTGTGGTTAATTTTACTTAGATGTCTGTGATCAATTATTTACATTACTTTTTTAAACATTATTTAATGGTATGAAAATAATGATTCCTGATATAAAAATAATGTTTCAATCCATGCAGTAGTGAAACTATACAGTACTTTTATTTTGTTCAGAGTGTTTTGTAAGTGTTAGCAAAATGAAAGTTAGGGTGCACTTGTGAATTAGGCAGTACATCCCAGTTACAGTGGCATGAAAAACAGGTCTCCCTCCCAAATGGTTTTGCTCCAGTGTAACTATTTTGATGAGAGGGGGTCATTTTTACTAGAATAATATAAACTCCAGAACCCCCAAGCCTGTTTGCAGTTATACCAAACATAAAAGTACTGTATCTGGGTCTGGCTCTCTCCCACATACTGGTATCAGCACTCCTCTGCTGACTTCAAACTGTCATAGGCCAGGTCTTGGTTTTCAGCCTGTTACTTCAATACTGATGTAGCTAATGTGTGACAGATGTCATGGTGAAATCATAGATCCATTGAAGTCACTGGCAAAACTCCCGTTCATTTAAATAGTCCCAGGGCTTTGCTCAGCAGAATTTAGGCTCTGTATGCAATACCCAAAACACAGGTCACTCCCAGTTACAACATGGCTGCTTTCCCAGGCCAGGAACAAGACCAAAACTGGCAGAAAAATGGCAAGTGTACACAGTGTCTGGATGTGCTCCTGTAACTGATGTCCTGGGCATTTGCACATTGTAGGCAAACCCAGTGGAGGTAACTGTCACAGAAACATGCCTGCTACTTCTCCTTCTGTCATCCAGCAACATGCACATGACACTTACAGAAGTCACTGCACTGGGCAAGTAAATCTTCAGCCAGTTTTGAAGCAATTTAGTACTGAAAGGGAAGGGAAAGAAGAAGAGCTTGTACTGTACTATCTTTCAGCTTCATACTGGTTGCCTACCAGATGTTCAGGCTTGAGACCTGGAAACCCTGATCCCACAGTGTGCAGCTTCACTGGTGATGTAGGCCAAGGATTCAGTGCACAGCCTCTGGAAATCACAGTGAAATCACACTGCAGTCATGTTTCGTGAGCCAGGAAATGGACACAGATGCCCATGATGCAGACTGCCTGCACTGCTTTGTTTTTCTGCACTTTGGAGCTGTGTGTCCCCCCCGTGTCCTGTGCATGGTTATGCAAACAATTGTGGCCTGTGCTGTGTGCAGACACAAGAAAAGCTGCTCCATATATTCTTTAGGGAAAGATCAATGACATGGATTTTTTTTGGTAACCCTCCTTGACGCAGTCCGTGTACCATAAGCACCATGCTTACTGCTGTGTGGGAATCCATGGGAGGTTTTGATTCCTCAGAGAGCACTGTTTAAGAAGAAATAGCGTCCACCTCTCTATGGGTTGATTTGCTGAGAAAAAACTGGTAGGCTTTGTGGTGCAGTGGTGGTTTCGTTACTCACTTTGTTTGAAGTTAGGCAGGGTACGTCTGCCATACGCCCCAAGGGAGTGAAGTTAGAACCTACTGTGCCTGTAAGGATAACTTCTTCTATCATTAAAATAAAACAGCCAGCATTATGGACTGCAATGGCAAAGATAAGGCTGCTGTTTTCATCAGAAGCAAAAGCTGAGTGCTAGACTGTCCCATCCTCATGCCAGTTTCCTATCCTCCATTTCAGTCCTTCAAAAGTGCTGTCCAACCTCACCACGTATTAGGAAAACTCCTTAGCAGTGAGAAAACTGGCTGAAGAGTGAAATAGATAGATCACCAGTATGATCTGGATCACTTAGTAAGATGGATACAAACCCCAAAATGTGTCTTTCTAAGAAGTCAAACACTACTACACACATCGAGAAACAGAATACAGACCACAGACAGTTCCAGGAGTGCAGGGAACTGCAGATCTAGAGAGTAGTGGCTCTGAAAAAGATGAGTGTGTCAAACAGTTCAAGAAGGTTGTGTCTGAGGTGAGGATGAATCCAAGAAAGGCCACAGAACAAAATGACTAACTACTGGAAAATGTAGCTTGAAGTGACAGACTGAAGAAGGTGATCCATCTGTTTAGCTTAACAAAGACAAAGTTGAGAGGATGACTTGATCACAGTCACTAAGTACTGACATGGGGAACAGAAATGTGATAATAGAAGGCTTTTCAATCCAGCTGATGCAACTATAATATGATTCAACTAGAAACTGGAAGCCAGACAAATTTTACTACAAATAAGGTGCAGATGTTTAACAGTGAGGGTAATTAACCAGTGGAAGTAATTACCAAGGACTGTGGGGACTATCACCAAGAACTTAAAATCAGGATTAGATTTTCTACACCCTCCTCACCCAGCCACCTCGTAGAAGATGTGCTGTACCTCACTCAGGAATGAATTCAGAGGTGTCCTTCACTGTGTGTGTTATTCAAAAGCTCAGGCTAGGTAATGAAGCTGTCTCACTCTGCCTTTGCAATCTGCACCCAGGCGATTCAGTGGCCCTCAGAGTACCTAGACACTACACAGAAAACCCGTAGTGCCTGCCCAAACTTGCTCATGCTCTTCATTTCATACCCTGGACTATTAAGGGATAAATGGGTACAAGTGAGAGGAGAAGGGTGTCGGCTATGCGATCATAGATCCCCCTCGTGAAAGCCTGTGCATTATCTCAGTGATTCAGTTACTACTTAAAAGACAGAAAGAATGAAAGAATTAAGACAGCAAATGTAATTGTCTGTCCTGCTAAAAGCATTGCAGACAAAATGAGCTTTCAGGAAAGATACTGATAAAATAAGCTTTACATTCCTCTTGCTGTGGCCGTGCTGAATTTGGACAGGACAAGGAGCACCTTAGAAATAAGCAGAGAAAGAAGCAACCCCTGTCTGGAGAGAAGTCACCCTTGGGAGCAGCAGGGAACCAAACCAAGGCCTCTGGTCTGCCAGTTACAGGCATTGGAACTGCCACTATCTGCAGTCAGATCCATGTTGTCATTCAATCTAAGAAAACAAATAGCCCAGCATCAGCAAAGTCTTGAGTGAAGCAGTTAAGAGGGAGGCATATGGGTTGGCTCTGGGGCCTGTGATGGATGGAACCCTGGTCAGAACTTGCACAGTCCCTGGTGAAACCCCTGCTGTGTCCCAGCTCTGACCTGCACGCTGCTGGGTGGCTGAGACTGCCAGGCCATGTTGGCCCTTCAGCTGAGCTCAGGGCAGATCGTGGGGAGCCCAGTATGTGAGACAGGGTATAGACAGCCTCTCCACAGCCATTATAAGCTGAAAGATGATAGATTTAGATTATATATTAGGAAAAAATTACTGCTGTAAGCGTGGTAAGGCGCTGGAACAGGTTCATCTGAGAAGTAGGTGTCCCTGGTGGTGTTCAAGACCAGGCTGGATGGGGCTCTGAACAACCTGATACAGTGGAAGGTGTCCCTGCCCATGGCAGGGTGCTTGGAACTGGATGATTTTTAAGGTCACTTCCAATCCAAACCATTCTATGCTTCTATGAAATGGGCAAAAGCAGGGAAAGATAGGAGGCATTTGTGGATTTGCTTAAGCAGCAACTGTCTCTCCTGTGGCTACGTTGGCCCTGCGGTAGGACCCAGGGCCTGGGCAGGATGCAAGAACAGCTGGGGGACAGAGAGATAAGGGGGTCTCTCCCAAGCAAGGCACAATGCTGTCCTAGCCCAGGGTGTCCCCACCAACTTTCCGGAGTGTTCTATGTCCTTCTAGAACCTTCAGAGTCCTTTTAGGAACCTTCTAGGGCCTTCTCCAGCCCTGCTGATAGCAGTCTCAGAAATGAAGTGGTTGAACGGATGTTGCAAACTTCACATTTGCCCAGTGCTTTTGTCTCCCATGTCTCTTGGCTGTGTCTCCAGCAAGACCTGGACATGCCCTCTGCTGGGAGCAGGCAGTGCTGGGGGGAGGGCTCTTCAGCTGCCTGCTCGCACCTGCCAGGGCTCGCAACTGCAATTAGTTGCACCCTGTCGAAGCCAAATTGAGGCCCCTTTCAAACTGTAACTCTGTGTGTTTTGTTTCCAAAGGGAAGTTCATCTTTTATGTGCATGCAAAATGGATAAAATTCAAGGAACATTTTCTTTCTTTCCCCCCCCCCCCCCCTCCCTTCTCTCAGTCAGGCAGGGATTTATTTAAAAAGACAACCTATTGCTCCGGTGGGGAGATGCAGTGGCTCGAAGTTTTTAGTTATCCTTTTGTGGCTCGGGAAAAGTTGGTATTTTTTCAAAGCATGGGCTCAGCGTGTGGTCTCCTTGTAGTGAGGGGTTTCCTGGTGTGGGTGGGCAAACAGGGGTCCCTGCTGTATTTGGGAAGCCTGGCCCCCTTCACCCTGAGCATGGAGAGGATGGGGGGATGCAGTTCTGCTACTAGGGGTGGTCATGTGCCCTAGGGGTGTAACAAGCCCCTCTTGGGAGAAGCATGGGTAGGGACTGACCAACACCAGGCAGCCTTTCCTTTGCCCACCGGTTCTTTCCCTCCTCCCTTTCTCCTCTGCATTGTTTGTTTCTGCATCCACATCCTCATTTGCCCTTGTGTGGATCCTTCTTCCTGAGGAGGCTGCTAGTACGGTGGTCCCCAGCCCTGCTGAATCAGTTCATCCGAAGGCAGAGCTTCTCTCTGGGTGACTGACAGGAGGTGCTGATTCAGCTCTGTGCAGGGGATCCAGCAACAACCACATTAAGAGGATTTATAAAAGAGATAAGGTGTAGTGCTGAGCTTCCCTTAGTAATCGTGCAGTACACAATTCGGGACTGTATGGGGAATTTTGATGCAGCTGACAGGTATACAGCTCTGATCCAGTTGTCCTTACAGCCATTATTAACCAAAATAAGGGGCAACTGGAATTACAAATGATTTCTGGGTAAATGCTTAGCTCCAGTTCTGAATGATCTCTCAGCAATAATCCACACGTAATCCTCAATACAGCGAGTCTGCTTTACGGGTGGCTCCATTTTGAGCAGGTCGCAATAATGCATGGATGCCCTGACTCACAAAATAAAGCATAGGGGGAAGTAGGAAAGCCATGTTTGTTTTACAGCTTTTTTTCTGGATTGAATAAAATTCAGGGAAGTGCATGATCACATACATAGCATTTGTTAAGAGAAGATTACCTGCTTGGTAATTATTTCTTTGGGAAAATAATTTTACACTACAACGGCCATGTGTGAATATCTCAGGCAGGTCTAATGTACCTAGAAAATAAACAAACAAAAATCTCCTGTAAGGACTCGGTTTGTGTTGTTTGTTCCTCAGAATGCTGGAGTCTTTTTCTTTCAATGGAGAAAGTCAGAAACTGGGTAGCTGTGGGGATTTAATGTGAAGGAACAAGAGTGTTTATGGTTAGCACCTTCTTTCTCCTCCTCTGCACATGCTGAAGTGAAAGGTGGGCTGGTTCAGTGGCACTTATGCTGCCTCATTAGCAGGGCACCCAAGTATCCTGCAATCTTTGGTGCATTGGTTGGCACTGCAGCCCTGTGAAGTGAAGCAGGAATGACTGCTGCTTGCAGAGGCACAAATCCCAGAGAAACAGATGCTTCTTCCCTATGCCTGTGTCTACATCTCTGTAATCTTGGTCATGGCCCAGAACTTGCCCCTGCATGGCCCTGACTCTGGGTGCTGTCAGGCTGAGATTGAGCCCAGACACCCAGGGACTGAGATCTGAAGTCCCATCTGTGGTCAGCACCAGCACTCCAGGTTCACGTATCCTCTCCCCAACTCATCCCATCAGAGTGAGACATTGAAACACCATAAAAGAGGTGGCACTGCAAGAGTAATAATTCCCAACACTGCATGAAGATGAGCCCTGGTGCTTCCTTGGAGAGCTGCTGCATGCAGGGGGAGGGAGGGCTGCAGGCAGGATTCAGGTCTGAACTACCTGTTCTCTGCACATGTGTGAAAGTAGAACCGTAGATTCCCAGTTTGTACTGGAGTGAGACCAGAACTAGAGTGACAGAGAGACAGTATCTACAAACCCATCTATTCATTCTGGGTGTTTTGTGCTGGCATGATACCCAGTGCTGGGTTTTCAGAAGATCTAATTCCTCTTAGCGCCTGCTGGAGCACTTAACGTCTTGCTATTTATCCCCTTTGAAGAGTGCTCTTCCTACAACAACTTGATTGCCAGAGAGTGGGCTCAGAAGAGTTTGAGTCTGCAACAATTACTTGTATGAGTAATCCTTGGGTAATTCCAAGAGGTTTTACCTGTCTGACTAAGGACTCTCAGAATATCACCAAACCTTTGGATATATCCTCTAAAAATATTTTTGGTCCGTTGCTTCCTCTAAGACTTTCAAGGGGACTGGAATAGGTTCTATAATCTTTGGTATACTTTAATTAACATCCCTGCGACATTCTAAACAATGGGCTCAGCTTTTAGCTATACAATAGGGAAATGTTGGGAACAATATCTGTTTGTCATGAATCATATTATCCTAGTTACCTGCTACAGAGGGGAGAGGAGGCACTGCCAAATGCCACAGAAAATATTTAATCTTTCCTTGCTAGCAAATTCTGAAAAAGCAAATAACATTTTCATAGTTTGTTTACTCATTTGTTCCTTAAAAGAGGTAAAGGGGTCTGTGAATCAGAAGAATTTCCATCTCAAAAATTGCTTTGGCAGCCAGTAGCTTGTATTTTCAGATTAAGTGATTGAATTTCATGCAGCCTTGCTTAAAATTCACTACCCCACACCCTGTCACCATACGTATAAAACCCCCCACCCAACAGCCCTCCTTTCCCTCCAATGTATATGACATCTACTTTAGATCAGGAAAAAAATGTCCAATCAGCTGGGCGGTCACACAATGTACTTAATAAAGACGTTGTCTGCATGACTGCTGAATTTTCTCCCCTCACAGCGTTTGGAGCCTATCAGGCAGTTTCCATTCCTATGCAATGTCCCGTGCCTGAGCTGACTTCAATCAGGCTGCACAAATCAGCTGAGCCGAAATGCCTCCTTCCTTCCATCACCTGAAGCCAATGCTGATTCATCTCTTCAGACCCATTCCTCCTGCTCCTCCTCTGAATTTTCTGATCGCTGAATCATTTTTTTCTCCTTTTGTTTTCCCCTTTCCCCTGTACTGAGTGTCCCACGCTGAATGCAATGCTTTTCATTTCCAGATCTGACTGAAAGGGAATATGGAAATTAATTGGCTCAGGCTGCTCACAGCCTTTTACACGTGCCTGTGCTCCATGAGAGGTGCCGTGCAATTGCTTTTCCATTGTGGCTCTCCACCAGCCACCTGTCTCCTTGTGCATGCTGTCGTAACTGCTCTCAGCCTGGATTCTGGAGATGGATGTCTCCTTCCTCTCCCTATTGTGCAAGTGGAAGGGCAGCTGGGCAGCTGGCAGGGCTGTCCTAGTGAGCACTGGAACTGCCCCTGTTTGACTCAAAATAGGCCAGATTTAGTGAATTCTCTAGCTTGCGGTAAATAGCGTGTGACTGGTGCTTTGGTGAGGACTGCAGAGAGATGTGGTAGAATGCAGTGTCACTTCTGTTGAAATGGTTATTTGTTCTCGCTGCTGGAAGCAGACCCCAGTTAAAAGTGAGCAACAGGGGAACGTATCTCAGCCATGGGAGGGGTGTACCAGGACCCTTGCAAGTTGGAATATAATCTGGCTCCACGGCTACGCTCAATTCCAGACATTTTCACGCCTAGGTTTCTATCTTCCATTAGTTTTATACCCAATTTTCTCATGGGGCTTTCTCCTGACTGTGGAGAATTTGAGTTTTCCTGGTGAAGTCACCTGTGTCTTGGATGTGAGAATGTTATTACTACCATTGCAGAAGCATGGACTAAAGATGGTGGCCCTGCTATCCCATGCTGAGCACTGCACGCTGTCCTGAGGAGATGCTCCACACCCCTGTGAAGCTTTTCCAGACCCATAAAAAAGACAAAGCTGGGCAGAAGAAAGGCTTTATCTCTGTATCATGCATGGGGGAGGCTTGAAAGGAACAATGCCTCGCAGCCAGGCAGGCAGGAGTGTGATGTTGCGCAAGCCAGAAGCTCCTATGTAACGGAGGAGGAATGGACACCCATGGCTCAGAGGCAAAACTGCTCTAGGGCTCTGGGAATGCCCCAGTGCTTGCTGGGGGGACAATCCTTTGAAGGGTGGATGGTGCAAAATCAAACTTGAATCAATCTCTTACAGGAAGGGCAAAGCTGAGCTCTAATATTCAGGAGAATATTGTTTATTTGTGTTAATGGTTTTTTTTTTTAAATGTTAAAAAATTGGCTTTCAGAGTTCTGAAAGAATTCTATGCCTAGAATCCTGTCTAATTTTCCCACCTATAATCAGTGGGTCTAATAAAAAAAATCATCTCTACACACAGGCTTTGCCTTACATGTGTCCTTTGACCATTGCAGTCATCACAAACTACTTTGAATTTGCTAGGGCATTTGGCAGGAGATCTGTGGGACAAACATGACACAAGTCTGCAGTTGCCCCAAACCAGGAATAAGAACATTTAGGTAGAGACACCCTCACCATGGCATGCGTCCTTATCTCAACAGGCTGATGGTGTAAGCCCCGCTAGGTGCTTGTGACTCATTTGTATCTGCAGGGACTTGAGATGACTCAGACTCTTGCAGCACTGTAGGTCTGATGCTGCCTGTGATGTCTCTGTCATGACACCCATCTTTCTCTTCCATCTTTGAACTGCCGCTTGCCCAAGAAATTCTGGCCTACAAGAAAGACTGTTTCCAATTATTAATACAATAGCAAGAAATGAAAAAGCAGGCACATTTGTAATGCAGTATCATTTAGGGAGAAGACACAATCTCAGGCACACTGGATGTCAAAACCAAATGAGAATCTTTTCTTCTAGTTTTATCACAGATTCTCCCAGAGCCGCTGCTACTTGCATTCTGGAAATTTACAGGATGAAGAATTTTGTCATGATATCTAATTCTAATCTGAAGTGATTTACTATTAAGTTGAAAATCAAGCCTGTACATATCCCCCTCCAAGTGGTTTCTATGACAGTTTCTATTAACCATAAAAATGTCACTTGCTAGGAAGTATCAGCCTTCTTATAGGCTTTGCAATCATCACTACCAGATGCACACTTACCGAATGGAATAAATAATAGTCTTGTACAATTAGCCTAGGATGCAGGACATGTCTGGCTATCTCACTCGGCTCCAAAGTGAAGGTTTTACTAGCAAACCTGTGTATCAACAGATGAGGTCTGTCTGGACTCTCTGAAGTTCTTCAGAACTTTAAGTGTCTTGATGCCTTATGAATAAAGCATAGCGATATATAAATTTAAGCTAACAATTTTGGTGCATATCTTTGTGGTTTCAGTCTGTACAAGTGACTGAAATATCTATTTCCTACTGTTCCAATCCAGTTAAAAAAACCCAACTGTTTCTTCTGTGGCTTATAATGTATTTTGAAATGCCCTAATGGCTCTCTGGCATTTCCTGCCGATGCATAATCATAGTAAACCTGGTACTGTGTAGATGCACCAGATATGCTTTGTTCCCATCTACTCTTCAAGGAAATGACACACAGAGCCTTTCTTGAGACTGGGGGTGTGGATGAGGGCTGGTATTCGTGAGATGTGTTAGCAGACACAGGCTCGAGTTAATCTGGTCCTCAGGTATGAGCTGAGAGTCTGGGTTTGCGTCATGCTCTGCCAGAGATCTTACCCATTATACTCAAGGTCTTTGCTGTTGGTGGGGAACTCAAGAAATCAGACTGAGTAATTGAAATGACAGTTAATCGCTCCCCACATTTTAAGACATAGTCTGAAGAGAAGTCATAAAGAAAGTTGTAACCTGGACCTTCATTGCTATGTTTGCATCTGAGGATTGAAATTTAGGGGGTTGCAGAGCTGAAGTTGTATATTTGGACTGCATGAGGCACATCACCCTTGCAGCAGCAAAAGCAAGAATTCTTATTATTTTCACCTGCCTACAAGGACAAAGTCATATTCTGCTTTTCTTTGCATTAATCTGACTACTGAATAGTGACTTCGGACGTGTGTGTCAGAAAAAAATCACTGTGATACAGTTTGCAGCTGGACCAATGAATGGAGGTATCAGCAAGTTCTATAGAGCACTTGTATTCCTTGTTGAAGTGCTTGCAGAGTCTGAGTAGATCTGCATCAGAGAGGGTGAAAGCAAGAATGTGGTCACATTTCTAGAGTATGCTGCACTGGGCAGTGGTCATGGGAGGAGATAAGGTAGACAATGGAAGGGTTTAGTTCCTTCTCCCCTCTTTATCTGCTTTGCAAAGTTCTTGGGAAAGTGGAAAGGGTTTAAAAATGTCTGGAAGAATGATTTGCAATCTGTCAAGCTTGCTCTAGAAGGAGAAATTCTATGAATCCTAAGAAAAAGAATCTTCAAGTATGACTTAGCTTCAGTGCAGGCAGAGGGTAAGTATTTCTGATGCTATAAGGCCCTTTGTCTTTTATTTACCAAGTGCGTATGTATCTCAGTGCAAAATCCACTATATGTCCCTCACTCATGTAATTGACAAAGATTTATAAATTAAAGTTAAAATTACAGAATGTTATACAACATATACTTCTAAATACTGTTGTCACAGACGAAAGTACCAGTGGTCTGTTTATGACTGCAGAATCCATGATAAATACCTAGAATGTTCTTCTCCCGAAAACACTGTTAATTCTTTTCTCACATGATGAAATCAATTTGAAGTGATTTCACTGTCCCTTGAGGTCTTGTGAAAACAGAAAGCAGATCATATTAGTACGAGAAAAGACAATGCTCGCAGTTGTCTAAGAACCAAAAAGCCACATATATTCTTTAAAGTCTGTGGGTTGAGACTGCTTTTTTCACTGCAGTGTTAACACACATGCACCTTGGAAACTCTCATCTCAATCAGGGTCTGAGCATGCTCTCGCATTTCATCCGATGGCTCAGAAGCAAAAGCACCAGCATTTATTCAGCAACATGCAGCTCCAAAACCAATGTCAGCGAAGTATTTTCATTACTAATAAGCTAAACATATTCACAGGTACTATTTAGACTAAAACTTGATAAACTGATGGAGATAAGTTCTCCAACCTGCGAACTCTTCTCTGACTGGGCCAGATGAGAGGAAATGCAAAAGTGATTTCTGCATGTTTGCATCCCTGCTGTCTGTGGTGTTACCCTTGAATGGCTGAATGTCACCAGAAAACCAATGGTTTTGTGTGGAAAGATGCAATCTACAAAGTGGGATTTGCAGGCTACACTGAAAGGATACATTGCGTTTCCAATTTCCAGTTTGGTGAAATCTTGGGAATTAATTGGGCCAGGTAGCAAGTGGCCTTCTCCACACTTCAGAGTGATAGCAAGTACACACATACACGCTGTGTGCAAGGGCACTCACCGAGAAAAATGAAATTAAGTCAATATCTCTGAAAGGTTCCAGACTGATAAAAATGGGAAGTTGAGACTTTCATCTGCAGAGCAGGTATGACAGAGGTCCTGGCAGCATGAACTTCTCTGTGTAGTGGAGAACACAGTGACTGAACTTTGTTTTAACATTTGCCTCCATGAAGAGAGAAGGGACAACTCAGTACCAGCTTGATGATCCTTTGACTGAAGCTTTATCATTATCATGTATTAGATTTCCTCATAGCAAATAAAGAATTGAAATAAAGTATTGAAATTGCAATAGAGTCTATACGTGAATTTTAAGTACATCATAAACCATACTTTAGATGTCTATAATAAAAACAATGTTTGAGAGCCAGAACAGCTGAAGATTTTGTCTTTTTAAAAAACATATCCCAAACAACCCAAGTCCCCTCGCTCTCCACTTCTAAAACAAATGTGTTCATAGCACAGGTCTGTACAAACAGACTTAATATTGACTTTGTCCTTCTATGTTCAGTTCACAGGGGAGCACACAGAGAAAATCGAGAGTTCGCTGTCAAGCCAGACCACAGCATTTGCTGTGGTAGTATTAAATCAGACTGCTCATGGAAAGGGGTCCTTGTCTAAAGATTCCCACTCATGTCCCGTTGATTTTATGGATAGTCCTCGGGATCTTGTCTGAGCGCATCTGAATGTTTGTACAGCACCTTGACGCAAATGAGTCCCCGTCTTGCTTCATTTGTCAAATGATAAATAAGCTAATAAAACAATAATTGAAGTCACTCATACAGACAGTAATCATGGGGTGATTCACTATAGCACAAACTTGCTAGGTGGAAGACTGCACTAAGTTTATGCAGAGATTTTTATCTTGCCCATCAGTTTCTGCACATTAAATATATTCTGAATTTACGAATGTTGAAGTTTTAAGGTGAGATTTTCTATGCTTGGGCTCAACCCAGAAGTGATTCATTTTTGTAATGCCAGAACAAAACCGTTCAGCCACTTTTGAATTATGTGAGACTGAAAGACAAGGTATTGATAACGCTACTATTAACAGCCGAACCAAGACTCCCTGACAGCATACATAATATTTTTTTATTTATTGAGCAAGGGGCAGGAATACAGGAGGAGGTGGAAGACAGGAAACTTCAGAGAGTTTATGCCTGCCAGTGAGCAACACCTGCTCCAGAAATCAGGCTCTGGCGACGTGCAGCACAGGGAAAGTATGCTTGAATTAATGCCTAAGACCTGGCTGATACATACCTCATAGTTAATCTGGTTACGCAGGGTTTATTTCACAGTCGGAAGTTCTTGCGCTGGAAGGGAGTCCTGCTGGGGTTTTCTGAGCACACGGATGAATTAATGAATGAACGAATGCAGCTTGCCAGCCCAGATTTAAATTGCTTACTAGATCAAAATCTGCTCATTTTTTTCCCCAGTCTCTCTGTCTTTTATTTATTAATTTATTTGAGAAAACAGATAAAGAGCACAGAAAGTGCCTGCGGACATCATCAAGGCAGCAAACGCAGATAAATGGCTACTTTTCACGCCGGCCTGAATCCTGGCGCTAGGCTGTGAGCCAGGATGCTGGGCTAGAAAGTCCCTGGCAGAGGCTGGTGGGTGGCTGGTGTTGGCCATGGAGCCAAGGGTACCAGGAGACGTGGTTATGCAGCCTCTGTGCCCCGACTGCCCTGAGCAGCTTGCTGGGCCACCTGCAACCCCTTTTTGCATCCCCTGGGAAGCGGATGACATTAAAGCACTGAAAACGTGCTGTAAAAGGGCAAGAAATAAACCCGGGATGCTTTGCAGGAAGGGTCACATTTCTATCTTTCAGGTCCACACTGCCTTTGGTATTAACCAGTTGTCAGACTTTAATGGGCACTTGCAAACAGGATCTCTGGAATATTTTGATTTATTTGGCCACTGGGCAGACCTCCAGCCTGCTGTCTTGACTGCAGTGGTTGTATTTTAATAGGAGTTTTAAGAAGGCTTGGTTAGGTGAATTTAAGGTAGTCCTTGAGATTTTATGCAGACTTTCTCAGCCCCGATTAAAAACACAGCAGTAAAGAGATGTGGTAGCAGGTTTGTGAGAGGCAGAGAAGCGGGAACCCTATGACCATGCCGCCGTCGATGCCCTCCCAACGCGCGTTTCAGATGAACGAGCTCCTTGCCCACCGTCACGGCTCCTTTAGCATCCCACTGCCTGGACTCCTTAACTCCGTGTCCAACCGTGCTGCGCAAGGCCAGGATGTAGGCAGCCCTCCGCTTCTGCAGCGCTGCTGAGCTGAGCGGCTGGAGCAGGGCATCGGGGGAAGGATGGACGCTTGCTCATCCTCACCGTGCTCCCCAGCCCCTGCTTCGCAAGGCCGGGCGTCTCCAGCTGAGCTCTGGCACTGGGATGCACTGCACGGAGATCGCGGCACAAGGTACCTCCCTGGCCACCCGTCTGTACGCTCACGAGAAAGGGATAGGAGACAAATGTCGCTCATGCAAGGTGAAGGGCAGTGGTGGCATGAAGGAAAAGCAGCCTGTGCTCTGTGCTGAAGCCTGGAGACCTTCCTGAAGATTCACCGCTATTCAATTTTTATGGTGTCTTAGATATGAATTTTAGAGCTTGTGGAAAGAAGGGGCTGATGATCAAGAGAGATTCTGATAATACATCCAGGTATGCTGAGCTCCACTGCCACTGCTCTTTCTCAACATTCCTCTCCCTGTGCTGCCAACACAGCCTGAGCAGGGATGGGTAGCTATACTGCCTGGGACAGTGCAAGCGAGCAGGCATTTGCTATTGCAATATTGACCAGGTTTGCTTTCCTCAGCTAGAGGCTCTACTGTGAATTTGAATCCAGGTCTCTGGAAGTGCAAGCCCAGTGTGCAAGCCCTCTGACTGCTGCTGGTTTAACCCCGCCTGCTTGGACCCCGGCCCCGAGGAGTATGAGGCAGAGTCAGTGCCAAGGCGCACTTGTGATCTTCAAAGATCTTCAAAGTGGTCATGGTGGTCACAGAGACTTAATGGTCTCTGGGAGACAGTTTGGTCACCAAAGACCAAACTGGAGAGCTTCCAGGCTGCCTAGCCGCAGCCTAGAAACAACTGAAACAAGGTCTCTGGTGGAAGATTTTAAAAGGCACCTCAGAATCCAGCATGTCAGTAAACTCTATGGTCATTTAGTTGGAGATTTCACTGAATCCCCTCTGTTGGCATGAAGCCCATCAGAGCCGGTGAGTTGTGTGCAGCTGCTCTCCTTCCTACCTCCCTCTCTGTGTGGGGCAGGTGGAGGGGTGGACACTGAGAAGAAGGCAGGCTCTAAGCAGGCTGAGAAGAAGGCAGGTTCTTATCCTCTGTGGTGAACTTGGACTTTCCTGCTTGGTGTCTCCAACGCTATGTAACCTTCCAGCAGCAAGCAGCTACCCTGAGAGGAGAAGGTGTAATCTTAGTGCGTTGCATGGATCCATGCAGAAGGATGGGAGCACGAGGATAAATGCCAAGGCACCTGGGAAAACACTTGCCTGAGCAATGAAATTATTGTGAAGTGGCACATTAATTCAGGAGGAAAGATGCAAAAAGCAGCCCATCACAACTTCAGACTTCACCAGCTTGCTGCACCAAGCATCCCTTGAAATGCTAATTAAAATGAGCTGAAGGAGAGGAGCCTGCTAACAGGATCATAGCCTCTCTTGAATTAAGTAATAAACATGTAGTAGGCATCTATGTTTCCCTGTATGCATGTTTTCCAAGCTGAGTTTACTGTAAGTGTTGCAGTTATGTGAAACCCACACAAGGTAGGACGCAAACACAAACTAGAAAGAGAGGCAAGGCCTAGTCACGAAGCTGGAATAGAAAAAAATGTGACAGTCTCCCACAAATAAATAAATAACTGCCCTAAATGAGGGCTAATTAACTTGCAATAAACCAACTTAACCACTTAGGGGCAGCGTTAACACAGAGTTAACATGCAAAACAAACCTGTGTTTTATCACCTGGTTAATTTAATATGTGAGGTGAATATTCATAGTGCATGAAATCCTGATACATCAACACACTGAATGATGCAGGCTGCCAAATCTGGGAAAACGTGGCAATAGGAGTAACAGTTGCCGCTCACACGGTGTTGACTTTGATCAGTTGATGTTTCTAAACACATTCATAGAGGCAGGACTTTGCTGCTTTTCCTCTGTCAGGGTCGTGGAATACGTTCTAGACAAAGATTAAAACCTTAAAAAGGAGATAAAAAAGGGCTTCACTTAAAATAAACAGAAGGAAGATGAAATAGAAAAAAGCTGTCTTTGAGAAATGCTGCTCTTGCATGCAGGAGCTGAAACCCCCATTTTATCTCCATGGCCACATTCAGAGTCACTTTGCTTTCAGACAATATGTTTCTTTCTCTACCTTGCATTCAAAAAAGTCTGGGTTCCTTGGATTCCTCTGAAATATTTCCTTACATAAAAAGGAGCTCAGACCCACTTCAGGTATGTTTACACTCCCCGATCAGAACAAGTAAATAAAGAAATTATGATTTTTTTTTTAGTGTGGCTTGACTAACTTCAGTTAGCTCTGGCGGGCAGAGGCAGCAGGGAAAACACAGTAATCTAGGTGTAGGTTTTTTATTTTTTTAAAAAGCTTTAAAAAAGTTGGCATCTTGAATTCAGCCTCAGGTAAAACTCACCTCAGTGCTCTTTTAACCCAAAGTAAGAATAGCACAGCTTTTCCCCTCTTTTTCCTGACCCTATCCATGTACTCACCAGCGGGTTTATGGCTTATGTATGCCTTGCCAGTGTCCTAGCATCACCTTTAGAGGCACCGGGTGCTCCTGCTGCCTTGGCCAGGGTTGGGGGCAGCAGCAGGCCAGCTCCCGTGGTGTGCCTGCTGCTTCTGGCTGCTACCGGAGTGTGCCAAGGCCATGCTCCTCTGGCAGCAAATGCAAGACCCATGCACCACCAGACCACTCAGCAGGAAGAATACAATCCCAATCAGGTGTAGGCGTGTGCTCACATTTCTGCTGAATTGGCCAGAGCGCATGGTGGGGAACATATGCCAGCTTTATGCTCTGTGCTGGCCGAGGGAGAACAGACAATACCTGATCTGGCATAAAGTGAGCTTGGTGCAGAGAGAAGATATTGAACATGGCATAAAGTTAAAGTGGGGAGGGTAGACAAGATCTGATCTGGCAGAAGAAGCTGCTGGTACAAAGTTGGCCTGTCAGAACCATTAAAATAAATTCAAACCAGCAGAGTGAGTGCCACGTGGCTGAAGTGTTTTCGCTGGGGTACCAGGGAGCCCAGAGCCAGATTCACTACGCTGTCAAACTCTGCACTCGGGAAAGGGGTGGGAAATGCATGCCCACCCTCTCTGTTGTGCCTCTCTGAGAAATGACGCTGAGGCGGATGGGGAGGTGACGGGCCAGGCATGTTCAACATTGCAGACATGGACCTTGTCCAGCATCGCCAGGCCCAGGCAGCTGTTGCAAATTGGATCTTCACCTGTTAAAGGACTTCCTCTGGTGTGGGAGGTAGTCTTGGGGGTGCTGTGCTGGGGCCAGTCGGGCAAGTGGGTTGTGAGGTGGAGGAGGGGAGAATTATGCGGCACTGCTGCCAGCACCACTTGCACGGAGGGAGCCAGGTCAGGCTCCAGAGCTGTCGCCCTGCCAAAAGCATTAAACCAACTGAAATATAGTCCCATGAGGAAAAAGAGCAAGTGATCCGTCACAAATGAGAGAGAAACAAGGAGCCCACTGTACAGGATCATCCACAGACCACCCTGCTCCACTGAAGTGATATTTCTCCTTTCATCTGCCTCAAATGGATGAAAAAGTAGATGCTTAGGTGCTTGTTGCCTTTGCTTATAAAATATGAGTGTTGCCCCGTGTTTTCTTCCAGGACAGCCAGCACAGCCCAGGGAGATCAAGTCCCACAGCTCCTAGGAACTGGAAGGAGAATGGCAGGGCTGAGTCGTCATGCGTTATGCTGAATATTTACCCCTCATGCATGCTATTTTATTTTAAATCTAGCGTGTAATATGCTTTGCATCTAGCGTGTTGCTCTTGTGTGTTTTTCCCTTGCCCTGCCTGTCTCTTGCTGGCAGCTGCCATCGCAAAACAAAAGGCAGCTGCCAGTTTGAGTGAACATCTCTCTCGCTCGTTTTTTCCCCTCTTGCTGTTGGAGCTGATGCAACACCACTTCACAGACTGGGTGGCAGGCACCGATGCAAGGGAGGTTTGCTGCCCTTGGTATACTTGGAATACACATGGTGCCTCTGAGACTCACTGCCAGAGCTTAAAGCTGTGTTTAAGCTCTTGAACCTGTCTTAGCAGTAGCCAAGAGACAATTGGCTGTCACCCTGCCAGCACACCAGCTCAAGCTATCTCTGTGGCACCCCTTGCCCATTTCACAGGATTTGATGTTGCTGCTTTTGGCAAAGGTGATGGTTTATTAAATACCACTTTGGTCTTTCGCCCCAAGACGTGTAATCCAGCATGGTGATTTCCTGCTACAAACAGGTGGTATTCCTACATCAGTTGAAGAAAAGCCTGAAAAAGCAAGAGTAAACAGAAGTGGCACTTGGAAGAGGAAACTTTCTTGTGTCAAATTGAAATACCACGAGGAGGAAGCAGGAAGAGATGCCAGAACCTAGACCCTCAGGCCAGCTGTGAGCCTTGGATGCTGGTGTCCTTTGGCCAGTGGAACTGTGCAGAATGCAAGCTGCTGTGCATTCTGAGGGAGTGCATCTGGAACTCACCCAGGATGTTTATCCCTTGGCTTCTTTTAAGACTGGCTAATTCCATGTTTTAGGAGACTCTGAAGACAACCTAAGGGCTCAGTTCATCTGTTTTTTCTGGAGATGGAAAGTATGGAAGAGATGTTTCTGCTTTTCTTGGGAGCCTCTACCCTGAGATATAATAACTTGCTTTTGAAAAACAAGTTGTAATCTTGACTGCTGTAAATAACCATGGGTAGGGTAAAGCCTCTCAGAAGGGAGTGCTTCTTGCTGGGACAGGGGCAGAAATGAGGCTTGCTGGACCTGTGGTCACTGGCACATCCTCAGTCTTTTCTTATCCTCTGGACTGTGCTGAGGGGACTGGGGAAGAGGTGAGGCACATAGGGCAGAAATCAAGCAGGACCCCAAATGATACTGTAATAGGAAAAAGCCAAGTAAATGCAATCTTCAGTTCTAATTAGGAAAGTTAGGAAATGAGATCTGAAACACCCTGCTGGGAGCTTGGTGTCTGCTGAAGAAGCATACTGAAATAAATTCTCATGCAAGCAGTATCGTTCTGATTGTCAGAGAGACAGAGCCCTCACTCCTTTCCTTTGTGACAATTTTCTTTCAGACAGCTCCTGTTTTGTTTTTGATTTTTTTTTTCAGTAATAGAAATGACTATCCTCACATCGTTCACTGTAAGCATTTTTACTGAAATTATGGGATTATGGATTTGTTCTGAGGGAAAATTTGGAAAGATCCTGGTTTGTCTGGTTTGCCTGATAATAAAATCTAAAGCACGAGCTAAGTGAGGAAGAGAGGCTGCAGAGGACAGGTCTGGAGTCCCTGAGGAGCTGTCAGGGCAGGGAAGAAATCACAAATGTAAGTAAGAAGGTTATGCCTTTTGTAAACAAAGAGCAAGCTATGCTTCCCAGATGAAAATGATTTCCTCGAGATTAAGGAGGGTTACAATGAACAAAGACCAAAAGTTGATTGCCATGAGCAAGAGAGGGCATGTTGTGTTGCTTCACAGCACTGACTTGCCTCTCAGATAGGCAAGCAGGCTTCTTGCGTTGAAAGTGCGCACTGCAGGAAAAGAGAGGCAGGAAAAGAGAGGCATGAACACTTCTACCTGAGCTATCATAATCTTCCTCACCTGAGCATCTGGATGGAGTCCATAGGTTTTCTCTGGTTCCAAGAACCACTCAGAAAATAGAGTTTATGGAAATGTTTCCAGTTTGATTTATATAAGCCACCTGCTAGTGAGTGGATTGTGAAGAAGCAGCAGCATAAATGAACGGCTGGATGCCTTCAGGCTGCACTGTGGCTCCCGTGATCTTGTGCTCTGTTTTTCCACAGTCGTGCTGTGAGACCATCAACGAGTCCCACAGCAAGGATCTCTATTGCTGTGATGAGACATGGGGCTCAGAGGTGCTCTAACCTACACGCTGGTTGTACGACAGGAGGAGCATGGTCCTGCCCTGAAAACCTATATATTTATTCTAATGCCTGTAACGCTGATGAGTGAACAGCTATGACAGAGAAAGTGAACAAACTAAAACCTTTCCTTTTACCACCATCAGCACTGGCAAGTCCAGGCTGAGAGCTGGGCCAAATCCTGCTCCTGAACATCTATCCTTTGCCAGTGCTTAGGCTTCTCCCCTGTGCTGGCTACGGAGCATTTCCTGATCTAGGTATTTTCGTAACAGCCTTCCTTTTGGGGAGCCCTGTTTAGCAGCAGTCCTGAGTGATCACTCTGTGTTCTCTCTACTGCAGAGCCAGACAGCTGCTGCATGTGCTGGGGGGCCCTGCAGGGTCTGCTGGGCACATCTGGCCTCTGTACTTCTTCCTCCTGCTGCCCATTGTGCAGGAGGACCACTGGCAGTAGCCCCTTACAGTGTAGGCAGGGCTTCCCCTAGACACAGCTGCCGGCATCACCAGGTCTTCCCTGGTTTGGCCCAGACTCATCTGCAGCTCCAGTCCTATCTCCCCAGTTACAACTCCCTTCTTCAGCATGAATTACATTGATGAAGTGGTCTGCCCTTTGCTTAATTTATAAGAACCCTTATGAATGATTTTTAAAATATCTTAATGAAAGTTAGAATAAAATAATACCTCTTGCCCTGCTCTTTCCTCTAAAGGTGCCTCCCCGATTTTCTGTAAGCCTACATAGGTCTATCTTGCTGTTCACGGTCTCCAGTCAGCCAATCCCTATCTGCTAATGGCAGGGGAACTGCTCCCATTCATAAGGTGACAGGAGCAGGGAAACCTGCTATCCTCTGCTGTGGTTGTCTGGGATGCTTCTACTATTGCACCTCTGCCTCACTGCCACTGTTACTCTACAAAGGGCTTCCCTAAACCAGGCTGGTTCATCCTGTGACACAATGATGTCAGATATAACCTCAGGCATCGGGGATCTGGAGGATTTGAGAGTCGGTCTCACAGCAAGTGGAAGAGTTATGCCCCATGAGCTCTGACATGTTAGAATGGACACAGATTCTGCAAGACTTCACCTTCCCCTACATTGTACCTCTACCCATCCTGGAGCGAGACGCTGCTGAAAAAGAGAGGATCAAGGCCACGTGCCTCGCTCTCCCTCTGATGTTCCTTGCTCAGTGAGACAGTAACTTATGTATGACTGACTCCCCCTGTGAAAAGGAGAGAAAATCACTCAGAGTGCTCACATGAAGTATCAGGAGTGGCAATGAGGATGAATCAGGCTTCTGTCTCCTAAAACAATTCAGTAGTCCTTCCCTTGCTGTGGCATGAACTGTGAAAAAAGTATTTCTTCTACAACCCTTTTAACTGCCACTTCTTTAGCTGAAAGTAAGGTGTGTACCCGACAAGGTAGAAATAGCTTCTGCTGACCTCTGTCCCGGGGGATAATTTCCAGTGGTAACATGCCAAATGAAGATGTGTGTGCTACTGCAGACTCCCAGCTTGCCCTCCTGTTCCCAGCCATGTTCCTAGACTACTGGGAGTGATTCAGGGATGTTGAGACCTGCTCTTTTCTAAGCTCTCTGCCCTGGATGAATTGGCAAATCACGCTACCTGCATAGCAAGAAGCTTTCTGCTGTCCAGCCCCGAAGAGCCACTCCACTTGCCAGGATATAGGCCTGGGACTCACTTTGAATTTTTAAGGCCACATCCTCCCCTCTACATTTCACTAGTAGCAAAATCAGCTCTTGTGCCTTAACCTTCAGTGTTTTCAGTTTTTAACCAAGGTAAGATGGGGTAGACTTTAAATTCAGATTCAACCTCAGGCAGAAATGTTGGAGATCGTTAGAAGCTCTGAGGACCCCAGGCATTGAAGAGGACAACAAAAAATGCCAATTGCTTCAAGGCTGGAGGAGACCCAAACTGTCTACATTCATATTGGGACTGACTGCAGCCAGCCGTGCCAACAGGACAGTTCCAAGCCCTCCTTCCCCTTCCCACAATAATATCCCTTCCAGAGGGTGAGGTGGACTTTGGCCTCAGTTGTGCAGCTGGGTAAAACCCAGGAACACAATAATACATTAAAAAACCTCACTAGCAAACCAACAAGAGCAGACACAATATGGGGCACTTCGGACCCCTGAGTTATAGGAGTCTGGACCACATCACTAGGGCAGGTTCACTTTTAAATGGGCACCTTTCCTGGGGGGCTTATAGATTGCAGTGGCAAGATGCTGGCACTTGGAGATGCTCTGCTGTGGGCTGCAACGACAGTTCCCACAGAAACAGAGTAACAGTGAAGAAACCAAGCCTCAGCCACCCACAAATCCTAGCAAACCGTGGAAATCTCTTCTTTTTCTTCCATAGCTCTCTTGTGTGGAGAAGAGGAAGGCTGAGCTGGCACACTGTTGAAGCCTCCTTTTTAAGACACTCTATAACTTCCCTATTCTTGTGTCTCCTCACAACCTGTCAGACTTGCCTGCCTCCTGGAAATCCACCAGTGAGGATGAATTTCAAGAACTATGCTGTGACTTTTACTTGTATGTCACCCCTCAAAAAGGAAAGCAGAAAATGATCAGGATGTGGAGGTCTAAGACACAAGCATCCCGTGCCTGTGTAGTAGAGGAAGATGGTTAATGGGCAGTCAAAGCTTGCCCTCCCTGTGCTGCACTCATGCTCTGTGCAGCCTGGCCAAATTGAGAGTCCTACTTGGGGTGGCCTGACCTCTCAGCAATTTTGGCCTCAATAAAGACTCGGCATCTGACCTGTGGATTTTTCTTTAAGAAGATGAGAGGAGAAAAATCCCACAAAGCCTCTATAAAAAGCCAAACTTCCCAAGCCAAAGCCAATAAAAAGCTTCCCAGCTGTTCCCACTCCTCTGAGCCAGCACGGGCTCTGCAGGCAACAAAACCCTTCCAGCAGCTGGAGAGCCTGTGGGGTGCCAATGGCTGCAGGACAGGGGCAGAGACCCGAGGCAAGGGGCCCCGCTGCGGGTGTCCTGTCTGGAAAGCCGGGGCCCCAGGGAAGCGCGAGGTGCCTGACAGAGAGCTGACTCAGCGGGAGGCAGCGGTTTGTGTAACCTCCAGCAATCCATTATTACAAAGGGGCTTTCAGGAACTCCTCCGTGCCAGGCACAGCGAGGGTTATTGATTGAGGAGACAGTGTAAATGCACAGAGAGGCTCCATCCATTAGGGCCGCTGCTCTCCACCAATTAGAAAAAAATCATTACTCAGCAGCCATCAATGAGCTCTGCGCAGCGCTGGAGTGCACGCATTCAATCTATCTTCTCCCACCTCCCTGAAAACTTAATGACAACTATTAGAGCTCCACTGAATGCCCGGTGTGTACAGAAGCAAAAGATTCATTTGGTAATCTTAGTAATTACGACACCATAGGAGGACGTATGCTAAATTCAAACAAGGGTACGAAGGGGGGCATGGGTGGAAGAGCCTGAATTCCTCTGTTGTGAAAGTCCTTGTCAAGCTCAGCTTCCCGTCCCTTCCCACTCACCTGCAGTGTCCCCTCCCCTCCTCCCACAGCCTCTCGGGTGGGCTTTCTGCCTTGCTTTTCCACTTTTTCTCACCCCTCCCCAAAAAGGATAAATCATTTTGTAGAAGTAAATTGAAATGAAGCGACTTGGGAAATACCCAAGATCTCTGGATGAGGCACAAGCCTGGCAACACTGTTTGACAGCACTGCCCTGAGCAATCGAGGAGGCGAATTCCCATTTACAAAAGCCCGTAGAACTGCTCTGGAGCCCTGCTGGCATAACACACGTGGGGTGTAATTTATTTACTCTGCCAAAGCCCTCTCCTCCCCCACCCCTGCCGCCCAGCCTTTTCATTTACACACAGCGGGGCTGAGTGAGACCCTCATCTCCCTCCTTGCTGATATATGTCACTCCAAGTTGTGGGGAAAGCAAAGTCCCAGGAGGGAATTTTTGGAGGAGCTCAAGGATGGATGCGACATGTCATTGAAGTAGAAAGGAGCAGTTACTTCTAAGCACTGGTGCTTTTCGCAGGCCTCCTCTTCTCCAATACGGGAAGAAGTAAGTCATCATTATATGTGGGACACTGACGATGTTCATTGGCTGTGAGAGCCTGGAGACTGCCATCAGTCATGCACCAGAAGAGTATCTACTACACCACAGGCAACCATGCGTCCTGCAGATTTTGTCAGGATAAGGGACAGCTAAAAAAGCAACATTGCTGTTCCCTTTTTAGCACCCTCTATAGGATCTAGGGGAGGATCACTAACGCAAGGAGAAGACATGCTGCCAATGCCTGCTTCAGCTCAGGGTTACAGGCTGATCTTGCAGGGAGTGAAGAAGCTGGGTCGCCCTGTAGCCAACTGCAATATGTCTGGCTCAAAGTCTTAGCCATGAGCAATACGGTTATGAGAGATCTCTAAAGCAGTCAAGGCTGTACAACACTAGGCTTCTTAGGCCTTTGGTTGGACTTCTTCATGTGGATGAGTTGTGGGATGAATCTAAAAGTTCCTACAACACCCATTGGATGGAAAAAGGGGAAATAGCACAGACAATTATAGGAAAATGAGAAAAAAATAAAATAAATCCCAAAGGCTGAATTCAGTTTTTATTTTGGTTTCACTTGGCGTAGGTCCTTTTAAGTTTGATAAGGTTTAGTAAGTATGGACTACAGGGAGTTAAGGAAAATAAAAACTACAAACTTCTCAGAAATAAAACCAGAAAAAGGAAGACATTAAAGATTATTCAGTGGGGAAAACAGTCGTCTTTCTATGAGGTTACCCTTGTCTGCCATGTTGCACAACATAGGACAGGTACAGGGAGCCCTTTCCTTGCTGAAGGCCAAACAGGCTTTTGAAAACCTCCAGTAAGCAATGTAGTGATATTCATCTTAATGTTATCCAGCAATAATGATGAAAAAACACAAGTGGTTACAAGCCACATGCAAAATGATATTACATTCTGTGTCCACCCCTCATGTACCCTAACTCTCACAGAGACTAATGGGGGGGCCGTGTCCCTGTTAGGTCAGGAGCCAGAGGTGACTCTCACACTCTGTTCTGGTGACCCTCTTGCCATCTGTCATTAAGTAGCTTTTATTATTAAAGAATGAATATTCTGACAAGCAAAAGGGCACACCTTGGTTAAATACAATGAAAAGAGCAGCACATGCAAGGCACCAGGAGGAAGACCATGGTGGCTTCATCACAAGACCCTGCAAAGCCTTCTCAGGCTCCTTCCACCTGATGTGCTGCCAGAAGGCACAGCCTGAGCCCTTTCCTGCTTTTTGGCAGGGAAGAACCCCTGAGGCAGGGAGACTAGAAAAAGAAAGACCATAACAACCAGACCAAAAAACAGTGGCCTCTGTGTTTTCTGTTCAACCATTACTGACCTTGAAGCACCCAGTGTGATTCAGAGCCAGGATGGACAACATGTGAGAGTCCATCTGATCTTCCACTCATGGGGAAAGTGCTGGCAGCTACCATGCAGGCTGTGGATCTGGCCATCTGCTGCGGGTAGCAGGGTAGCTGTGTGGAAGCCTATCTGGCAAACAGGCTGGTGGTCAGCTGTCCCCTGGAAGAGTGAGGAAGGTCTGCAAGTTCATCACAGATGACCTCAGGAGACCAAGGCATTTCTCAGGCAAGGGTTTTTGTTGGTACCTCTGGAATGTGGCAGAGACCAACTCCAGGGCAACCCAGGCAAGATGCTTCACAAACTGGGCAGAATGCTAGATTAGAGTATGAAGGACCACATTGGCCCTTCTTTTAATGCCCCAAAGCCAAGCTGGCTGCTAATGTGAACTATAGAGCTAACTGTTCGACTGTCATAAGACATGGAATTATTTTCCTTACTTAACTGGGAACAGGCGGTGCTGGCTCCCTGGTATATACAAATGAGTATCTGCAAAGCTTTGATCACCGTCTGCCAAGATTCCTTGTGAAGACCTCAGTGATGAGGAGAGGGGGAAAGGGCAGGTACTGAATTGATAGCACTGGCCATTTATTACAAACTGAAGGTTTTGGAGGACAAAGGAGGATATATTGAATCTTTCGAGCAGTGGAGCACTTACAGTGTTTCTCTGACATTAGTGCTCAGAGAATGGTATAGAGGATGATTGCCTAGAAATACATTTGCTAAGCTATTTGCTTAAACTACAGTGTCACTTGGGCACCATCAGACAGAAGGAAAGCCACGAGCTCTTTTGCCAAGAGACTATTGATAACGCCCTTGAAGAGAAATCTTAAAGCTCTAAGACCATTTGCTGAGTGTCCTTCTCCACATTAAGTATGATTATTGTATTTAAGGGGTAAGGGCAGTGAGATTTAGGATTGTAGTTAAAAAAACTCCGACCCAATAAAGACACAAAGCCAAAACTTGAGAAGAGGTGCACATGTCACAACAAATGCTCAAAATATGGCTATTTTACAATTTTTCTATGGTTAAGACCAATTATCTTGTTGATGTTCTGAACAAGAAAATGGCTCTAACATACACCACCAAAGTGAATACTGTGCTGAGAAGTTCCTCAGTGCGTGCCTGGGGATGGCAGGCAATTTCACCTCCAAGGCTTTAATTCATCTTAAATGACAAGCGCATATCCTAAATATCTTCTAATGAGATGATATTTGTCCAGGTTCTCTTCCTGTGATTCCATAGCTGTTCAAAGGGGCTGGAACATTAAATAAGCCCAGGGGCTGCCTGCAGATATGGAACAGCGTTTTGAAACTATACAGTGTCCTTTATTGTTTAGCAGGATGTGCTGTTGCTCTGGGTGGTGTATTTTCAGCATATTCATTCATATTTGGAAAAAAGTCCTCTTGGTGGTCCAATCCTACCCCATTCAGAAATACTTCAGTTGGAGCCTCTCAGGGCTTATTTTCAGCATTCTTTTGCCTTTCATTTTAAACTAAAAAATGTTTATGGATTTTTAGATGCTTCTTGGTGATTAAATTGCTCCTTCTAGATCCCTGAACTAGTTTTGTCAGGGAAAGCACTTCTGCTGTGGCAGACCAGATAGGAGCTTTGTTTTGGTGGGATCATTGCTTAGGTGTCTTCCCCTCACCCTTTTCAGCATTTACAAGCTATTTTTTCACTGCAGTATCTTTCCCTTCTCTCCTAGAGGAAAAGTGTATCCTCTTTTCTATAATTTCTTTTTGCCACCTACAGAGCGTTTCCCAATCTGTCAGCCATTTACAACTCCCTCTGTTCTCTCTCATCCCCCTCTACTGTGCTTTTGTCAGTCATTTCTTGTCTTTGCCAGCTCTGCTCTTCTGATACCTATCTTCTGCCTCCCTCCTTCACCATCATGGCATCCCTCTTATAACAGACACCCCTCTGCCTCCTCCTTCACCCTGCTCACTGTGACTATGTGCCAGTACTAACTGAATTGCTACTGTGTGCCAAGACAGGTCTTCTCATCGTCACTTGGCCCTTGTCTGAAATACTGTAAATACTTATTGCTTCTTTGGATCAAGGCAAAGCCACTCCAGCATCCCTCTATCCTCTCCGTGTGAGCTGCCCTGACAGAGAGCTGCAGGCTCAGAGGGGAAGATGAAGCTCTATCTCTCCTCAGCATGAGGAAGGACCTTCCTGGCCTTGGACCAGAACGCTTGTCATCTCTGGCTTGTTAATGTTACTCGCCTTCCTCATCCTGCTCTGCAGAAGTCAGCTATAACTTTACTCTGATCTTCCAGTGAATTAGCATAAACCCCATCCGCCTTACCTGTATTTACATTGGTGAGATTGTTGCTTCTATTTCAGACCTGAAGAAGTGCTTGCATTTGCAAAAGCTGGGTTGTTCTGGGTTGTTTTTCCCAGATACACTATTTTGTTTGATGAAAGATGCTACCTCTGCCTATATCGCTTCTACCCTTTCAGGCGAAGACACGCTGAAGTACAAATTCCCTTCCTTCCTCTGTGAGACACATCTGCTTTGTCTCCTCTCTTCCATTCCAAGAGACACTTTCTTGGAAAGGACAAGCTTCTCACAATCTTCTGGAAGAAATATCCTGGTTCTGTCTCTGCTGCTAGTGAAATTCATGTTGCTGGAAGGGACCCTACCAGTCTGTCATAAACAACAGGTTATCCACCAGCTCTCTAGAAAATCATATAAAGAGTCTCCTTCCAGCTGAGATATGAAGGCTACCTACTTACAAAGTAGGAGACTACTCCCAACGTAGTTCACTGTGCTATGTTACTGCCAAACTCATCCCAGTGTTCTCATAGGGTTTGAAGCAGTGATGGTCAGTGTGTTTAGACATTGGAGGGGTTACAATCTGAAAAGTGTGACCTACCCAATAGTACCAAAATTACTTTTTGTGCCAAGGCCACAAGGTCCAGAAGACTAATTTTATGCTCTGCTTTGCATTTCTCTATTGCAAACTCTACTATGCCTTTGTTTTCCCTGCCTTTGTTTACAGCAATAGGGAGACTCTCTCTACATGCAGCCTGGTCTGTGCTGCTCCTCTTTTCCTCTACAAAGTGTTGGAGCTGGGCAAAGCCCTCAGGTAGGCAGGAGACCGAGAGGAGAGTGGGTGAGGAGAGGATTGCCCCAAGGAAAGGAACTGCCAGTGTCTGAGAATTGGGGTATAAGGGAAAGGAGAGGCTATGTAACAAGTTCTCCAGTGCCAAATGTCCCACAGGTTTTGCCATGGGATACAGTCTCTCAGAAAGGGTTTCACTGCCCCAGTGTAACTGGACCAACTAAGCCATAGGAACTAGAGAGGGATAAAAAGAAAAACTTGCCTTTACCTGAACTCCTGAACCTTCCCTACTCAAATCTTTGTCCCAGAGGCTCAGCAACAGCATAATACTTTATGATGCTGTGGCCTTTCTCCTGGTGTTGGTGTCATGAAAGATTCAAATGGCATTGTCCACCTCCAAAGCTTTTGCAGAATGAATCAGTTTTCCTATGTGCCTGACTTGACACACATTCCCTGACCACTTGGAGGTCACAAATTTAATTAAACCTCGATGAATAGTAGCAGACCTCACAGAAATAAAGGCCTTAATCCAATCAGGCCACATTTGTACTCCCTGTATTGCATTAAGCATGGCCAAAGCAGAAGGGACAGACCGTGGCGAGCTAGCAGGGCCCCAAGAAGTTCCTCTGTACACTGCCAATTATGGATGATAATGTGATTGTGACACTCGCAGACAATATGAGGAATTTCTCAAGCTGGAGGTCCAAGGCTTGATATTATCCTGCCAGTCAGTGCAAGAAGCACAGGAAAGATCACAGCTAGTTCTTGGAGTAAAATGGCTATGGCTTTCAGGAGACCTATCACTTGTCAGGTAGAGATGTACTTTAACAGCTGTTGGTCCAAATCTCTCACCAAAATCACAGGTTTCTTTGCATTGGTCAGTTTTGGGGGAATCTTATCTTCTCTTTTCTGTTAAAAAAAAAAAAAGAAGGGAAAGACAGAAATAGCCAGATGCCCTGGAAAGTGCTTATAATCAGCCTGTGCAATAGTAATTAATTTTGCATAACGTCTCATGCTGCATTCCACCCTGGAGGAGACAATGCTTGGTGTGTGGGCCAGGTGATTCATTGGTGATCAGAGGAGTTGGCTGCGATTTTTTCTGGAGCTGACAGAAAAGTCTACGGAAATTTTGAGAGGAGGAAAATGTGACAATGTCTTCACAAGCTGGTCATCTTCAACCCATATACCAGTCAACAATTGCAGAGGGTTGTAATTTTAGCAAGGAATGGGCAATTTCTTTGCTAAGGAATTCACAGAATTCACCCTAAGTATGGAATTCCTACTAAGCTGGAATAGTAAGTATTTTTTCACTGATCAGGCTAAGGAAGATGCAATCTGTAAGTAGAAGTGCACGGGGCTTTGAGGTTTTCCTGGGTGAGAGGCATGTTGCTAATTGCCAAAATATTAGTAATTTTTGCCTTAACAGTACACAGTTAAGTAATTAAAAAAACCCAAAGCTCTGTAAAAGAGCCAGGTGGGTTTACAGAGGGTGGAGGTGGTTCCTGATTGCAGGTTCTGGGCTGGAAAAAGGGCACTTGAAGTATGTAGCAAGGCAATGTTAAACAATCTTATTGTGAGACACCTCAAGGGAAGGTAGGAACAAACAGCTATGTGCTTCACAGGATTCTGCATCCATCCTGCTCCCAAGCACGACCAGAAAATGCAGTGAGAATTGTTATTACTCCTTGTTATTCGGACTGCGGTAGGAGATAGGAAGTGTGCTGATGATCACACTGTTTAATGCTGTATAGAGAGTAAAAGAGAGTGCTGGTCCCAAAACTTTTTGTAATGAGAAAGGAATAATGACACTGAAGGGAAAGCATGAGTTTTGCTTTGTGTTTTTTGTAGGCACAGCTGAAGTTTTGCTATACCTTTCTTTGCATTGGTGGAGGAGGGGGAACATATGAAAATTACTTCCATTGAAATCACTCAGCTTGAAAAATGAGGCTTTAAAAAGGAGAGAGTGGGAGAGAGAGAAAACTGTAATGTTTTACAAACCATTTCACCTACCTGACGAGCAGCCTAGCATTGGCTGCAACGTGCACAAGGTAGCACCCATTATTCTCCAGGGACCTGCCTGGGGGAAGACTCTTGCCACAGGCCAGACCGAACAGACTGCAGCCATGCTCTGCTGTTGGTACTGCTCTGGGCTCTCTGCTTATAGTTGAGTTCAACAGGCTTTGCCCCTGTGCTCATTCAGCTGATTAAAAGTCATTTTTTTTTAAGCCAACAGCATGTGAGCCACACGGATTCGTTCATTATTGCTCAGCCGTGCTGTGAGATGCTGTCTAGAAGTAATTAATTGGGCAGTGCATTGGAAATGTGGAGTAAAAAGATTTTCAGGTGAAAAAAATAAGGTAAGAGGCGGGGGGAGGCTTGCATTTTCTATTTGAAGTGAGGATCTTTTGCTGAGAATGAGGGAGGCATAACCAAAGAAACAAGTTTGCTTGTTATTTTACATTATTCTCCACAGCTGTATGGATAAACATGTAACTTCAGCCTGTTTTTTTCCACCTCATTTTAAAAGTAACTATAGAAGTGGGACTTCATTAATGGCAGTTTGTTGTGGGGATTTTTTTCTTCGGGAGAGGGGAAGCCTGTCCCTATTGCAAAACCTCCCTGCTAGCTGGCACGTGCAAGGGGGGAGCCCTGGGAGGTCTGTGGCGCTGTACAGCACGGAGCTTTTGGTGTCGTTTGCTAAACATCTGCTCCTTTCCAGCTGTACCTCAAATAATCCTGCAACTTTAACAGGAACCACAAGTTCATGCAAGGAAAAAAGGGTGGAGACCCAGCAGCTGTTGGGCAAGACTATTTATATCCAGACTGCTGGCACTGAGTGACATCGATAATTCCCCTGTGAGGTCTCTCACACGGCACAGCATTGGCTGTGCTGTTCTCTCTGGCCACAGCCACAGGATTAAATGACTAAACGTGAACCAACATTTTAGACAAAACTGCCTTTAAAAGCACGAGGTCTTCTTCTTATGGCCCTGACTAGAGCTTTTGGGGCAAGTTCTCTCAACTTTGCCAGAGAAGGTGGCTCTCAGCCAGGTCATTTTGCAGTCACCATTTTCATGGAGGTTATGAAGATTGAGGATCCATCAGTGCTGGGAAGCTGAAAGCACTGTAAAATGAAGTGAGCCTTCATCCCAACAGGCTGGGGAGTAAGAGTAGGGGGACTCAGGCAAAAAAGGGAAATGCTTGGAGAAAGAAGAGATATACCAGGAGCTATGATAGAGCTGAAGGAGGAACAGGACCTGTCGGCAATTCTTTACAGAGGCAGAAATTGCGTGTAGAGTGTATGTGTGAAGTCTCCAGGCAAATCAGTCACTGTGTATCCAAGTGCACAGGTAGCAGCATGGTGTGTTTTGCATGCCTTTAGCAGACTTTAAACTGAGAGGCACACAACCGACTGTCTGCTTTGCAATGGGGAATCCAGGTAGCCAACTGAGAGAAGAAATTAAGTGTGCCTTCCTCTCATAAAGACCTCCATCTCCTCTTAGTTTCATCACACCCTCCTGCTGGAGACGGCACATATCCAAAGGCAAGGGCTGCAGAAATTGCTAGGAGAAGGAATTCTGGTAATATAAATAATAATTAATAAAAACAATGCACTACCACTCCCAGTGTCCACACACTCCAAATCCACCCAGCCTCTGATGTAACCCAGCATCAGCATTTCAGGCAAAACACAAACAGCTCGTGATATAAGAGAGTGATAAAAAAGGTATTTCTCCCTGACAGTGATTTGGTCCAGCTCTCCATGAAGCCCTCATGGACCATGACAGTAGTCACTCTGACATGCTGGGAAACCAGGCGGACTTTGGGATTTTTGAGTTTGTGGGATTTCTTTTGAAAAAGGAATGATTCGGCATTGAAGGAGGAAGTGGAGTTCATAAAGAAGCTGGAAGGAAAGTGGCATTTATTGTGAATCTGTGCCTTTAAAGGAGCATTGCATTTTTGGTCGAAAGGGCTCGGCTGGGGCTGTGAGTTCAGTTTTATTTTCTGCCTGTTCTTTGGGTTATTTTGTGCCATTGTGTGATGCTTTCAAGCTATTTTAAGAAAGTGTGTGTACTCATCCAAAATTATTAGAGAAACACAAGATTCCCAGAAGTATCCCTCATTGCAAAGGAGTGGGAAGCTTCCTCATATATCCAGGGTGGGCGGGCTGATCCATCTTCCCCTCCTGCAGGCTCCCTGGCCCTCCGCCCTCCTTGTGCTCCCCATCAATAATCTGCTTGCTTTCGCCGGCGGTGACGCTTATCAGAAAGGGCAGCTCAGTGAACTGGCAGGGACATGATCCGAAGGTCATCTGGGGATCCCCGGCTGTGGGCTAGCCTGCCCTGATCTTCCCAAGCTAGCCCAGGGGCATAGGGCTGGGAATTTGCAGCCCCACAGCTTCTTGGGGAATGAGAAGAATAGGGTAAAGGGAGGGCAGAAGAGAGAGGAAAGAGCACAAAAGAGTGCAAGGCATTTAAGTAGTGCTTGGGATGGTTGTTATGATGGGGCCTGGGCCCTTTTGGATGCTGTTGCTGACACTTCTAAATGAGCTGATGGCGCCGGGTCTAGAGGATTATGTTCAGTAGCGACTTGCTGTCCCTGCCAGTACGCACAAACAAATAGGTTACTACATCAGGGCCAATGTTATCGAAATGGCTTTAAAAAAAGCAGTCAGCTTTAGTCTCCCTCTGCTCATTAGAAACCGTGGTTAATCACTTGCTGTGAAAAGGCTCACTACCAAGTTGTTTACTCCTCCAGCCCTCCTTTTCTGCCCTTCTCACAAGTAAATCCCTTATTCAGCTGGTCCATCCCCCGCAATCAAGTAATTCCTTATGCCTGCCACCCACTCTGCCTGGATTATCCTCAGGTGGTCACTACATTGCAGGTTTCTTGAAAAGTGCTGCCTCCAAGCAACCTCTTTTTGCTTTTTATTCCTAAGCCTGGGTTTTAAAATCCCTCTGTGTATCTTGAACCAGCAAGACTCTTTCCCTCCAGGCTCTGCTAGCAGTTTAATAGTCTCTTGTTCCTCTTAAGTCCTGGTGCTAACAGTACTCAGCCTTACCTGTGCTGGATGTGGGAAGAGCGAAGAGCACTGATGGGGAGGCAACAAATTCTAGCTCCCCAGTCATGCCAAGCATGTTCTTCACTGGCTGCTGCCTCCGACAGCCTGGGCAACCAGGGCTGCTTTCTCAAAACCCCATGCTTGGAGCCCAGATATGCCTCACACCTGCTGCCTATCACCCCATAGCCACATCTAGCATGGTCTTACCCAGGCTTGGTAGCTCTGGCAGGCTGCTCTGGCCAGAAAAGCATGTCTTCCTTTCTGACCTATTAGCTGGGCAGTTGCTTTTGTCACATCTCCCTTCATGGAGACTTTTTCAGGGCTTCCTAATGCTGTATGTTTTAGTTTCTTAATGCTCGGTGTCGAATGCTTTCTTCCCTGAAGGAGGCAATAGCTGTGAGTGTGAGGTGAGACACAGTTGGCGCAGCTGGCTGTGAGGGAGGCAGAAGAGTTCAGCCAGTGCTGACAGCAGATTGTCTGTGTTGGTTAACTCAATGCATAGCATGACTGGTGTGGAAAAGCAATCCTAGGCTTTGAAACAGAGGCAGAGGCCAGGGAGACTGGCTTCTTATGTGTTATTGCTGCCTGATGTCAAGTCATGGTGCCGATGTCCAGTGCAGGTGAAGTTTTGATCACCTCTCTGGTTTATCTGGCTGTTTAACAAAAACACCAAGACAATGAAGAATGAGGAAAGTAACACTCTGGCCCTAATGCGCTGCTAATGTAACTACAGTAGTTCAAAGCTCTGGCTAAAATAAAATTACTTTCCTTCTGCAAGGTGCTGTAGGCAACTTTGCAAGGAATCACTGCCCCTCAGACAGCGTTCAGTGTAAGTGGGCAAGGTAGGCTTCCACACCACACCTCACAGGGTATCTACAGATGCAGAGAAGTATCTGACTGGACTTCCAGAAAACTGCAGAGTCTCATTCTCACTGATGACAGGAAAGAAAACTAGATCAGAGGGAAATATTAATCAGAGAAACCGGTGAGACACCTACACTCACTGAAGAGGCAATAACATTACGTGGGAGTGTAGGGAATCTGTTTCACACTCCAAAATCTCAGCTATTGGGGTACGAATTTATCTGTGTCACTGTACTTGTGTTACTGCTTGCAGAACCCTCATGTGCAACGGCACTGCCTGAAAAGGCTTGGCTGCAAATGACTGTGGCTTTTGTTGAATACCAGTGACAACGGAGAAAAGGAAGGTGTTCTGTTTCCCCTCCAACCATGCTCTGGGTTTGTTACGACGTGTGCCACTGCTTAACCATAAGCTGGCTAGCAGAGCTGCCAGAAAAATGTACCTGCTCTGTTGCTTGCCTCTGTCTCTGGTTTGCAATGGTTTTCTAAATTTTCAGAGTCCCTCTGGTGTCCTCCGCTGGATTTTCAGATCTCATGGCAGTGAAATTCAGCCTCCGGTTTGGCTCCCTTGCAGGCAGTGTATGAATCTGCAGTGCTCAGCCTGAGCCCCAAGGAGGGATGCAGAAGCTAGATATTGTAGACACTGTCCTGCCTGGCCTCTGGCCCCTCAGGCATCACGTGAAGCAGCAGGGAGAGCCACCCAACTTGTCTCTGCCCGTGGTGAGACCCGTCACGCTATTACGGCAGCTATGAGTGGCTCTGGGCCTCCCCAGAGCTTCAGGGCTTTGGGGTCAGGGACTAATTTTCTGCCATAGCTTTTGGCTCCATGTGAAAGCGTTGCTTGGCGCTCATGGTTGACATGGCTGCGCATGGAGATCCTGCCACAGGTCATACAAGGGGTGGTTCTTCAGCTGGTTTGTGCTGGCATGTGAGAAAATCCCCTTGCAGAGGGAGCAGGGAACTGCACA